>CM057338.1:984968611-985568611 GCA_030015575.1 Agapanthus africanus
ATAATAATATTGATGTATTGACCGAACCCGCTTGTTATACTGAGCTGGGGAACGTTGGTTCCGCTCTACCTTATAATTGTTATAAGTCTGAGCAGGAAATAGGGGAATATCCGGATTCCCATGCGCCCCGAATAAGGAATGAGCATGTTGATGCATTTTTTCGGATGTGTTCGTTACCGAGAATTGTTTCTCAATACACTCTACGTCCTTGGTATTAGATACCGGATTGGGATCCCACATATGTAATATGTCACATAGGTCAAAGAAAGGTAGAGAACTGGGAAAATGTGATCATGCTCTAAAAGTAGGGAATGGTGCAAATGTTGAAGCCAAAGCAGTTAGCGAATATCACCTTATATTACCAACTGGTAATACATTGATTCTGAACGAATGTTATTACATACTGAACCTGATATGCAATATTATATCAGTTTCTTTATTAAGTAAAGAAAGATATAATTTTGTATTGCAGAATAATGTTATGACCATTTTCCTAAATCAAAAGTTGATTGGATCAGATATGTTATGTAATGGCATATACGTTCTAAATCAAACTACAGTTCTTAACGTACATAACACAAATAAGAGGAAAACTTCATAAATGAATGAATCCTTCTTATGGTATTTTAGACTAGGTCATATCAATGCGACACGATTAGCTAAGTTGCATAAAAATGGATATTTGAATCTTTTCGAATTTACATCTTATGAAACTTGCCAGTCATGTCTCAAAGGTAAAATGACCAAAACTCCGTTTACTGGACACGGAAAAAGAGCTACTGAACTCTTGGGATTGATACATAGTGATGTATGAAGTCTTATGTCTACATATGCCAAGGATGGTTCCTCGTACTTCATTACATTCACCGATGATCTCTCAAGATTCGGACATGTGTTCCTTGTTTCCCCCAATCAGAGCAAAACTCTGTTCAAATTTTGAAATTTAAAATGAAGCAACGCTTCATAAAAGCACTAGCGCCAGCACTAAGAGTCAAAGACTTTGAGACAGGGCTCACGTGCAAAGCACGAGAGCGCTAGCGCCAAGTGCGCCGGCGCTAAGAGTCAAAGACTCTGAGGCAGTGCTCACGTGCGAAGCACGAGAGCGCTAGCGCTAAGTGCGCTAGCAACAAATGTCAAAGACTCTGATGCAGCGCTCACGTGCGAAGCATGAGAGCGCTAGCGTTAAGTGCACCTGCGCTAAGAGTCAAAAACTCTGAAGCAGCGCTCATGTGCAAGGCATGAGAGCGCCAAGCGCTAGAACTAAATGTCCTCTACCGTTGGATCAAAGATCCAACGAAAATGATTAAAAATCATCAAATTACCAGAATAAAATTTTGTTGAGGAAATACTCCTCAAATATTTCCAAATAAGAAAGATTGTGCTCTGTAAGCCAGAGTACCGTTGGATCAAAGATCCAATGGTGATTAAAAATCACCAAGATACAGAATAAGTTCTGTATGGGAAAATATTTCCCCAATCTTGTTCAATAGCAAGAAAGATGTCTTCTGTAAAACAGAAACCCTAAGATCAAAAATCCAACGGTGGGAAACATCTCCAAATCAATTAGAGAAAAGATCTCCTTAACTGATTCAACAAATCAGCCTCCACTATATAAAAACCCCAAGACTTCAAGTCTTAAAAAAAAGGAGGAACCCCCTATAAACTTCAAGTTCTCAGAAAAGAGAAAAATAGAAGAGTAAGTTCTGAAAAGAAGAATTTCTTCAGGGTAAATAAAACAGAGAGATCAATGTATCTCATAAAAAAAGAAGAACTTAGTTCTTTTTCTAGATCATAGATCTACAAAGACAGAAGTCTTTCATAAGAGTAGGAGAGATTGGAGCATTTCATCATAAAAAAGGGGGAGAAGAACTTAGTTCTTTTTAGATCACAGATCTATAAGACAAAGACAAAGTCTTTCACAAAAAACAGAAGAGATCATAGAATCTCCTATTTAAATAAGAACTTAGTTTTTATATCCACGAGACAAAGTCTCTTATAAACGAGAATTTAATTCTCAGAGCGCAGAATTAATCAAGAGCGCTTTGTACTCATTGTCTGGCGCTCAGCGCCAAGCGCGGCACGTGCTCCTCACGTGTGCGCTATTTTATAAGAAGCGCCTTAGCGCTTCAGGTCTGGCATTCAACGCCAAGCGCACCATGTGCTCCTCACGTGTGCGCTATTTCATAAGAAGCGCCTTAGCGCTTCAGGCCTGGCGCTCAGCGCTAACCGCGCCACGTGCTCCTCACGTGTGGGCTATTTCATAAGAAGTGCCTCAGCGCTCCAAGTCTCGCCTCAACGCTCTAAGTCTGGCACTCAACGCCAAGTGATCTGTATATAAAGGCTCTGTACATAAAGCGCTCTGCGCTACAAAGAGTGTTCAACACTCAATAAAAGACAAAAGAAGAACGGGTGTTAGAACCCAAAATTAATGCTCTGCATTATTGAACAAAAAAGGCCTGTGCTCAAACAAATGTTAATATTTTGTTCAAAAAATGAATGGACTGAGTCCAAAAAAGTGTTCAAACACTTTAACTGAATGGGCCGAGCCCAAGTAGGCCATAAATCCCTCAATTCAGATTAACTGAGCCCATGTGCTCCTAATATTTTTAATTGGTTTTAGTCCCAAATCTGACTATAGATCCTCCAACCGATATTGGTTCAAGGGTACATCTCTTCACACCTCTGATATGCGTCGTTGTAATTCTTCAACAACTTCAGAGAGGTGGTGGGTCCCGACAACCAGACATTTTATGGACTGCAACGTCCCTAAACTAAACTCTATAGACTATGACATTTTTAAACTACGGACTATGATGTTTTTAAACTCTACGGACTATGATGTCCTTAAACTTATGGACCGCAACGTCCCTAAACTAAACTCTATGGACTATGATGTCCTTAAACTTATGGACCGCAACTTCCCTAAACTAAACCCCACCGACTATGACGTCTTTAAACTCCATGGACTATGATATCCTTAAACTCCATGGACTATGATGTTCTTAAACCCAATGGACCGCAATGTCCCTAAACTAAGACAATAGAGTGCAAATACTCTTTCGTTGGATCTAAACGATCCCAAAATCTTGTTGAGTAGATCTTAGTCTAAAATTAGACTAACGTATTCTCAACAAACGTTTAAATTGATCTTAATCTCAAGGAGATTAACGATCCTTAAACCCAAATAAAACACAAATCTAAGAAAATACGGATTTGAACTAATCCACGCTCTACGGGCGACAACATACATTAGTCTCCGTATACAATCTATGGGCAACCAAAAATAAAAATAAACACACACGACACGAAGTGACCATCAGGAGAAGGAGAAAGTTGTTACCGCGATACGGTAGCGTAATTAACTGCAGGGGCTTGCACCTGCAGGGAAGAGCGTCCCCACAATCAAAAACCCCTCAAATGAGGGGGAATCTGACGAAGTCTGCTACAATGACCGCATCTGTATAAACCTCCGATACACGGTGCCATAAATCAACTTGGCATCTTCGGAGAGGTGGACGGATAAAACCAAATAGCATCTGCCCCCAAATTCAGGCAAGACGAACTTACATGGTCCCGTTTTCCCGTTTTCGGCGGAGAACGTTCCTGTAGAAACACAAGTCTGAAGTTTTTGAGAAATTCAAAGAATATAAATGCGAAGTAGAGAACCAAATGGGTAGAAGTATTAAAATCCTTCGATCTAATCGGGGAGGAGAATACTTAAGCACGGAGTTCCTAGAGTATTTAAAAGAAAATGGGATTCTCTCTCAGCTTACTCCTCCGTATACACCACAGCACAACGGTTTATCGGAGCGGTGGAATCGCACCCTATTTGATATGGTGCGCTTTATGATGAGTACTGCTGAGTTACCTATTTTCTTTTGGGGTTATGCGCTTGAAAAGCCGCATACCTATTGAATAGAGTTCCAACCAAATCAGTGCCTACCACTCCATATGAGATATGGAATGGAAAGAGACCATCTCTTAAACGAGTTAAGATATGGGGTTGCCCGGCCTATGTTAAAAAGCAAAATCCAGACAAGCTCGAGGCATGGTCAGTTCTGTGCAAGTTTGCAGGATATCCCAAGCATTCGCGAGGGTATATCTTCTACCACACTGAGGAGCAAAAGGTATTTTTTTTCTCGGCATGCCACCTTTTTAGAAAAGGAATATCTTATGAAAGAAATTAGTGGTCATATGGTAGAACTGGAAGAAGTTCTAGCTACACAAATTAACAACTAATGATTTGGTAGAACCGGAGGATTCAATAGTTCCCGACAAATCTCAGCCTCTCCGCAGACCTAGTAGGGTTCTTCATCCGCCTGAGAGATATTACATTTTTCTCAATGATAGGGGGAGCAAGGATTGAATCATGGAAGATGATGACCCTACTAGTTTCGAGCAGGCCATCACAAGTTGGGACTCTGTGAAATGGCTGGATGCTGTGAGATCTGAGATGGAATCCATATACAACAACAAAATATGGACTTTGGTAGTTGCACCTGAAGGGGTAAAACCCATCGGGAGCAAGTGGATCTTGAGAAGATTTTTGGTGTAGATGGAAAAGTTGAGACTTTCAAAACTAGACTTGTAGCAAAAGGTTTTCTTCAGTGACCAGGTATGGATTTTGATGAAACCTTTTTCTCCAGTGGCTATGCTTAAGTCCATCCAGATCTTACTTGCCATCGCTGTATACCATGACTATGAAATCTGGCAGATGGACGTCAAGAACGCTTTTCTAAATGATAATTTAGAAGATAGCGTGTGCATGACACTGCCAGAAGGCTTCATAGACAGTGGGAGCAGCGGAAATGTGTGCAAGTTGCTTAAATCAATTTACGGATTAAAGCAGGTATCGCGGAGTTGGAACATCTGTTTTGATGTGACAGTTAAAGAGTTTGATTTCATCAAAAGGTAGATGAATCTTGTATATACAAGAAAGTTGTAGAGAGTAAGGTTGTCTTTCTCGTATTGTACGTAGATAACATACTCTTGATAGGAAATGATGTTCCTATACTACACTCGGTCAAGCTCTTCTTATCACTAAGTTTCTTCATGAAGGATCTGGGTGATGCCTCTTTCATCCTGGGGAGAATCACTAGAAAGTTTTGAAGAACATTCTTAAGTACTTGAGAAGGACTAAAGAAATGTTCTTGGTGTATGATAACAGTGAACTCCATGTCGAGTTCTTTACCGATTCGAGCTTACAAAGTGATAAGGTCGACTGTAAGGCAGTCGCGGGTTTTGTCTTTACCCTCAGTGGAGAGACAGTATGTTGGAAGAGTTCCAAGCTAGATACCGTAGCAGACTCGACGATAAAGGCTCAATACATCGCTATCAACGATGCTGCCAAAGAGGCTGTCTGGATGAAGATGTTCATGAGATGAACTTGGTGATGTTCCTACCATTGTGATGATAATAGAGTAGTGGCTTTGTCCTAATAACCCCGGTCCCATTAGTGATCCAGATATATTCTTAGGCAGTATCACCTTATCACGGAGATGGTTGATCTCCGGGAGATCGAGGTCAGGAGAGTTGATAGGTAGAATTACACGGCAGATCCACTCACCAAGGCCATACTCTAGATACAATTTAAGAGTTTTTTGGATGTTGGGTATGAGATACTACAACAACTGGCCTTAGTGTAAGTGTGAGATTGTTAGTTGTATGTATGCCCTAGAGGCTATTATTGTACATGATTGTATAATGGATGCTTGGACATATATAGAGAGGACTTTCTTGTTCGATATGATAGTATGCTATCTGGTTGATCTTTATCTTAACATGTAGACTAGTATTGTGATACTGTCTTTCTCTCACATATTGGTAAAGCCCCTAGGATGTGAACTTGACTACCAGGATTATGATGCAGATCATACTAGTGGGGCCAGGGTAGTCCACAAGTTCATCCTTTAATTGTTCCTAGTCGTGGGTGTATCGAGACGGGGCATCGATATTCCAGAGTAGACCGGCGTATACGTTTCTTGACCCATTTGATGGGAGATGGATGATCACATATCCATTGGTGTTTGACATCAAAGATTGTATACGGGTGCTCAGTGGAGACTGGATACACTGAATAGGACTCGCCGAGAACTCCTAGATGGTATTATACCTAACATCAGATAGCAGTTCTCTGGTGACACTGGTACAGGTGTAGACCCGAGATCATCAAAGAGTCTTGTGTCATTCCCACTGTGCTTTGATTTTCACCTTAACACGTTCAAGAGAGTGCAAAACGGTGGTTTTTGGGTACAGTCCCGAGTCACATGGAGGCAATGAGCGATAGGAGGGGATTCGTCTCTCCCGGTATTAGGGGTTGATGTTGCGCTATGCTCGATTGGCCATAACAGGAAATCCCTGGCCAGGGCTGGTACAGAGATTTACTGGTAAGTGTTATCAGTAGTTTCTCGACCCGTTATGAGCCTCACATCGGCATGACATATCAAGTTATTGGGGTCTGACGTTTACAACCCTCAGACTCAATATACGACAAATCAGACAAAGAGACCGGACTGTACGGTAGTGTTACTCATTGGATTCACGGGAGTATGAATAGGCTTGCTTGTTGATCTTCTGATCGCTCAATACCTGGGTAGCTGTTACATCCAGCTAGTACCGCTGACGGCTTGTGGGTAACTGATATGATCATCACCTACTGCTGGTGTATTGATGAGTTTTTAGAGTCCTACACAAATGTAACTACTCCGATTTCAATGTACAGAAAATTGTTTAAAAGTTAATGTACAAGTGGAGTATTTTCAATCCTGTGTACACCATAAGTATTTATTTTACTTTTGAACAGCAAGAAAGTACTTGTAGCACATTGGTAAAGCCTTGCACTGCTATGACGTAGCCCCTGTGATCGAATCCCCCGAACCACATTATCTTTTTATTAAATTTTCTTTTAATCTTTTAGAAGCCCAAGGGTTTGCATGTGCACTACACGTAAAATGATAAGTTACAGAATAAACAACCACATGCACTGGGGTATATGAGGCGACGGGGACACGTGGCGAGACTCCAAGTCCCGACCCCACCAACTCGACCGGCGAGATGGCTTCCCAGACCCGTACCACCAGTTCCCCCCATTCCTATTGCTCCTAAAATTTCATCCTAGCACCTCTTCGCCTATCCCACTAACCCCATATTGTTTGTTTACTCTGAATTTATCCAGAGAACAATAAAATCATCTTTAATCCTATTTTTAATGCAATCTTTAACTCTCTAAACCCTAGTTTTCCCCTATAAATACCACACCCCATTTAACCTCTCCTCACTCAGAATTTCATTAAAAAAACTCTCAAAAATTCTCAAGTCCTTATAGTGTGCAAGTGGAGTTAGCAAAGGGTAAGATTCCGATGAAATTTCGAGATGATTCCGGCGATGAAACGATGCCCCGAAGCTTCCTTAGTCTTCCCCTATCTCTCTTTTTTCTTAATAGCCAGTAAGTCCCTTCTTCCCCTCTCTTCATCTATTCTAAAACTTTCATTCTTCAAAACATGACGGAGACGGAATTAATCCGACCACCGATTCGGTTTTTCTTTAAAAATTCTATTTTTCTTAATAAATGAAATACCATACTCTCATATAATGTTTAACAAATATTAACAAACATATTAAAACAAATTTCATCTCAAAAGAATGTTTTATGCAACTTTTATCGTATTTTTACGGTAAAATACTACATACTTTATTTTCGATACAAATCAACATAATACTTATATTACTTTTAGACAAATCATAAAGTAATGACCTAACTCACCACAACACACATATTTAACATAGCACGGTGAAAGTTTGGGACATTACTTATGGGATAATACGACATTACAAATACCATCAAACTTGCAAAACCATTTTATTTAACAAGTGTGTTAATCAATTCCTTGCAATTGTGCATCTACAACCCAATTTTAGAGACCCCGTTCGGGATGGTTCGGGTTATCGCACATCCTCAGGACTAATAGAGCGAGATGCAGACCTCCGAAAGGAGCATTCGATCTCGATGGAATTTTAATACATTTTTCTTTAGAAAATGAGATTTCTACCAAATTTTTTTTATTTTTTATTAAATATATATATAACTATTATCAAAATATCTATTTTAATTATATTATATAAATATTCCAAGTTTTCTAAAGGAATCACCATTACAGGAAAATAGCATTACAATTCAATGCAAAATACCGATATTTCAATAAAATACCACATATAATGAAAACTAGATTCGACTCACTAGAAATTTCACTTTTATAAAATATACAATTATGAAACCCTAAAAACGATAATTAAATACTTGAGGTGTATTTTGAAAATATATCAAAACTATTTTTACATGAAACCCCCTCAAGTTATACTAAATAATAATAAGGACCCTAATAAATATAGATTTAAGTGGGACCAATTCTCTTGAGCCTCAGGGAGCCGGAAAATATGGGTGCTTGCCTATCTAAGGTAGACAACCTAACAAACGGTGTTATCAACACAGTAATTATCTTGGAAAAAGAAACAAATTCTGCCATCCATGTGCAACAGTTACCGATAACATCAAAACTAATTCAGGATTTCAATCTCTTTTCAAAGTGTCTGACTTAGACCGAGTCTCAATCTAATCAATCTGACTTGAATATGATTCAAGTATAAACTATAATACAGTATGAATTCATGAATCCGTCTATTCAATCTATGTCAATCTATATTGACCGAACCGAACCATGAATATACTCCGTCTACATTACTATCCATTTATATCCATTCCATTTACTGATATTCTGGTTTCGGCAAGTCATCCATATATATAACAAAAACAATACAATCAATACAAAAGACATCGCGGGGTTTATAAAGGGGTAGATTGGTACGGAATGTGTTAGAAGTGGCACGGGACTGTAACTTTAATACACCTAACCTGAATATGCATTGCCGTTGTACCGTGGCTGAACGGTTCCTTATACTCCGTATACCTTAGTCTCCAGAATAGTGGGACTCCTCTCGTATACACTGGCATATTCTGTACCAAGGTACAAACAACTGCGTTAACAATATAATCAAACATTACTAGTCATATTCTCTTCTGTCTATTTTATCTCTACTCATCTTTGGGACTTACCGAGCGATTGTTCGCTGACGACATTCCTTTTCTTCTTTCTTTGGAATGTTGTCAGGTGATTTGGACGCACTAGAGACCGAGCCCAGCACTGAGGACTTGGAGCAGTTTGCTATCGACCCAGAGCTGTAAGCACTTGTACATACTTTTCATTTCAGTTATGCCAATGTTTAGGCATTGCTTTTTATTCATGTATTTACATTCTAGTTGTACCCGTAAATGAATGTTTAATAAATAAAGTTGCTGTTCATTTATATTCTTGTCACTTGTGTACATTTATTTTATATTGCTTAGATACGATTAGCGTGTTTACTTCTGAGTAAATACGTTGCATGACCCGTCGCGTCTCCTCCCCGTACACCGGGAAGCGGGGCGTAACAGGTTTTGTTGGTGGCCCATACAGATCAGCTCTGTATGGACATGCAGGTCAGTTCTGCATGGACATGTGGGTCAATTCTGCATGAAGTCCTAAGAAATATAACATAAGAATTAGCAACTAAAATCATTCTTTACAATTCATATTCTTTGAATCTTACAATTTCATCTGTCCTAACCCTATTTTTCTTTCAAGCTTATGGATTCTCCAAACAACACTAGTACTAATTTCAACAATACACCACCACCTCTACCGCTTACACCTACCGTCGTTGCTCCAATCAATGAGCAAACAGTATTGCTTGAGGCAACCTGCATCCTCTTGGAGGGACAGCAGCAGCAAACTGCTATCTTAATGAACCGTCCAGAAGCGGAAGCACCTGGGGTAAAGCAATTCCGGGCTTTTCACCCCAAGCAATTTTCGGGAAAAGAGAGCCCTCTAGAAGCTGAGGAATGGGCTCAGAGTATTGAGGATGACTTGGCAGCGGCACAAGTGCCAGAGATGCTTGGGTTCGAGTTGCGAAGCTGCAGCTCACTGACAATGCCCGAGTTTGGTGGAAGGCGGAAGAAAGCCGTCTTGACCAACCTATCGAATGGAGGAATTTTCACGACATGTTCGACGTGAAATACTTCCCTGAGACTGCCCGATTTGACATGGAGCAGCAGTTCATCCATCTATAACAGGGTTCGATGTGGACCAAGTCCGTAGATGAGTATGACGCTGAGTTTACCATGCTCAGTAGGTTCGCGGCACATTTGATACCAACTGCTGAGATCATGTCTAGAAGATTTCAGTAAGGGTTAGATTCGGAAATCCAAGCTGTTTTAGCTACAGGGAATTTCCCAACTCACAAGATGGCCCTGAAAGCTGCCCGCCGATATGAGGCAGTGGTGAAGATGAGGGGCAGACCTCAATCTGCCGGGATGAAGCGTCTTGCCACTCAAATGGCAGGAGGAGCCTCTTCAAGGCCATCATTTGTGCCCAGGAGACCTGGATTACCGAACAACCGGCCCATCCCAGACTTTTGCACTTACTGCAGGAGAGATGGACATTTGGTGAAGGACTATCGGCGTGCAAATCGCCTTTGCTTAGTCTGCGGCTCAGCTACTCATGACATTGGGTCGTGTCCTCGTAGACACAACCCAAATGCTACACCCAAACCAGCAATCACTTATCAGCAGCAACCAACCATCCAGGCACCTGCTCCACGACTCGCACTACCTGCTCTAACTTCTCGTGGACCGACTGCACCTCCTCCTCGTCAGTTCCATCAAGCTCAACAGAATGTACCTCATGTACAATGAAACGGGCAGAGGAATGCTCCTCCAGCAAAAAGGAATGTACCGAGGCGAAAGGCTTTCACAACGATTGTGGAAGAAGCTGAAGCCACCGACCAAGTCATCACTGGTAACACTTTCCCTTTAAGCTTTATTTTCCATCTATATATACATTTCCATATATTTTCCTTATACCTAAAATCTATCCCACATAACTTAGGTACAATCTTAGTAGCTTCACTCCCTGCACTTGCACCCTTCGATACTGGAGCATCTCATTGCTTTATGTCGCAACGGTTCGTCTGAACTCATGCGATTCCATTCAAACCCTTCGTATCCAGCTGGAATGTCAGTTCAGGGAGCGACGTTCTAAAGGGAGTAATGGGATACGACCTGTGTCCAGTGGTCGTCTGCCGCAGAGAATTCTATACTGACTTCAAGGTGCTGGACATACCGAATTTTGATGTCGTTTTGGGTATGAATTAGCTCAGAACTTTTTACGCTACCATCGACTGTCGTCAAATGAGGGTAGTGTTCGATATTCCAGAGTATCCGGTCTTTTATTTCAACAGTGGAGTCCGTACCCTGGAGCCAAGCACATACAAGGCAAAACCGAAGAAGGCAATGATTGAAACACTTCAAGTGGAGGAAGGATTGAAGTCAGAGATAGTTCGAGAGTTCGACGATGTATTTCCTGAAGACATATCAGGTTTGCCTCCCGATCGAGCTCTTGAATTCAGCATTGATTTAGTACCTGAAGCACAAACGGTGATCAACGCACCATATCGGTTAAGTCCTATAGGTTTGAAGGAAGTTCGTACTCAGTTGGACGAATTATTGACGAAAGGATGGATTCTTCCTAGCACTTCAAGTTGGGGATCGCCAATTCTACTTTTGAAGAAGAAGGAAGGTTCATATCGAATGTGCATTGATTATAGACCTCTGAACGATGTAACTATAAAGAACAAGTATCCACTCCCGCGCATCGACGATCTGTTCAATCAGCTAAGTGGATCTTGCGTTTTCTCCAAATTAGATCTTCGTTTGGGTTATCATCAGGTGAAGGTCAAAGAATCAGATATCCATAAAATGACATTCAGAACTCGCTATGGATATTACGAATTTCTTGTGATGCCATTTGGAGTGACCAATGAACCCGTTATATTCATGAACCTAATGAATCAAGTTTTACGAGAGTACCTAGATAAGTTTGTTGTCATCTTCATCGACGACATCCTGGTGTATTCTAAGAGTCGGAAAGAACATGCCGAACATCTACGAATTGTCCTAGAGACTCTACGACAGTATCAACTTTATGCCAAATATAGCAAATGCAAGTTTTGGCTAGTTCAAGTCGGTTTTCTTGGATATATTGTATCAGGCAATGGAATCTCTGTGGATACAGCTAAGGTATCAGCAGTAAGCGAATGGCCAACACCGAAGTTAGTCAATAACATTCGAAGTTTCTTGGATTTAGCAGAATATTACAGAAGGTTCATTGAAGGATTTTCGAATATTGCAACACCCCTGACCAAGCTCACACGTAAAGATAAAGAATTCGTGTGGTCAGAGGCATGCGAACGAGCTTTCATAGAACTCAAGTCAAGATTAACATCCGCACCTATTCTCGTTATACTGGACCAATCTGGAGGTTTCAAAGTACATTGCGATACATCCGGTAAGGGATTAGGATGTGTTCTACATCAGCATGGTAAAGTTGTAGCTTATGCTTCAAGACAGCTGAAGATTCATGAGTGCAATTATCCGAAGCATGATTTGGAGTTGGCGGCCGTAATCTTTGCTCTTAAGATTTGGTGCCATTATCTTCTTGGTGAACGAGTGGACATATACACGGACCACAAAAGTCTGAAATATGTATTAACTCAGAAAGAGTTGAATATGCGGTAGAGAAGATGGTTAGAACTTATGGCGGACTTCGACATCTACAATATCATCCAGGGAAGGTGAATGTAGTTCCTGATGCCCTTAGTCGCCAATCATTAGCATTGAATCTCACCGCACAGTGGAAGCTTCAACAAGATTTACATCAAATGGAGATTGAAGTAGTCGTGCCAGGTAACGCTTCAAGTTTGATGAATTTACACGTTCAATCTACCATTGTCAATCAGATCAAAGCAGCTCAAGCAAATGATGCTGCGTTGCAAAAGATCAGAAAACAAGTAGAAAGTGGACTTCGAATAGACTTCATCATCCATAAAGACGGATCCTTGAGATACGACAGTAGATTGTGTGTACCAAAAGGTCTTGTGCGAGAAGAGTTGTTGAAAGAAGCTCACAGCTCTCCTTATTCAGTACACCCTAGATGTATAAAGATCTGCATCAGAATTACTGGTGGTATGCAATGAAGCGCGAAGTAGCCAGAAGCATCGCTAAATGCTTGGTGTGTCTGCAAGTAAAAGATAAACATTACAGGACAGCTGGTTTACTTCAACCGTTATCTATCCCAGAATGAAAGTGGCAACACATCATAATGGATTTCGTGACTGTACTTTCCCGCAGTACGAAGAGCAACGATGCGGTATGGGTTATTGTGGATCGACTCACAAAGTCGGCCCACTTCATCTCATTTCGAGTTGGTCAATCTACTGAGACACTAGCAAAGAAATACATGGAAGTAAGTATGAATATGAGTAAGATTTACATCTTCAAATATTTACTATCTTTGATACCCATGAACTCATGCAGGAAATTATGAGATTACATGGAGTACCGGTTTGCATTGTCTCCGATCGTGATACTAGATTTCGATCGCAATTTTGGTAAAGTCTGCAAGCTAGCTTGGGAGCAAGTTTGAACTTCAGCACAGCTTATCATCCACAAACAGATGGTCAGTCTGAGCGAACAATTCAGATCTTAGAAGATATGCTAAGAGCGTATATGCTAGACTTCGGAGGATCGTGGAAAGATCACTTACATCTTGTAGAGTTTTCATACAATAACAGCTACCAAGCAAGTATAAGCACTTTATGGAAGTGTTGATCGCCATTAAGTTGGGACGATATCGGAGATAGGGAACTCCTTGGACCCGAGATGATAGTAACAACTGTTGACGTAGTTCATATTATCAGGGAAAGAATGGGCATAACCCAAAATCGACAGAAGCACTGGGCTGATGCAAACCGCCGTCACTTGGAGTTTCAGCTGGGAGAACATGTATTTCTGAAGATATCTTCGAACCGTGGAGTGATTCTTTTTTGAAGACAGGGTAAGCTTAGCCCGAGGTATATTGGACCGTTCGAAATACTCGAACGAGTCGGTGAAGTGGCATATTGCTTGGCACTTCCACCTTCATTGGAAGGAGTGCACAATGTGTTCCACATATCCCAACTCAGAAGGTATGTGAGTGACCCCAATCATATTCTTGATCATTCCAAGCTCACTGTACAACCAAATTTATATTTTGAGCAACAACTTGTTGAGATGCGGGATAAAAAGGTGAAGTTACTTCGGAACAAGGAAGTCAACTTGGTTCGAGTGATGCGGAGAAAAGATTCACCATGAGAATCAACATGGGAACGTGAGGACGACATGCGTGCAAGATACCCTCATTTATTCGTAAACTAGTTCTTAAAATAATTGTAAATTTCGAGGACAAAATTTTTGTAAGGAGGGTAGACTGTAACAACTCCAATTTCAATGCATAGAAAATTGTTTAAAAGTTAATATACTTGTTTTATTTTTGAACAACAAGAAAGTACTTGTTTTATTTTTGAACAACAAGAAAGTACTTGTAGCACATTGGTAAAGCCTTGCACTGCTATGATGTAGCCCTTGTGCTCGAATCCCCCAGCCACATTATGTTTGTATTAAATTTTCTTTTAATATTTTAGAAGCCCAAAGGTTTGCACGTGCACTACACGTAAGATGATAAGTTACAAAATAAATAACCACGTGCACTGGGTTATATGAGGCGACGGGGACATGTGGCGAGAATCCTAGCCCTGACCCCACCAACTCGACCAGCGAGATGGCTTCCCAGACCAGTACCGCCGGTTCTCCCCGTTCCTATTGCTCCTAAAATTTCACCCTAGCACCTCTTCGCCTACCCCCACTAACCCCATATTGTTTGTTTACTCTGCATTTATCCAGAGAACAATAAAATCACCTTTAATCCAATTTTAATGCAATCTTTAACCCTCTAAACCCTAATTTTTCCCTATAAATACCACACTCCATTTCACCTCTCCTCAATCAGAATTTCATTACAAAAACTCTCAAAAATTCTCAAGTCCTTATAGTGTGCAAGTGGAGTTAGCAAAATGCAAGATTCCGATGAAGTTTCGAGGTGACTCTGGTGACGAAACGATATCCCGACGCTACCCTAGTCTTCCCCTACCTCTCTTCTTTTTCAATAGCCAGTAATTCCCTTCTTCCCCTCTCTTTATCTATTCTAAAACTTTCAATCTTCAAAACCCGACGGAAACGGAGTTAATCCGACTACTGATTCAGTTTTTCTTTAAAAATTCTATTTTTCTTAATCAATGAAATACCATACTCTCGTATAATGTTTAAAAAACATTAACAAACACATTAAACAAGTTTTATCTCAAAAGAATTTTTTATGCAACTTTTATCGTATTTTTACGGTAAACTACAACACACTTTATTTTTGACACAAATCAACATAATACTTGTATTACCTTTAGAAAACTCATGAGGTAATGACCTACCTCACCAAAACACATATCTTTGACATAGCTGTAAGTCTACGGTAGCGCCCCGGCCGTCTACAGACGCCAAATGCGGAACAAAAACTTTTTAACTGGCGCTATCGTATACTTTAACCCGGATCTGCCATTATTGCTAAACCAACAAACTGTAAAGAGTGTAGAAAGGTTATACCGAACGATCCGAGTCCTTCGTTCTTTAACCATCATCCCACGCTCCGTTGCGGCTGCTCCGATCTCTTCGATCTCCGATCTGCTCGTCCAGGTGGCACCACGTCGACGATTCTTTAAACGGGCTCCCGCCTCTGACTCGAGGCAACTCGGTCGTCAAGTTTGCTAAAAGAGACGACCAAGATTGATGTAGAGAATGAGTAGAAGACTTTGTCTCGTTTCGTCCAAAGCTATGGACGGACGGTTAATGAAGTTGCCACTCGAATCGGGTGATGGAATGAAATGAGCTGTGAAATTCCATACACCCCAAAATCTATCATAATCTTTTTACCAGATGAAAACTCAAGTAAGAGAGAGAGAGAGGAGGGGGCCGGCCATATATAGGGAGGTGGGGGGTGAGTGTAGGAGGAGGGAGGTGACCACAAGAAAATATCATGTGTGAACACAAAGAAATATCTCAAGTGTGAACACAAACAAATATCTCTAGTGTGAACACAAAGAAAGCAACCAATGAAACAATAACACCTCACCGCTTCTAGAACCTTCTAGAAGCATCCACACTCTTCCAAAGAAAAGATAAATCCGTCTTTAACCGAATGTTAAAAGACGGCTGATAGAAAACTGGAAACTGGCAACTTCCAAAAGTGATCCCGAAACGAATTTCAGGATAACCCCGTAACTGTATAAATATACCCGCATTTGTATTACGACTGAATACAAATGCAACTGAGACAAAGATATTATATCTACTCAATATAATACTCGTATCCGGCTTAAACCAAAGCCCACCAGTATTATCTGCCCGAAAAAGGACACATGCGTAAACGCACGTGCATTTTCCGAACCCTGCCATAAAACCATACGGCCTCTACAACGTTTCGCCCGAACTTGGAAAACTGTCTTTGGGGGACTCTAATGACTCGTCAGTACCCTGGCAGTGGGTTTAACCACAAATCGTCAGCGGCACTAGCAATGCGTGACGGCTGCCCATGGACTGACCTCAAGGGAGGCCGATGAGCGAACTCATCCGGAAACCCTACTGAGCCTAACAGTGATAATGTATATACAGTCCGGTCCGTTCGTCTATGAGTATCGCATATCTGCCTAGGGGGCTAGTAACGTCAGACCCCCAATAGCAGTATAAGTCGTGTCGGAGTGTAGTCCAATAACACCCTGAGATACTACTGGAGTACCTACCAGTAAATCTCCTGCCACGGCCGTGGGCTTTGTGTAATGGCTCTCCTAGACACAGCAATATCTCGCCCCCAATACCGGGAGAGACGAATCCCCTGCCGATCCGCTCACGTGCCTCCATGTGGCTCGGGACTGTACCCAAAAACTACCTGTTTGCACGACTCCTTTGAGCCGTGGTAGGGTAGAAATCAAAGCACAGTGGGAACTCACACGAGACAAATGACGACCTCAGGTCGATGAACTAACCTGTACACATGTCACCAGGGAACTGCTATCTGACGATATGTATAATACCAACTAGCAGGTTCCCGGCGAGTCCTGTCCGGTGTACTCATAACCCAATGAGCACCTGTATACATCTTAGGTGATCCAACTGACACCAGTGGCTTGTGAGACCGGCCACCGCCCCTCGTCGGGGTCTCGACTGTATACACTAGTCTACTCCTGAGTATTGATGCCCTGTCTCGAAACTCCCACGACTAGGGACCACAATTAAGGATATGCATATAAACTACCCAACTCTCACGTATATGATCGCCATCATACTGTTGGTAGTAAAGCAAGATCCTAAGGGCTCTATCAAAGTGTAACATGTACACGACTGATAAAGGCAAACCAGATAGTATACTATCATCTCGAGTAAGACTGTTCTACCGGTATAGGTCCTCCGCAATCATTGCAATCACATACCTGCGATCCAATAATTGACTCTGAGGGCACTATCTCCAACAATCTCCCACTTGCACTCAAGGCTAATTATTGCGATGTCGACTACTCACAGCCCGTGTGAAACCGAACATCCAACTCCTCTACTAATCAGTTTCACAAAGCCTGTTTGTAAAACTATTGTGTTCGAGAAATAGCCTCAGTGAGTGGATCCGCCTAGAAGTTTCTTTCTATATCTCTCTTAATCTCAAATTCGCGGAGAAAGCCATCTTCCGAATTGAGTAATACCTGTCTTAGAGTACGTCTGGATATCTGATGGGACCTAGTTCATAAATGAACTCCAAATCCAAACTTCTTAGACTGTATGGATCACTGAACCTAATCAGTATCCGGCACCAAGCCTCCCACAGTATCCTCTTGGACCACCTGTCCATAATACTGTCCCTCGTCAGAGGGAAAACTATAACTCTGACAATCACTCTGTCAACCATGTCACCTTTGAAGCCTGGAATGATAACCGTCTCCCGAAGGAGGCTGCCGTCATCAAATCCGTAGAACATGCACTTATGTTCTAAAACTGCTTCCTTATGTTTCTCCAGGATTGGATTAATACAAACTTATTGCATATAGTGCAAAAACAACATTTGGTGTGGTACTTGACATCTCATGATTGATTCAATTGCCTAAGCAAGTGATCTGCCAATCATGCACATCCCTCTCCCCTTTAGTCTGTAAGACACCTTTAGAGAGGGTGACTCCATCACCTGCAGGTACACCACCATGCTAGGAGTCATCTAATCTAAAAACCATTAGAATACTGTCAAATTACCCATATTGGGAAACTACTCAAATCCAGATCTAAAATCATAGATCCAGAAACCAGAATGTCAAATATTATATCCATATCCTGTCTGGAGAAACAACTGTGTGACGACCACAGTACAACCAATCGTAGTATAAGAATTTTACTTCCTACTCTGTGTATGTCATCCAGATACCATGACATCACACCCTACTACCTTCTTAACAGATCCATCCCCTATTCTGATGAAGTCAAACCTATGACTATCACATCAAAATTAGATGATCTATCTCCGCTATAACTACTCAAGTCTATAAATAGACATAAGCTACTTGCCCACTATACTTCTGCTGCTCCTACTGACTACGACAACCCTCCTACTGGGTCTCATAGCCTGGAACAACAGTAGTGTCAAGTCAAGGTAGATAAGAACCTCCCTGTCACCGTCCTTGAGGCTGCCGGAGTACCTCTCGGGTGTCTGAGGTTACCCACCATATCTGCGGAGTGGCTAATGGAATGTCAAACCTGATTGAATATATAGGTCCTATTAAATTTTCCGTAATCGTTCGCGATTCTGGAATCACTTCCAGTTCTACCATACTCCCACTACTGTTTTCTGAAAAAGATCCATTTTACTAAAACTGTGGCGAGTCAAGAACAATATCACTATTGATCTTCCAGATGGTAAAATATCAACCCTCGTCATGGCCAGGGTTAACCCACAAACAGCCATTACAGAAACGTGCCCTGAGTTATCCAGAGTCTGGTTTTAAGCATAAGCTGGACAACTCCCCGTACCTTAACATCTTTTAAGGTATGAACTATTCTATATCCAATATAGAAACTTTGGCACTTATTTAATCGGAACTAGATTCAAATCATGCAGCTGTCTCCAGTGCATATCAACTTAATGGAAAGAGGCTAATCAGCATTACTCAACTTAGGTATCCATCCAATTATGAGTAACCTAAAAGAGAAACAAGTTTCTCAAAACCATCACTATCATCTGAATACCAATCACAAGAATTTACATTTTCGATCTCTTTGAAGAATCCCGATACTTGTGACACCTGGTTCTCTACTTTATTCTTATACCCACAACTTCTCAAAACTTAGACATTGTATTTCTACGAAACACTTGTCTAAATATTAGAGAAGTTATAAGTAAACAGAACATAGTACGAGGACCTACCCCTTTGTCCTGATGGACACTGGACATCATACAATACTCTGTATAAGTCCGCTGAGTTAAGCAACTCATAACTTGTGCGTTGTAGGTTGAAAACTGTACCCTGGCGATTTCCTCAAATATCACCAATTACAACGAATTCCGATATAATGAGGATAATCACCTAATTCCCAATAACTTACTCCGACTCATCATCTGTAAAACCATACAGATATGAGAATGAAACCTGGTAAATACATACCCTTGGAGTAAGTATCTAATCGGGAAAACAGTTTTCTTTTAACAATGCACTGAAACATGAAAATGTTTCGTAGGGGTATCCTGGTATTCATAGCAATGCCTCTTCTATAATCCAATTCATGACTTCAACCGTATATTTTATTGCCATCTCTCCAAATCCCTTTATTTGTCTTTACTCATTACCTTCTATACACCATCGTTAGGCTAAATGGTTTTCTTCCTTCCCTACCGTTCGGCACCAGCCTATGGTTTGGAAGAAGACTATCCAGTAAGCATAATAGGTGTACCCTCCTAAACCAAGGAGTACTCACATCTTGAGAGAAGGTGATGATAAAAGACAACTGAATAATACCTTATTCCTTTAAAGGTGAAATAGGAGTGGCAATGAAGTACGCGGTTTTGGTCGTGAATGATAACAGTCGCAATTTACTTTGCCCTCTTTCTAATCCCTTTATTTTGTCTTTACATATTACCTTCTGCACACCCTACTTAGGCTAATTGGTTTTCTTCATTCCCTACCTTTCGGCACCTGCCTATGGTTTGGAAGAAGACTATCCAATATGCGTAATAGGTGTACTCTCCTAAACCAAGGAGCCCACGCAACCTGAGAGAAGGTGATAATAAAAGACAACTGAATAAACCAATTCTATTTCTCCTGAACCTGGATCCATCCTCGAAGAAGTCCCTCCGAGTTCGTATATAACCATACGATGGATCTATCCAATTGAAGTGGATGCCCGTAGTAATACGGGGTGTTCTAAGAAATTCAAAGGGTAAAAGAATGAGTGGCAATAACTTATGCAACTCAGACAATCCAAAAGCCAGTATTTTAAGAAGGTTCGGTCAACTTGGTCACTGAGTCATAGACTAGGGTCGGTCAAAGGTCGCTGCCAAAGAGAGAGAGAAAAGAAACACTCTGCGTGCACTCTAACCTAGATCAGAATGGTTATCACTTTATCTAATCCGGAAACCTCCCACTGTCCAGTCAAATTCTCCTCCAAACCTGAAAGAAGAATCAATCAGGATCACCCGAAGAGTAAACCAACTCATCAGTGGGAATCGGGATCCAACTCTCATCGCATGATAACGTGATGGAATGCATCCACGTTACTCATACTCCAGAAGGTATGCACATACTTGGCAAGTTTCAGTTTCTTTAGAAACTCCCGATATGATTTTTGCCCCATGCTCTTATAACCTTGGCTTTGGTCAAAATGTCATAAGTCACATGCCAAGTTCTACCCGTCACTATCTTGTCAATTTGAACCCACCCGCACATGCCCCTGGCTTTGGCCAAATGGCAGAACGACTGTCCCAAACCAACTCATCTATCTATGCAACAAATGAATACCCAGCAGCTACCAAACATTATGCCTTAATTTTGGCTAAAATGCATAGCTTGAATACTACTGAATACCCAAAAGAAGTGATGGAGGGCTATGGCTGGTTTTTGGAGAAAAGCCTTTAACGTAACGAACTTGATATCGCTGAAGGAACCTGATAGCTTTTTAAAATATAGTGTCGAAAACCTTTTGCTAAAGAGGTCACTCCCGGTGAAGGGATCTCGGCTCTTTCCTCGTGGAATGAGGTGCAGGATATTCCACTGAATACCGCGGTGCAAAGCAACTTGTAATCGACTATAGTGAAGTTATTACCCTAACGCAAACTTCTGCCCAAGGGGTCAGTCCCGGTGAAGGGATATCGGCCCTTGCCCCGTCGAATGAGGTGCAGGGTATTCCACTGAATATCGCTATGCAAAACAAAAGGAAACGTCTTTGCAATAATACTTTTTAAATTTGTTCCAACAACTGCAAACAGGTTTGTTTTACTTTGCATTGATCAGAATCAACGCAGTCCCATCAATCAAGCACACCAGAAAAGAACGAAAATAAAATGTACGTATATGCCATCCGCATTCGTCACTGGGTCCCGTCATTACCCGTTAGGTTACTTAACTAACGACAGAGCGGGGACTGAACTAGCGCGGGTGTAAAACATATACAACATTTAATAGTATATAAACCAATATACAATAATCGCTCCAGGCGTGATAATATGCAACATTACAGAAAAGTAATAAGCATCACAGAACAATACAGATAATCTGGGATCCCCGGGTTTCACAGAGCCGCTGCTGAAACCCGACGTTCCCCTGTCGTGTGGATAGCCTGTGCAATGAAACCTAGACCCCTACGGGTGCGGCAAGTTACCCGCCAAAACCTGAAGCGAGGCAGCCCCCTACAGCAAAGTGAATGGACCACCCAGCACTTCACGGAATCCGGTAATCTTGGGCACCCCTCCTTGGGTCAACCTGTACCCCCTACGAGTGCGGCGAATAGTCTGCCAATTCTAGAGTGAGGCCCCTCTGCCTCTCAAAGCCATGAGATGCGGACCCGTTGCCTCTCAGAACCCGGCTATCCGTGCTCTCCGTCGCGGGGCAAAACCTAGTACAGTAATGAAAAATAGTACAACAGGTACATCGACCGCAACCTGGTCGTGCTCCAAAAGAATATTATACAACATGCAGTGACGGCAGTCCACATGTTGGACGCTCGCCCCGCAATATCAAATGTACAAATAAATCCAAACTGCACTACCATTGCACACTGCTATTCACCACGACAAATCCGCAACATCACAGCACAACACAGAACATCAACGCGAATGTCACGTTCGCAAACCCGTCTAAAAGAACTATAGCAATCAGACGCGGTTTACCGATCAAATGACATTCCCGGTCGGAGATATAATGTTAACACTGTAGACTAACATGTTTAAATTTCGATCGACTAAATATCACGAAGTGGCCCCACAAACAACTGGTGAACAGTAACAAAATCTGGGCCCAAAAGATATATACCAAAAACCCCAATTTCCAGAGAAGAATACACTGTGCAAGTTTGGGGGCATGATCACACAGAATGGCCGCGGATGCGCGGCCAAACCATGGGTTTGGCCGCGATTCCACGGCAGTCTTGTCGATTCATGAGCCCAAATTTGTACGGTGTTCTTATAAAACCCTGCACAGATTTCTGAGATATGTAGAATAATTTTAGGACATCATTTAAAATCTACAGAAACTGTGAACTTGTAAAATGCGGTTTTTGATTTCCGGTTCGATCGATATTTTAAACACGTTAGCACAAGTTAGTAAAGCAAAATGGTGAGGCTCTGATACCGCTGTAAGTCTACGGTAGCGCCCCGGTCGTCTACAGACGCCGAATGCGGAACAAAAACTTTTTAACTGGCGCTATCGTATACTTTAACCCGGATCTGCCATTATTGCTAAACTAACAAACTGTAAAGAGTGTAGAAAGGTTATACCGAACGATCCGAGTCCTTCGTTCTTTAACCATCATCCCACGCTCCGTTGCGGCTGCTCCGATCTTTTCGATCTCCGATCTGCTTGTCCAGGTGGCACCACGTCGACGATTCTATAAACGGGCTCCCGCCTCTGAGTCGAGGCAACTCGGTCGTCAAGTTTGCTAAAAGAGACGACCAAGATTGATGTAGAGAATGAGTAGAAGACTTTGTCTCGTTCCGTCTAAAGCTATGGACGAACGGTTAATGAAGTTGCCACTCGAATCGGGTGATGGAATGAAATGAGCTGTGAAATTCCATACACCCCAAAATCTATCATAATCTTTTTACCAGATGAAAACTCAAGTAAGAGAGAGAGAGGAGGGGGCCGGCCATATATAGGGAGGTGGGGGGGTGAGTGTAGGAGGAGGGGGGTGACCACAAGAAAATATCATGTGTGAACACAAAGAAATATCTCAAGTGTGAACACAAACAAATATCTCTAGTGTGAACACAAAGAAAGCAACCAATGAAACAATAACACCTCACCGCTTCTAGAACCTTCTAGAAGCATCCACACTCTTCCAAAGAAAAGATAAATCCGTCTTTAACCGAATGTTAAAAGACGGCTGATAGAAAACTGAAAACTGGCAACTTCCAAAAGTGATCCCGAAACGAATTTCAGGATAACCCCGTAACTGTATAAATATACCCGCATTTGTATTACGACTGAATACAAATGCAACTGAGACAAAGATATTATATCTACTCAATATAATACTCGTATCCGGCTTAAACCAAAGCCCACCAGTATTATCTGCCCAAAAAAGTACACGTGCGTAAACGCACGTGCATTTTCCGAACCCTGCCATAAAACCATACGGCCTCTACAACGTTTCGCCCGAACTTGGGAAACTGTCTGTGGGGGACTCTAATGACTCGTCAGTACCCTGGCAGTGGGTTTAACCACAAACCGTCAGCGGCACTAGCAATGCGTGACGGCTGCCCATGGACTGACCTCAAGGGAGGCCGATGAGCGAACTCATCCGGAAACCATACTGAGCCTAACAGTGATAATGTATATACAGTCCGGTCCGTTCATCTATGAGTATCGCATATCTGCCTAGGGGGCTAGTAACGTCAGACCCCCAATAGCAGTATAAGTCGTGTCGGAGTGTAGCCCAATAACACCCTGAGATACTACTGGAGTACCTACCAGTAAATCTCCTGCCACGGCCGTGGGCTTTGTGTAATGGCTCTCCTAGACACAGCACGATCTCGCCCCCAATACCGGGAGAGACGAATCCCCTGCCGATTCGCTCACGTGCCTCCATGTGGCTCGGGACTGTACCCAAAAACTACCTGTTTGCACGACTCCTTTGAGCCGTGGTAGGGTAGAAATCAAAGCACAGTGAGAACTCACACGAGACAAATGACGACCTCAGGTCGATGAACTAACCTGTACACATGTCACCAGGGAACTGCTATCTGACGATATGTATAATACCAACTAGCAGGTTTCCGGCGAGTCCTGTCCGGTGTACTCATAACCCAATGAGCACCTGTATACATCTTAGGTGATCCAACTGACACCAGTGGCTTGTGAGACCGGCCACCGCCCCTCGTCGGGGTCTCGACTGTATACACTAGTCTAATCCGGAGTATCGATGCCCTGTCTCGAAACTCCCACGACTAGGGACCACAATTAAGGATATGCATATAAACTACCCAACTCTCACGTATATGATCGCCATCATACTGTTGGTAGTAAAGCAAGATCCTAAGGGCTATATCAAAGTGTAACATGTACACGACTGATAAAGGCAAACCAGATAGCATATACTATCATCTCGAGTAAGACTGTTCTACCGGTATAGGTCCTCCGCAATCATTGCAATCACATACCTGCGATCCAATAATTGACTCTGAGGGCACTATCTCCAACAATAGCATGATGAAAATTTGGGACATTAGTTACGGGATAATACGACATTACAAATAAATATCATCAAACTTGCAAAACCATTTCTTTAAAAAGTGTGTTAATCAATTCCTTACAATTGCGTCTCTACAATCCACTTTTAGAGACCCCGTTTGGGATGGTGCGAATTATCGCACGTTCTCGGTCCTATTAGAGTGATATGCAGACCTCCGAAAAGAGTATTCGATCTCGATGGAATTTTAATGCATTTTTCTTTAGAAAATGAGATTTCTACAATTTGTTATTAAATATATATATATATATAACTATTATCAAAATATCTATTTTTATTATATTATATAAATATTCCAAGTTTTCTAAAGGAATCACCATTTCAGGAGAATACCATTACAATTCAATGCAAAATACCGATATTTCAATAAAATACCACATACAATGAAAATTAGGTTCTACTCACTAGAAATTTCACTTTTATAAAATATACATCTATGAAAATCCTAACGACGATAATTAAATACTTAAGGTGTATTTTGAAAATATATCAAAACTATTTTTACATAAACCCCCTCAAGTTATACTAAATTACAAAGGACCCTAGTAAATATAGGTTTAAGCGGGACCAATTCTCTTGAGCCTTAGGGAGCCGGAGAATGTTGGTGCTTACCTATCTAAGGTAGACAACCTAACAAACGGTGTTATCAACACGGTAATTGTCTTGGAAAAATACACAAATCCTGTCGTCCATGTGTAGCAGTTACCGATAACATCAAAAATAATTCAGGATTTCAATCTCTTTTCAAACTGTCTAACTCAGACCGAATCTCAATCTAATCAATCTAACTTGAATATGATTCAAGTATAAACTACAATACAACATGAATCCATGAATCCGTCTATTCAATTTATGTCAATCTATATTGGCCGAACCGAACCATAGATATACTCCGTCTACATGACTATCCATTTATATCCATTCCATTTACTGATATCATGGTTTCGGCAAGTCATCCATCTATATAACAAAAACAATACAATCAATACGAAAGACATCGCGGGGTTTATAAAGTGGTAGATTGGTACAGAATGTGTTAGAAGTGGCACGAGACTGTAACCTTAATACACTTAATCTGAATATCCATTGCCGTTGTACCGTGGCTGAACGGTTTCTTGTGCTCCGTATACTTTAGTCTCCGTAATAGTGGGACTCCTCTCATATACACTGGCATATTCTGTACCAAGGTACAAACAACTGCGTTAACAATATAATCAAACATTACTAGTCATATTCTCTTCTGTCTATTCTATCTCTACTCATTTTTAGGACTTACCGAGCGATTGTTCACTGACGACATTCCTTTTCATCTTTCTTTAGAATGTTGTCAGGTGATTTGGACGCACTAGAGACCGAGCCCAGTACTGAGGACTTGGAGCAGTTTGCTATCGATCCAGAGCCGTAGGCACTTGTACATACTTTTCATTTCATTTATGCCATTGTTTAGGTATTGCTTTCTATTCATGTATTTACATTCCAGTTGTACCTGTAAATGAATGTTTGATAAATAAAGTTGTTGTTCATTTATATTCCTGTCTCTTGTGTACATTTACTTTATATTGCTTAGATACGCTTAGCGTGTTTACTTCTGAGTAAATATGTCGCGTGACCCATCACGTCTCCTCCCCGTACACCGGGAAGTGGGGAGTGACAACAGGGGTTTCCTAGCTCATGCAAAACGAAGTAGGACACATATGTGATATGTGCGGGACCGAAATTGATACTTGTATGTGATACAGTATTCTAATCTCGCGATATAAGTTATATGTGATATAACCGGATTATTGAATAAAATGTTGATTCAATAATTTGTTATATGATACTAGTCAGTTGTATGTGATATAACCGGATTATTAACTCAAGTGTTGATTTAATAATTTAATGTATGATTATATATTTTATATATTAATATACATTAACTAATATTAGCTCACTTAAGAAATTGTTTTCTCTAAATACATTTAAATATATATGTGATATATATTAATATATTTGTTTATGTGTCATGCTAGATGATACATAGGACTTGGGTGTATGAGACTCATACCTAACTTAAGATAATTTGGGTGATTAAATATTAAGGGAAAAATCAAAATTAGGTGGAAATTAGCATGGCTAAGATGCTTGTGGAAGCATGTAGAAGTCTTGATTTTAGTCCAGTAATTTTGTTTTACTCTAAATATTTATTAACCTAACCATTATGTTTAGCCATGGTTTAGGCTCTACATTAGTTATATGTGATATTTTCTCACCCATGGTTCATGACTTGAGATCACTTGAGTTTCTTCTTCATCTCCTTCATTGCTCTCTAGTTTTCAAGTGAGAAGAAAAAGAAAAGAGAAAAATAATTCTAAAGTGAGAAAAATTCCTACTTCATCAGTCTATACCAAACTAACCATTTAGTATAAGTTGTTTACTTCATTAATTCATCAATTAGTGAAGAGATAGCTTGAGTTAGCGATTCTTCGACGTAGATCATTTTCGTC
The DNA here is from genome assembly GCA_030015575.1 of Agapanthus africanus. NCBI lineage: Eukaryota > Viridiplantae > Streptophyta > Magnoliopsida > Asparagales > Amaryllidaceae > Agapanthus > Agapanthus africanus. Next base: position 984,996,101 of record CM057338.1, read on the forward strand.
CTCGAAAATTTTTGAGCAAGCTCGTTCCTTTCGCCTAGTGGAGCCTAAGGAGAGTCCGGAAGACCACTACTTGGAGCAAAGAGACTACTACAAGGAGTTTTACAAGTGAAGGACCGGTCTACAAAGTTTGTATTCCTATATCACTTAGTGTAACGTTTGTTTACATGCTATAAAAATCATAATTCTCTAGTTAGATCCTTGGTTCGGGCTCGCTCGGCATCCTAAATTTTTTAAAGTTGCATACTTAATGCTTGCCAAAACCGTGTCAGGGTGCTAAGTGAACCCAACACTTACGCCTGTAGAGAAGAGCGTCCCCACAATCAAAAACCCTCGCAAATGAGGGGTAATCTGATAAAATCTGGTACAACGGTCGCGTCTGTCCAAATCTCCGATATACGATGTCATAAATCAACTTGGTATTTTCGGAGAGGTGGATGGATAAATCCAAATAATATCTACCCTTAGGATTCAGGCCAGATTTCCCGACGTCCTGATCCGTCTTCCGGCGGTGAACAGTGAATTTTAAAGAGTGAGATATATTAGTGAATATTTATATAGTTTGAATAGTTCAAGGTATTTAAATGTAAAATTTGTTTTGTATTGATACTTGATGGTATTTTGGTGAAACTTGTCATTCTTTTATCTTTTTAGAAAACATGGAATTTTATTATATCTTGAAAATATGTGTTTTGATAATATTTATATATTTATAAAAATTAATTTTATTATTAAATAGAAAATCTCGTTTTTCTTAAAAAATCGTATTAAAAATCTTTCGAGACTGAATGCTTCGTGACAAGATTTGCATCTCGCTTTACTAGCGCAAGAATGTATGATAATCCGCACCATCCAATAGCGGGTCCCCTTAAAAGGATTGTAGAGGTATAATCGCAAAGAATTTTGATAGTACAATTCAAAGAAAACCGTTTTTTTATAGTTCATGGCATTTTAATGAAATGTTGTAATCGCCAAAAAAATATGTTTCAAAGAGTATCGTGTTATGTAAACATGTGTGTATGTGAGGGGTATGTCATTACCCTGTGAATTTTTCTAAAGGTAATAGTAAGCAAAACAATTAAATATAGTAGATACAAATTTCATGGTATTTAAATGTAAAAGTTGATTTAAAATTATCTAGCATTATGTATTTGAGTAAAAATTATTTCTAAATATTAGATTCGTGGTTATAAATATAGGATAAGAGTTTGCATGAAAGTTATGGAAGAAAATAATGAATTTTTTAGGTTTTAGAATGAAATGTCGGTAGTAACTCCACTTACCGATATATTTTATAAAGAGAACTTTTTTAAGAAGAAAGATTAGAATGGGGAGAGACTTACTAGCTAGAAGATAGGAAAGATGTAGAAGAAGATGTGGTAGCCTTCGTGGAGTCGCGGGGTCGCCGGAACTTGCTCGATTTCTCGCCGGAAGTTGGTCTTGCGCTAACTCCACTTCCACTCCATTTGTACTTAGAAAAATTTGATAATTTTGGTTAGGGATTTCAGAATGAAGAAGGGCTGGAATATGGGGATGTATTTATAGTGTAGAATTAGAGTTTTGGAATTGAAAGAATGAATTAAAATGCATTAAAATTGATTTAAAAATGAAATTGAAGTCTCTATTTAAATGCCGAGAAATCAAACAATGCAGAGATAAAAGGGGTAGGCCAAAGGTTTTGTGTGTAAGCCACGGTGACTTTTCCCGACGGTCGACCCGGCGGTGCTCCAATGGCCGGTCTCGCTGGTCCAACTTGAGGAGGGGGCCGTCGGATCTTCGCCACGTGTCCATCTCAGTATAAATGTTATTTTACACATATTTGTTTTTTACACATTTTTTTTGACTGTTCATTTTTGTTAGGAAAAATAATACGTGGCTGATGGGATCTGAACACAGGGGTTATGTCACTGCAGTGCAAAGTTTTACCAATGAACTACAAATGCTTTCTTATTATTCTTAAACGAGAATAACTTTTAAATTGTGCTCAGAATTGCAAACTTCTTTCTGTATTTTAAGAAGAAAAAATTGTATAGAAAATTCAGGATCGTTACACTGATTTAGGAGTAGAATACCTACACATTGGAGCTCTTGCTCAATTGCAAGAAGAGGTTATATCAATAGTCTATATATAGTGGCTTGTCGAATGACATGATTAGTATAAGAATGGTGTGAGTACTGCTAGCTCTAGTTAGTTTTTTTTTCCACAATGACTAACTAACGGAATAAAAAGTACTGTTCAAAAAGAAATTAAATGGTGGTGAAAATTAATGATATTCGAACATGCATGTTAAACGATCAAGATACATACGTCCTTCTTATCATCTTTGTTTAACTAAGAATATCCATGAGATACTTAACTTCTTATATATGTCTGGTTAATTAGTATTGTTAATCAAAGATCACGTGCATTTGATTTCTCTAAATAATGGAACCTCAAGTTGATCTAGTAAGGGGCTGTTTGGTTGCAGGATTATGGAATTTGGATTCCAAAATAGTACGGTTGAAATTTCTGGATTTGGTAATTTGTTGTTTGGTTGGTTTTGGATTCCTAGTATTGGATTTGTAGATCCTTGTAATCTTTGTTTGGTTGGTGATAAAAAAATAGGATTTGGATTAGAGGATTTTAGAGAGAGATAGAGAGAGGGAGGATTGTTAAATAAATAAAGTGCATGGGCCCCAACTAAAAGTACAATGAATAGTGCCAAATCCTTGAAAATTCTTGAAAATTTTTAGGATTCTATAATCCTTGTTTTGTGGTGGGCCCCCCATAAAAAACAAAGGAATCCTAGAAATCCTAATCTTGCAACCAAACACAAAATTATGGAATCCTAGGATTCCACAATCCAAAATCCAAATCCAAATTCATAATCCTGCAACCAAACAGCCCCTAAGGTAAAACAAAAAAAAAATTTCTTTTTTTTTTTCCTTATTTTTTATTTCTATATTATTTTATTGTGGGAACGACTCAAATTGATGGCAGTGCTTATAATTCTCACACACACGCACACCCAACTCGTATTCCGAAGTGAATACTACCATTAATATATAACACAATCTTCCTTAGCCACCCGGGTAGAACAAACAGGGTACGGCTTTAATTAGGACGGTTGAAAAGACATTGCCCAACCTGTTTTTACTCTAATACTTTTTAATAAATAAAAATATTGTTACTTTGAAATGTTTCGTTTTGTAAAAAGAAAAACATTTTGAAAGATTTTTTAAAAAGATTTATTTTGATTTCTTTTAATATAAAGAATTTATTCGATTTTGATTTGAAAATAAAATTTTGAAAATAGAATTTTTTTTATTTGAAAGAAAAAAATTAGTTAAGAAAATGATTTATTCGGTTTATCTTTTAAATTATTCTCTTTTGAAACTCTGCATATATGTATTTCTATTTAATTATAAGTAAGATTAAACTTGTATCTTATTAGTTAAATCATTGTATTGTTAGTCTATAAGCTATATATTCGGACCTTAGCTTTTGCAATTTAAAAAAAAAACCTCTTGACCTTTCATTTCCTTTCTTTTTAACTCACAAAATCAATTAGAATGGTTATGAATACATAATCAATCAGAATTATAATGACCATAATATCATTCTTTATATGGTCATCTTCCTCCTTTTTTTCTCTCCACAAATTCTAGCAATCTTCTTCTTCCTAAGAATTCGTGAAGTCTCAAAGTCGTCAAAATCCTCTTCCGTTAGCTCAAATTGAAACGGTGAGCTGGTTGTTATACCGACTCACACCATGAGTAAGTCCCCCTTCGTCTCTTTCTCCTCCTTTTATTATGTTGCCTGTTCCCTTATAAAAAAAAGAGAAAAACGAGAAAAGAAAACGGAAACCTCCTTATGTCACTACTACAATATGGGATTGCCCCTACGGATAATAGAATCCATAGGGGTAGATATTTGTTGCCCCTACGGACTAATCCGTAGGGTCCAATGGTTGTCCCTACGGTGCTCGACGTTTTAATTTAAAAATATTAAATCGTAATTTATTGTTTGGCCCTACGGAGACGCAAACCAATGATCTACGGATTAGTCTGTAGGGGCATATAAATAGGAATTTAATAAAAAAAAAAGGCACAGAAACGCCCCACGCCTCGATCTCCCTCGTTCCCAAAATTCCCGCGTATGCAATTTTCTCGTCGTCGTCACCGCCCTCCGTTCTTGTCGTTGCCACCGCCCTCGTTCTTCCTCGTCATCGATTGCGCGCGTCGTCGACAACCGATCGAGCGTCTCTGTCGTCTCTTCCACCGCCTACAGGTTAGTAAATCTCCAATTAATCATAATTTTGATGATTTTAGGGCTAGGGTTCAGGGTTTGGGTACCGATGAGGGTTAGGGCTAGGCATCGGTTGGGGTTAGGGTTAGGGTGGGGTTTGGTGTTGGGGTTGGGGTTCGACTGGGGTTGGGGTTAGGGTTAGGGTTGGGGTTCGGCTGGGGCTGGGGCTGGGGCTGGGGTTGGGGTTAGGGTTGGAGTTCGGCTGGGGCTGAGGCTGGGGATAATAAAACCCTATTCCAACCTGTCAAAAGCTTTTTCCATATCCAATTTGAAGAGGATATTATGACTTCTTGTTTTTCTGTTAATATCCTGAGCAAGTTCCTGTGCTAAAACTATATTTTCTGCAGTACTTTTATCTTTTGTGAATACTCCTTGATTCTGAGAAATGGTTTTTGGCAATAGAGTAACTAGTTTGTCTGATTGAAGCTTGGTGAAAATTTTGTATAGAAAATTACAAAGGTTTATAGGCCTATAATCGATGATAGAGCGACAGTTTGCCTTTTTGGGAATAAGACAAACGAGAGTAGAATTGACAGCCTTGGGCACCTCTTTATGTTTGAAAAAAATATTTCCCAGCTTCCAAAAGATCTTCATTAATAATCTGCCATGCAGCCAAATAGAACTTGTCAGAGAACCCATCAGGACCAGGAGCACTATTTGGATCCACATTCTTAATACAACTGTGTAGCTATTCAATAAAAGAAATATCATTAAGTATTTTATTTTCAACATCTGAAATCATATTAGAAATGATATGTCTGCAATCAAATTCTGCATTTATATTTTGTGAAGTAAAAACTTTTTTCAAAATGAGAAGCTGCCATATGAACAATCTGTTTATGCTCCTCAAAACAAATGCTTTATACATTTTGCAACTTCGTAATTCTATTTTGACATCTTCTGAAATTAACTCAACAATGAAAGAATTTGGTATTTTTATCACCATCTGAAATCTATTTTACCCTTGATTTATGTCTCCAAAAAAATTGAGGAAGGTTGTATTTGTTATATCAAAAACCTTTTTATTGAACCCAACAAGTGAAATTTTAGAGTTGTTATAGATAGCTCTTACATGTTGTTTAATGCATGTACTATTGTTAAGAGAGTACAAGGTGGAGAACAATAATTTGTTTCAACGGCTCGTTTTTCAAGTTAAAACCAATATATGATACTCGATGATAATATGAAACTTTCATATTCTCGTCGATACTCATATATGAAACTCAAAGCGCCACTTAGTTCCCGTCTATCGGTTAACATACGTTCGATATTCGTCGTGACATAGAACTATACGAAAGTTGTTAAATATCGGACGGTATAGCTCGATACTAACAACCGTCATGTAGTCTATGTGACGAGAAGATTCAATCGTATGATAACCGATAGATTTGTCCCGTGTGGACAAGTTAGGAATGTATAAAGCAAACACCTTCTTTTACTTGTGTTTTCATCCGTTTCGAGATATTTCGTCGGTACTTTTCCGCTGGTTCTCCGTGTATAAAGATAGATTAGATGTTCATTTCAACGTTATTTCACAGCTTTGAAATGATTATCTATTCTATTACAGTGTACTCGGAGAACAGCGAGGAGGTGCTGCCGAAATTTACTCGAAACGGTTGAAAGCACAAGCGAATGGGTGTTCGCTCTATACATTCTTAATGGGATAGAAGCCTTACCCCCGACAGCCGAAACACACACATACAACAAGAATACACAACAAACGCATCATTAGAGAGTGATTCAAGATGGTCAAGTTAAAACCAATATATGATACTCGATGATAATATGAAACTTTCATATTCTCGTCGATACTCATATATGAAACTCAAAGCGCCACTTAGTCCCCGTCTATCGGTTAACATACGTTCGATATTCGTCGTGACATAGAACTATACGAATATTGTTAAATATCGGACGGTATAGCTCGATACTAACAACCGTCGTGTAGTCTATGTGACGAGAAGATTCAATCGTATGATAACCGATAGATTTGTCCCGTGTGGACAAGTTAGGAATGTATAAAGCAAACACCTTCATTCACTTGTGTTTTCATCCGTTTCGAGATATTTCGTTGGTACTTTTCCGCTGGTTCTCCGTGTATAAAGATAGATTAGATGTTTATTTCAACGTTATTTCACAGCTTTGAAATGATTATCTATTATATTACAGTGTACTCGGAGAACAGCGGGGAGGTGCTGCCGAAATTTACTCGAAACGGTTGAAAGCACAAGCGAATGGGTGTTCGCTTTATACATTCTTAATGGGGTAGAAGCCTTACCCCCGACAGCCGAAACACACACATACAACAAGAATACACAACAAACGCATCATTAGAGAGTGATTCAAGATGGTCAAGTTAAAACCAATATATGATACTCGATGATAATATGAAACTTTCATATTCTCATACATGAGTATCCTCAAATCTAACTTTGATTATCGATAATTTATTCTTTTCAACGACAAACGCACACACAAAGCATATACACGGATTTTCTCCTTTGTCAGTAACCATCTCGTTCTTAGATTTCTCAATATAGTCATCATAACCTACAATTTATATGTTATACAATCTAACATGGCCCATGAGTACGTCAGAGTTAAGGACTGGATGTATATGGATTGGCAACAACGTATGCAACCTAAGTTTGTTGCAGGAGTTGCTGCTTTTATTGAATTTGCACGCGCACATAATAAGATCGTGATAGAGAAGATTCTCTGCCCGTGCGATAGATGTGGGAATAAGTACTGGCAGAAGGTAGAATTGGCAGAGCTTTATATCGTAAAATATGGTTTTACTAGACTTTATACAACCTGGCTATATCACGGGGAAGGAGAAGAACGCAGTAATGCGGCAGAAGAAGAAGGAGAAGATGATAATGCGGCAGGAGAAGGAGAAAATGGTAATGCAGCAGAAGAAGAAGACGGTAATTTCTTTCCATCAGAAGAAATGGAGGATATGGTAGAGGCTGCCCTAGGTGAATCTATTCGTAACGAAAATGACATTCCTTCCGGTCAAGGATCGCGTGCGGATAAATATGAAAATTTCATGAATGATGCTAGAAAACCAATTTATGAGAATGCAAAGTATTCCACCCTCTCATGGTTCGTCCAACTTTTCCAGATTAAGTGCCTAAATGGATGGAGGAATAAGTCATTCATAATACTTCTTTCGTTCTTGAAAGATTCTATGCCCCCGGGAAATAATGTGCCCGACAGCTGGTACGGAGCCCAGAAGATGATGTCTGATTTGGGTCTGAAGTATGAGAAGATTCAAGCATGTCCTAAAAATTGTGTATTGTACCAGAAAGAGAATTCAGATTTGAAAGAGTGTCCAACATGCGGAGAGGCCAAGTATAAGCCGAAAGATTCTGATAAGAAGCCCGATATACCTGTCAAGATAGCACGATACTTTCCCATAACACAGAGGCTGTAAAGGCTATTTAGGTGCAAGAAAACAGCCGAGGCAATGATTTGGCATCACCGTGCTCCTCCAAGTGAAAATGGAAAAATGATCCATCCAAGAGATTCACCGGTATGGAAGGATTTCGATAGGGGGAACGCAATATTCAGTAGCGATCCTCGCAATGTCACGCTCGGACTCGCTAATGATGGCTTCTGCCCATTCAACTATATGGCTGGAAGCCACAGCACATGACCCGTTGTAATGATAATTTATAATCTATCGCCTTAGTTGGTTATGGACCAATCATATTTTATGATGCCTCTTCTTATCAATGGACCAAACTCACCGGGAAACAATATCGACGTCTATCTCCGACCTCTGATCGAGGAGTTAAAATCTTTGTTCATTGATGGTATTGAGACTTACGATGCAAACACAAATACAACCTTCATACTGCTTGCGGCTTTATTGTGGACAATTAATGACTTTCCTGTGTATGGAATGCTATCAGGTTGGTCCGTACATGGTCACAAAGTATGTCCTCATTGCCATCAACATACAACATCGAAATTCTTGAATTTTAGCAGGAAGGTTTGTTATTGCGGCCATCGACGTTTCCTGCCTCTAGACCACCCTTACAGGTTAGACGCTGTTCACTTTGATGGTCATCAGGAGCTTCTTGGACCTCCAGCCCCATTGTCCGGAGAGGACGTGACTGCTCAGTGGGATGGTTACAATAATGCGACCTTCGGGATGGATCCGACAAAACAAGTCAAACCACCATTCTGGAACAAGTTAAGCATTTTCTTCGAGATTCCGTACCGGTCAATAAATTTAGTGCGTTATTGTCTGGACGTCATGCATATAGAGAAGGGAGTATCCGATCACATACTCAATTTGTTTCTTTGTAAAGACGGGAAATCGAAAGACAACCTCAATACTCGGATGGATCTACATGACTGGGAAATAAGAAGTGAATTGCATTCTAAACCGGTAGCGGGTAAACCAGGAAAGTTTGTACTTCCCAATGCCGCTTATCATATGTCACAACCGGAGAAGAAAAGATTCCTGCAGGTGTTTCATGATTTGAAAGTTCCCACAGGTTTCTCAGGATCATTCAGCAAGAAGATAAAAATTGTGAAAGGCAAGATCGATGGGCTGAAAAGTCATGATCACCATGTTATCGTGGAGCACCTTCTCCCATTAGCCCTCAGGACTTCTCTCCCCGAATCGGTTGGTCTAATAATCAACGACCTATGTTGTTTTTTCAGAGAGTTATGTGCTAAAACACTGGATGTTGTGACGCTGGATAAACTAGAAAATTCTATTGCGTTGATACTTTGCAAGTTTGAGCGTATTTTTCCACCATCATTCTTCGATATCATAATACACCTGACGGTTCATCTTGCAACTGAGGCTAAGTTAGCCGGACCGGTACAATATCGATGGATGTATCCCGTCGAGAGGTACGTGGAATTTTCGTTTCGCGCAATTTTTAAAATTATTGTTGTCCTGTATGCCCATATTTATTTATTCAACATATTTTCTTTAGGTATCTCTACACTCTTAAAAAGTATATACACAATAGAAATCGACCAGAGGATTCTATTATGCAAGGTTATCTTCTTGATGAAGTAACCACATTTTGTTCCCGCTATCTGGACAAGAACATTGAGACGAGACTTTACCGGTCTCGAAGAATTCAAGACGGGCCATATGGTAAAACCGATTATAAGAGAGTAGACACTATGTTTATCAACAAGATATATCGGTTTATCTTTCTTAATTGCGCATGTCTTGAAAAAATTAGAGAGTAAGTTTTTTTGGATTAATTGTTATATTTGTGTTTGTGTGTGTCTGAAATGATATAATATTAATGTCATAATTTATTGTTGAAAACAGAATTCATTTTAACGAGGTACGTGAGGGGTATCCTGATTGGAACGATGAACGATTGGAAAAATATTATCAGGATAATTTTTGCGATTGGGTTGCAGATCACGTAAGTTATGCGAATAACATGTTATTGCTATCAGTTTTAATCTAAACTTATATCGTTATGTATTTGTCGTAAAATTTATTTTGTTAGATCCACGATCCGAATTTGTCTGCTTCATTAGAGAGTGATTCAAGATGTTTAGCTCAATTTCCTAGTATGGAGGTTGCATATTATAAAGGATTCGGTGTCCTTAGATACAAATTCGAAATTAAGGACATAGAAACATTTAGAACCACCCAGAATAGCGGGATTGCGACGGCAGGATCGGATGGTGTGATTTATTATGGATACTTAAATTGTATACTCGGCATCCACTATCCCGGACGATCAGAACCCTTTTATATATTTCATTGTACTTGGTACGATACGCGAACCGATACAGATAAGTGAAGAAGCAATCTTAGGACTTGGAAAGATGAATATAGATTGACCAGTATGAACACACTTTGATTTTACGGTCAGGAAGGTCCGTTTATCTTTCCGAACCAAGCATTCTAAGTATACTACTCACAGTGTTTGAAGCATCCGGGATGGAGTGTCGTATGTCGTTAGAAACCCATGGATGCCTACGATGTCCCAGAATTCGAGGACAGCGATGAGGATGAAGAAGAGAGAAGACTTAGAGTGCTCCGACCGTTTGTTTCGAAAGACGGGTTGTCTTCGGCTGATCATGAAGTTACGTGGGTTAGAAATGATATCGATGATGAAATCCAAGTAGATATGTCTAATGCGCCTACGAAACGAAAAAGGTTATCAGTAATATTATATTATTACTTCACATTTTACGATCTATACATATATAGTCAATACTTGTAATGATTTTCTAATGCGTTCACGAACCGTTTTATCTAGATTTGATGATGATGACGGGAGCAGCGAGGGGCGGCAGGAGCTCCAGCCGCGGCACCGGCAGAGGCAGAGGCAGAGGCAGAGCGGTTCTGCCGCTCGGAAAGCTGTGTAGGGAGCTTCAGAGGGCTGGTCTTGCACCCCGATCGGAGACCCCTTCGGATGCCTCCTTCCGTGTGGACTTTGCCACACCTCCAGATATATTGCACGCATATTTATTTTGAATGTAATATTATAGATATACATGCATGTTCATGTCAAAATTACTTATATTGTCAATATTTGATTGTCTAGCTGTTGGTGATGCGTCCACATCAGGGACAGAGCCCACTCCCGCACCTCCAGGTATGTTTATATATCATATAGTACATGTATATTGGTTTAGAATGCTATATCATAAATATACATACATTCTTTATACTCTTACGTACTTACATCAGGGACAGAGGCCACCCCCACACCTCCAGGTATGATTATATATCATATACCTGCGGGTATGTTTATATATTCTATAGTATATACATGTTGATTTAGAATGTTATATTATTGATATACGCATTCTTTTTGCAATTACTTATATAGCTGATACTTGATTGTCTAATTATAGGTGGTGCGTCCTCGTCTGGTGCAGGGGCCACTCCCGTCACTTCCATACCCTCCGTTCAGTTCGTAGGTTTGTATGAATAAATATAAAATATTTATTCATTTTACATATCCTTTAAGAATAAACATGAACTTCATGTAATTTTATCGATGTTTATTTTTTAGTTGGAGATGCGTCCACGTCCGGATCACCAGCTGTTTCTCACCGGAGGAACTATCGTCCCGCTCGTGCTGCTGCCCGGGCCTATGCTCGTGCTTTAGTCGCCGGAGGTATATATCACACTTCAATTTTCGTTAAACCTTGATTTCTTAATCCCACTTTGTCTTAATATTGATTGTCTTAATATTTCTTGTAGACGCAGGGCCTCCCCATCTCGAGAGGGGGACTCGAGACCCGAATCAGTCCTACAGGTTGAGGCCCGACAGAGCTAGGGGGAGGCAGCATTCCCCCTCTTTTTTACCCCTGATTATCGCTATACCGGCGATCATGCCAAGAGGTTCGGCCGGTATATGGAGGATGAGAGCCGGGTCGTGAAGAACTATCCACTTCACGTTGAGTGGGGCGACTAGCACCAGCGCTCATTCGTCCGCTTCTGGGATCAGGCTCGGGTATTAATATATATTTTCATTTGATTTATCCAATATATTTATTATTAACACTTGCAATCTAATAACAATGTTTCTTTTTGTATTTTCAGTTGGATTACAATTTTCAGCCTGTACCTGACCCTGATCACCCTGGGAGGGTGCTCGATCTTCACGCTCTGTACAATGGCCTTATGAAGAACATGCAGACGAAGGTCCGATACAACAGGAATGAGCTGAAGATCGACTATTATTCCCTGTGGATGGCGACCCCCGAGGCAGAGAGAGCGGCCCTCCTATCTACTCTGGCCTTTGCGAGAGTCGACGTAGATACATGACCTCTATTGTGCCAATATTTCGACTCTCATCGCAAACAGGTATGCATTTTAAATGTAATTAATTATTTAGTATATAATTTATTTTTTTGTGTTGCTTAATTAGAAAACTAGATCTAAATGTGTTGTGCAGAAAGAGGCCGATCAAAATAAAGAGAATTGGAAGTCGGCGAAGAGGGATGCCCCACTTATACAGGTGGCTCGAGAAATATTACTCGTGCCATGGAGTTATAGGTAAATTACAATAGACCGGCCTTTGTAGTATAATGTAATATTAAGATTTATTTTCTAATATATCTAATATTAAGAGTTATTTTCTAATATTGCAGAGAGCTCAGATCCTGGCACAGGGTGGTACACCGAGCGTGCTGTTCGCGTATCTTGCCGTCCACGGCACCTCGACAGATCCCGCCACGGGCGAGCTTCGATACCCCGATACCGCTACCTAGGAGTATTGCGTAAGTGTTAATATTTATTCAACCCCTATTTGAAATTTTTGTTTTGAAAAGTTCAAATTTAAATGATATACTTATATTTTACTGGTTAATGTGGGTGTAGGAGCGGGTGGTTGAGCAGACGGAGGTATCGAGGATCGATTTTACCGGATAGAACGATCCGATGCTGCTGACCCCAGTCCTAGACGCCGCACACGGAGGGCACCATGGAGGTTGGGAGAGAGGCCGGAGACTGGGTCCTAGCAAGGCCCATATGAGGTTGGACTCTACTCCGGCGGTTACTTCCTCTGTCTCCAGTGAGCGACGTTTCCAGCAAGAACTGGACACCTTGAAGGCCACTGTTCAGGAGTTGAAGGAGATGTTGGTATGTATACTACTTAATAGTAAAATATTATGTCATATTATAGATAGAAACATATCCAATATTAGTATGTAGCCTGAGCTTATTTGGTTGTAGACTTAGCTTTGATTAATCATACATACATATCTAATTAAAATAAACTACGGTTTTCCAAACTAGATATCCAAACGAGGCATAAGTCCCTAAGTATACATAGATTGGGGTTTCGCAATAACTTGATAATGATACGAATTCGACTAATACACAGTTCTTACCCGTTTATTACACACAAAATTGAACAGACGCGACAGGGTACATCGGCCGAGCCTCCATATGCATCTCCTTCGGCTGCGGCTCCGCAAGCCACTACCTCGGCTGCGGTTCCGCAGACAACTCCTATATCTCCACTGCCCTCTCAGACTCCCGCAGCTGCGGCTCCGCAAGCCACTACCTCGGCGGCGGTTGCGCAGACCACTCCTACAGCTCTACAGCCCGCTCAGACTCCCGCACACTCCGCATTGCTCGAGATATTGACTCAGGGTATATCCGAGGAGCAGGCGCGCCAGATTATGGCGTTTATTAGAGATGGAGCTGGACCGTGCTAGGGCAGCCTTTTGATTCTTATATTTTAAACATGTATTTATTTATATGATAAATATTGTATATATTTTGGACGATATTGATATTGGTGGCGTTTGCGTGTTTATATTGATATCGTATTCTGCTTATTGATTTCTTTTGTATATTATGCATGAGATTTGATTATGAATACTGCGGTATATATTCTGCGTGTTGATTAATTTTATATATGATGTATATATTATTGTGCACAGGGCGAGAAAAAAACAGGCAGCCTTTTTTTTAAAAAAAACCCTGATAATATGTACCTACGGATTAATCCGTAGGGCAGTGATTTGCCCCTACGGATTAATCCGTAGGGTCCTACTTTTCCCCTACTGATTTATCCGTAGGGGCAAAATATCATAATACCTGATATTTTGTCCCTATGATCTCAGTAGAGAGGGTTATACTTGTCCTTACGGATTTGACCGTAGGGGCTTACACATGCCCCTACACAGGTATCCGTAGGGACAAAATATCAGGATACCTGATATTTTTCCCCTACACATCTGGACCTACGCATGTATCCGTAGGGGCAGACATTTGGCCCTACGGACAACTCCGTAGGGACACCTATTTTATTTTATAAACCGATAAATTAAATAACTTTTTTGTCCCTACAGACTAATCCGTAGGGACATCCGGACGCATTACGCCGTAGGGGCAAGTATTTAACCGTAGGGGCATGTTCAAGGCTAACACTTGCACCTACGGCGTTTGCACCTACAGGGTAATTTCTGGCCCCTACGGATATATCTGTAGGGGCAGTGATTTGCTCCTACGGATAAATCCGTAGGGGCAACCCCTATTTGTAGTAGTGTGTGCAAAACATGTGACCGCCGGTATCAAGAAGGATTAAATCCTATGAAATAGCCTCCCATGTGCAAAACACGTGAAAGCTACATGCAAAGCTTGTGACTTTCGGTTTCAATAAGAATTAAATTCTATGATATAAAGGGTCACGTGTTAAACATATGAGTGCTCACATGCAAGGCATATGAGTGTTGAATACAAATAAATTAAAGCCCAAACCGGCCCACGTGTTAAACACGTGAGCGTTCATATGACAGCCCTCACGTAAAAACCACGTGAGCGCATAAAATTGAAACACTAGGTTCAGATAGAATTAAATTCTATTTAGAACTAAATTCTATTTGAGAAAATATTTCCCCCATTCTTTCTAAAACTAGAAAAAATTTCTCTGTTGAACAAAGAACTTTTGGATTCAAAATCCAAGAGTAATTATAATATCACCGATCAAATTAGAAGACAAAATCAAATGCTCTATTAGGAAAATATTTTCCTAATATTGCTAAAACAAACAGAAAATATTTTTTGATAAATAAAAGTCACCGAATCAAAAATCCAACGGTGGACAAAATTCCCTCGGTGATTTTTAAGATCAATTAAATCAATTGATATTTCTTAATGATAGATTTTCTCAAAGTAATCAACAATTTTTTCTTATCTATATAAATGACCGAGACTTTAAGTCTCACATATACACACAAAAAAGAGAGAAAACTCTCTATAAATTTATGCAAAAAGGAGATAGAATTCACAACTGAGAATTTAATTCTCTTGCTGAAGAATAACACCTTCCCCCCTTCAAACCCTAGGTAAAGAAAAAAACAGAGATCAAAGTATCTCTTTTACCTAATATATATAAATGCAAGTGTTTAACCCTTTATAAAGAAGTTAGTTATGTTTCTGGATCTGAGATCTGACAAATCTTATATAAGTTGAGAATTTAATTTTTTTCGGAAAGATTTTGTTCTTTAGACGCAAGATTTAGGAGAAAAACTAGACATGAGAAAAGAAATATGAAGAAAAGAAATGGAATGCATATTCCAGGAATTTAATTCCTCTAAAACAGGGTTCAACCTTTCAAACAATTTAGTTTTCATAGAAAAAAAAAACAGAACAACTTAGTTCTCAAAAACTCGATTCCAAATCTTCAAAAATAGAGATCTTAGTGATCGTTAATGGCCAAAGCACTATTAATAGAAGTTTAACTTCTTTAAAAAATAAACAGAAATTAAATCTCCAAACATCTGGCGCCTCACGTGCCTCAAGTATGAGCGCCCATAAATAAAGACCCAGCACCTCACGTGCCTCACACGTGAGCGTCCATAAGTAAAGTCTGATCACCTCACGTGCTACCCATGTGTGCGTTTAAAAATTGTCAAGCTGGTGCACCTCACGTGATACCCACGTGAGCGCTATATAAAAGTACTTAGCGCTATATATTCAAAGTGTTTAAGTGCTTAGCACTGACAGGATAACGCCCAAGTCTGAACGTCTTATTGCTAGATGATGAAAAAGTCCAAAAATAAGCCCAAAATTGGCTAAGTCTCTGAAATTTTCTTGAATCCATATTGTTCATTGCAGCCGAGTCTATATGCTTTGTTGATAGATTTTAACAAAATTTAATGATCTTTAACTATATTTCTAAGTTGATTTTAGTCTCATATAAAACTAACGTATTCTTAGTTAAAATAAATTGAGCCTATATGCTCATATATTTAGGTTGATCTTAATCTAAAATCAGATTAACGGTCCTTAAATAAAATAAAATATCTCCTGAACTGATAGAACATACAAGTTAGGTTCAAACCCAAATACACACACACACACACACTCACGGATTTGGACTAATTCACGTCTTATGGGCAACAACATAAACTAATCTCCGTATACAATACACGGACAACCATAATAAACAAATTATAACACGATACGAAATGACCTACCGGAGTAGGTGAAAATGGTTATCGTAATGCGATAATACAATTAACTGTAAGGGTTTGCGCCTGCAGGGAAGAACACCGCACAATCAAAAACTCCTTAAAGAGGGGGAATCTGATAAAGTCATGCTACAACGGTCATATCTGTCCAAACCTCCAATATACGGTGTCATAAATCAACTTGGTATCTTTGGAGAGGTGGATGGATATATTCCAAATAGTATCTGCCCCCAAATACAGACAAGACGACCTATCCCGGTTCGTCTCCGTTTTCGGCGGTAAACAGCTCACACTCAAACTGACGTTAGATTAGCTTACCCTTTTAGTGATCTCTTCAGACCATATTGCCAATCACTTCATGTTCATCAGTTATACTTATGATATGCTTATATTAACCGACACCAAATTTATACTAAACCGATATGCTTATATAGTTTGTTCTGTTTACTTGACATATTATATCAGTTCTTATATTTGTCATTATATCACCTTAATTTATCACCATGTTTTATTGGGGACTTACCGAGTGTAAATTCGCTGACGGACATTTATTGTTTTCTTTCTTTTTTCAGAAATATTCGTCAGATGACTAGTGACAGAGAAGATTTAGCAGACCGAGAAGGAACACACTTAGCTTTCATTCCAGATGGATTATTAGTTTTACCTTCAGTTTTATTTTCCAGTATGCCATCTGTTCGGGATTTGTTAGTTTTATTGTATTAAAGTACAGACTTGTCATCTTAGACTCTGTGATTTGGAATGTAATAGATAGTTGGATTTATGCTCTTGCTAAATTCTTGTTATCTATATTTATATTGTTTATAATACGCTAAACATATTTATTTCAAGAAAGATCTTCCTCGGTATAACTACGTTACAGACCCCGTCACGTACCCGTTACCATTTTTTAGGAAGCGGGACGTGACACCCTTGTCTTGACCCCTTGAACTTAATTGAGATACAACATGGATTGAAAAAGATGCTTTATAGTACATTTCAGAATTACAATATTAACTTTCAGGGACAAAAATATAGTTGCAGTATGCTTTCAAAAAGTTATTCCTTATGCTACAAAATAAGAATGGATTAAGCATGCATGATGCATGAATTAAGGACGATGCTTACTGACTAAGTTTTCCATGGGCATTAATGCATCGACCATAGTAGCTGAGGAAAGAAGAGATGCATTTATGAACCTATTAACTGAAATGGAAATGGCTCCTTGAATTAATCAATTAGTTAGTTAGCTAACGAGAGGGGAATATTTCCAAGGGTTGAATGAAAATGTCCATATCTATGCAAGCCAAGTTGTTGGATGTGGCTTTCGATAAAAAATCGTCCGACATGCCATTGCCGACATACCTACATACCGTTGGTTGGCCTACTGAAATTATAACTAGTCTAGGTTTTGCACCTTCCACTTGTTTGGGAAGAAAAAAATATTTCTTCTTCTCTTTCTTCTATTTCTTAAAGGAATTAATGGTAAGGGAAAGTAAAAAAAACCATTTTTAAAAATTTGTGTTTCAATCATGACAGACATACGATTCAATACTAGACATCCAGAGAAATTATCAATATATGAGATATTTCTTCAAATCCATGGAACCAATTAAAATATCATATATCGATCATTTCTTTGGATATGGACATACTCTTGTTTTAAAAGTGTTTCATATCATAGCCAATACATAATTGAATTAAGATTACTCTTAGAGGATAAAGACAACTCTTTCTTCGCAACTTACTACACAAACGTACGTGGCTAAAGAGTGGGGAGCCAATCCATGAGTGGTCTCCCCTTCTCTATTGCGTAGTGATGGATGTCAGGATCTCCTTCAGATGTTGTCTTCTGTCGATCTATCGCGAGCGTTGGTGAACGGCTGATATTGGTGTTGAGGGTTGCCTTTTTGAGCGTGTGGATTTTAGTCGGCTTGATTTGGAGAAGCCGAGCTACCTGCAAAGAAGTCCCGGGATGATTGTGCCACCGTGGACCCTCCGATGATCAAGTTAGCCGAGCTATTTGAGCAGAGTAGCGGTCTATTGGGATAAAATTGCCTTACCTGAGTCGTTTGGGAGAGAGCTTTTTATAGCGGTCTCCAAGAACTAGCTGGCGTGAGATCTTCGCCGGCTGTTATGCCCCTGGCGTTATGCTTGCGTGAATGATGGGATCCCCCATCAATGACGAGATACGCTCGTTAATGGGGGATGCGGCGGCATGGAACGTGGGATCGTGGGACGACGGATATCTCGCGTCTTGCAAGATCCGCGGAGCCGTGGCGGAGGCGCCTGTGATCTGCGTTCTAGGTTGCTTGGTAAGACCGGAGAGGCCTAGCTCGGTTAGAGGCCTTGAAGAGGGTGGGAGGCCGAGCTAGTTCGGTCTTGTGATAGCTCGGAGGCGAAGGGCCGGGGAGCTCGGCGCGTAGCAGGGCTCGGAGGCGAGCCAATGGTTATTTACATGGCGAGCACAGAAATATTCAGGGAATCCTCGGAGGTCAGGTCCAGGCAGCGGGACGATAGCCCGGGGGACGCCTCCAATGTGTGGTTCTTGCCCTGTTTCCGTGTGCTTCGGGACACGTCATCTACCACATATCATGATCTTGGGAGTTCCCACTTATGAGCATCATCATTAGCCCCTCACTCTCGTCCCGACCTATTTATGGGTTGGGTCGAGAGTGGTCTGATCGGTCCCACGGGCTCAGCTCGCAGTTAAGGACCTTGTCAGCGAGGATTTCTGAGGCGGTTAGGCGTATCCTCGATGACGTCAGTGGATCAGAGAGGAGATCGTGCATTAAAGAGGGAGCGCCGATTCGATCGTACGTTTGTTGAGGTGCATACCACGTGTCCAACGCCGATTGGCGGACGTGATGGGTCGTCGCTTTCTTCTGCGCCCGAAGGGACGTCTCCAATGATTGTGCGACACGTGGAGCGTCGGCGGCTGGCGAGCGCGAAGAGTCGTTTTGGCGGGAAACGATCTGAGCCGTTGGATGTGTTTACCAAAGTACTATAAATAAGGGTGGGATCCCTCCAGGGTCCACACTTTCGTCATCATTTCCCTATTACTGCAAGAGATAGCTCGGCGCTCTTTCCTTTAGATCGGATCTCCCGCGCTCTTTCCTCGAAGGACTCCTTCTTTGAATCAGGTTAGATGTCTTTCTCTGAGGAGTCGGTTGAGATAGTTAGAGTAGAGTCTAGAGAGTCTTCTTCTGCTTCCTCCTCTGTCCCATCCGAGTCGGATTCCCCTCGTAGAGTTAGGGTTACCCGCGCCGCTCGTGGTCAGGCGACGGGAAGGGTCCCCAAAGCGCGCATCGGGAATGCTCGTGATGCGCCCTTCCTCCTAAGGAATGTTGACGAGCTCACCACGATCCGGGCTCGTTTCCACATTCCCCCCTAACTATTCACTTCGTTTGGCTAGGGAGGATGAGAGGGCAGATCAGGTGCAGGGCAAGGAGATTGCCTTGTACTTGGATGCATTCTGGACTGGAATGCGTCTGCCTTTTCCCTACGAAGTATGCGGGGCACTATGTTGTTTCCAACTTGCCCCGGGCCAGCTATTGCCGAACTCATGGATAATTCTCCTCGGCTTTCTGGTCCGGTTAAGACTTGAAGAAATCCCCTTCAGCTTGACCCTTCTCCTTTCCTTTCTTTGTTATAAAAATCATCCCGGCACCCGTAAGGACGAGCCGAGTTGAGTGTACATTTCTTTCGAAAAATGCAAGCGAGGGGCGGCCGGATCGAGGGTAGTAGTAGTTCCTTCTTCCATTCACGAATGGAAAGAGAAGTTCATATTCGTCAGGCCACCCGAGGGCAAGGATTGGCCTGTGCCTGTACAGTGGCACATGGCCGACTGCCCGCGGGTGAAGCGGTCGTCCTCTCCCGAGGCGAGGGCGGTGGCCATGTGGGAGCCAATCCAAAGGGCCGACGTTTTGCTTTCCGAGCAGGCCCTTAGCTGGGCCGGGCTCAGCCCCGCTCGATTCGTGGGTAAGTTAGAATATTGGACGGTCTGTCTAGACTTGAATATTTTCATTTGCCCTTTTCAGCGTCACTAACTCCCTTTGTGTATTTTTCTTTTTGCAGAGCAAATGGACCGATATAAATTCCTGGCTGCCATGGCCGCTAAGAAGGGGAGGAAGACCTGGGGCGCTAGCTCGTCACACTCTGGCTCGAGCCCGGCCCCGAAGGCAGCCGCACCGGCTAGGCCTTCTTCCACGCCCCGAGCTTTGGAAATCAGCCGCGGGGAGAGCCACAAGCACGCTTGGGAATCGGAGCCCCGGGCAAGAGAGGTGGAGGATGAGGCCGACCCCCTCGAGGTCCCCCTCAAGAGGTACAAGAGGACGATGTCTTGATCTCCGGCCTCCTCGATCCTCGTGCAGGAGGGGGACGTCTGTTTCGAGGTGCCCTCTGGGCTTTCTGTTACCGATAGCTTTCTTTCGAAGATGGAACGATCGGCCGGGGGAAAAATTTCCCGGGGGACCCTCAAGGCCTAAGTGGCCGCCATTGATCAGGAGGCTGTATAGGTCAGTATCCGCTTTTCGTTGAGGCTCTCGTCAAGTATTTTTAGATCGGATACTTTTAATCCCGTTCTTTACTTTCCTCAGGTCCTCCAGCACTGCGCCCTGATTGTCAATATGGAGTCCGAGGAGATGGCCTCGGCGATGCAGAAGGCGGGCGAGTCTTCCTCGCGGGAGGAGGGCTTGTGCCTGGAGTTGCAGCAGGAGAAGGAGAGGATCACCGCCCTCGACACCCGGGTAGCCGCCGAGGAGGTGGTGAACTCCAAATGCAACGAGTCCATTCGCCTTCTGAAGGAATCCAATAAGGCCATCCAGGCTAAGTTGGAGGAGGCTAAGTTTCTAAACTCCACGATGGAGGAGGCACGGGACACCTGTAAGGGGGAAACCGAGGCGGCGAAGGAGGCGGTGAAGCTCATTGACCTCCGGGCAGCAAAGTCGGTGGAGAGGTATAAAACGTTGGACCGGTTCTATGCCGACCTTGCTGACGCCTCAGCCATCGTTTGGCATCAGGCCCTCGACGCTGTCAAGGCTTTGATGCCGGGGCTTGCTGATGGCGAGCTTCGGCTCCAGTACCCCCTCTCCGAGGATGAGCTGTAGGGGAAGGCCGCCGGGAGTGCCGCTGGAGGAGAGGCCGCCGGTGGGAGTGCTGGAGATAAGGCTCCCGGTGGGAGCGCCGACCCAAAGGCAGTCACCCCGGCCTCCGGCGCCGAAGCTCCTGGTGGGAGCGCCGACCCTAAAACCATAACCTCGGCCCCCGACGCCGGCGCAGTGCAGGTCGAGATCCTCCCCGGTCCTAAGGCCTGATCTTTCCTGCCTTCTTCTTTTTCTTTTTCTTTTGAATTTTGTAAGCCTTCGGGAAATTTTTGTAAAGACTTTCAGATCTTGAATAAAGCCGTTTTTGATTTTTCTTCGTGGCCATGTTTTCTTGTGTGAGCTTGTTGGTGCTTTCCTCGTCCCACGAGTCAGGCCGTAGGTCGATGACCGGTCTCTTAGATGGCGATCGCGCGTTGTGGAAAGACAATTATTTGTCAAGTATAGAAAGGCCAGTGTCCTAGTGCCCCCGAAATCGAGGTGACGATCGCTCACATAAGATATGTCGGCAGACTCCTTTGCGTAGAAAGGTGCAGATTTGCCCGTTTCTTCGAGTTGGACCGGGGACCACTTCCTTTAGCGTACCAAGTTTGAATTAGTCGGTGTTGGCCGATAAGTAAAGTTGTTCGGCGGCACCTGAACAAGGGCTTTAGATGCTTAGCGTAGATGGGTAGGAAGTTACCCGCTAAGGATGGACCGAGTAGTGAAACTGCTCGGTGGCCTCTTGGTGAGGGCTTTTGATCCTTAGCGTAGTTGGATAGAAAGTTATCCGCTAAGGATGGATCGAGCAGGGAAGCTGCTCGGTGGCCTCTTGGTGAGGGCTTTCAATCCTTGGCATGGATGGGTAGGAGCTACCCACCAGGTATTGACCGAGCGGGGAAGCTGCTCGGCGGCCTCTTGGTGAGGGCTTTCGATCCTTGGCGTGGATGGGTAGGAGCTACCCGCCAGGGATGGACCGAGTAGGGAAGCTGCTCACTTTTACGAGGCGTCGTTTAATCTCTTTCGACACATGAAAATCTGGAAGAGTGACCGTCGTGGGCGACACATGGCCGAAACGCATAGGAGAGGCGAGGCGTTCCAAGATCCACCTCATTCCGGATTCTGTTGACCATGAGATACGGGATAGCCGCCACGCGGCAGCCCTGCATTGGGTATTATGAAAATATCCCAAGATTCGCGACCATGCATGCGCAAATCTCGGCCCCTGGGGATTCTGTTGACGCTATACATAGGGAAGGTGCAAGGGTTTCCTTCAGCGTTGCTTTTCTGAAAATGGTCGGGCTCATCTACTCCATCGGAGAGATCATCTCCCGAAACGACATGTACCTCTACGATCAGGAGTGCACAGAAGAGACATACTGGACTGTGATCGAACGCATAACGCATAGAGAACCACTTTGGCCGCCTCCTTCCTCGGCGGTCGCCTTTCCTCCAATTACTCATGTACGCCATTTGGAGGATGTCCCCGGGTTTGTTCAAGGCCCTATTTCCACAGCTGCAGGACGAGGCGCTCGATAAGCTGCACATGCTATACGTCCATAGCCTCATCTCAAAGAACAGGTATGATCGATCGGCGGCCCTTCTTTTGGAGTGTTTCCTAAAGAGGTAGGTCGTCGATGGCTGCCCGGTAGGTGCGGCCTCCTGCTCTTCTATTGCATCGCGGGTCCACGGGCAACACCAGGGGGAGCGGGCCGAGGAAGCGAAGGCTTGGTTGGCGACGATCTCCTCGGAGTACCACCAACAGTGTTTTCTTGACCCCTTACCCCCTCTGTTATAATTTTAGTTTTTTTTTGTAAGGCTGGGAAGCCTATAATACCCTTAATGAATAAAACTCTTCTTTTGCAACGCACTATTGTCTTCTTTTTATCCTCTTTGCGTGTTTGACTATGTTCATAAAACGAAACCCGTGACTTTTGAACCGAGGAAGAGGGAAACATATTGAAGAAGTTTCTTCTAATTCAGAAGACTTAGAAAAATTTACATCGCCTTGGAAAAGTAGAAACATATATTCACTGATACAAATTTCGATTTCACTTGTACAATTTGAGCTTTTCGGCGTTGTAAAGTCATAGGAACTTATGACCAGTCACGTCTTGCAAGCGATAGGCTCCGCCGGGCAATACCTCGGAGAAGAGGAATGGGCCATCCCACTTGGGGGAAAACTTGTGCAGTTTGCCTTGGTCTACAAATTCGTTCCACCTTAGGACCAAATCCCCAGTCTTGAAGATGTGATGCTTGACTCGTGCGTTATTGTAGCAGGCAGTTTGTTGTTGATAAGCGGCGACTTTGATCTGTGCCCGGCCCCGCTTCTCTATCAAGATGTTCAAGTTAGTCCGGAGCGCCTAGGTGTTTTCTTCATCGTCAAAATGCTCGACTCTGTAACTGGGTAGTCCAATCTCTGCTGGGACCATCGCCTCGGTGCCGTAGCAGAGGCTGAAGGGGGTTTCTCCAGTGGGGGTCTTCTTCGATGTGCGTATGGCCTATAAAACCCTGGGAAGTTCCTCGATCCAGCTGCCCTATCTTCTTTCCAAACAAGTCCGAAGACCTCGAATGCCGTCTCGGTTAGCAACCTTGGCCTGCCCGTTGCATACCATGGCAAAATTCATTAGTATATGGTACTTGCTGCAGAATCCTTTGACTTTGTCGTTTTCAAAGTTCGTCCCGTGGTCGGTAACAGTACACCTCGGGATCCCAAACCGGGATATTACGTTGTTCTGCAGGAATTTGATGGTCGTGGCGGCGTCCGGTTTTCTGATGGGGACGGCCTCGATCCACTTCGTAAAATAGTCTACCGCGACTAGGATGTACTTGTGCCCCCCATGCTAGTTGGGAGTTGGCCTACCATGTCCATTCTCCATTGGGAGAACGACCAGGGGGAGGTCAGGTCCGTTAGCTCGGTAGCCGGAAGATGTGGTATGCTGCCGTGGAGTTGACTTGCATCTTCTGACGAGCTTCTGAGCGTCCTGATGATTCGTTGGCCAATAGTATCCTTGGATTAGCGTCTTCTGGACTAAGGTGCGGGCCCCTTGATGTGCTCCACCGAATCTCACGCAGGACGTAGTCGGCTTCGTGGGGTTCTGTAATACCCCAGAGCAGTGTGGTCTTAAGACATCATGGTGATCTGCTCGGTCCACACTCAGTGTGGTCTGTTGCAGACATCTTGGTGATCTGAGTGAGGGAGCCATTTCAGATCAATGGGATCGAGTCCTTAAAGCACATTCCGAAAGAGGACCGAACTGCATTATAAATATAATGTTACCACCCTCAATTACAGAGGCGCCTTTTAAGTGAACCGAAACTACAGGAGCTTTAGAACTCCGTAGTTAAGCGTGCTCGGGCCAGGGATGTCTTGGGATGGGTGACCTCCTGGGAAGTGGCCCCTGGTCGGTTCCTGTTCGCTCTAAAGGGAAAAACCGTGCGGTTTCGGCCAAAGCGGACAATACCATCTGTACTGGGGCATGGGGCGTTACATTTATGGTGGCCCATGCAGGTCCCTCAATAGTAGATTTGTGGTTCGAGGACGAACCATTGTTCTTAGATGGGGGGAATGTAATACCCCAGAGCAGTGCGGTCTTAAGACATCATGGTGATCTGTCCACACTCAGTGCGGTCTGTTGCGGACATCTTTGTGATCTGAGTGAGGGAGCCATTTCAGAACAATGGGATCAGGTCCCTAAAGCACATTCCGAAAGAGGACCGAACTGCATTATAAATATAATGTTACCAGCCTCAATTACAGAGTCGCCTTTTAAGTGAACCGGAACTACAGGAGCTTGAGAACTCCGTAGTTAAGTGTGCTCAGGCCAGGAAAGTCTTGGGATGGGTGATCTCCTAGGAAGTGGCCCCTGGTCGGGTCCGGTTCGCTCTAATGGGAAAAACCCAGCGGTTTCGGCCAAAGCGGACAATACCATCTTTACTGGGACGTGGGGCGTTACATTTAGGTTTTGTTGGTGGCCCATGCAGGTCAGAGCTGTATGAAACCCTACCATGCAGTTCAGCTTTGCGTGGACAACCTAAGCAATATAACACAAGAACCAGCAACTAAAATATTCTTTACAATTCACATTCTTTGAATCTTATCATATACTTTGAATATGTCCTAACTCAATTTTTTCATTCAAGGTTATGGATTCCCCAAACAACACCAGCACCAACTTCAACAACACTCCATCACCACTACCAATCACACCTGCCGTCCCTGCTCCGATCAATGAGCAGACGGTTCTACTTGAGGCGATCCGCAGCCTCCTGGAAAGACAGCAGCGGCAGACTGCTCTTTTAATGAACCGACCAGAAGCAGAAGCACCTGGGGTGAAGTAATCCAGGGCTTTGCACCCCAAAAAATTCTCAGGAAAAGAGAGCCCGCTGGAAGCTGAGGAATGGGCTCAGAGCATCAAAGATGATCTGGCAGCGACAAAAGTGCCAGAAATAGCTTGGGTTCGTATTGCAAAATTACAGTTCACGGACAATGCACGGGTCTGGTGGAAGGCGGAAGAAAGCCGTCTTGATCAACCCATCAAATGGAATACTTTCCGAGACATGTTCGACGCAAAGTACTTTCCTGAGACTGCCAGGTTCGACATGGAACAACATTTCATCCATCTGCAATAAGGTTCGTGGACCAAGTCAGTAGATGAATATGATGCTGAGTTCACCATGCTCAGTCGGTAAGATATGTCTCAATAATTCGATTTTTCAATATATTACATACTACACAGCTAACACAATACTTTAACAGATTTGCGGCACACCTGATACCGACAGATGAGATCAGAGCCCATCATTTTCAACAAGGTTTGGATTCGGAGATCCAGGCTGCACTAGCCACAGGAGATTTTCCGACTCATGAATCGGCTCTGAAGATGAGGTGCATATCTCAATATGCTGAGGTTAAGCGCCCTGCCAACCAGATGGCAAGAGGAGCCTCATCAAGGCCACCTATTTTGTCATGGAGACCGGGAGTACCAGTCAACAGGCCCAGCCCAACCTTTTGTACCCACTGCAAGAAAGTTGGACATATGATGAAAGACTGCCGGCGAGCCAACCGTCTTTGCTTTGTCTGCGGCTCATCTACTCATGATATTGGGTCTTTTCCCCAAAGACAAAACCCAGTTGCTGCACCCAGGCCAGCAATCACTTATCCGCAGAGACCAGCCCTTCAGGCACCTGCTCCAAGACTTACACTACCTGCTCCACTACCTAAAGGACCACCGATTGCATCTCCTCCTCATCTGTTCCATCAAGCTCAATGGAACATTCCAAGGAATGCTCCTCAGGCCAAGAGGAATGTACCACGGCCACAGGCTTTCACGATGACTGTGGAAGAAGCTGAGACCACTGGCCAAGTTATCACTGGTAATCCTTTCTTCTCAATCTTTTCTTTCAGTCTTATTACTTATCCACATATTTTTCCTATACCTAAAACACATCCCACATACCTTAGGTACAATCCTAGTAGCCTCACTTCCTGCACTAGCACCCTTCGAAACTGGAGCATCTCACTGCTTTATGTCGCAACGGTTTGTCCGAACTCATGCGATTCCTGTCACACCGCTTGTATCCAGTTGGAATGTCAGTTCAGGAAATGACGTTCTAAAGGCAACAATGGGATACAGTTTGTGTCCAGTAGTCGTCTGCGGCAGAGAATTCTATGATGACTTCAAGGTGCTGGACATACCAAACTTTGATGTGGTTCTAGGTATGGATTGACTCAAAACCTTCTATGCTACCATTGACCGTACCCTGGAGCCAAGTACTTACAAGGCGAAGCCGAAGAAGGCAGTAATTGCAGCAACTCAAGTGGAGGAAGAATCAAGGCCAGAAGTGGTTCGAGAGTTCGACGATGTGTTTGCTGACAATATATCAGGTTTGCCTCCCAATCGAGCTCTTTAATTCAGCATTGATTTAGTACCAGGAGCACAACCGGTGATCAAAGCACCTTATCGATTAAGTCTAGAAGGTTTGAAGGAAGTCCGAACTTAGTTGGACGAATTATTGGCGAAAGGATGGATTTGTCCCAGCAGTTCAAGTTGGGGATCACCAGTATTACTTGTGAAGAAGAAGGAAGGTTCATACAGAATATGCATTGATTATAGAGCCTTGAATGAAGTAACAATAAAGAACAAGTATCCACTCTCGCGTCATCGACGATTTATTCGATCAGCTAAGTAGATCTTTTGTTTTCTCTAAGTTAGATTTTCGTTCAGGTTATCATCAAGTGAAGGTCAAAAGAGCTGATATTCACAAAAAGGCTTTCAGAACTCGCTATGGTCATTACGAATTTCTAGTGATGCCATTTGGAGTGACCAACACACCAGCAATATTCATGAACCTAATGAATCAAGTTTTCTGGGAGTACTTAGACAGGTTCGTTGTCATCTTCATCGAAGACATCCTGGTGTATTCTAAGAGTCGGAAAGAACATGCCGCACACCTACGAATTGTCCTGGAAACTCTATGACAACATCAGCTATATGCCAAGTACAGCAAGTGCGAGTTTTGGCTAAGTCAAGTTATTTTCTTGGACATATCGTATCAGGCGAAGGAATCTCTGTTGATCCAGCGAAAGTTTCGGCAGTAAGCGAATGGCTGACACCAAAGTCAGTGAAGGATATTCGAAATTTCTTGGGTTTACCTGGATATTACAGAAGGTTCATTGAAGGCTTTTCGAAGATAGCAACACCCCTGAACAAGCTCACACGTAAAGATGAAGAATTCGTGTGGTCAGAAGCATGCGAACAGGCTTTCGTAGAACTCAAGTCAAGGTTGACATCAGCGCCTATTCTCATTATACCGGACCAATCTGAAGATTTCGAGGTGCATTGCGATGTATCCAGTAAGGGATTAGGATGTGTTCTACATCAGTATGGAAAGGTTCTAGCTTATGCTTCAAGACAGCTGAAGATTCATGAGCGGAATTATCCGACGCATGATTTGGAGTTGGCAGCCGTTATCTTTACTCTTAAGATTTGGCACCATTATCTTCTTGGTGAATGAGTGAACATATACACAGATCACAAGAGTCTAAAATATGTGTTTACTCAGAAGGAACTTAATATGCGGCAGAGACGATGGTTAGAACTCATGGCGGATTTTGACATCAACCTGCAATATCACCAAGGGATGGTGAATGTAGTTCCAGATGCTTTTAGTCGCCAACCGTTAGCAATGCATCTTACCGCTCAGTAGAAGCTTCAACAAGATTGGCATCAGATGGAGATTGAAGTAGTCATGCCAGGTAACGCTTCAAGTTTGATAATTTACAAGTTCAATCTACAATTGTCAATCAGATCAATGCAGCTCAAGCAAGCGATGCTAAGTTGCAAAAGATCAGAGAACAAGTAGAGAATGAACTTAGAACAGACTTCATCATCCATAAAAACGGATTTTTGAGGCACGACAGCAGATTATGTGTACCAAAAGGTTCTGTTCGGAAAGAGTTAATGAAAAAAGCTCATAGCTCTCCCTACTCAGTACACCCTGGAGGTACAAAGATGTACAAAGATCTACGTCAGAATTACTGGTGGCACGGAATGAAGCGTGAAGTATCCAGAAGCGTCGCTAAATGCTTGGTGTGTCAGTAAGTAATGGCTGAATATCACAGAACTGCTGGATTACTTCAACCGTTACCTATCTAAGAATGGAAGTGGCAACACATCACGATGGATTTTGTGACCGCGCTTCCTCGCAGCACAAAGGGTAACGATGCAGTATGGATCATTGTGGATCGACTTACAAAGTCGGCCCACTTCATCCCATTTCGAGTTGGCCAATCAACTGAGACATTAGCAAAGAAGTACATGGAGGTAAGAATCTATTTAAGATTTAAACTCTTCAAATATATACTATCTCTGATACCCATGAACTCATACATGAAATTATGAGACTTCATGGAGTACCGGTCTGCATTGTCTCCGATCGTGACACCAGGTTCCGATCGCAATTTTGGCAGAGTCTACAAGCGAGCTTGGGAACAAATCTGAACTTCAGCACGGCTTAGCATCCACAAACTAATGGTCAGTCTGAGCGAACTATTCAGATCTTGGAAGATATGCTCAGAGCGTGTATGCTAGACTTCGGAGGTTCGTGGGAAGATCACCTATATCTTGTGGAGTTTTCATACAATAACAGCTATCAGACAAGTATTGGAATGGTACCTTTTGCAGCGCTCTATTGAAGGAAGTGTCAATCGCCATTAAGTTGGGATGATATCGGAGATAGAGAACTTCTTGGACCTGAAATGATAGTAGCAATTGTTGATATGGTTCGTACTATCAGAGAAAAGACGCGCATAGCCCAAGATCGACAGAAGCACTGGGCTGATGCAAAGCGACGTCATTTGAAGTTCCAACTGGGAGATCACGTATTCTTAAAGATATCTCCAAACCGCGGAGTGATCCGATTTGGAAGACGAGGGAAGCTCAGTCCGAGATACATTGGACCGTTTGACATACTCGAACGAGTCGGTGAAGTGGCATACCGCTTAGCACTTCCACCTTCATTGGAAGGAGTGCACAATGTGTTCCACATATCCCAACTCAGAAGGTATGTGAGCGACCCTAGCCACATTCTCGATCATTCCGAGCTCACTCTACAGCCCGACTTATCTTATGAGCAGCAACCTGTGGAGATCCAGGATAGAAAAGTGAAGTCACTTCGGAATAAGGAAGTCAACTTGGTTCGAGTGATGTGGAGAAAAAACGCTCCAGGAGAATCAGCATGAAAAAGAGAAGATGAGATGCGTGCAAAATATCCTCAGCTCTTTGTAAACTAGTCCTTAAAATAAAATTGTAAATTTCGTGAACGAAATTTTTGTAAGGAGGGTAGACTGTAACAACTCCAATTTTAGTGTACAAAAATTTGTTTAAAAGTTAATGTATACTTGGGGTATTTGCATTTCCCGTGAGTACTATAAGTTTTTGTTTTGCTTTTTAATAGCAAGAAGAAGCTTGTAGCTCATTGGTAAGACCTTACACTGCTGAACCAAAGCACCAGAGTTTAAGTCTCATCACCCACATTATTTTTTTAATATTGTTTTCTTTTAAATTTTTAGAATCCCAAGAGTCTACACGTACTAAACCCGTAAAACCAAAAGTCACAAATAAAACAAACTGGACAGAGGGTAGACCAAGAGACAAGGGGCATGTGCGCCGGCCGATTCATCGAAAAATCGGAGTTGGCCTTCTTGACAGTTGTGTCTCTTGGCCTCCTTATAACTTCTGACATGTTTATTTAACCTACAATTTAATAAAGCCTAATAAAATCCAATTAAAACAATTTTCAGACCATTTTTCAATACAACCTTTCACCTATCCTAACCCTAATCTTTTCCTATAAATACCACTCCAATTCACACCCCCTCATCCCAAATATCTGTCCAAAACACTCAAGAAAACTCTCTAGAATTTTGTGTACAAGTGGAGTTAGCGAAGGGCGAAACTCCGGCGAAATTCCGACGACGACCCTAGGAGCTCCCGGCGACGAAACGACGCACCGGAACCTACTTCCACTCCCTTTTTCTCTCCTCTAAACGAAAAGCCATTAAGTCTCTCCTTCCTCTTTTATTCTCTATTCTTAAAACTTGTATTTCTAAAATCCGACGAAAGCGGAGTTAATCTGACTTCCGATTCGGTTTTCTTTAAAAAGTACAATTTTCATTAAATACAACTATTCTAAACTCTCATATCTTAACTATTAATCATTAACAAAACATCATGAACAAGTTTCATAGCAAAATATTTCATATTGTAATTTTTATCGTACTTTTTCATTAAAATACCATGTAGTTTAGTTTTGACATTAAACATCATATTTCTTGCTATACTTTTAAATAGATCACGAGATAATGACCTACCTCTTCACAACACTCATATGCAATATAGCACGATACCTTTCGGGAACAGAGAATACGGGAATACGAATTTACAATTAAATACCTTTTACTATTAAAACCGTTTTCTACAAGATTACGTATTTTTTACAAATCTTTGCAAAGCGCCGCTACAACCCATTTTGGGGAACCCGTCTGGGATGGTACGGATTATCGCACATCCCTGGGCTTAGTAGTCCGAGATTGAGACCTCCGCAAGGAGCATTCGGTCGCGAAAGATTTAAAAATACAAATATCTTAAGAAAAATGAGATTTCTAGAAAAATAATAAATTAAAATTATTTTGTATAAATAAATATATATGTATCATCAAAATATCTAATTTTGATATAATATAAATATTCCAACTTTTCTATATCAAAAGAATCACTTTACATGAAAAAACCATGCAATTCCATACAAGTTCAATAGTTTACAACTAAATACCATGTATTATGAAAAATAGGTTTATCTCACTAGAAATATCATATATATAAAATCTACATCTATGAAAACTCTGAAGACAATAAAAAAATACTTGAGGTGTATTTTGAAAATTATACAAAATTAGTTTTACATAAAACCCCCTCAAGTTCTATAAGGACCCTAATAAATATAGGTTTAAGCGGGACCAGTCTCTTGAGCCTCAAGGAGCCGGAGATATGGGTTACAATAAGAACCCTAATAAATATAGGTTTAAGTGGGACCAGTCTCTTGAGCCTCAAGGAGCCGGAGATATGGGTTCTTGCCTATTTAAGGTAGACAACTTAACAAACGGTGTTATCAACACGGTAATCGTCTTGGAAAAAAACACAAATCCTGCCGTCCATGTGCAGCGGTTACCGATAACACCAAAACATAATTCAGAATTTCAATTTCTTTTCTAATTGTCCGACTCAGACTGAGTCTCATTATAAATAATCTGACTTGAATATGATTCAAGTACAAACCACAATTCAATATGAATCAATGAATCTATATAATCAATCTGTTCAATCTATTAAATCTGTATCGACCGAACCAAACCATGGATATACCTCCATCTACATGATTCTCCAGTTACATCCATTTACTGATATCATGGTTTTGGCAAGTCATCCATTTATACAATTTATAATACAAGACAGTACAATTTACAATACAATACAAACAATACAATCAAGACATCGCGGAGTTTATAAGGAATAGATTAGTACGGAAGGTGTTAGAAGTGGCACGAGACTGCAAGATTTAAGGCACCTAACCTATATTCCGTTGCTGTTGTACCGTGGCATAACGGTTCCTTATACATTCCGTTCACCTTAGTCTCTGGTCTACTGAGACTCCTCTTGTATACACTGGTATCTTTCTGTACCAAGGTACAAATAACAGCGTTAACACTAAATACAACTTTAAAAGTTACACTCTCTCTCTGTCTATTCTAATTCTCCTTTATCTTTGGGACTTACCGAGCGATTTGTTCGCCGACGACATTCACTTTCTTCTTCTTTGAATGTCTTCATGTGATTCGAACTTTCCAGAGATCGAGCCTAACACTGATGACTTGGACCAGTTTATTGAAGACCCCGAGCTGTAGTTACACTTTTACATTTCCTTTACATTCTGTATTTTCCATTTCTGTTATGCCACTGTTTAGGCATTTCTTTCATTCAAATGTATTTGATTTTCCATGTACTGTAAAAAAATGTTAATAAATAAAATTGCTGTTCAATTATACCTACTATCTTTGTCTATTGTGCATTTTTATTTATATTGCTTAGATATGCTTAGCGTATTTACTTCAGAGTAAATTCGTAGCGGCCTTGTCGCGCCCTCTGCCCGTACACTAGGAAGCGGGACGTGACAGGGTCAACGCACCGAAATAGAGGTTGCATGTAGGACTTCTTGTAGAGATTTCCTTTGCTCTAGACGAAATGGCGTGCTTTGGCTCGGAGGCGGCCTGCTTCCTTTCAATCTTCAGGGAGAGTACCTTCCCTTAGGAACTCTACGAGGGGCTTCCTCCAATCTCGGCCTTCCTCCTGAGTAGTGTATACTTGAAGTGCTGCCTCTCTGTCTTCCACGCTACGCCGTGGTAAGACTTCGAAGAGGATATTCCTCTTATTGTTAGCCGTATAGGAGGAGGTCAGCTTGCTCAAAGTGTCGGCCTGGGAATTTAGGTGCCGAGGAATCTGCTCCACTTGAACTTCGTCGAAGTTTTTTCGCAGTATTTTTACCTTGGCTAAGTACTTCACCATTAGTGGCTCCCGGGCCTCGAAGCGGCCGGTCACTTGGCCCATGACTAGGGTGGGGTCACTGCGAATTCGAATCGTCTTCAGTCCCACTCCGGAGGCGATTCGTAGTCCAGCTAGTAAGGCTTCGTACTCCGCGGCGTTGTTTGAGGATTTGAACCCGAGCTTCAAAGAGTACTCCATCTCCGTCTCATTCGGGCCTCGAATGATAAGGCTGGCACCGCTCCCATTCTCGGTTGAGGATCCATCGACGTAAAGGACCCAATCGGGGATGGAGTCGGGCCCCTCTTCGATCGAGGGTTGAGACCCGGGGATTGGCGTCGACACTGCCTCCTTCTTAGGGATAGTATATTAGACAATGAAGTCCGCCAGGACTTTTGCTTTGATAGCTTGTCTTGGCGGTATTTGATGTCGAATTGAGATAACTCCCATCTCCATTTCTCCAAACGACCAGATGACTCGGGGGAGGCGAGAATAG
The DNA here is from genome assembly GCA_030015575.1 of Agapanthus africanus. Lineage (NCBI taxonomy): Eukaryota > Viridiplantae > Streptophyta > Magnoliopsida > Asparagales > Amaryllidaceae > Agapanthus > Agapanthus africanus. The sequence continues at coordinate 985,029,995 of CM057338.1, forward strand.
CCCTTAAGAGACGCTCGGTGAGGCCGAGAATAGAGTTTGCCTGGAAGTAGTATCGTAGCTTCCTTAAGGCCATGATAAGTGCCATGACAATCTTTTCTGTGGCCGGGTACCTTATTTCCGTGTCCTTAAAGATGTGGCTTACGTAGTAGATCGGTTTTTAGACTTATTCGACTTCTCGGACGAGCACCGAGCCTACATCATGAATGGATACTGCTAGATACAGTGACAGCTCATCTCCTTCATTTGGCCGGGTGAGCAGTGGGGGTGTTTCCTGGTGCACTTTCAATTGGTCGAAAGCGATCTGACACTCTTCCGACCATTCAAACCTTGGGATCTTTCTCAGGGCTTTGAAGAATGGGAGGCACTTTTCTCCGGACCTTGATATGAAGCGACTTAGAGCGGCCACTCTCCCCGTGAGTTGCATGATTTCGATGTTTCTCTTTGGCGCGACCTTGTTGAGGATGGCGCTGATCTTCTCCGGGTTAGCTTTGATTCCTCGGTAGGTAACCATAAACCCGAGGAATTTTCCACTAGTGACCCCGAACACGCACTTGGCGGGATTCAGCTTCATTTTGTACTTGCGGAGGATGTTGAATGTCTCTCTAATATCTTTGGCATGCTCGTTCGACGAGGTCGACTTGACGAGCATGTCGTCGAAGTAAACCTCCATGTTCCTCCCGATCTGCTGTTTGAACATCTTGTTGACCAGGCGCTGGTATGTAGCTCCGACGCTTTTGAGGCCGAAGGGCATCACTTTGTAGCAGTATACCCCCGGTCCGTTGTGAATGCGGTAAGCTCTTCATCTGCCGGGTTCATACGGATCTGGTTGTAGCCAGAGAAAACATCCATGAAGCTGAGTAATTCGTGGCCTGTTGAGCTGTCGACAAGCTGATCTATTCGAGAGAAGGGATAGTTGTCTTTCGGACAGGTCTTGTTGAGATCTGTGAAGTCGACGCACATGCGTCACTTCCCGCTTGCTTTTTTAACCAAACCACATTCTCTAGCCATTCCGATTAGGCCAAATTTCGAATGAAATTGGCTGCAAGCAACCTATCGGCCTCGTCCTCGATCACCTTTTGTTTGATAGGGGCGAAGCTTCGTTTCTTTTGCCTGATGGGTCGGGCCGTCGGGTCGACCCCGAGCTTGTGCGAGATTACCTTGGGATTGATCCCGGGCATGTCGGCAGGCACCCATGCGAACACATCCGCGTTTCCCCGCAGAAATTGGATCAAGCCTTCGCGCGGGGCTCCTGTTAAGAGAGAACCGATCTGGATAGTTCGGTCATTGTTCCCCTCGATGAGGGGGACCTCTGTTAGCAGCTCCACCGGAGCTCCTCGGATTTCTTTTTGCTCGTCACGAGTATCCAAGGACTCCTGGAAATCACTCGTGCTTCTAAGGTCGTTGCTTCGCTCCTCAGGGATGGATGTCACTGTGAAGCAAACCTTGGCGATTTGCTGATTCCCGTAGGCCCGGCCTATTCCACCTTGATCCAAAGGAAACTTGATCGCGAGGTGGTAGGTCGAGATTTAGGCCCGAAGGGAGTTCAGCGTCGGGCTTCCCAGGAGTATATTATAGGATGAGGGAATCCTGGTAACGATGAACTCCACCGGCACGGTTCTCCTACGGCCCACCTCCTCGATATTTAGGAGGAGGGTAACCATTCTTTCTGCCGGGATGGAGTGGTTAGTAAACCCTGACAGAATGCGGGTGGTTGGCCGCAGGTCGGACGGGCCGAGCCCCATACGCAGGAATCATTCATAGAAAATGATGTCTGCCGAGCTTCCCGAGTCGACCAGTATCCTTTGGATCTCATAGCGGTGGACCCATGCCGTAATTACGAGGGGGTCGTTGTGAGGCAAGGATATCCTGTGGAGATCCTCGTCGGTGAAGGTGATGGGCTCGGCTGCTTTGTTTTTCTTCCGGGGCTAGTCACTGGTTCCCTCGACCGGCAGGAGGTGGCGAATCTCGCTGGCTCCAGGCACACCCCTTGAGGATATGACCATGATTTGGTCGATTGTCAATTTGCCATGAGGGGGATAGTTCTCTTGCTCCCGGTCTGCCTGTCGCTTTTCTCGTAGGTATTTTGCCGGGTGGCCCGAGCGAATCAACTCCTTAATGTAGTCGTGGAGTTGTTTACAGTTCTCGGTAGGGTGTCCCTGTGACCTATGGAAGGCGCAGTACAGGCCTCGAGTCCGTTTGGCAGCTCTATTGGTGACCGGAGGGAGCTTGAAGAATCGTTCGGCCTTCGCCTCCTCCAACAGCTCAGTCTAGGAGATATTGAGCGGAGTATACTCCTGGAACTTCGGGGAGTATGGCTTTGGCCGGTCGACCTTCTTCTTCTCTTTTCTTCCCCTCTTCTTTTGTTCGGTCTGGTCGCCCCGAGGGAGGTTTGCGTTTAATTCAGACTCGAGCTGGATTTCCCTCTCGGTCCAAGCTTTTACCTCGGCCATTGTCTTAAGTTGCGCCAATGCAAAGGAGCGGAGCCACTCCTTGTGCCTATGACCTGACCTCAGAGCTGTGATTACAGTCTCTTCCCGGTGCTCGGGGACTTCAAGAAAGGCGTTGTAGAAGCGAGTGACATATCCTTTAAAGGATTCTTTATCCCCGCCTTTTATAGTGAAGAGGTAATCGACGGTCCGCTTCTGGCGTCTGTTCCCGACAAAATGTTCGAGGAACTGGGCATCCAGTTCATCAAAGGTAGAGATGAAGTGTGGCATGAGTCTTCGGAACCAATCTCGTCCTTCGCGGATGAGAGTGTCGGAGAACGCTTTGCTTTGGGCGGCATCGGAATTTTCCTGGAAGCTCATGCCCGTAGTAAAAGCGTCAAGATGGTCTTTCGGGTCGGACTTCCCGTCAAAGAGGGCCACTTTTGGAGGCTTGTTTCTGGACGAGACGTGGACAGCGAGCAGCTCTTCAGTGAAAGGCTTCGTAAGCGAGTCGGCGGTATACCTGGCCCCTTCGCTTGCAGGATGACCTTCCCGATGTATACCCTCGATTTTCTTCTCGAAGGCATTGAGGCAGTCGTGGTACTTCGAGGATTCGGCGTATTCGGAGTTATGTCTCCTCCCACTGGCGGCCTGCGCATGGCTGCGGCTCCGGTTCCGCTTTATCGGGTTCCTCAGGTCCCCTGGCGAGGTCTTTCTCGAGTTATCGCGGTGAGTGCCGCCCGTGTGACCCCGTCGAGAGAGAGGGTGCCGGCCATGCCTGGGAGAAGGCGAGCTGACCGACACCTCCTCGGGAGGGACAGGAGCGCGTTGGGCCTCGGGGCGGGGGGATCTTTCATGAGACCTTGGTGTGGAGCTGTGATGCGCCCAACGGGTCATTGAATTGGTTGCCGCGGGGACCTGTGGCCGTCGGAGATAGCAAGACGCTATTCAGTGGTGCCAGCATGGGCAATGTCATCTCCCCCTCTGCGGAGGTCGCGATCCCGAGGTGAGGGACGGCGACCTGAGGGGCTTGTCCCGCTGTTTGGACATGGACAAGGGCATCCACGATGGATGCGAGCCTGTCGATCTGTGCAGACAGGGCATGAACGGTATTAGGGGTAGGAGAGGATCCTTCCGTGCCTCCGTTGTGGGGAGGGTGACGGCTTGTGCTTGGATCGTCATGGTGTTCACTCGCTATGAGTTCGAGATTGGAAGATCAACTTTTGATGAGTGGAATTTTCGGATTCCTACAGACGGCGCCAACTGATGGAGGTCAGGATCTCTTTCAGATGTTGTCCTCCGTCGATCTGTCGTGAGCGTTGGTGAGCGGCTGATATTGGTGTTTAGGGTTACCTTCTTGAGCGTGCGGATCTCAGTGGGCTTGATTTAAGGTGAAGCCGAGCCACCTGCAATGAAATCCCGGGGTGGTTGTGCTACCGTGGACCCTCTGACGATCAAGTTAGTCGAGATATTTGAGCAGAGTAGCGACCTATTGGGATAAAATTGCCTTACCTGAGTCGTCTGGGAGAGGAGTTTTTATAGCGGTCGCCAAGAGCTAGCTGGCGCGAGATCTTCGCCGGCCGTTACGCCCCTGGTGTTACGCTTGCGTGAGTGACGGGATCCTCCATCAATAATGAGATACGCTCATTAATGAGGGATGCGGCGGCGTGGAACGTGGGATCGTGGGATGGTGGATATCTCGCATCTGGCGAGATCCGCGGAGCCATGGTGGAGGCGTCTGTGATCTGCGTTCCAGGTCGCTTGGTAAGACCGGGGAGGCCTAGCTCGGTGAGAGGCCTTGAAGAGGGCGGGAGGCCGAGCTAGTTCGGTCCTGTGATAGCTCGGAGGTGTAGGGCCGAGGAGCTCGGCGCGTAACAGGGCTCGAAGACGAGCCAATGTTTATTTACATGGTGAGCATAGGAATATTCAGGGAATTCTCGGAGGTCGGGTCCAGGCAGCGGGATGATAGCCCGGGGATGCCTCCAATTTGTGGTTATTACTCTGTTTCCGTGTGCTTCGGGACACGTCATCTGCCACGTGTCATGATCTAGGGAGTTTGCACTTATGAGCATCATCATGTTGGAATAGGGAAGTTGCTTAATTAGTGCCCTAGCTACGCTTTTACTTTTAAATGTACTCACTAGAAAATTTTGCATGTGTGTCGTGGTTTGTGAGAAAAAATTAGTAGGTAAGAGATCATTTCATGACAATATTTCTTTTTATGTGCTCACAGTTCTGATTTAAATAAAAGATTGCCGGCAATTTTAAAAAAATGAATGAAACTAAATTATTAGGTATCTTTATGTTTGGAATTTAAACGATTTTTTTGGAAATCCTGATACGTGAGTTTTTTTTTCTTTCCTATTTTTCTTCAAATTGAAATAGGTATTGCCACGTGACCCATAGTTATAAAAGTAGAAATTAATGACAAGAAAGAGATCTAAGTTGTGAATCACCATGCACCACATACAAATGAATAAAATTGCCAAAAAAAAAATCAGGGCGATTCTCCAATTTAGCTAGACATATTTTCATCAATGTGAAAGTCGAGCTTGATTTTTCCCCATACAAATTAAGTGTGGATACAAATTAAGTCTGGATATAAGATTAGACGTGCATCAGACAAAAATAAATAAATAAAATAATTAATGCATGCAATCATTGGAACCAAATGAACTCAACGTGCATGCACATCTCTGGCCCATTCTAACTTGCTCCTTGTAGCTTAATTACTAGTGTATATATATGTTAGGGATAGGATGGAACAATTCAATGACATTTTCGAATTTAGGAGTCCATCTTCTTCTTTTTTTTCATGCTATAAAAAAAAATCAGACACTACAGTGAATAGAGATACCTATTTCGACAGCATTTTACCGTCAAAATATGTCTATTTCGTCAGATGACACCAAATAGCCACAAAAGAACGCCGACGCAATAGATTGCGTCGCAATAGGTTATTTAGACGGCTAAAGTTCGTCGCAATAATCAAAACTATTTCGACGGTTAAAGTTTATCGCAATAATCAAAACTATTTCAACGGTTAATTCCCGTCGAAATAGCTTTTTTATCGACGGGTAATTTCTGTCGAAATATATAAGTTTTTTAAGTTAAAAAATTGTTTCAGGAATCATTTAAAAATCCTTTTTTATATTTCGACGGTAAATTGTCGTCGAAATAGTCTATTTCGACGGGCCACTTCCGTCGAAATAGACTATTTCGACGGAAATTTCCCGTCGAAATAGAATGGATTGAAAGAGCCAAGAAAATCTCCAATCCAATCTATTTCAATTTAATTGATTCCATTCCATTCAAATAACGAAGTGATATATGCGTATGTATGCATGTGTGTGTATGATTGTGTGTATATGACATGTGATATGTATGCATGTGTATGTGACATGTGCGTACGCGTTTGTGTCTGTGGGTATGTATGTATGTATGTGTGTATATGATTGTGCGTGTATGTATGCATGTGTGCATGTGACGTGTGTATGTATGCATGTATGCATGTGTGTGTATGTGACTTGTGTATGTATGCATGTATGCATGTATGCATGTGTGTTTGTGTCTGTGTGTATGCTTGTGCGTGTATGTGTGTGTATGTATGATTGTGTGTGTTTGTGATATGTGCGTATGTGTATATATATGTAAGGGTCATCAATCTTATCGGAGTTACGGGCCTTCCAGCCTGAATGTACGCGTCGATAAGATTAAGCCTCTGCTTGAGAGTCCAGCTAGCAAATAGATCGATAGGGCGAGCGGGATCGGCAGTCGATCGGCGTGAGGAACCACCAGATTCCGGCGTCCGCTCCTAGGGCGATCTATGAAATACAGGGGTCCTGATCCTAAATGCCCTGGTCTGTATCAGCATCTCCGAAGACGATTCGTCTGCCGGCTGAAACCTAGAAGGTGGATGCCTGGTCGGCTGGAAAGGAGTGTTATACTGACACGGAGTGATCTTGGAGGACACGCACTGTACTCTCCCGTGACGATCCGGTCTAAACGCCGTGAAATCCCTATCTACGATGAATGTTCTCTGCGCATCATTAACCGGATGTCCTTGCTCCGCCTTCATCGTCTTGATCAACCGATCTCTCTCAACCACCATTGCCGTTTATTTGTAGAAGAAATGTATTACCGTCATTCTAAAAGCTACACAATAATTATTCTAAAATAATTAAGAAGCTCTGCATATGTAGAGTCTTACATATATCCCACGTGCTTCAATCGATGCAGGCGCACCGTCATCCCGTACAAATTGAGCTCGGTAGATTTCGATACGATTAAGGGACTCTCCACCATAACTTTCTTCCTGCATATAACATTTAGAAAGTTCATACATAAATTTATAAGATAATTTTAACGTATTAGTATCAAATACGATACTTAAGTGTTCGATGGCAATCTGCTGGGAACTCTTTCTTCCACCTCTATAAATATCGTGCAACTGAGCGCACGATGCTTTTCCTCGCTCGCTCTTCTTCTACAGTTACATCAAATATTGTTTACTGAGTTGCTATAAAATAGTAAAAGGATATCGTTAAAGACATACCCTAAACTCTTCAGACAAGAAATGATCGACCAAGGCATGCTAGTATTCGTCGAACCAATCTGGATCCGGCTTAATCGAATACATCTCATCCGATGAAGCGCAGTTTTCAAGCTTTCTAAAGATTTTGTTCTTATGGTCTCTTCAATTCTTCGCCATATGACTGCATATCTTATCATAAACTGCACGTTCATCGCAAACCCCGTGAGGGCCCTCTACGACAACCCACCGGAACTCGAACCAAGCTTACGAAACGGGATAATTCATCATTATATGGGTATTTTATAGTAATTTAGTAAATGTGTATGTATATGCGTATGTGTTTGTTATATACGTGTATGTGTGTATACATGTGCACATATAAAAAAAGGTGGAGTATTGAATTGTATAAAGAAATCTAACCATCGTCTCCCATATAGCGACTTGTTTTTTAGCCATAACGCTTCACTGTCCCAATCTAGGACCTCCCACTCGTCATCTTCGTCTTTCAACAAATGAGGCATGTGGTCCTCACTGTTCACTATCGACATCATTTTTTCACTTCTTTACTAGTTTCTGTCACAACGTCCCCTGTGAACGCAAGGTATACAATCGGCTTGCCAGGAGCATGTTGCATTCTCCTCCATATATCACTGGCCCGTGTGGGTCCTCTTCCAATCCGTTTTTTTCCTGACAGGGCTGCCTTTCGTCTCCGGCAGACTGATTAGTCTTGCTATTTGAACCTGACATATCTAAAACAACTTCACGGAATTTGGTTTAATATGTTAGATAAAAAATAACAGTGAAAATTATTGTTGAAAAGAATATCACACATGAGCAATAAATGGTGGAAATAATATGCAGGGAAAAAAATGAAATGTGGAAATAATATAAATTAACTTGAAAATACCTATACATTAGAATTCAAAACTGTAAGAGATGATATGCGGAAAAAGATAAAATGTATGAAATAATATGCGGAAATAAAGTTGCAAAAAATTTTAACTTTCACATTACTTAAGTTATAAGTATCATACAAGAGCGAGTTAATATATCAAGATATTTAAAATCTTAATTAGATTTCTGGTTCTATAATCGCCGATACCACATCAGAGACTATTTCCGACTCTATATCTGTTCTTGATAAACCGCTATTGAATTCGATAGGAATAGCATCATCTTGTATAACCGGGATTGTAGGACAACTAATCTCTCTTACATAACTTTTACCTATATTGTAATAGTCTTGTGGATTCGTCACAACAGTAACATCCCACTGGGCATCCTTAGGGTCTGTGACATAAAAGTATTGACGGGTTTGGCTAGCGAGAATATAAAGCTCTTCACCAAAAGCGAGTTTCGATGAATTAAGTAAAAGTAGGCCATTTTCAACTTTGAACCCAGTATGTTCATGATGGACATTGTACCACAGACACTTGAACATGACAACCGTCTGTTCATCATAACGCACCCGAATTATTTTTTTAAGCACCCCGTAATAGTCCAATTTTCCCGTGGTTGGATTTGAATCTCTAGAAGATGAATATCCAGTAACGGTAAATGTGATAAAGATAACGCAATTATGAAATTTTTTATTTTGATCTCTTTTTCTGGTGTGAAACCTAAACCCGTAAACAACGTAACCGGAGAGATACCCAGCTTGTTCATCTGGACCATATGCTAGCGCTTTTATATCTTCTGAAACGTGTCTATCATTGGGATTTCTTTCAACCTATTAGGGTAAAACGGATTAAGTTATGTGTATACATACATATATACATATATATGAGAATAATGGAAGAAAGAGACCATAGGAGGGAATTTCCTCCTATGGCGTCGAGAAAACACGCTCTCCATCGTGTTTTCAGACGATCGGAATCCATCATATTCATCATTATCATCTAAGATGTGGGTACGCCAAATTTCATGTGATTCTACAAATTTTTCATCGTTGAGTTAGTGGGTTCAAAATTAACGGTTTACCGACAATAGAACTTTTTACATTGCTAAATCAACGGTGAAAAAGTTGTTGAATCACATGAAATTTGGCGTATCCACATCTTAGATGATAATGATGAAGATGAGGGATTCCGATCTTCGGAAAACACGATGGAGAACGTATTTTCTCGACGCCATAGAAGGAAATTCCCTCCTATGGCATCTTTCTTCCATTATTCTCTCTCTCTCTCTCTCTCTCTCTATATATATATATATATATATATATATATATATATCAACATGGATTGTAGTTTTGTTTTTATAATTTACAACTTACACGTGCTTTTAACCAAGTGGGAAAGTGTTTATGTCGCTCCTTATCGATATCCCATTGCTAAATTCGTTTAGTAGGTGGACGGTATTGAGTATTCCAAATATTGTATATATTGCAAATAAACATTTAATTTTGACTTGAAGATATTCTATAATTATGTTAAGAAAAAAGTAATAAATACTTACCTGATAAAACTGTTCATATCTGAACAGTTAAATAAAACGTAAAGGTGAATCATACTGTAACGACTTTGAATTTACTGTACGAAAATTTTCAATTTAATGTACGGAAAGGAGTTTGCAAGCCTGAGTACAATTTAAAAGTTATTTTTTTTTAAGAACAGAAAGAAGCCATTTGTATCTCACTGGTAAAGTCTTGCACTGCTGTAACGTAGCCCTGTTTTCGAATCCCATCAGACACATTATATTTTTTCTGATTTTTCTTATGAACTTTTTGGAAGGCCAAAAGTTCACACATGTAATGCACATGAAAATGAAAAGTCTGGAAAAATAAACATGTGCAAAATGTTGTAAATACTGAGATGGACATATGGCAACAATCCACCGGCCCCTTTCAACTCAATGACCGGCGAGATCGCCTCTAGGGCCGACGCCGACGGCCCCCCATGGCAAATGATGCCCGGATTTTGGACACAAGTCCTTTGGCCTGCCTCCACCCCCCTGCATTATTTGATTACTCTGCAATCAAACAAAGACCCCTCAATTCCCTAATTTATCACATTTTAATACATTTTAATTCACTCTTTTAATTCCAAATCACTAATTCCACACTATAAATACTATCTCATGCCCTAACCCTTCCTCATTCTAAAAATTCTAGCCAAAACTCTCAAATTTTCTTAAGTACAAGTGGAGTAGAAGAGGAGTTAGCAAACGACCAACTTCCGGCGAGAAATCGAGACTATTTCGGCGACCCCGCGACGCTATGCCTACCGATCTGTTTTCCTCTACTTTCCCTTAACCTAATTCACCTGTAAGTCCTTCCCTATCCCTCTCTTCTTTCGAAAAGTTCTCTTTTTCAAAATATGTCGGTAAGTAGAGTTAACACCGATCTTATTCTAAACCCTTAAAAATTTCACTATTTCTTCCATATCTTTCATCCAAATTATTACCCAGTATTTATAACCATGAAACTAATGTTTAGAATCAACTCTCAGTCAAAAATATCAAGCTAAATAATTTTAATCTAACTTTTACATGAAAATACCATGAACTCTATATACGTCATCTTATATTCTTTTGTTAGAACATACCTTTAGAAAACTTCACGGGGTAATGACCTACCCCTTACATACACACATGTTTCCATAGCACGTTATCTCTTGAACATATTTTTGTTACCATATTACATCAAAATATCATGAACTATAAAAACGGTTTTCTTTTATATTGTATTTAAAATCCCTTTGCGATTGTGCCTTTACAACCCTTTTTAGAGGACTCGCTATTAGATGGTGCGGATTATCACACATTCTTGAATTAGTAAAGCGAGATGCAGACCTTCTCATGGAGCATTCGGTCTCGAAAGGTTTTTAATACGATTTTTAAGAAAAACGAAATTTTCTACTTAATAATAAAATTAATTTTTTAATAATTATATAAATATTATAAAATCCATATATTTTCAAAATATAATAACTTATATTTTTTTCAAATAAAAGAATTACAGGTTTCATCAAAATACTATCAAAATATCAATACAAGACAAGTTTACAGTAAAATATCATGAATTATTCAAGTTAAAGTAATTATTACTAAAATACCTCAAATCCATAAAATACACATCCATGGAAACCCTAAGTAATATAAATAATTTCTCGAGATTATTTTGAAACTATATTAAAATTATTTTTCAAAAAACCCTCTCGAGCTATATAAAACCCTGTTAAGAACTTTAGTAAATATGAGTATAAGCGGGATCAATTCTCTTGAGCCTCAGGGAGCCGGAGAAAGTGAGTGCTTGCCTATTTAAGATAGAAAAATCTAACGATGTTATCAATGGTAATTGTCTTGGTAAAAGACACAAATTCTGCCGTCCATGTGCAGCAGTTACTGATAACTCATGAACTTAATTCATGATCCAAATTAGTTCTAAGTGTCTGATTCACGTCTAAGTCTAAATCATGATTGAATTCAACTCAAACAAGAATCCAATTCAAACATGAATCCAAATCCTGACATGTATACTTGAATTTGAACCTGAATAACAGAACAATATCAACATGCAAACCTGACTTGACTTGATCGAACCATGTCTATAACTTGATTTGATTACATGATTACTTGTTTACATGCTGAACCTGATTACATGAACAACTTGTATCTATGGTCTCGGTAAGTCTGATAATTATAATCTATATAAAACATTACACAGGGTTAACTGGATAGATTTGTATGGAATATATTAAAATTGGCATGATGATGGTCACTAAAAGACACTTATATGAACTCTAGTGCCGTTGTCCCGTGGGTTTTGAAGGGGCCTTGTAATTACATGTTACCATAGTCCACGGGACAGTTGAACTCCTCTCGTATACACTGATATCTTTTGTACCAAGCTACAAACAACTAAATTAGAATAATAAACTGATATCTGTATAACTAAAAAGTTTCCTTCCACATCTTGTTGTATTTCTTCCTTTCTTTTGAGATTTACCGAGCGCTAGTTCGCTGATGAAATTCCTGTCTATTTCTTTCTTGGAATGTTCGTCAGGAGGACAGAACTTTCAGGAGATCGAGCCCAATCAAGAGTACCTGGATCAGATTGAGGCACATCCAGACAACTAGCTTTACTTATACTTACCTTCTAGTTTGTATGCCACTGTTTAAGTATTGCTTTTATCATTGTACTTTCCTTTTCAAAGCAATGTATTGTAAAGATAAATATTAATAAAAGTTGCTGTTTACATTATATCTCTTGTCATTTCTTGTGCATTTCATATATTGCTTATTTACGCTTAATGTATTTATTTCTGAGTAAATACGTCGCATGCCCGCTACGTCTCCTTCCCCATACACCGGGAAGCAGGGCGTGACACATGCTGAGCTGCTCAGATGCAGTGTGACCTGACTTTACTTTACCAGGTTCCTTTCTTTGGGCCCGGAAGACGGATATTACAGGTCTATTTTCAATAATGTCTCATTACGTCTCGTTCTATTAAATACAGTCTCAACACCCTCTAGATACATAGAACAGAACGTCATACATTCCTTCGTGAGAAACCCTTCAGCGATCGACCCTTCAGGCCGACTCCTGTTACGGATGTACCGTTTTATTTTGTACATGAATCTGACAGATGCAAACAAATTTAATTCATTTTATTATAAATATTCAATTTATTATGAATAGTAAAGAGTTGTTATATAAGTTTTACCTCTTGAATAGATACATCCACCGATAATTCATGAGACCACCTAAATGTGTCTCTTGAGTAAGGTGAACCGTGAAATGCAATATTACGGTGAAAATAGAAAGTGGAAACAATATCTCCATTCTACAAAGTATGCGAGGTATTTTATTCTCCAGGATTTTAAAATCGTTTGCCGAGTAATCTTTGGAGCATAACTTTCGGAAGAAATGACTTAAATTAGTCACAACTGATACAACGTCATTATCTGATAACGTTCTAACAGTAATGGGAAGTAGTTGCCGTATGATCACATGACAGTCGTGACTTTTCATGCCGACGAGAGTTTTCTTTTTCAAGTTTACGTATTTACTAATGTTCGCAGAATATGCATCTGGTACCCTTACTTGTTTAAATATCTTAAGGAAACTCAGCTTCTCATTATCGGACAGCGTGTGCTTTACTGGTGGAATAGCCCATTTACCATTCTCTTTCGGAATTGGATGCAATTCTGGCCGCAAATTCTTTGTAGCAAACTATTTTCGTATCGCTAACGTGTCTCTGTTCTTAAATTTGGTATTCAACAGGGTATCCAGTAAGAGCTCAACGACATTCTTCTCGATGTGCATGATGTCCAAGTTATGACGAAGATTAAGAAAACTCCAATACGGCAAATCATAAAATATAGATCCCTTTCTCCAGTTATTTGATATCTTATTCAGAATAGTATGCTTATGTTTCTTATCAAAAACAATATTGATGTGCTCTACGTCCACAAATGCCTTTATCCCATTTGGCTCAGGAGGAGGGGGCCGATTCTCCTACTCACCATTGAGCTTGATTCCATTGCGTTGATAAGGATGATCAACATCTAGCCAACGACGATGTCCATTGTAACTGAAAATCTGATTTACCGGCATTTCACAGACGGTGTTATCTTGACAACAGGGGCAAGCACGACTACCTTTCGTACTCCATCCCGATAACATAGCATATGCCGGGAAATCATTTATTGTCCAAAGTAATGTCGCGTGAAGTGTGAATCTTTCTTTTCTGTGGACATCATAAACAACGATGTCGGTCTCCCACAGCTCATTCAACTCACCGATCAATTGTTTCAAATAAACATCAATGTCAATACCAGGAGAGTTTTTTTAGGGATCGACAGAGGTATTTGGATGTAAGATTGTTTCATACTCATCCACGATAGGAGATTATAAAATACTAGTATAACAGGCCATACACTGTGAGATGCACCTCCTTTAAACGGTTCCAATTCATCAGCTGATAATCCATGTTTCACACTATGAGCTTCCACAGCGAACGCGGAAAATTGAGCGTCAAATCTTTGCCACTCTTCACCATCAGCAGGATGTCGTAAGTCTCCATCCTTCTTGCGACCATCTACATTCTATGTCATATGTTCGGCAATTCTAGACGACAGAAATAATCTCTATAGTCTTTTCTTAACAGATAAAAGCGCAACACCTTCACAGGAATTTTCGGAATTGATTCCTCATCCTTCGGCTGCCTTTTAGGTAATATCCACCTCGATTCCCCACAATTTCTACACTTATTTAAGTTCCTGTCATCATCTGTCGTGAATAATATGCAGTCATTTGGACATGCAACGATTTTTTGATAACTGAAACCGATGTTGGCAATAATCTTCTTCATCTCTTGAAAATTTGCAGGGAGATCAGAATTCGGGTAAGGCTCCTTCTCTATCTTTAGAAAGTCATCAACTGACTTGTTACTCCATAAACTTTTGCATTTAAGATGAAACATGTGAACCATCCAATCCAACTTTATTATTATCACACCCTCATAAAGATGTTTCTTAGCATCCTCCATATACTTAAAAGACTAGCAGATTCGGAATCTGGAACCGCATCATCCGCAGGGGTATTATCGTTCATGCCATCATATAACTCGTCCATCATATCATTTAAACCGGTGGTTGATGAGGTTCTTATAGGTGGCGGTAACAGAAAATATGCACCGATTTTATAGTCCACGATCTCTCCATGCAAGTGCCAGATAGTTTAAACTTCACAGAATCCGTTAGCAAATATATGCAGTCGAACCGCCCCTCGACTATCACTTCTACCATTACAACATTTCATACAGGGACAGGGAATCCGATTAACACATACTCTTGACGAGAATTGCATACACTCTTCTACACCGATTTTAAATTTTGAACAAAACTTGTTCTTATTTATCTAATTCTTATCCATTCTTGTCCGATACGTAAAACGTAATACAAATCACAATTAATTATTATATCATAACAAATATTTTAAAATCATACATAATATTAACAATTCTAATCCGCAGTGAGAAAGCTAAGAACGAGATGGTTATAAATAAAGAAGATAATGACAACGGTGCCTCGGAAATACATTTGAGTGATTTATCATGGCTGGAAATAATATTAACGTTTCTATCTTGGATGTCAATGGGTAACGGCTGTCGGGGGGTAAGGCTTCTATCCCATTAAGAATGATAACGCATACACCCTCTGGACTTATGCTTTCATTCGCTTCGAGAAAATTTCGACAGCACCTTCCCGCTGTTCTCCGAGTATACTGCAATAGAAGAGATAAACATTTATCAGTATTGAGATGATCATCTCAACTATATTTGTACACGGAGAACAAGCGGAAAAGTACTGATGAAACTCATCTCAAAACGAATGAAAAATATAAGTATACAGAGAAGTGTATACGTTATACATTCTTAACTTGTCCAAAACAGGACAAATCTATCGGTTATAGTACGACTAATATTCTCATCGCATAAACTACGAGATGGTTGTCAACGAAAAACGATTAACGTTCGAGATTGACAACGCACGCTTAGTTTTATATCACGAAAATAACCGTATGCATATAACTGATAGATAGGTTCTAAATCGCGATATTTTTTCAATATGAGATACTCGATGACGATATGTATCGGTTTACTTTTTTTCATCATCGAGTATCATGCACTTAATTAGATTGGTTTTGATGGTTATCGTTTCAGTATCTTCGGTTATTTAACTATTTTGTTTAAGATTTTGGAATTTTCAGTTTGAATAGTAAGTTCTCAAACAATTGATATTATTAACGAAGTATCTGCATTCATTAAAATAAACACTCATTCATGCAACGAAAATTATATAAAGGTAAGTCTCACATACACACTCTCTCTCACACAAACACATGTCTTTAGGCTAATTTTATTATGTATAAAACTAATTGGTTTATGGCATGTCAAGTCTCTATATTTTCGGTTTAATTAATATTTAATTGGTGACTTAATCTAGATATGGTGATTTAGGCTAACTTTAACAATTAAAAATTAAAAGTGACAAAGTTGTATACCGGAAACGGGCGTATATAAAATGCGAAGAAATATAGGCAATCACGATGACATCAAAGCTACAATCACACAAATTTTTAGTTATATATGTCATACCTCTCTATAAATAACAACAATATATATATATATATATATATATATATATATATAGAGAGAGAGAGAGAGAGAGGCTCCTAATTATAATTAACTAAAATCAGCAATCTAACCTAAATCCTAAACCTAAAATTAACCCTAATTAGATTAACCCTAAAATGCGCGCGCGCACACACACACAAACAAGCACGGACGCACGCACATACAAATTATCTTAAAATTAACCCTAATTCTAAAATTACCCCAAACACTAAATAAAAATAACCCTAACACTAACCACAAAATTAATTAAAATTAACAAATTATTAAAATTAACCCTAACCCTAAAATTAATCCTAACCCAAACTCTAACCTTATAATTAATTCATCCCCTAAACCTAAAATTGACACTAAGCCTAAAATTAATCCAAACACTAACCATAAAATTATTTAATTTTAACAAAAACCCAACAAATTAACTAAATTAATATAACTATTCACGGATTTTGACGTCGATGGCGGTAGAGCGGAGGCCGGGGTTGAGAGAGGAGGAGGCTGGAGGCGAAGTGGTGGTGGAGGAGGCGGATCAGGGGGCTAGCTCGGATGAATGGAGGCGTCGGAGGTACAGGGCTCGGAGGAGGTCGTCAGATGTAGAGGGCTCGGATGGTGAATGGTGATCGGAGGTGCTCTGAGCGGAGGGTGCTCTAAGCGGAGGATGCTCGGAGGTGGGAGACCGTATCTGAGACCAGATCGGAGGTAGGAAAAAATTTGGGAGGGGAGGGGAAATAATTTAGGAGAGAAAAAAGAGATTGGGAAAGTTTGAGGGGGAGGGGAGGGGGTCACGGGGTTAGTCTGTTCACTACGGTCAACAATTTTTTTCGACGGGATAGATCCGTCGAAATAATTGTTGACTGAAGTCAACAAAATTTTAACTTTTTGTCTTTTATTTGGACGGTCGATCGCCGTCGAAATAAGTTACAAATAAATGGTTGTCGAAATTTCTCCCATTTCCTTGTATTGAGAGTGTTTTGAGTAAATCAGAATAGATTTTCCTCCAAAAATTTACGAGTCAGTCACGGGCCAATCACACAACAACAACAACAACTGAGCCTTTTATCCCAAGCATATGGGGTAGGCTACATGAACCAACATGAGAATCACGCCGGGTCCAGCACATGAATCCTCTGTCTCCACTCACTTCTATCGAACAATATACTTTCATTGAGTCCTTTGGCAACCATATCGTTTCGTATCACCTCCATCCATGTTTTCTTCGGTCTCCCTTTTGCCATTTTGTCATTACCCATATCGAGAGTATCTATTCGTCGAACCGGTGCTTCCATAGGTCTGCGTCGCACATGACCAAACCATCTAAGCCGGTTTTCCCGCATCTTCTCCTCCACGGGTGCTACACCAACTTTTGCACGAATATCCTCATTTCGCACCTTGTCTTTTCTAGTGTTACCGCACATCCAACGAAGCATGCGCATCTCCGCTACGTGCATCTTCTGTGTATGATGCTTCTTAGGAGCCCAGCATTCTGTACCATATAATAAGGCAGGCCGAATAGCGCTCCGATAAAACTTCCCTTTCAATTTTAACGGAAAGTTACGATCACACAAAATCCCTGTTGCACTCCTCCATTTCAACCAACCAGCTTGGATCCTTTGATTAACATCACTATCGATCTCCCCATTCCTTTGGATGATGGAACCTAGATATCTAAACTGGTCGCTCGGTGATATCTCTTGCCCTTCCAATGTTATACCAATATGGTTTTGACTTCTCTGGCTACTAAATTTGCAGTGCATATATGCTGTCTTGGACCTGCTCAATCTGAATCCCCGAGATTCCAATGTTTGTCTCCATAATTCCAATTTGGCATTAACCCCTGCTTTCGTCTCATTTACTAGAACAATATCATCAGCGAATAGCATACACCATCTTGGATAGTTCTAGTAAGCTCATCCATCACGATGGTAAACAGGAAAGGACTTAATGCAGATCCTTGATGTAAACCAATAGTAATCGGAAAATCACTTGTTAAGCCACCGCAAGTTCTGACATTTGCCACTACTCCGTCGTACATATCCTTGATTATGTCAATATACTTGACGGGGACCCCCTTTTTCATCATTGTCCCCCATAATACCTCTCTAGGTATCTTGTCGTACGCTTTTTCTAAATCAATAAATATCATATGCAAATCTCTTCTCCTCTCTCGAAAGCGCTCGACAAGTTGACGAAACAAATGAATCGCCTCTGTCGTCGATCGTCCAGGCATGAACCCAAATTGGTTCTCTGTTATCTTAATATCCTTCCTTAGCCTGTGTTCAATCACTCTCTCCCAAAGTTTCACGGGCCAATGTTTTGTTTAAATATAAAAACGACATTAATGATGAAAATTATATTTACAAGTTGTTTCTTAATCTTACGACCATATATATGATATAAATATACAAGTTTTGTAAGAGAAAAATTAAAAAAGATGAGTCAATCTATAATGTTCAATAGGATAAGCATATCTTGGGAATCCAGAAAGTCGGGCCGGATATGTAAAAGAGTGAATGGATCATAGTTAGTCTTTTATCAGGGCACTTTTGAGACGACCTTCTTATTTTTTATTTTTATATATTTTTTTCTTAACCCCGCGTGCATCAAATTATGAAATTACAGACCGTTTTTGCCTTTTAATTTTCCCATTTTGCAAATTAAAGAAAAGTTGGTAAAGGAAGTATAGAGACGATACCTGCAGCTTAGGAAGGCTCTCTGATTCGGACATGTGAATTGCATTCAATTTGATCACCATCATCGGCATCTTCTTCGTTTTCTGGTTAGTTGTTCCATAAATTGTAAAAGTGAGATTCGAGAGGGAGCTACGTTCCTTCATCATCATCTTCTTCTTCTTCTTCTTCTGTTGTGATGATGCTCAATATTGACGATCTCCAAGATCAGGACACGTGGCAGATGACGTGTCTCAGAACTCAGAAGAAAGGGCCGACAGGGACCGACCAGACCAACCCTGTACCCGACCTGTAAGCACAAACTGGCTCACCGCAGAGCCCCCTGAAAATTGGCCTCCTCGGCCTCTCAGCTCGGCCCGAGCTGCCACAGGACCAGGACTCCTCGGCCCTCTCGCTCGTCCCCGAGCTCCCCAGCCGAGGCCATCTTCCTCGTTCCTCCGACCAACTCCACCACTTACAGGCGTAACTGCCGCTCTGCAAATCTCGCCATGCACAGATTCTCCTCCAGCAACATCCCACGTTCCACGCCATCACAATCCCCATTAATGGGCGATCCGCTCTTCACGCGGGCGTGACGTCGGGAGCATAACTGCCGGCGAGATTCTCGGGCCTGCTGCTGCGTGCTGCCGCCACTATATAAACCCCTATCATAGAAGAGTCAAGTAAGCCATTTTTTACTCCACTTAGCCGTTACTCTGCTCGGATCTTGTGCTAACTTGATCGTCGGAGGGTCCTCGGTGGTACCAAACTACCCCGGGACTTCATTGCAGGTACTCGGCGCTAAACTCCTCAAATCACCAATCTCCTTAAAACCCATTGAGACGTACACGCAACAGGAGATCACCTTCAAAATCCACCGGAAGGTCGACGGAAGACAACATTTGAGGGAGATCCGAAAAGGACCTCCATCATCTGGCGCCGTCTTTGGGAACGGAAACTCCACAAAAAAAACAAAGTTGGCCTTCCGATCTCCATCCACATGGCTGTTTCCCTCCGAAAGGCGGCGCACAGGACCGCGATGTCCTGACGCTGAGATTCGGGACAGATGCTATTTGGTTTTATCCGTCCACCTCTCCGAAGATGCCAAGTTGATTTATGGCACCGTGTATCGGAGGTTTAGACGGAAGTGGCCGATGTAGCAGACTTCGTCAGATTCCCCCTCGCTTGAGGGGTTTTTTATTGTGGGGACGCTCTTCCCTGCAGGCGCAAGCCCCTGCAGTTAATTACGCTACCGCATCGCGGTAACAACTTTCTCCTTCTTCAGAATTTCACTTCGTGTCGTGTGTGTTTGTTTTGTTTGTGGTTGCCCGTGGATTGTATACGGAGACTGAGTAATGCCGTCGCCCGTAGGACGTGAATTAGTCCAAATCCGTATTTACTTAGATTTGGGTTTGATGTTTTTAGTTTAAGGATGCATTAGTCGCGTTGCGGCTAAAATCAACTTAAACGTTCGTTAAGGATACGATAGTCCTGTTTGAGACTAAGATCAACTTAACGTGATAATCCATTTAATATCTGGCCATCGGGACTCGTCACCTCTCTAACGTCGTTGAAGGATTACAACGGCAGATGTCAGAGGAGTTCAGAGATGTACCCTTGAACCAAGGTTGATTTGGAGTTTTATAGTCCGTTTGAATGTTTAAGGATACGTTAGCCGTGTTTGGAGGCTAAGATCAACTTAAACGGGATCGTTTAGATCCGGCAAAAGAGCATTTGGAGGCTCTATTGTTCCAGTTTAGGGACGTAGTGGTCCATAGGTAGTTTAGGGACGTTGCGGTCCATACTCCAGTTTAGGGACGTGATGGGCCATATTCCAGTTTAGGGACGTGGTGGTCCAACATTAGTTTAGGGACGTTTCGGTCCACGAGTTTAAGGACCCCGCAGTCCATATTCATGTGTGGTCGTTGGGACCCGTCGCCTCTCTGACGTCGTTGAAGGATTACAACGAGAGGTGTCAGAGGAGCTCGGAGATGTACTCTCGAACCGGATATAAATTGATTTAAGGGAGCAATCTCACTCAGTCAATTTAATTTGAGAACTTACGGCCATGATAGGGTTAAATCCAGTTGAAACGCCTTTTATTTGTTTTTGGTCTGTTAGACCTGTGTTAGGGCTTGGCCCATTTTTAAATAATGCATTGCATTATTTTCTTTGTTTGGGCTCTGCCCATAAAAGATGCAGAGCATCAATTTATTTCGGGCTCTGCAAGGCGTCTGCATAGCATTTTTATTATTTTATTTGGGCTTTGCCCATTTATAAATGATGCAGAGCATCAATTTGATTAGGCATGTTTGGTCTTGTAATTGGGCTTGGCCCTTCAGGAAATGCCTTGCATTTTCAGGCGCTTTGCGCCAATCAGAGAGCGCAAGCGCTTGTGATGACGACACGTGTCATGCAAGCGCAGTGCGCTGCTCTTGCGCTGCTGACACGTGGCGCACCTTAATGAGTTGCGCCAATCACAGAGAGCAAAGCTCTATCTCAAAGCTCATAGCGCAAGTGATTCAGATGCTAACACGTGGCGTTTTCCTAAGAGCGCAACAGCGCAGTTTGGAAGTGCAAAGCATTAAGAATGTTTTAGATTCAAGAACAGAAGTGTAAAGCACTATTTGATTTCTTAATCTAATTTAGATCAAAGAAAAATAAGTTTTTCTTTTTATTTCAAGAACCAGAGGTTCATAAAAGTGCAAAGCACTATCTTTTATTTTTGTTGTTTTCTTCTTTTTAAAGAACCGGTGGTTCATAAGAAGTGCAAAGCACTGTTTATTATGTGAAGATCATTGATCTGGTTTTTAGATCAATGATTTATTAAAAGAGATTTCTTCTCTCTCGTGAAGGTTTTTACCTTTTTCTTTGAAATTTTCTCAGAGTTCTCTCTCTGTTTGAAGCTCTTGACTTTTTTTTTCAAGAAAATGTTCCTTTTTTTTGAATTGAGATCTGAGGTCCTTTTTATAGTGCCCAAAAATTAGTTAATTTTGTTGAAGAGATCTTTCTCTGAGTGATTTGGGGAATTTTCCCCACCGTTGGATCTTTGATCTAAGGGCTTCTGCTTTACAGAAGAAAATCTTCTTGTTTTAATAGGAACAGAAAAGATTTCTTTAGAATTTTAATTCTATTTGGCGCAGATGCCCCAGCGCGTGACACGTGTCGCGCAGCGCACAGCGCAGCGCAACTGCGCAAGCGCATCTGCGCTGACACGTGTCGCGCAGCGCACAGCGCAACTGCGCTAGCGCATCTGCGCTGACACGTGTCGCGCAGCGCACAGCGCAACTGCGCTAGCGCATCTGCGCTGACACGTGTCGCGCAGCGCAGTGCTTGTGCAGCTGAAGCGTTGCTTCCTTTAATTTTACTTAAAATAGAGCTTTTCTCTGATTGGACGCACTGCCTTGGGCGCTGCGCTGACGTATCTGCGCCAGACACGTGGCGCGTCGCGCGCAGCGCAAAGGATCTGAAGCGTTGCTTCATTTATTAAAATTTAGATTTTCAAGATAGAGTTTTGCTCTGATTGGGGGAATCGGAAGCGTTTCTTCCCCTGAGATATCTTTTCATCTCCTCTTTTCAAGTCAAACTTGTATTTCCTCGAAATTTTGATTTTCCGGGTCTTGGAAATAATTCCACTGCGCACAGAATTTTCTGTGTTTGGGTCTATATATAACTCAAGGCCGAGCCTTTTCTTTTCTCACCTTCAGAGAACTTCTTCGATCATGGCTTGCAACCGTCCTTACGCCCGCCGACAACCATGGGAGGTGCCGATCCGGGACATCGTTCCCCTTTTTGCTGCGCGCTTGGTGGACTCCTCTTTTTCGGACGAGCAGTGCGATACTGTAATGTACGAGCTTTCGACTCGTGTGGGGTCTCCTCTTCCCCCGGGTTCCATTTGGCTTCGGATGATCTTTGCCTCAGTGCTCGCCGACATTCTCCCTCCTCCGGTGGAAATGTCCTCGGCAATGCTTGATGTGGCCGAGGATAAGATCGAGAGCTTTTTCGAAGCGCTCTTGATCACTAAAGCCCTGAGGGACTGCTCTTTCCACTTGCTGAGCCAAATACGGGCTCGCCGGGTTGTCATTGCCACCTTTTCCAAAGAATGTGGCGACGATTGTTGGATGTCTTCTTCTCGGGAGGATCGCCGCTTTGACGTGGTGGAGAAGGCAGAAAGGGAGCTGGGGAATCTCTTTTTTATTTTTGCGAACCCTTGTCTTTCCGATCCCACATTTGGTGATTTCTTTTAAATGTAATAATAAATAAATGTTTTAATTAAGTATTTTATTATCTGTTAAGTGTTCTTTTTATTTTAGCTCTCTGTTGTGCTTGTGCATCGTATGATTTTAATTTGTTATTATCAAGTGCATGTAATTTTGCATGGATAAATTGCCTTTGGCACTTAGCCCCTTCTTCTGCGCTAGCGCATCTGCGCTGACACGTGTCGCGCAGCACACAGCGCAGCACAACTGCGCTGCCACGTGTCGCACAGCGCAGAGCGCAACGCGGCGCTTCCTTTAACAGAGCTTTGCTCTAATTGGGCGCGCCTTCTTGGACGCTGCGCTAATGTATCTGCGCCAGACACGTGGCGCGTCGCGCGCATCGCTAAGGATCTGAAGCGTTGCTTCATTTATTAAAGTTTAAATTTTCAAAGCAAAACTTTGTTTCTGATTGGGGGAAGATGAAGCGTTGCTTCATTTCCCGCCTCGGAATTTGAACAGAGCTTTGCTCTGATTGGGGTAAACAATGGCAAGCGACCACCCTGAAGATCTTGGTACCAGCCGTCGCCTCCCCCTCATCGGAGGCGCGGATGAACCTCCCCCGGCGACCATCATCAATGCCCTCGCCACCCGAATAGATCGGCTACAGTCCCTCATGGAGGCGCTCGTTCGCGTTCAAAAGGCCGGGCCAGGGCCCCAGATCGCCGCTCCTCCGCTTCCAGAAGGCTCTGCCCTTGTCGGCACGGTTGACCACCGGCAGGCTATGACCCCTGGTCACAGATCTCACGGGCCGATACTCCGTGAGGCCTGCTGGGCACCCTACGGCTCCATACCGGGATCTGCCGCCAGAGCGCCTCGACACGAGCCTCCTCGCGACCTTTACCCCCCTAAGGAGATGTCGGTCAGCTCGCCTGTCCACCGGCATGATCGACACCCCCTCCCTTGACGGGGTCGCACAGAAGGGGTTCGCCACGACGGCTCGAGGGCCACCTCGCCTGGGGATATAAGGAACCTTATCGAAAGGAACCGGGGCCGCGCCCAGACGCAGGTCTCCCACAGCAGAGGCCAGGGATCACAAGGCGCCGAATCCTCGGGGTACCACGGCCGACTTGACGCCCTCGAAAAGAAGATCGAGGGCATGCACCGGGAAGGTCACCTCTCGGGCGACGGGGCTTAGTACGCCGCCGACTCTCTCACTAAACCGTTTACCGAGGGACTGCTCGCCGTCCACGTCTCCTCACGCAACAAGCCTCCGAAGATCTCTCTGTTCGACGGGAAAACTTACCCGAAAGACCATTTAGATGCTTTCACCGTGGGGATGAGCTTGCAGGACCATTCCGACGCTGCCCAGTGCTGGGCCTTCCCAGCCACCCTCATCCGCTCTGGTCAGGACTGGTTCCGAGGACTTGAGCCTCGCTCAATCTCGACCTTTGACGAGCTGGCTACACAGTTCCTTGGCCACTTCGTTGGAAACCGTCGGCAGAAGCGCACGGTCGACTAACTCTTCACAATTAAGAGCGGGGACAAGGAGACGTTCAAGGCTTACATCACCCGCTTCTACAACGCCTTCCTCGAGATCCCCGAGCACCGGGACGAGACCGTCATCACGACGCTCAGATCTGGTCTTAGGCACAAGGAGTGGTTGCGCTCCTTTGCGTTGGCACGGTCTAAGACCATGGCCGAGGTCAAGGCGTGGACCGAGCGCGAGGTTCAGCTGGAGTCCGAGGTGAACGCGAAGCTCCCCCGAGCAGAACGGTCCGGCCAGAAGAAGAGGGGTCGGGAAGAGAGGCCGGAGCGTCAGCAACCCTATCACCCGAAGTTCCAGGAGTACACCCCGCTCAACGTCTCCCTCGCAGTATTACTAGAGGAGGCCCAGGGCGAGGGGTTCTTCAACTTCCCTCCAATCCTGCGTCAGGCCTCAAAGCGAACCTGGGGCCCTTACTGCGCCTTCCACCGGACGCTGGGCCATGCCACGGAGGATTGTAAGCAACTCCGGGACTACATCGAAGAGCTCATCCGATCGGGGCACCTCGCCGCCTACTTGAGGGACAAACGACAGGCCAACCGTGAGAAGGAGCAGCGTCCCCTCTCCCGCCGAGCTGACCATCGGCCAGATCATGCTCGTTTCAGCAGATGACCAGTCCGGCGCTCAGGGAGCCCCATACCCAGTGCCGAGCATGGAGACCAACAAGCCTCCGGGGAGCTCGGGCCACGCTAATAAGGTCATCTATTAGCATGTACTTTTCTTTTAGGGCAATGCAAACTCTTCCTAGGGTCTGTTGTTAATTTAATAAAGATCAATAGAACATTGCGAAAAAGAAGGAAAGATCTCATTTATTCAAAAATGGTATTATGGGCTCCTCAGCCATACATACAAAAAGAAAAAGAAAATTACAACAGCGGGGGAAGAGGGTACAGAGAGCACTGCTCATGGTACTCGATGAAGATCTCCGCCAGCCGAGGCCCCGCGAGATCCCACCTCAGCCCTCGATTCCCCCCGCGTGCGTTGACCCCGAGCTTTAGTTCGTAACACTCACGGACGAGCGCCACTGAGCGAGCCAGCCGATTCGCGGAGATCAGACCGAAGCGCCTAAGGGACCGCAGCTTGCCCACGGCCTCGTCGTAGAGCTGCTCGGACAAGGGGTTGTAAAGCCCCGGCGACGCCCTCTAGATGGAGTACATTAGCAGCTGCAGCAGGGAGGAGCGCCAAGGGAGCAACCGGCCGAAGTGGTCTTCGATGCTCCCATAGACCAACTGAACCGTGTCCTCGGTGCAGTTCTGGTCATAGAGGTACACGTCTTCGAAGTGGATGATTTCGGCGATGGTAAAGGGGAAGTTCTGCATTCTCAACGATCTGTTTGCGAGGAAAGGAAGGACCAGTGCTCCTTCAGCCTTATATAGCCCACTGCGCCCCAACGGAACTCAACGGTCGACCGCTCTCTCCCAAAAAGTCGCCGCCACGCGGCGATCTTTGAGCCTTCTCTGGCAGAACCGGAACGAAGCGACCCTGGCGCTTCGCCTCCCTCCATATTCAATGCGCATGCTACGCGCACGTTCGCCGCGACCATTCCTGTTCCCCATACCTGCAACTGGATGGTAGGACGAAACCTCACGAAGAATCAGCCGAGCATCTACCCTGCTCGGTTATCCCTGGCAGGTAGCTTCCCTACTCGCAGCGCCAGGGATTAAAGCCCTCACCAAGAGGCAACCACGCAGCTTCACTGCCCGGTTATCCTTAGCAGGCTTCCCAAGGCCCCCTAATGCTAAGGATCAAAGTCCTCCGTAGAGGCAGCCGAGCGGCTTCTCTGCTCGGCTATCCCTGGCCGGTAGCTTCCCTACTCGCAACGCCAAGGATCATAGCTTTCGTTAAGAGGCAACCGCGCAGCTTCACTACCCGGATATCCTTAGCCGGTCTTATACGGCCCCTCCAACGCTAAGGATCCAAGTCCTCCTTAGAGGCAGCTAAGCAGCTACCCTGCTCGGCTATCACCGGCTAGTAGCTTCCTACCACGACCGACAGGGATCGAAAGCCCTCCCAGAGGCAGTCGAGCCCGAGGATCCCTCGCTCGGCTATCCTTCAGGACAAAAGTCCTCGCCAAGAGGCACCGGGCAGTAACCCTGCCCGGCCAAGGGTCCTTGGTAGGCTTCTTATAGCCCCTCCCGTGCTAAGGACCAAAGTCCTCCCAGAGGTAGTCGAGTCCTTGCTCGGCTATCCCCGGCTGGTAGCTTCCTACTACAACCGACAAGGATCAAAGTCCTCGCCAAGAGGCACTGGGCAGTAACCCTGCTCGGTCCCCATCCTGAAGGATCAAAGCCCTCGCAAGAGGCAACCGAGCGGCTGCCCTGCTCGGTCATCTCCGGCTAGTAGCTCCCTACCCATGATGCCAGGGATCGAATCCTTCGCAAGAGGCATCCGAGTGGCTACCCCAGTCATCCTAGGCCAGTAGTTGCCTACCCACGACGCCATAGATCAAAACCCTCGCCAAGAGACAACCGCGCAACTTCACTGCCCGGTCATCCTTAGTGGGCTTCTTATAGCCCCTCCAATGCTGAGGACCAAAGTCCTCTTTAGAGGAGGCTCAATGGCTCCCCTGCTCGGCTATCTCCGGCTGGTAGCTCCCTACCCATGACGCCAGGGATCGAAGCCCTCGCAAGAGGCATCCGACCAGCTACCCCGCTCGGTTATCCCAGGCTGGTAGTTGCCTACCCACGATGCCAGAGATCAACGCCCTCACCAAGAGGCAACCGCGCAGCTTCACTACCCGGTCATCCTTAATGGGCTTCTTACTGCCCCTCCATCGCTAAGGATCCAAAGTCCTCCCAGAGGCAGTCGAACCCGACCCTCGCTCGACCATCCCCAGCTAGTGGTCGTTGTTCACAATGCTAGAAATCAGAAGCCCTCGCCAAGGGGCAACCTAGCAGCTAATGGTCGTTGCTTCCCATTCATGCTCGACACAAATATGGCGGACCGCCCTCTGCCAATCACATGCAGAGGATCCGAAGCCCCAACAAGGGGCACCAGGTCTATCCAAGTCTGAGCGATCCCCCCTCGACTTCGGGGCCATGGAGACACCTTTTTCTTTGCACACTTGGCAAGTGATCGAAATCAACTCGACGAACGATCGCTAGACAGATAGCCGACCTGATGTGGAAGCCCAACAGTGCAAGCAGAGATATTTTACGAGCATTCTTCACAAACAGAAGATAAAGTGCAAACCGATGAAACCAAAGAAAAAAGTTTTATTACCAAAGGCAAAGTCTTTACAAAGGGTATTTTAGGCTCCCCAGCCTTACAAACTGCCCGGAGGCTTACAAAGATTCCAAAATCAACAAAATAAAAGAAGGAGGAAGACGGGGGCTTTAGGCCTCGGGGACGGGCGCGACCTCGAGGTCCTCGACATCCACCACGGGACGAGCTGGGTCCTCGGCGACTTCCTCGTCAGGAATCTCTTTCTCCTGCTCCTCGGCGTCCGCGAGGGGGTATTCGGCCCGGAGCTCTTCGTCGGCGAACTCCGGCATCCGGGCCTTAACGGTGTCGAGGGCCTCATGCCAGATGAGGGTTGTGGCCACGTCCTGGTCATCATAGAAGTCTTTAGACTTCTTCTAGCCCTCCACCGCCTTCGCCGCTGAGAGGTCGGCCGACTTCGCCGACTCGGCCGCCGCCCCCAGCTCCTTCCGGAGGGTTTTCACCATTTTCTTCAGATTGCCGGCGAGCACCTGAGCGTCCTCAAGTTTGGCCTCGGCAGCCACGGCGGCCTCGTGGTACCGGGCAACCTCCCATTTCCCGGCCTCCACCTCGCCCTCCAGAGCGGCAACCCTCGCCATCACCGCCTCCAGCTCCTGCTTGGAGCTCTCTTCCAGCGAGGCGAGCTGGTCCGCAACCTTTATCGCCGGGGCTATCACCTCGGCCTCCATGCGTAAAGCGAGTGCAACGTGCTGGAGAACCTGAAAGATAGGAAAGAAATTAGAAAGATGAAGGAGACACCGAATCGCACAAAAAACCAAACACTTACCTGCACGGACTCCTGGACGATGGACACCATCTGGGCCCCGAAGGTCCTCTCGGGGACCCTACCCCCGCCGATTTTTCTGTCTCATGAAGCAGGATATCCACGACGGACAGCCTCGAAGGCACCGCGAACTGGAGGCCTCCTTCCTCCACCATGATCGTCGAGGGCGGGCCTTGGGAAGACCTCCGGGAACCTTTCTTGAGCGGCTCCGATGGAGAGCCGATCTCCTCCTCCGAGGCCGGGTCTTCCAGAATCCGAGCCCGCTTCCGGCCCGACGCTCTGCTAGGCACCGGGGCGGGATCCGCCCCCGAAAGCTCACGGGACACGACCATTGGAGGAGAGGGAGCCAGGGCAGGCTTCGCACGAGAAGAGCTTGCGCCCCCAGCCTTCGTGACCTTCCTCGCTTGGCGCATGGAGGCTCGGAGCTCATCCAAATCTATGGGTCCTGCATAAAACCAAATGCAAAGATGTCAGCGACACAAGCAATATACAAGCCAAAAAGCAAGCCTAAACTTACCGACGAACTCAACGGGGCTGAGCCCGGCCCAACTCAGGACCCTCTCAGACAGCAGCACGTCGAATCGGGGGATGGGCTCCCACGACGCCACTCTTACCGCGGCGGGGTCATTGGACTGGTTCCCCGGCAAGCATTTTTCCCTCGACCACTTGGTAGGCACGGGCCAGTCCTCGCCCTCGGGAGGGGAAACGAAGAAGAACTTCTTCTTCCAGTCATGAATGGAAGAAGGCAGAGCCACAACCCCTGTCCCGGCGGCGCCCCCCTGTCGCTTTCTAAAGGAGTGGTAGACCCACCTCGGGTCACCCGCTCGACCCCCACGATGATTTTTGAAAACGAGGGAAGAATCAAGGAGGGGGAGGCTGAAAGGAACTGCCTGTAACTTCAGGCGGATCAGGAACCCGAGGAGAATTCTCCATGAGTTCGGCACTAACTGGCCAGGGGCTAGCCCGAAGAAGTTCAGCGCTTCAACGACCTCGGGAGAGAAGGGCAGGCGCATTCCACCCCAAAAATCTTCCAAGTACAGGGCGATCTCTTTAATCCATACTTGGTCTGCCCTCTCTCCCCTCCTTGGCCAGATGAAGCGTATAACGTGAGGGGATGTGGAAGCGAGCCCGAGCATTGGCGAGCTCATCCTCATGCCTCACCCAACACGAGGCGTCGGGGGCAGCTTCTACCGCCTCCTTCCTGGGGGCTGCCCCCGCCGCACGATCCTGAGAAGATGGTCCGATCCCTACTCCCCGAGAAGACTCATACTTGACTAAAGGGTCCCTACAACCGACTCCTACGACATCTACAGATTCCTCGAAAGAAGACATCTAACCTGAAGAAGGTGGATCCTCGGGAAACAAAAGCAGAAGAAAGGAGAAGAGCGCCGAGCAGCCAAGACTTAGAAGAAAGGAAATATGAAAGAGTAGGGGCCCTGGAGTGGGCCCCTCCTCTATTTATCACTGCAAACGACCTCATCCAACGGCGCCCTTCATCTCCCTCCAAAACGCCTCCTCGCGTCCAATGGCTCCGATTGCTCCACTTGTCGTTCCCACACTGGACCGCACCCCATCAGGCATCACAGGTCTGCACACGTCGCGTCGGCCAACCAACGCTCGACACGTGGACCGTCGCTTCAGTGGCAGGATGCATGAACCGGCGCACCTTCCTTAAATGCGGAGATCTCGCCCTAATTCGCTAGCAGAAAAGACAGCTGACAGCCCGGGGACGCGTCCCGATGAAACCTTGGAGGAAGCTCACCCCGGGCGGCCCGGCAGTCCACTCCTGACCCGACCCGCTAGCTGGTCCGGACAAAAGTGGGGGCCTAATGATGATGCTCAATATTGGCGATCTCCAAGATCAGGACACGTGGCAGATGACGTGTCCCAGAACTCAGAAGAAAGGGCCCACAGGGGCGGACCAGGCTACCCCTGTATCCGACCTGCGAGCACAAGCTGGCTCACCTCAGAGCCCCTGAAAATTGGCTTCCTCAGCCTCTCAGCTCAGCCCGAGCTGCCACAAGACCAAGACTCCTCGGCCCTCTCACTCGTCCCTGAGCTTCCCAGCCAAGGCCATCTTTCTCGGTCCTCCGACCAACTCCACCACTCACAGGCGTAACCGCCGCTCCGCAAATCTCACCATGCACAGATTCTCCACCAGCAATATCCCACGTTCCACGCCATTCACGATCCCTATTAATGGGCGATCCACTCTTCACGCGGGCGTGATGTCGGGAGCATAACTGCTGGCGAGATTCTCACACCTGCTGCTGCGTGCTGCCGCCACTATATAAACCCCCATCATAGAGGGGTCAAGTAAGCCATTTTTTACTTCACTTAGACGTTACCCTGCTCGGATCTTGTGCTAACTTGATCGTCGGAGGGTCCTCGGTAGTACCAAACCATCCTGGAACTTCCTTGCAGATACTCGGCGCTAAACTCCTCAAATCACCAACCTCCTTAAAATCCATTGAGACCCACACGCAACAGAAGATCACCTTCAAAATCCACCGGAAGATCGACGGTAGACAACATCTGAGGGAGACCCGAAAAGGACCTCCATCATTCTGGTTAGTTGTTCCAACGTAAGACCTCTCGACGACCTTCTTTCCTTAATTTTTCTTTTTTTAATGTTTCTCCCTTTTTACCCATTGCATGCATGCAATTCGATCATTATTTGTTTTGTTGCTTATTGCATCCAGGTTTTGATTAGTTTTAGATTCCTCTCTTCTTCTTTTTTTTCATAAAAAAAAATTAATAATTAGTAGTTGCACAAGCAGGTTTCTACTCTACATAGATCAATGGTAGATTCTTTTACACCGCTGAACTGCTCTCAGACTTGAAACCTTCCTTCAGTTGCGATGAACATTTTGATTCAACTTGCATACATAAATTTGTAGAGTAATATATAGTACTACTTGTAGCAAAACTTAATCCTGTCTAAACCTTATGACGCTCGGTACTGAAAACTCTCCAGATCAGGACACGTGGTTGATGGCGTGTCTCAAGGGTTACGGGAAAAGAGTAAGAACGGTACGTCGAAGACGTAGCCCGGGCCTTCCTTCTGAGGATGTTCCCGACCTGCAGTGGCCTCCCAGACCACTTTTATGCCCTTCTTACAAACAAAGCTCCCTCAGCCCTCCTAGCTCGCCTCCGAGCTATCACAGAATCAAGCTTGCTCGGCCTCCCGCTTGCCTTCGAGCCTCCCGCCGAGCTTAGCTTCCTCGGTCTTATCGACCGACCCAGAGCGCATATCAAAAGCGTCCCGGACATGGCTCCGCAAATCTCGCCATACGCGAGATATCCGCCGCCCCATGATCCCGCGTCTCACGCTATCATGTTACCCCGTTAATGTGCCTATCTCTCCATTAATGGGGAATCCCTCCATTCGCGCAAGCGCGGCTCCGAGAGCGTAACGGCCGACGTAAATCTCGCACCCGCCAGCCCATGGCTGCCGCTATATATACCCTCTCTTAGACGACTCAGGTGAGGCAATTATTATCTAATAGGCCGCTATTCTTCCCAAATATCTCGACTAACTTGATTATCGGAGGGTCTACGGTGGTACAACCATCCCGGGACTTCCTTGCAGGTAGCTCAGCTTCATTCCAAATCAAGCCCACTAAGATCCACACGCACCAAGAGGCAACCCTCAAATCCAATTTCAGCTATTCATCAACTCTCGCAGCAGATCAACGGAAGACAACAACTGAAGGAGATCATGAGCTCCATCAGTTGGCGCCGTCTGTGGGAAACTCGAAAATTCCACACAACGATAGTTGGTCTTCCGATCTCGAACTCATGGCGAGTGATCACCACGATGATCCAAGCACTAGCCACTGTCTTCCCCACAACGGAGGTGCGGATGGATCCCCTCCTCCCCCAAACGCCATTCACGCACTGTCTACTCGAATAGATCGGGCCGCGTCCGTCGTGGATGTGCTTGTCCGTGTCCAAACGGCGGGACAAGCTCCCCAGGTCGCCTCTCCCCCACCTCGGGAGCGACACACAGGGAGGGAAGACACTGCCCGCGCTGGCACATCCGAGCACCGCCTCGCCATCTCCGGCGGCTACACATCCCCCATGGCGACCAACTCAATGACCCGCTGGGCGCCTCACAGCTCCACGCTGAGGTCTCATGAAAGAGCACCCCGCCCTGAGGCCCATCGCGCTCCTGTCTTCCCGAGGAGGTGTCGGTCAGCTCGTCTGCTCCCAGGCATGGCCGGTGTCCTATCCCTCGACAGGATTGCGCGAACACGACTCACCTCGGTAGCTCGAGGATAACCTTGCCAAGGGACCTGCGGAACCTCATAGAACGGAACCAAAATCGCGGCCAAACGCAGGTCGCCAGCAGCAGGGGCCATAAACCCGAGTATGCCGAATCCTCAGGATATCTTGACCGGCTCGATGCCCTCGAAAAGAAGATCGAGGGTATATATCGAGAGAGTCGTCCTTCAAGCGGGGCTAGATATACCGCTGACTCGCTTACGAGTCCCTTCACTGAAGAGCTGCTCGCTGTCCACATCTCCTCCAGAAACAAGCTACAAAAGGTCTCCCTCTTCGACGGGAAGTCTGATCCGAAAGACCATTTGGACGTGTTAACAGCAGGGAAGAGTTTCCAGGACAACTCTGACGCCGCACAATGCCGTGATTTCCCCGCCACTCTCATCTGATTTGGACGAGACTGGTTCCGAGGACGCACATCATGCTCAATCTCTACCTTCGATGAGCTGGCCACCCAGTTCCTCGGCCATTTCGTCGGGAACAAAAGGCAGAAGCGGACCGTCGATTATCTTTTCACTATAAAGAGTGAGGACAAGGAATCCTTCAAAGGATACGTCACCCACTTCTACAACGCCCTCCTTGATGTCCCAAAGCACTGGGACGAGACGGTCATCACTGCCCTTAGGTCGGGTCTTAGGCATAAGGAGTGGTTCTACTTTTTTGCATTGCCATAACCCAAGACCATGGCCGAGGTAAAAGTCTAGACTGAACGAGAGATCTAACTCGAGTCCGAGGTGAATGCAAACCTACCTTGGACAGACTAGACCGATCAGAAGAAGAGATCCAAAGAAGAGAAAAAGAAGATTGACCGGTCAAACCCGTACTCCCCGAAGTTCCAGGAGTATACCCCACTCAACGTCTCCCAGACAGAGCTGTTGGAGGAGGCGAAGGGAGAGAGATTCTTCAAACTCCCCCCGGTTAACCATAAGGCGGCCAAACGGACACGAGGCCCATATTGCGCTTTCCACAGGTCGCAGGGACACCCCACCGAGAACTGCAAACATCCCCGATACTACATTGAGGAGTTAATCTGCTCGGGATACCTGGCGAGATACTTGCGGGACAAGAGACAAGACGATCGAGAGTAAGAGCACCATCCCCCTCCCGGCGAGTTGACGATCGGCCAAATCATGATCGTATCGGGGGGGTGCGCCTGGGGCCGACGAGACACGGCGCCCTTTTCCGGTCGAAGGGACTAGCAGCCAACCCAGGAAGAGGGTCAAAGCAGCTGAGCCCATCGTCTTTACCGAAGAGGACCTCTACGGGATATCCCTACCTCACAACGACCCCTTGGTGATTATAACACTGGTCCACCACTACGAGGTCCAAAGGATATTGGTCGACTCGGAAAGCTCGGCAGACATCCTCTTCTACGACCGCTTCCTGCGTATGGGGCTTACCCCGTCGGACCTGAGGCCGACCGCCTACATCCTATCGGGGTTCACCAACTACTCCATCCCGGCAGAAGGGGTGGTCACCCTCCTATTTAACATTAGGGAGGCAGGCCGCACGCGTACCGTTCCTGTGGAGTTCATCGTTGCCAGAATTCCATCGGCCTACAACATCCTCCTGGGACGCCTGTGCATATCAGATTTTTGCATTATTATATTCCACATTCTTAATCATATTGCAAATAAATAGGTGCTTTTGATCCATGTCTATTAAATAGTTGCAGGTTACAGGTTCTCGGAACAATACAGTGAAAATGGTGAAAAGACGCTACAAAGGTGAGACTACGACCAACAAATAGAAGAATCTTTATGATGCCGCCTACAGAACAAATGAAGATCAATGAACAGTTCGATTGCATAAGGTACGGAGGCAGCACAAGATTCAAGACTTCAACACGAAGCGAACGGTAAAAGTCCACAACATTCTGCACTGAGAAAATCTGGAAGAAAATAGAAAAGATTCTGAAGAACCAAGTGAAGAAACCAGAAGCAAAATGCAACATGAAGCAGCCCTAAAACTTTGAGACAGAGACCCCATCATTTGGCCGTGGATCCGCGGCCATACCAGGCTTATGGCCACGGTTCCGCTGCCATATAGAACACGTGTTGGTGGGTCGGTGGGAGTCGGTGCATTGACCCGGTTTTCTTAGGGTAGTTTTGTAAATTTAGATACGGATCAGATGTAAACCCTAGGGTTTCTATTATCTATAAATAGGAAGCCTACAGCTCTTTTTGGAGCATGCCTCTTTTAATTTCTAGATTTTTAAATTTTCATTCCATTGTAATTGTCAAAGAGTGCATCAATAAAAAGTAAGTTTTTTTATCTTGAATTTCTTATCTGCAATTTTATTTCTCTGCAATTTTTATCTGCCGTAGTTATTTTCCGCAAGTTAATTAGGCTATTAAAAGAAAATCACAAAAATGAATTCCATTATTAATTCCCTAATGAGTGAGTAGTTCCTCACTTGTTAGAGTTAGGATTCGGTCGGTTTGAGAGATGGAAATCTCTCATTCCTTTCTTGCCCATTCAATATTTTAAAATAGGACTCTATGCAAATCAAACACACACCGCTCACTACGACACCCTATCCCACGAGATAGTGGTGATTCCCTAATTAGACCGGTTGTGGTTGATTTCCATAGAGGTTAGGGATAAGAATTAAGAAAGGACGGACAAGGGCCAAAAGGAAGAAATGATGTTTCTTCATGATCGCGCTAATCCCCTTTGTTAATTATTACCTTAACACCTAAGATCTTAATTAGGGCAAAGAAAGCGGTGGGTAGAATTAACTTTCTAAATTAACCTAATCCTAACCCTAGCAAAGTTTTAATCCTAATAAAATTCAAGCTCAGTTTTTATAGAAAATCAAAACCTACCACAAATAGGAATTGACTCGTTAGAACAACTAGAAAAGACACGTTTTCCCTGTAGACCGACCCGTACTCAACCGGCTAGATACCAAGCGACACCGTCTTGATTGCGGTATATTCTTAACTTTGATTTCAAAACGCGCACGCACATAAGCATCTACAATCAAATGGCGCCGTTGCCGGGGATAATGGTAGTTATTTTCTTTTTGTAATTTCGGGTTAATTAAAAATTAAAAAATCATAAAAACTGAAAAATATAAAAACAAAAAAAAAATTATCATCTGGTTATTTTTTGAAGGGTTTTCGTGCGAATTGTGCAGGATCGGAAAGACGAACAGATTCAGATCTGGAAAAATCCAGTGAACAAAACAGCAAACAGCAGATCTGAACAAACAGAGGAGAACCACAGCAGCGAACAACAGAATTTTAGAGAGCCAAACTTGCCAAGACGCCGCTGAACCGCGGCTAATTGAAGCTTTTGACCGTGGAAACACTGTCAAATCGTGACGTCAGCACTCCAAAAAGTTCTCTGTAAGTTTCTTTTCCTCTCTTCTGCCCTCTGATCTCCTCTAAAAAAAATTTCCTGCAGGGTTCTTTGCGCAAAACTTCTCCCCCTTCTCCAATAACTTGATTTTGTGCATGATTCTTTATGCCGCAAATAAAAAAAAAATTTGGCAAGTATTTTGGATTTTTGTGTGTTTACTGCTTTGCATTTTTAAAAAACGGACTTTTAAAGGGCTTTAACACCAATCCAGATTGGATGGGGATTTCATTATCCTTCCCAGGACCCCAAAAATCACAAAAAGCATTTTGCATCAACTCTCGAGTTAATTAAAAAATATTAGACTCAGCCAATAAGGACTGTCGTGTTCATTAGGACAAAGGAAAGGTTGTAGGTATCGATCGTTAATCTAAACCTGACTTTGTGGTGCCTAGGCTAGACAAGTGGGAAAGATAATTTTAAAAGGCCGGTCTCATGGTGATTCGTGAGTGGATCCCTCCTTTCTTTACTTGTGCTTACCTGGCCACAATTGGCGCTGAAGAGGCGATTCGAGGATCTCACAACTTGCCCTTTGGAACAATTAAGAGCAGTCTAGTTGACTTAGGAGACCCTAGCTCTAGGCTTGACTGTGCATATTGTGATTGCTTGAAAGTGTGTGTAAACTCTTTATAAAAATCTTTTGCAAAAACTCCTTATAAAAAAAACCACAAAATAAAAATTTTTACAAAAAACTTGCCATTTTGTTGCTAGAAATCCATTGCACCTCACTTGCACCCACATTCTCTCATTGACGTTTTTTTACCCCCACCTTCTGTTTTTACCTTTTGACTACACTACACCTCGTTAGTGTATGTTCGGTTGGACTGGGGACACTAGCGCCCATTTAGTCCGTGTTTCGTTAGTGCCTAGTGACGACGCGTTCGACTCCGAAGTCGAAATTCCCTCTACTTCTTTACCTTCATCTTCATATTCATCATCTTCTAAGGAGATATCGGGATTCAATCCTAACAACCCCTTACCTACAGGACTGATTCCACCTCAACTGGGTGCGAATAACCCACCACACCCTCCTGTCAAAGCGCTCCAGGATCTTTTCTATCCCATCCGCACCGCACTTCCTACTTGTCTTTCACTTCCACCGCGCCCCATCCCGTAAGTACTGTGTTGCCTACGCTCTAATGGGGATAACTTTGAAATTAAACCCCACTTCATCAATATGTTGCCCAAATTTCACGGACTGGAATTCGAAGATGCCTACATCTTCATTAACAAATTCCAGAATGTTTGCGCAATGATGAAGACCACACAACTTTCTGATGATGCTATAAGGCTACGTGTCATTCCATTCACTTTATGTGACCTAGCTGAAAAATGGTTATATAGCACAACATCACACTCCATAAAAAATTGGGAAGAGTTTGTTAAGGCTTTTCTAAAAAAGTTTTACCCACATCACAGGACCGCGAGAATGCGCAACGAAATTATTCAATTTTTCCAGCTTCCTTCCGAACCTTTTTGGAAGTGTTTCGAAAGATTTAAGGACTTTCTTGTTCAGTGCCCTCACCACGGTATCGAGAATTGGCAACTTTGCCAAACTTTATACGAAGGACTGAACCCAGCAAATAAGCAGTTGTTGGAAACCATTTGTCAAGGTCACTTTCTTTAAAAATCGAGCGGGAAAGCTTGGCAATTTCTCGATGATCTTGCTGAAAAAACACTTCAGTGGGAAAGCACTAAGACCACTTCATCTAATTCATCAGGTCGGTCTAGGGCAGGCATACATCAACTAAATGTGTCGATTGCAATGAAGGCCGAAATGGCTGCACTCACGAAAAAACTAGAAGCAATTGAGAGCAAATTCTCATCGCCTTCTCTTGCCCCAGCTTTACCCCCACGCACTATTTGCGCTTGTTGTTCGGATCCGTCCCATCTAACCGAAGAGTGTCCTTACAACCCACCTGTTCAAGGACAAGATCAAGTCAATGCTGCGTTTCAGCAAAGACAAAAAAATAATCCATACTCTTCAACTTATAATCCTAGTTGGAGGAGCCACCCAAATTTTGCTTGGAATCAAAATCAATAACAATTCCAAGGCAATAACAACTTTCAAAGGCCTCCTCCACAACAACAAGCCCCTCAACAAACTCAATATCAGCAACCTTTCCAACCCCAACCTTACCAAAACCAAATGAATAATTTTGTACCAAACAATTCTTATCCTCAAAACAATTTTGTTCAGCCAAATAACGATAAGGTTTTCTCGCTAGAACGAAGTCTGGATGCGTTTTTAAAACAATCTACGCAATGCTCAGCCAGCATCCAATCGTCCATTCGGTCTTTGGTGCAACACACTGCTTCACATGATCAGAGCATCAAAACAATTGAAGCCCAAATTGCACAACTGAATGCTGCGTTAAGCGAGCGAGAAAAGGGAAAACTTCCATTTCAACCATTGCCAAATCCCGGTCACACACACAAAATACATATGTTGCTCATGAACAACAAAATCATAATGTGAGTGCCGTGACTATATTGAGATCTGGAAAGGTATTGCACAACAACGTTGGCAATAACGATGACACCTCGGCCGCTGCTTATTCATCTTCTTTATCTTCTTCAGAGCATGTTCTTCATTCTTCACAATGCTCTACTTCTTCTAATTCGAACGGACCCACATCTCACTCTACGAAAACACCAACACTAGGATCCGTTCTAACTCCGCAATCTACTCGACAAACATTGGACTCAACAAATTTTCAAAATATTCCATTTCCAAACAGGTTGAGATCCAATAAACCTACTCCACAAATGGATAAGATTGTGGAGTTATTCAAATAGGTTAGCATTAATATACCTCTTTTGGATGCAATCCAAAAAGTCCCTTCTTATGCTAAAATCTTAAAGGACTTATGCACCAAGAAGAGGAAATCACAGGTACCTAAGAAAGTTTTCGTAGCTAGTGCAGTAAGTGATGCTCTTACCCAACCTTTACCCCAAAAACGTAAGGACCCTGGCTGTCCTACAATATCAATTACAATTGGGGATAAGAACATCAATCGCTCACTTTTAGATCTTGGTGCCAGTGTTAATTTGCTTCCCTATTCAGTATATGAACAATTAGGCGTTGGAGAGCTTAAACCCACACATTGTACTCTCCAAATGGCCGACCGATCCATCACCCATTCTAGGGGTGAGTTAGAGGATGTGTTGATCAAAGTAGGGTATTTCATTTTCCCCATTGATTTCATTGTTATGGACACACAGCCTGTAGCTAACCCCTGGAGTCAAATTCCGGTGATACTTGGTCGGCCATTTCTTGCAACTTCTAATGCGGTGATCAATTGTCGAAATGATTCAATGAACCTATCTTTTGGAAACATGACAATTGAACTCAACATTTTTAAGTTGGGGAATCAGCCCTCCGAGCCTAATGTTAATATACTTGATGTTTGCTCGATCCAAAAGATCACTCAGGAGAACTGTGAGCTCGAAAAATTTCTGTTCGATCACAGCAGTTTTGACTCCACTGGTGCGTTCCTCCTTGAATCTGACACAGTTTTCACACCCGATAATGATTACGAGTGTTTCACTTTTTCGAAACACTTTTGAAGAATCACCGCCCGAGTTTGAGTCCTTTGAATTTTCGGATGAGTTAGTTGAACCATCCGACTCGGTTGCTTACACTCGTTTCGAACCATTGTTGTAATCCTTCGAGTTCGAGACAGTTTCACCAATTTTACCTTCAATTGTTTCGCCTCCAAAACTTGAACTCAAGCTGTTGCCATCTCACCTTAAATATGCCTATTTAGGTGAGAATGAGACCCTTCCTGTTATCATATCGGCCTCTCTAGCCCCCGAGCAAGAGAAAGCCCTTTTTACGGTCTTACAAAATAATCAGTAAGCTTTTGGCTGGACTATAGCGGACAACAAGGGGATTAATCCCCTCATAGTTGAACATCATATACATATGATGGATGATGCCAAGCCAGTAAGGGATCCACAGAGACGCCTCAACCCCATAATGAAGGAGGCTGTTAAAAAGAAGATTGTAAAATGTATAGATAGTGGTATCATTTATCTTATCTCTGATAGCCAGTGGGTTAGCCCCATTTACGTTGTCCCAAAGAAATCGGGCATAACGGTCATAACTAATGAGGCGAATGAGTTAATACCCACTCGCACCCAAACTGGGTGGCGAGTTTGCATTGATTATAGAAAACTCAACGCCGCGACACGGAAAGACCACTTTCCATTACTTTTTATTGACTAAATGCTAGAATGATTGGCTGGGCATGAATTTTACTGCTTTTTGGATGGCTACTCCGGTTATAATCAAGTTCCCATTGCCGAAAAGGATCAAGACAAAACAACATTCACTTGTCCTTTCGGTACATTTGCTTACCGTCGCATTCCCTTTGGGTTATGCAATGCACCCGCTACTTTCCAGCGGTGTATGATGGGCATCTTTTCAGACATGGTGGAAAAATTTTTGGAGATTTTTATGGATGATTTCTCCATTTTCGGCGACTCCTTTGATGAGTGTTTGATATATTTAGACGCAGTTCTTACCCGTTGTAGGGATAAGAACCTCACTTTAAATTGGGAGAAATGCCACTTTATGGTACGAGAGGGTATTGTCTTAGGACATATCATCTCGCAAAACGGCATTGAGGTTGATAAAGCTAAGATTGAGGTCATTTCCAATCTTCCTCCTCCCAAGTGCGTCAAAGACATTCGATCCTTCCTTGGCCATGCCGGTTTCTATAGACGATTCATCAAGGATTTTAGCAAGATAGCTAGACCCTTGACTCTTTTGTTAGCCAAGGACACCACTTTTTATTTTGACTCAACCTGCATGAAGGCGTTCGAGTCATTGAAACACTCACTTATTTCCGCTCCCATTCTTTCATCTCCTGACTGGACGCATCCATTTTAAATTATGTGCGATGCATCTGATTTCACCATTGGTGCTGTCCTTGGACATCACATAAATAAGATGCCGCACGTAATTTATTACACTAGCCGAACATTAAACGAGGCCTAATTAAATTACACAACAACTGAAAAAGAATTCTTAGCCGTTGTGTTTGCACTAGAAAAGTTCAGACCCTATTTAATCGGCTCTCCAGTCATCGTTTACACAGACCACTCATCTCTTCGCCATCTTTTCGCTAAGAAGGATGCTAAATCTCGGCTGATATGTTGAATCCTCTTGCTACAAGAATTTAACCTTGTAATAAGAGACAAGAGAGGATGCAAAAACGTAGTCGCCGACCACCTTTCATGACTCCCTTCTTCGCCTACACTTCAAATTCCTATTATAGACGTTTTTCCAAATGAGCAGCTTTTAACCGTGTCATGCGAACCTTAGTTCGCGAATATCGTAAAATATTTGGCCACCGGACTGATACTAAACGATTGGTGGAATCAGGACAGACTCCGATTCCTGTCCCAAGTAAAAAAAATTTACTGGGACGAACCGTATCTCTTCAAATACTGTTCCGACAAAATCATTCGTCGGTGTGTCCACGACAACGAGTTTAAGAGCGTGTTGTCATTCTGCCACGATCAAGCGTGTGGCGGGCATTTTGGCCCCAAAAAGACAGCAGAAAAAATCTTGCAGTGTGGCTTCTACTGGCCACGACTTTTCAAAGGCGCATACGAATATTGCAAGACATGCTCCCGGTACCAACACTTGGGCCGGATATCCCGGAGAAATGAAGTGCCGCTCCAACCAATTTTGGTTGTTGAAATTTTTTATATTTGGGGGATAGACTTTATAAGAACATTTCCCAACTCTTTTGGGAATATGTATATTCTACTTGCTGTTGACTATGTGTCTAAATGGGTCGAGGCTGTGCCCAGCCGAACTAATGACAACAAGGTTGTCGTTAGATTTCTCAAAGAAAACATTTTTTCGCGGTTTGGGCATCCTCTCGCTATTATCAGTGATGATGGATCTCACTTTTGTAATAGGACTTTCGAGTCCTTAATGCGAAAATACTCCATTACTCACAAGTTTTCAACACCATATCATCCACAAACTTGTGGGCATGCCGAGATTTCGAATCGGCAGATTAAACAGATATTGGAGAAAACGGTTTCCAAAAACCGTAAAGATTGGTCATCAAAACTGATTGATGCACTTTGGGCATTCCGTACTGCCTGTAAGACCGATCTTGGCATGTCTCCATATAGGCTTGTTTATGGAAAGGCTTGCCACCTTCCAGTTGAAATAGAGCATAAGGCATTTTGGGCAATTAAAGAGTTGAACCTATCTTTGGGAGATGTAGGCAACAATAGAAAGCTGTAG
This sequence comes from Agapanthus africanus, assembly GCA_030015575.1. Taxonomy (NCBI): domain Eukaryota; kingdom Viridiplantae; phylum Streptophyta; class Magnoliopsida; order Asparagales; family Amaryllidaceae; genus Agapanthus; species Agapanthus africanus. The sequence continues at coordinate 985,072,403 of CM057338.1, forward strand.
TTGAATGAATTAGACGAGCTGCGGGATGAAGCCTATGAGAACACAGTAGTCGTTAAAAACCGAACAAAGGTATTCCACGATAAACACCTTGTGCGCAAGACTTTCAAACCTGGTCAACAGGTTTTGCTTTACGATACTCGGTTACATTTCCATCCCGGCAAGCTGAAATCTCGATGGAAAGGGCCATTTTTGGTACGCACCGTATATCCGCAAGGTGCGGTCGATCTAGAAAACCCGAAGGATGGTTCACTGTTTAAAGTGAACAGACATCGACTTAAACCGTTCCTCACCACGGACCCTTCGGAGGAGCTCCTGTTTTTGCAGGAGCCGATCTACATTGACTGATTTTCCTCCATCTACCCATAAATTTTCGATTATCTAGCCAAAACACCGTTTCAAACAAGTTTGGGGGTATGTGTCATTTGTAATTATATAAAAAAAAATATAACATAAAAAATAAAAAAATTTGAAATTTTTTTTGGGTATTTTTGTAAATTTTCAGATTTAATAAAAATAAAAATTTTATTTGCAAATAATTTCCTCTCTTTAAGAGGTGCTTTTTACAAATAACCAAAACACTCCCCCTATAAATAAGACCCGACCCCTCTTTGCCTTTGTCCATAACCCTAAAATTTCATTTCTTCAAACCCTAGCCGCCGCCGCAGGAAAGTCAGGGAGATTGCTCCAGATTGCCGCGCTTCCGCCGCCAATCCTTGCTTAGTGCCGTGCTTCCGTCGCTTGTCTGCTGCGTCACCCTCTGAATTTTTCAGAGGAGGTTTGCATCTCCTTCTTCCTCCCTGTTAAATATTTTTAGATCTGTTAACTCTCTGTAATGGCACCGAACATGCAATTAGAGCGTGATTTTCACAAATCTTTTCACACACCATATATGGGAGTTATTTTGCTGATGAAATCGCACGGAGGGGGTGGAATTTTTTAATCTATAATCACCCAAATGCTTACGCCCTTCCAGATCTAGTCACTCGTTTTTACGAGTGCATGGAAGAAGGCTGCCTTGCACAATACGGTTTTATCAAGTTATTGTGGGGTGATAGGGAGATAATTATTGATAGAGACTTCATCCATGAAGTCACTTTAATCCCTAGATTACCTGTACACGACCAACCCCTTCAGTTTGAAGATTACATGCCCTTAATGGGTAATGACTGCTCGAGAGAACCGAGGAAGGGAATACAAGCTAGAACCCTTTTTGCTAATGTTTTAACCGTGTGCCGGTGGGCACAAAACAATATTTTTGGGAGTTCTCATAATACCACATTTTTCACCCTGTCACTTCATATTGTGCACACCCTAATGACTAGGAACCCTAGATTTGATATATGCACGGTTTTGCTTTATTCCATTGGTGCTGGCAAAAGGGCCGCGAATTACCCATGCCCCATGTTAATGACACAACTGTGTCGCTATTTCCTCCCTGTAGAGGAATTTGAATTCTACATACATGGAGGTTTACTCATCAGGCCTCTCATTGAGGGCGTATCTACGTCCTATATCCGCTTGACAGATGTTTGGTCACGAACAGAACCGGCTGAACACGTGCCCGCCAGAACACCCAGCTCCAACTTGACCGCAAGCGAGGAAAAGCTCACCCCCATAGAACATGCACGTTTAATGAGAAAAGCCATTAAGGGGATTGGCAATTTGACGAGGATGATGACGCAGCATGATCAGCGTCTAACGCAAGTAGAGCAGGGGATCAGAACCCTGCTGGTGCGAGAGGAGCGTTCCCGCTCACGTTCTAGGGGACGCCGAGGGCCTGAGTAGTGAGGGCACTGCTTTTGGTAAGTTTGGGAGAGAAGGTGATTGTAAATAGTTATCATTGCATTGCATATTTTTAAATTTTTGTACATATTTTTTATTTTTCTTTTGCATGTTTAATTCTGCATTGCATCTTTAAAAAAAATTATAAAAATTAAAAAAATGAAAAAAAATATAAAAGAAAAAAATCAAATAAAAAATTGAATTTTTTTTAAAAATTATAAAAATTGAAAAATTCAAGTTTGGCTATAATTGACTTAAGTTTAACAAGACGGTTAACTAGCTAGGAAAAACTAGATCCTAAACTTAGTAAATTAAAAACCCTAAAAATAACCTTGCTTAAAATTTAACGATAGAAAATATATGTCCTTATAGTTTACTTAGAAATAGGCAAATTTTGAGTTCATTTCTTGGGCTAAGTCATAACAAGGGAGGAGTATTGAAATTTTTATTAGAAGTGTAAGTCTGAAAAATAATTCCAAAGCTTAACTCTAAATTCTGAAAATATATACCCTACAACTTGCACAAACACGCACCTTGAAACTTGGAATAGTAGAGGATACCTTGAAATGCTCTTGTCTAAAATCCTTAGTATGAAGGAAAATAAAATTTTAAGTGTGAATAAAGAGATAAAAAAAATGAACACTGGTTTTGTAATTACTTAAGGTTGCATAAATTAAAAAAAATATATAGCGAGGGTGCTTTATCACCTAGTGGCTTAGAACAACTGGTTTGGGAGTCACTGCTAAAGCTTTAAGTATTACAAGACGAGGTATTACGCCTTAATGCGCAAACACATTTTGTAATCGGTCGTAGTACCTCAAGAAGTATTAACGGTCGCATGAAGGATGTGTGAGCAATTTCATCTAAAAATTCACCAACTAAAAGTACTTTGGATGATGGACAAGAGTATGATAGCTTGAATTGAATTTCCAAGTGTAGGGGTGATACATACACACACGTAGGGGTATATGATTGGGGTTTGGATGAGAGATAGAATGAAAAATAGGACTTATATATTCAGTAGAGATGATAAAAATTCCTATGTTGAGATGGATCCTTAGAAGAAAAACTCAAAAGATGCTAAAAGCTAAGTAAATTTACAGAACATATACAATCTTAAGTTAAATGATAAGTGAGTGTGAAAAATACGGGTTGATGATTTCTAAGTTAAAGATAATAGAATTTCCTGCTAGAACACCGAATTGAAGAATGAAAGTCAATAGGCCAAATTGATCGGAATTTGTGGGTAGTAACCGCTGAAAACCCTCAGGAGACAACATTCCTCCTACTAGGGACACCTAGAGATTTAACGGCTTGTTGCACGAGCTCAGTGCAATCGCGTTTCCCTGCGAAAGTGAGATTAGGTTTTTTCGAGAATAAAACTAGTTTTTCTCGGGACGAGCAAAAGATAAGTTTAGGGGTATTTGTTCATATTAGATTTTTGCATTATTATATTCCCCATTCTTAATCATATTGCAAATAAATAGGTGCTTTTGATCTATGTCTGTTAAATAGTTGCAGGTTACAGGTTCTCGGAACAATATAGTGAAAATGGTGAAAAGACGCTACAAAAGTGAGACTACGACCAACAAATAGAAGAATCTTTATGATGCCGCCTACAGAACAAATGAAGATCAATGAACAGTTCGATTGCACATGGTATGAAGGAAGCACAAGATTCAATACTTCAACACGAAGCGAACGGTAAAAGTTCACAACATTCTGCACTGAGGAAATCTGGAAGAAAATAGAAAAGATTATGAAGAACCAAGTGAAGAAACCAGAAGCAAAATGCAACATGAAGCAGCCCTAAAACTTTGAGACAGAGACCCCATCATTTGGCCATGGATCCGCGGCCAAACCAGGCTTATGGCCGCGGTTCCGCGGCCATATAGACCACGTTTCGGTGTGTCGGTGCATGTCGGTAGGAGTCGGTGCATTGACCCGGTTTTCTTAGGGTAGTTTTGTAAATTCAAATGCGGATCAGATGTAAACCCTAGGGTTTCTATTATCTATAAATATGAAGCCTACAGCTCTTTTTGGAGTATGCCTCTTTTAATTTCTAGATTTTTAAATTTTCATTCCATATTAATTGTCAAAGAGTGCATCAATAAAAAGTAAGTTTTTTTATCTTGAATTTCTTATCTGCAATTTTATTCTCTGCAATTTTTATCTTCCATAGTTATTTTCCGCAAGTTAATTAGGCTATTAAAAGAAAATCACAAAAATGAATTCCATTGTTAATTCTCTAATGAGTGAGTAGTTCCTCACTTATTAGAGTTAGGATTGGGTCGGTTTGAGAGATGGAAATCTCTCACTCCTTTCTTGCCCGTTCAATATTTTAAAATAGGACTCTATGCAAATCAAACACACACCGCTCATTACGACACCCTATCCCATGAGATAGTGGTGATTCCCTAGTTAGACCGGTTGTTGTTGATTTCCATAGAGATTAGGGATAAGAATTAAGAAAGGACGGACAAGGGCCAAAAGGAAGAAACGAAGTTTCTTCCTGATCACGCTAATCCCCTTTGTTAATTATTACCTTAACACCTAAGATCTTAATTAGGGCAAAGATAGAGGTGAGTAGAATTAACTTTCCAAATTAACCTAATCCTAACCCTAGCAAGGTTTTAATCCTAATCAAATTCAAGCTCAGTTTTTATAGAAAATTAAAACCTACCACAAATAAGAATTGACTCGTTAGAACAATTAGAAAAGACACGTTTTCCCTGTGGACCGACCCGTACTCAACCGGCTAGCTACCAAGCGACACCGTTTTGATTGCGGTATATTCTTAACTTTGATTTCAAAACGCGCACGCACATAAGCATCTACAATCAATGCCCGATGCTAAATTCCCTCTAGGCCTAGATATCGACCTACCATCTAGAAATCAAGTTTCCCCTCGACCAAGGCGGGATAGGTCGGGCCTACAGGAACCGGCAAACCGTGAAGATTTGCTTCACAGCGACATCTATGCCCGAAGAGAGAAACGATGATCTTGAAAGCACAGATGATTTCACGGGGTCTTTGGATACTCGGGACGAGCATAAAGAGATCCGAAGAGCCCCAATGGAGCCGCTAACAGAGGCCCCCCTCGTCGAAGGGGACGATGAGCGAACCGTCCAAATCGGGTCACTCTTAACAGGGGCTCGGCGCGACGACCTGGTCCACTTCCTCCGAGGGAACTCAGACGTGTTCGCCTGGGCGCCCGCCGACATGCCTGGGATCGACCCAAAATTAATATCACATAAGCTTGGGGTTGACCCGCGGCCCGACCAGTCAGGCAGAAGAAACGAACCTTTGCTCCGATCAAACGAAAAGCGATCGAGGACGAGGTTGAAAGGCTGCTCGCGGCCGACTTCATTCGGAACATGGCTTACTCGGAGTGGTTGGCGAATGCGGTCATGGTTAAAAAGGCAAGAGGGAAGTGGCGCATGTGCATCGACTTCACTAATCTCAACAAGGCCTGCCCGAAAGACAACTATCCCCTCTCTCGGGTAGATCAGCTTGTCGATAGTTCGGCAGGCTACGAGCTACTCAGCTTTATGGATACTTTCTCCGGCTAAAACCAGATCCATATGAATCCGGCAGACGAAGAGCTCACCGCATTTACAACGAACGGGGGGGTATACTGCTATAAAGTGATGCCCTTCGGCCTTAAAAACGCCGGGGCTACGTACCAACGCTTTGGTCAACATGATGTTTAAACTTCAGATCGGCAGGAACATGGAGGTTTACATCGATGACATGCTCGTCAAATCAACCTCGTCGGATCGGCACGCCAAAGATCTGGGCGAGGCCTTCGACGTCCTCCGCAAATACAAAATGAAACTGAACCCCGCCAAGTACGCATTCGGGGTCACCAGTGGAAAGTTCCTCGGATTCATAGCTAACCACCGAGGAATCGAGGCTAACCCGAAGAAAATCAGCGCCATCCTCAACATGGCTGCACCAAAGACCAACGTCGAAATGATGCGGCTCACGGGAAGGGTAGCCGCCCTGAGTCGTTTCATGTTAAGATCCGAGGAAAAGTGCCTCCCATTCTTCAAAGCCCTGAGGAAGATCCCAAGGTTTGAATGGTCATAGGAGTGTCAGATTGCTTCGAACAGTTGAAAATGCACCTGGCGACTCCCCCACTGCTCACTCGGCCAGTTGAAGGAGACGAGCTATCGCTATATCTAGCGGTGTCTGATCAAGCTGCAGGCTCAATGCTTGTCCGTGAGGTCGAAGGGATCCAGAGGGCGGTCTACTATGTAAGCCACGTCTTTAAAGACGCTGAAACCAGATACCCGACCATAGAGAAGATTTTCCTGTGCCTTATAGCGGCCTCAAGGAAACTACGTCACTACTTCCAGGCACACACCATCCTCGTTCTCACCGAGCGCCCTTTAGGGGCTATTCTCGCCTCCCCCGAGTCTTCTGGTCGTTTGAAGAAGTGGAGGTGGGAGTTTTCCAAATTCGACATCAAATACCACCCGAGACAAGCTATCAAGACACAAGTCCTGGCCGATTTTATCCTCGAATGCACTATCTCCAACAAACAGGCAGTGTCCATGCCGGCCTCCGGATCTCAACCCTCGATCGAAGAGAGGCCCGATTCCGTCCCCGATTGGGTTCTTTACGTCGACAGGTCATCAACCGAGGAGGGATGTGGTGCCGGCCTTATCATTCGAGGCCCAAATGAGGCAGAGATGGATTATTCTTTGAAGCTCAGGTTCAAAGCCTCAAAAAACACCGCAGAGTATGAGGCTTTGCTAGCAGGACTTCGAATCACCTCTAGAGTGGGGCTGAAGACGATAAGGATCCGTAGTGACTCCGCCCTGGTCGTTGGCCAAGTGACCGGCCGTTTCAAGGCACGAGAACCCCTGATGGTGAAGTACTTAGCCAAGGTAAGAAGGCTGCGAAAGGACTTCGATGAAGTTCAAGTGGAGCAGATCCCCCAGCACCTAAATGTCCAGGACGATGCCCTAAGCAAGCTAGCTTTCTCCTACATGGCCAACAAAAAGAGAAATATCCTCTTCGAGGTCATGCCACGGCCCAGCGTGGAAGACAGAGCGACATCCCTCCAAGTTTACACGGCCCGGAAAGAGGACCAAGATTGGAGGAAGCCCATCATGGAATTCCTGAAGGAGGGTACGCTCCCCGAAGATTATGGGGAGGCCCGCCACCTCCGAGCCAAATCCCGCCATTTCTTCTGGAGCAATGGGAACGTCTACAAGAAATCCTTCACACAACCACTGCTTCGGTGCGTCGATCCCTACGAAGCCGACTATATCCTCCGTGAGGCCCACGAAGGGGTCGGCGGAGTACATCAAGGGGCCCGCATCTTACTCCAGAAGACTCTCCTCCAAGGTTACTATTGGTTGACCATCTATCATGACGCTCAGAAGCTCGTCAGGAGGTGAAAAAGTTGCCAACTCTACGGCAGCATACCCCGCCTTCCGGCTACCGAGCTGACTACCCTAACCTCCCCATGGCCGTTTTCCCAATGGGGAATGGACATGATGGGCAACTCCCTACAGGTACGTGTTCGCCGCAGAAAGATGCGACCGGGACGTTGGGACGTCTGGCCTGAATTTTGGGTTAGACGCTATTTGGGTTTAACCGTCCACCTCTCCGAAGATGTCAAGTTGATTTATGGCACCGTATATCGGAGGTTTAGACGGATGTGGCCGTTGTAGCAGAATTCGTCAGATTCCCCCTCATTGTGAGGGTTTTTTTTATTGTGGGGACGCTCTTCCCTGCAGGCACAAACCCCTGCAGTTAATTACGCTACCGCATCGCGGTAACCACTTTCTCCTTCTCTAGATGGTCACTTCGTATCGTGTGTGTTTGTTTTATTTTTGGTTGCCCGTGGATTGTATACGGAGACTAATTTATGTTGTCGCCCATAGGGCGTGGATTAGTCCAAATCCATATTTTCTTAGATTTGGTTTTATTTGGGTTTAAGGATCGTTAATCTCATTGAGATCAAGATTAACTTAAACTTTTGTTAAGGATACGCTATTCTAATTTTTGACTAAGTTCTACTAAACAGAATTATTTAGATCCAACAAAAGAGCATTTGGGCTCTATTGTTTTAGTTTAGGGACATTGCGGTACATAAGTTTAAGGACATCATAGTTCATGGAGTTTAAATACATCATAGTCTGTGGGGTTTAGTTTAGGGATGTTGCGGTCTATAAGTTTAAGGATATCATAGTCCATCAGTTTAAGGACCTCATAGTCCATAGAGTTTAGTTTAGGGACGTTGCGGTCCGTAGTTAGTTTAAAGACATTACGGTCCATTGTTAGTTTTAGGACGTTGCGGTCTGTTGGTTTTCGGGTTGTCGGGACACGCCACCTCTCTGAAGACATTGAAGAATTACAACGATATATATCAGAGGTGTGAAGATATGTACCCTTGAACCAATGTTGGTTGGGAGATCTGTAGTCAAGTATGGGACTAAGATCAGTTAAAAAGATTAATGAGCATATGGGCTCAATTAATCTGAATCAAGGGTTTGTGGCCAACTTGGGCTCGGCCCACTCAGTTAAAATGTTGAACATTTAATTAGGCTCAGTCCTTTTTTATTTAACAATACTGAGCATTGGTTTGGGTTCTAACAAATTTTTGTCTTTTATTGAATGTTGAGCACTCATTATGGCTTTGAGGCTTTATTTAAAGAACAGTTTATGTTCTCTCAACGCCCACGTGAGAAGCACGTGGCGCGCTTGGCGCTGAGCGCCAGACTTAGAGCGCTAAGGCGCTTCCTCTGAAATAGCGCACACATGAGGAGCACGTGGTGCGCTTGTCGCTGAGCGTCAGAAGTGGAGCGCTAATGCGCTTCTTATGAAATAGCGCACACATGGGGAGCACATGGCGCTCTTGGCGCTGAGCGCCGAACTTGGAGCGCTAGGGCACTTCTTTTGAAATAGCGCACACGTGAGGAGCACGTGGTGCGCTTGACGCTGAGCGCCAGACTTGGAGTGCTGGAGCGCTTCTTTTGAAATAGCGCCACGTGAGGAGCACGTGGCGCGCTGAACGCCAGTTAATGAGTGCAGAGTGCTTATTGTGAAATAGCGCACACGTGAGGAGAACGTGGCGCACTTGGCGCTGAGCGCCAGCCAATGAGTGCAGAGCGCTCTTTATTAAGTAGCGCCCACGTGAGGAGCGCGTGGCGCGCTTGGTGCTGAACGCCGGCCCATGAGTGCAGAGCGCTCCTTGATCAATTTTGTGCTCTGAGAATTAAGTTCTCGTTTATAAGTGACTTTGTCTCGTGGCTCTAAAAACAAGGTTCTTATTTTAATAGGAGATGTTACAATCTCTTATGTTTTTTGTGTGAAAGACTTTGTCTTTATCTTATAGATCTGTGATCTAACGAGGACTAAGTTCTTCTTCCTCTCTTTTTATGATGAGATGCTATGATCTCTTTTGTGAAAAACCTTTGTCTTATAGATCTATGATCTAGAAAAAGAACTAGGTTCTTCTTCTTTTGATGAGATGTTTTGATCTCTCTGTTTTATTTACCTTGAATAAATTCTTCTTCCGAGAGCTTGCTCTTCACCTTTTCTTTTCTGAAAATTTGAAGTTTATGGGGGGGGTCTTCTATGTGTAAGACTTGAAGTCTTGGGGCCTTTATATAGGGGAGGCTGATTTGTTGAATCAGTTAAGGAAATCTTTCCTCTGATTGATTTGGGGATGTTTTCCACCGTTGGATCTTTGATCCAAGGGCTTCTGTTTTACAGAAGGCAATCTTCTTGTTTTTAACAAGATTGGGAAAATATTTTCCCATACAGAACTTATTCTGTATCTTGGTGATTTTTAATCACCTTTGGATCTTTGATCCAACGGTACTCTGGTTTACATAGCACAATCTTTCTTATTTGGAAAGATTTGAGGAGTATTTTCTCAACAAAATTTTATTCTAGTAATTTGATGATTTTTAATCATTTTTGTTGGATCTTTGATCCAACGGTGGAGAACATTTAGTTCTAGCACTTGGCGCTCTCGTGCCTTGCACGTGAGTGCTGCATCAGAGTCTTTGACTCTTGGTGTTAGCACACTTAGCGCTAGCACTCTCGTGCTTTGCACGTGAGCGCTGCATCAGAGTCTTTGACTTTTGGTGTTAGCGCACTTAGCGCTAGCGCTCTCGTGCTTTGCACGAGAGCGCTGCATTAGAGTCTTTGACTCTTAGCGCTGGAGTACTTAGCGCTGGCACTCTCGTGCTTTGCACGTGAGCGCTGCATCAGAGTCTTTGACTCTTAGCACTGGCGCATTTAGCGCGAGCGCTCTCGTGCTTTGCACGTGAGCGCTGCATCAGAGTTTTTGACTCTTAGCACTGGCGCATTTAGCGCGAGCGCTCTTATAAGGCGCTGCCTCATTTTAAATTTCAAAATTTGAAATTTCATATAGAGCCTTGCTCTCTGATTGGGGGAAACAGTACGGGCGGGCACAAATACATCCTCGTCGCGGTGGACTGCTTTAAGAAGTGGATCGAGGCCGTCCCCATCAGAAAATCGGACGCGACCACGACCATCAAGTTCCTGCAGAATAACGTAATATTCCGGTTCGGGATCCCGAGTACCATCACCGACCACGGGACGAATTTCGAAAACGAAAGAGTTAAAAGATTCTGCAGCGAATACCATATACTGAAGAAATTCGCCACAGTCGCGCACCCACAGTGCAACGAGAAGGCCTAAGGCGCTAACCGGGACGTCATTCAAGGTCTTCGAGCTCTCCTGGAAGGACGAGAGGGAAGTTGGGTCGACGAATTACCCAGGGTCTTATGGGCCTTGCGCACGCCGAAGAAGACCCCTACTGGAGAGACCCCCTTCAGCCTCTGCTACGGTACCAAAGTGATAGTCCCAACAGAGATCGGGCTGCCCAGGTACAGGGTCGAGCACTTCGATGACGAAGCAAACACCTCGGCCCTCCGGACTAATTTGGACATCTTTTTGGAGAAGCGGGACCGGGCACAGATCAGAGCTGCCGCTTACCAGCAACAGACCGCCCGCTGTTTTAACGCACGAGTCAAGCACTGCACCTTCAAAACCGGAGATTTGGTCCTAAGGCGGAACGAGTTCCTTGATCAGGTCAAGTTGCAAAAGTTTTCTCCGAGGTGGGACGGCCCTTTCCTCGTCTACGAAGTCTTGCCCGGCAGGGCCTATCGCCTACAAGACGTTGCGGGTCGTAAATTTCCACGGCCTTACAACGCCGAGAAGCTCAAGTTGTACCTTTAAAAAGAATATCTATGAATACATGTTTCTTCTTTTACGAAGCGATGAAAATTTTGCTAAGTTTTTTTATAACAAGATGGAACTTCCCCTATATGTTTCACTCTTTCTCGGTTTAAAGCACACGGATTCCGCTTCGCTGAAATACTCAAATGAACCCAGAAGACAAAAGGAAACAATAGAATTTCGCAAAAAGGAGAACTTTATTTATTTATCAAAAGGTATTGTGGGATCCTCAGCCTTACATAAAAATTAAAATTAAAACAGCGGGGAAGGGGGTGCAGGAAGCATTGCTCGTGGTACTCCGAAGAAATTGCCGCCATCCGAGCCCTTGCCGTCTTGGACCTCTGCCTCTGATGCTGCCAGCGAACCCTCGACGCTACGGATGGGCTGGAGGACTCTCCAGCCGGGCACCCATCGGCGAGATGCCGCAGTTGGTAACACTCGAGGACGAGCGCCATCGAGTGATCACGCCGACTCTTCGAGATCAGGCCGAATTGGCATAGCGATCTTAGCTTGCCAACCGCCTCGTCCTTCGGTTGCTTGGATAAGGAGTTGTGCAGCCCCGGCGATGCCCTCCAAATCGAGTACATTAGCAGCTGGAGCAGGGGTGATCGCCGGGGAAGCAGGCGGCCGAAGTGGTCCTCCACACGCCGAACCACCGCCTGAAGCGTCTCCTCTGAGCTTAGCTGGTCGTAAAAGTATACATCTTCGAAGGAAATGATCTCGGGGATGGAGAAAGTGAATTCGTCCTTTCTTATGTTTCGGGGTGCAAAACTAGGAATGAGCAACACACCCTCTCTATTTATAGCCCCAACGGAATCCGAAGCAATCCACGTTCATGCGGAAGGCGGAGCGATTTTCAAGGTCTTTTCAAATTTTCCAATGCTGTATCGCCACACGGCGACCATGTCACGCCCCACGGACCCATATCTTGGTGGCAAAGGTCGGAACGATGAAGATCATGGAACATCATGTTGGAGATAGTGCCCTCAGAGTCAATTATTGGATCACAGGCACGTGATTGCAATGATTGAGGGAGGACCTATCCCATGAGGACAGTCTTACTCGAGATGGTAGTATGCTATCTGGTTTACCTTTATCATCGTGTACTGCTTCAGGTGACCTTACAGGTCGCTATTACACGTTGATAAAGCCCCTAGGATTCTTGCTTGACGACCAGCAGTATGATGGCGATCATATACGTGGGAGCTGGGGTCTATAAGCACATCCTTAAATGGTCCCTAGTCGTGGGAGTTTCGAGACAGGGCATCGATACTCCATTAGTAGACTAGTATATACAGTCGAGACCCCGACGAGGGGCGGTGGCCGGTCTCACAAGCCACTGGTGTCAGTTGGTTCACCTAAGATGTATACAGGTGCTCATTGGGTTATGAGTACACCGGACTGGACTCGCCGGGAACCTGCTAGTTGGGATTATACCATACGTCAGATAGCAGTTCCCAGGTGACATGTGTACAGGTTAGTTCATTGACCTGAGATCGTCATTTGTCTCGTGTGAGTTCCCACTGTGCTTTGATTACTACCCTACCACGGCTCAAAGGAGTCGTGCAAACAGGTTTTAGTTGGGTACAGTCCCGAGCCACATGGAGGCAGTGAGCGGATCTGCAGGGGTTCGTCTCTCCCGGTATTGGGGGTGAGGTCGCGCTGTGTCTAGGAGAGCCATTACACAAAGCCCTCGGCCGAGGCAGGAGATTTACTGGTAGGTATTCCAGTAGTATCTCAGGGTGTTCTGGGCTTCACTCCGACACGACTTGTACCGCCTTTGGGGGTCTGACTTTTACCAACCCCCTAGGCCCGCCATGCGATGCTGATAAACGAACGGACCGGACTGTACGGATATTGTCACTGACAGGCTCAGTAGGGTGTCAGGATGAGTTCGCTCATCGATGTCCCTTTTGGTCAATAGCTGGTGGCCCGTCACGTATTGGCTTATACCTCTGACGTGCTGGTGGTTAAATCCACAACCATAGTATTGACGAGTCTTTAGAGTCCACCACACATTTAGTTACTCAGCTTTCGGGTGAAACGCTGTAGAGGCCGTATGGAGATATGGCAGGGTCCGATCAGATACGTGCGGTATTGCACGGATCGGGATCGGACGGTTTGTACTTGTAGCCGTGTGGATATATGGCAGGGTTCGATCAGATACGTGCGGTATTGCACGGATCAGGATCGAACGGATATTACTAGCCGGCTTTGGTTTAAGCCGGATCCTAGTATTGTACAGTGTAGATTTTGTCTCATTGCATTTGTATCCGGTCGGAATACAAATGCGGGTGTGTATGCACAGTATCGGGGTTTTCCTGTAATTTATTACGGGACCTGTTTTCTGGAGTTGCCAGTTTGCATTCCGTTCCGGCCGGTTTTCCTTTGTTCTTTCCCGGCCGGACTTTTCCGATGGAGGGTGTTATTTGCAAGTTTGCAAATAACACATTGTGGGGGGGTTTCTTGCATATGTGGGATTATGATATGACCATCATCATTCTCTTTACATCACTTACATTATTCATGATGGTGCATTTATGTGATTGGAAGTGATAAGCATGGTTGATGTTTTTGGATATGGTCACCATTCTCTTTATCCTACACTCTCCTCCCTTATGTTTTCATTCCCTCCACCATTCTCACAATGAGAGGGCCGGCCACATTTTGGATAAGGGGAAGAAAAATGAGAGGGTTTCATTTTGATGAGGATAATTGGTTCATCTCATTTTTCTTGCTACACACATTCTAGCTCCACTTGAAAATTCCATTCCTCCATCAAGGCAACTAAAACCCCATTGAGACAAAGCGTATTCTACACTACACATTCTACAGCAAATCTTGGGCACGTCGACTTGCCAGCTTCGTGCCCGAGTTGCCTCGGTATTGAGGTGGGAGCCCGTAAAAGATGCAGACGATGTGGTGCCCTTCCGGCAAGGATGCGACGACCGGAGTTTCCGCGGGAGATCGGGACGACGACGAGAAGACCGGAGGACTCGGATCACTCGGTATATCTCTCACCCTTTCTCTTGTTAGCTAGTATCGGTTAATGGTTTCGATCCGGGTATATTGTCCGCGGTAGCGCCAGTTTAAAAGTTAAGAAAATTTTGATTCCGCATTTTGGCCTCGGATAGACGGCCGGGACGCTGCCGTGGCGCAACATGGTATCAGAGCCACGCCATTAACCTTGCCTAGCTTGTTCTAGTGTGTTTTACATTTCCGATCGAACAAAATCCCAAAAACCCCATTTCGTGTGCATCAGTTTTCTGTCGTTTTTTTCCGGGCTCTAAAAATTTTTCAGGTTGTAAAAAACTAATGTACTGGAAATTCTAAGACTACTGGAAAAATTCGACACAGTCAGTCGATCACTCAAGCGCGGAACCGCGGCCAAACCCACCCTTGGGCCGCGGTTCCGCCGCGCATTGGTGTCTTCACTGTATCATATTTTTCCAGTGGGCTTCTGGGCTAATTTTTGGGGTTTTGGAATATTAATATTGGGCCAAGAATTTCTGTGAGTGCTACAGTATTACTTGGGGGCCCACTTGTTAATTTTTGATCGATTGGATATTTTAAACACATTATTTCACAGTATTTACATTATATCTGCGACCGTGAATATCACTTGATCGGTAAATCCTGTCTAACTGCTATAGCCCGGTTAGACGGATTTGCGAACGTGATTTTCACGTTGATGTTCTGTGTTTATGCTGTGATGTTGCGGATCGGTCGGTGGGGATAGCCTGGATGCAATGCTAGTACAGTTTTGTTTTATATGTACATTTGATATTGCGGGGCGAGCGTTCAACATGTGGACTGCCGTCACTGCCTGTTTGTATTATTCTTTTGGGGCACGACCTGGTTGCGGTCGATGTACCCGTTGTATGTATATTTTACTTTCTGTACTAGGATTGCCCCGCGGTGGGGTGCACGGATAGCCGGGTTCTGGAGGGCAACAAGCCCGCATCTCATGGCATTGGGACGGAGGGGGCTTCACTCCAGGATTGGCGGGCTATTCGCCGCACTCGTAGGGGGTACAGGTTGACCCAGGAGGGGTGCCCAAGTTACCGGATTCCGTGAAGTGCTGGGTGGTCCATTCACGGAGCTGAAGGGGGCTGCCTCGCTTCAGGTTTTGGCGGGTGACTTGCCGCGCCCGTAGGGGTCTAGGATTTCATTGCACAGGCTATCCACACGACCAGGGGAACGTCGGGTTTCAGCAGCGGCTCTGTGAAACCCGGGGCTTCCAGATATCTGTATTGTTCTGTGATGCTGTACATTTCTGTGATGTTGCATTTTATCACGCCTTGAGCGAATATAATATATTGGTATATATATTAGTAGATGTTGTATATGTTTTACATCCGCGCTAGTCCAGTCCCCGCTCTGTCGTTAGTTAGCTAACCTAACGGGTAATGACGGGACCCAGTGGCGAATGCGGATGGCATATACGTACATCAGTATATTTTCGTTCTTTGTGGTGTGATCAATTGATGGGACTGCGTTGATTCGGATCAATGCAAGATAAACAAACCTATTCTGATGTTGTTGGAACACTTTTTCAAAAAGCTGTTATTGCAAGGACGTTCACTTTTGTTTTGCATCGTGGTATTCATTTGGAATATCCTGCTCCTCAGTCGACGAGGCAAGGGCCGAGATCCCTTCACCGGGAGTGACCCCTTGGACAGAAGTTTGCGTCAGGGCATTAACTTCACTATAGCCGATTACTTTTGCTTTGCATCGTGGTATTCAGTTGGAATATCCTGCACCTCATTCTACGGGGAAAGAGCCGAGATCCCTTCACCGGGAGTGACCTCTTTAGCAAAGGTTTTCGTCACTATATTTTTATAAAAAGTTATGCAGTTCCTTCGGCGATATCAAGTTCATTACGTTAAAGGTTTTTCGCCAAAAACCAGCCGTAGCCCTCCGTCATTTCCTACAGGTATTATTTGGTATTCGTGCTGCGTTTGTTGACCTAGTCAAGACGTAGTGTTCGGTAGCTAAGTGGTACTTGTTTGTTGCATAAGTGGGATTGGTTAAGACAGTCGTGCGGCCTTGTTGACCTAGTCAAGGGCACGTACTGGTGGGTTTAATGCAATCCAGAATAATGACGGGTTGAACTTGACTGGCGGTTTATGGTTTGTTGACCTAGTCAAGGTCATAAACCGCTAGGGGTAAAAATCTCATCGAGAGTTTCAAAAGAACTGAAACTTGCCTGACATGCGCATACCTTCTGGAGTGTGGTGACGTGAGTGGATTCCGTCATGTTATCATGCGATGATAGTTGGATCCCGATTCCCACTGATGAGTTGGTTTACTCTTCGGGTGACCCCGACTAATTCTTCTTTCAGGTTTGGGGAAGAATTTGAAGTTACAGTGGGAGGTTTCCTGATTAGATAAAGTGATAACCATTCTGATCTAGGTTAGAGTGCACGCTGAGTGTTTCTTTTCTCTCTCTCTTTGGCAGCAACCATTGACCCGACCCTGGACTATGACTCAGTGACCAAGTTGACCGAACCTTCTTAACACTGGCTTTTGGATTGTCAGAGTTGCAGACCTCGTTGCCACTCCTACTTTTACCCTTTTCTCCAGGACACCCCGTATCACTACGAACGTCCACTTCCATTGGACAAAACCATCGTATGGTTAGATACGAACTCGAAGGAATTTATTCGAGGATGGTTTCCGGTTCTGGAGAAAACGAATAGTACTATTCAGTTGTCTTTTCCTTTTACCTTCTCTCAGGTTGCGAGTGCTCCTAGGATTAGGACAGTACACCCATTATGCTTATTGGATAGTCTTCTTCCAAACCTTAGGCTGGTGCCGAACGGCGGAGAATGAAGAAAACCAATTAGCATAACGATGGTGTACAGAAGGTATTAAGTTAAGACAAAGCAAGGGATTAGTAAGAGGGCAAAGTAAATTGCGACTGCTATTCACGACCAAACCGAGTATATCTTCGCCAAACCTAAATCACCTTTGTATTTCTCCAGGACACTCCGTATCACTACGAAGATCCACAGTTTATTTGGATACTCCATCGTATGGTTATATACGAACTCGAAAGGAACTTGTTCCAGTTCGGGGATGGATTCTGGTCCAGGAGAAATAGGAATAAGGTTTATTCGGTTGTCTTTTATCTTCACCTTCTCTCGCATTGCGAGTGCTCCTAGGATTAGGACAGTACACCCATTATGCTTATTGGATAGTCTTCTTCCAAACCATAGGCTGGTGCCGAACGGTAGGGAAGGAAGAAAACCATTTGGCCCAAGGGGTGTGCAGAAGGTAATGACTAAAGACATATAAAGGGATTTGGAGAGGTGGCAAAGAATTATACGGTTATAGTTGTGAATCTGGATAATGGTAGAGGCATTACTAGGAATACCAGGATACCCCATCGAAACATTTCAATGTTTCAGTTCACTGTGTAATGTTAAAAGAAAACTGATTTCCCGATTAGATACTTACTCCAGGGTATGCATTTACCAGGTATGATTCTCACATCTGTATGGTTTTACAGATGATGAGTGGGAGTAAGTTATTGGGAATTGGGTGATCATCCTCATTATATCGGGATTCGTTGTAATCGGTGATATTTGAGGAGATCACCTGGGCTGTTTGCCGGTCGGCAAATATTTGGTTTTGAATATCCGCTTTTATGCACCAATTTCAAATTGATATATCTGTACGTCTATTTTCATAGAGTGAGATATACCTTTCTGAAATTATGTCTACGACATTTACCTATATCAGTGGATGATTAGGTAAGGAGCATTAAACAGCGGTGTAATTCTTCTTAACCATAAGTACAGTTTTCAACCTACGACACACAGTGAAAGAGTTGTTAGACTCAGCGGACTTATACAGAGTATTGTATGTTGTCCAGTGTCCATTAGGACAGAGGGGTTGGTCCTCATACTATATTCTGTTTACTTTTAACTTCTCTAGTTCTTAGACATGTGTTTCGTAGAAACACAAGGTCTAAGTTTTGAGGAGTTATAGGTATTTGAATAGAGTAGAGTACCAGGTGTAGCAAGTATCGGGATTCTTCAAAGTGATCGAAGATGTAGATACTTGTGTATGGTATTCAGTTGATAGTAATGATAAAGAGAAATTGCTTCTCTTTCAGGTTACTCATAATTGGAAGCATTCCTAAGTTGAGTAACGCTGATCGGCCTCCTTCCATTTATTTGACATGCACAAGAGATAGCTGCATGATTTGAATCTGGTTCATTTAAATCAGTGCCTCTGGTTCTATATTGGATATAGAACAATTCATATCTTAACGATGTTAAGGTACGGGGAGTTGTCCGGCTTATGATTAAAACCAGACACTGGACAACTCAAGGCACGTTTCTGTAATGGCTGTTTGTGGGTTGACCCAGGCTATGACGAGGGTTGACTTTCTACCATCTGGAAGATCAATAGTGATATTGTTCTTAACTCGCCACATTTTAAAAAAAAATGGTTATTTTTCAGAAAACAGTAGTGGGAGTATGGTAGAACTGGAAGCGATTCCAGAACCGCAAACGATTACTGAAGATTTGATACGGAACCTAAAGATTCAATCTGGTTTGACATTCCATTGGCCACTCCGCAGATACGGTGGGTAACCTCAGGCACCCGAGAGGTACTCCGGTAGCCTCAAGGACGGTGGCAGGGAGGTTCTTGTTTACCCACACTTGCCATTGCTGTTGTTCCAGGCTGCGATACCCGGCAGGAGGATGAGTATAGCGTCGTTCTGAACTAGCTTCAGAAGTGTACGTGTATATGACTCTGCCAGAGGGTTGTCGTAGTCAGTGGGAGCAGCGGAAGCATTGGTGGACAGGTAGCTTATGTCTACTCATAGACTAAAGCAGATGTAGCGGAGATGGATCATCTATTTCTGACGTGACAGTCATAGGTTTGACTTCATCAGAATAGGGGATGGATCTGTTGAGAAGGTAGTAGGGTGTGATATCCTGGTATTTGGATGACGCACACAGAGTAGGAAAGGAAACTCCTATAATACGATCGGTTATACTTTGGTTGTCACACAGTGGTTTCTCCACACAGGACTTGGATATTATATCAGACATTCTGGTAACTAGATCTATGGTTTTAGATCTAGATTTGGGTGGTTTCCTAATCTGGGTACCTTGACAGCATTCTATGAGTATTTAGAATGGACGACTCCTGGCACGGTAGTACACCTGCAGGTAATGGAGTCACCCTCTCTAAAGGTGCCTTACAGACTAAAGGGGAGAGGGATACGCATGATTGACAGATCACTAGCTTAGGCAATTGAGCCAATCATGAGATGTCAAGTACCACACCAGATGTTGTTCTTGCAGTAGCTGCAATAAGCTGATATTAATCCAATCCTGGAGATACAGTCGGAAGCAGTTTTAGAACATAAGTTGATGTTCTAGGGATGTGATAACGACAGCCTCTTTTAGGAGACGGTTGTCACTCCAGGCTTCCAAGGTGACATAGATGGCAGAGTGGCTGTCAGAGTTATATTTTCTCCTTCTGACGAGGGGCAGTATTTTGGACAGGTGGTCCAAGGCAATACTGAGGGAGGCATGGCGCTGGGTACTGATTAAGTTCAGTTATCGATACAGTCTAAGAAGTTTGGATTTGGAGTTCATTTATGAGCTAGGTCCCATCAGATATCCAGACATACTCTAAGACAGGTATTGCTCATTTCGGGAGATGGTTTTCTCTGCGAACTTGAGATATAGAGAGACATAGAAAGAAACTTCACAGCGGATCCACTCGCTGAGGCTATTCCTCGAACGCAATAGTTTCGCAAACGAGTTTTGTGAGACTGACTAGTAGAGGAGTTGGGTGTTCGGTATCACACGGGTTGTGAGTATGCGACATCGCAATAATTAGCCTTGAGTGCAAGTGGGAGATTGTTGGAGATAGTGACCTCAGAGTCAATTATTGGATCACAGGCACGTGATTGCAATGATTGAGGGAGGACCTATCCCAGGAGGACAGTCTTACTCGAGATGGTAGTATGCTATCTGGTTTACCTTTATCATCGTGTACTGCTTCAGGTGACCTTACAGGTCGCTATTACACGTTGATAGAGCCCCTAGGATTCTTGCTTGACGACCAGCAGTATGATGGCGATCATATACGTGGGAGCTGGGGTCTATAAGCACATCCTTAAATGGTCCCTAGTCGTGGGAGTTTCGAGACAGGGCATCGATACTCCATTAGTAGACTAGTGTATACAGTCGAGACCCCGACGAGGGGCGGTGGCCGGTCTCACAAGCCACTGGTGTCAGTTGGTTCACCTAAGATGTATACAGGTGCTCATTGGGTTATGAGTACACCGGACAGGACTCGCCGGGAACCTGCTAGTTAGGATTATACCATACGTCAGATAGCAGTTCCCAGGTGACATGTGTACAAGTTAGTTCATCGACCTGAGATCGTCATTTGTCTCGTGTGAGTTCCCACTGTGCTTTGATTACTACCCTACCACGGCTCAAAGGAGTCGTGCAAACAGGTTTTAGTTGGGTACAGTCCCGAGCCACATGGAGGCAGTGAGCGGATCTGCAGGGGTTCGTCTCTCCCGATATTGGGGGTGAGGTCGCGCTGTGTCTAGGAGAGCCATTACACAAAGCCCTCGGCCGAGGCAGGAGATTTACTGGTAGGTATTCCAGTAGTATCTCAGGGTGTTCTGGGCTTCACTCCGACACAACTTGTACCGCCTTTGGGGTCTGACTTTTACCAACCCCCTAGGCCCGCCATGCGATGCTGATAGACGAACGGACCGGACTGTATGGATATTGTCACTGACAGGCTCAGTAGGATGTCAGGATGAGTTCGCTCATCGATGTCGCTTTTGGTCAATAGCTGGTGGCCCGTCACGTATTGGCTTATACCTCTGACGTGCTGGTGGTTAAATCCACAACCATAGTATTGACGAGTCTTTAGAGTCCACCACACATTCAGTTACTCAGCTTTCGGGCGAAACGCTGTAGAGGCCGTATGGAGATATGACAGGGTCCGATCAGATACGTGCGGTATTGCACGGATCAGGATCGGACGGTTTGTACTTGTAGCCGTATGGATATATGGCAGGGTTCGATCAGATACGTGCGGTATTGCACGGATCAGGATCGAACGGATATTACTAGCCGGCTTTGGTTTAAGCCGGATCCTAGTATTGTACAGTGTAGATTTTGTCTCATTGCATTTGTATCCGGTCGGAATACAAATGCGGGTGTGTATGCACAGTATCGGGGTTTTCCTGTAATTTATTACGGGACCTGTTTTCTGGAGTTGCCAGTTTGCATTCCGTTCCGGCCGGTTTTCCTTTGTTCTTTCCCGGCCGGACTTTTCCGATGGAGGGTGTTATTTGCAAGTTTGCAAATAACACATTGGGGGGGGGGGTTTCTTGCATATGTGGGACTATGATATGACCATCATCATTCTCTTTACATCACTTACATTATTCATGATGGTGCATTTATGTGATTGGAAGTGATAAGCATGGTTGATGTTTTTGGATATGGTCACCATTCTCTTTATCCTACACTCTCCTCCCTTATGTTTTCATTCCCTCCACCATTCTCACAATGAGAGGGCCGGCCACATTTTGGATAAGGGGAAGAAAAATGAGAGGGTTTCATTTTGATGAGGATAATTGGTTCATCTCATTTTTCTTGCTACACACATTCTAGCTCCACTTGAAAATTCCATTCCTCCATCAAGGCAACTAAAACCCCATTGAGACAAAGCGTATTCTACACTACACATTCTACAGCAAATCTTGGGCACGTCGACTTGCCAGCTTCGTGCCCGAGTTGCCTCGGTATTGAGGTGGGAGCCCGTAAAAGATGCAGACGATGTGGTGCCCTTCCGGCAAGGATGCGACGACCAGAGTTTCCGCGGGAGATCGGGACGACGACGAGAAGACCAGAGGACTCGGATCACTCGGTATATCTCTCACCCTTTCTCTTGTTAGCTAGTATCGGTTAATGGTTTCGATCCGGGTATATTGTCCGCGGTAGCACCAGTTTAAAAGTTAAGAAAATTTTGATTCCGCATTTTGGCCTCGGATAGACGGCCGGGGAGCTGCCGTGGCGCAACACATCACGCCTCGTCTATGTATTTCCGCCATGTGTCGCCCACGACCGTCTCCCTCCCGGATAATGCGAGCCCAAAAAGCCCTTGTCAAGAGGCCACCGAGCTGCTTCCCCGCCCGGTCCATCCTTGGCTGGTAGTTTAATACCCACCGATGCCAAGGATCGAAGCCCTCGTCAAGAGACTGATGGGTTCCGTAGCAACGCCGCTGGGTTTCAAGAGGCATCAACCATGCCATTTTCAAAAATTTGGCGCGATAAAGAACCCTAACTAAGAATCTTAACTAGAGAATTAGACGAAACATGCATGTAAACATCTTTACATCTAAGTAAACAATGAATATAACCTTTGTAGATCGGTCTTTCACTTCAATAGCTTCGTGTAGTAGTCACTTCGCTCCAAGTAGTGAACTCCCAGACTCTAGAAATGCTCCACAAGATGAAAGGAACAAACTTGCTTGAATTCTTCGAGGCCGAAAATAATCTACGTCGAGGAGAAACCAACTCAAGCAACCTCCTTATTAATTAGGAATTAGTGAAGGAATCAAGCTAAACTAAATGGCTAGTCTAGTGTAAGTTGATTGTTGATTATCGAAAATGGAGACGAAACCGCGTAGGTCGTCTTTTCTGAATTTGGGGGCAGATGCTATTTGAGTTTATCCGTCCACCTCTCCGAAAATACCAAGTTGATTTATAGCACCGTATATTGGAGGTTTGGACGGATGCGGCCGTTGTAGCAGACTTCGTCAGATTTTCCCTCGTTGTGAGGGATTTTTGATCGTGGGGACGCTCTTCCATGCAGGCGCAAGCCCCTGCAGTTAATTACGTTACCGCATCGCGATAACCACTTTCTCCTGCTCCAGAAGTTCACTTCGTGTCGTGTGTGTTTGTTTTATTTTTGGTTGCCCGTGGATTGTATATGGAGACTAATTTATGTTGCCGCCCGTAGGGCATGGATTAATCCAAATCTGTATATTTTTAGATTTGGGTTTGGGTTGATTTAAGGATCGTTGATCCGTTTTAAGATCAAGATCGACTTAATTGTTTGTTGAGAATACGTTAGTCCAATTTTAGACTAAGATCTACTCAACAGGATTTTAGGATCATTCAGACCCAAAAAAGAGTATTTGGGCTCAATTGTTTTAATTTAAGGACATTACGGTCCGTTATTAGTTTAAGAATGTTTCAGTCCATAGCTAGTTTAAGGACGTTGCGGTCCGTAGCTAGTTTTAAGGACATGGCGGTCCATAGCTAGTTTAAGGACGTTGCGGTTCGTTGTAGTTTAAGGATGTTGCGGTCCGTTGTTAGATTAAGAACGTTTCGGTCCATAGCTAGTTTAAGGACGTGCGGTCCGTTGTAGTTTAGGGACGTTATGGTCCGTTGTTAGTTTAAGAACATTTCGGTCCATAGCTAGTTTAAGGACAGTGCGGTCCGTTGTCGCCATTTTGGGAAGTACATCCAAAAGCAGTTGGTTGTCGGGACCCACCACCTCTCTGAAGATATAGATGAATTACAACAACATGTATCAGAGGTGTAGAGAGATGTACCCTTGAACCAAATTCTAGATTGAGGGGAGAGATCATGGTGAACCATCTAAGAATCATCAGTCAATTTTGGGAGACTAAGATTAAATTAGGGAATGTGGGATGGACATTGTTCTGGTGAATTATTTTGGAAAGTCATGAGCATAGAGGCTCGGTCTATTTGGAGATCCAAGATATTTTAGAAGACTTAGCCAATTTAGGGCTGAAGTTGGCTTCTTATAGTGTTAAACACTAATATATGCTCGGTGCTCACGTGCTTTCACATGAGTCTCTAAAGTAATTTTAAACACTGAAGTTTAGGGCGCTCACGTGTGGCACGTGATGCGTCTGAAAGTTGGCGCTGCACACTTGGGTCCAAATCCCCATCTGTATATAAGTGTTAAACACTTAATTCTTGTGGCCATCATGTGTGGGCACGTGAGGCGTCCCGGAGTTGGGCACTGCTTCTTTGGGTTTATTCGCTCTTCCTTTTATAAGTGCTAAGTACTTAGCTCATATAATGCTCACGTGCGAACACGTGAGGTGCTCAAAAGTGAGTGTTGTCTTTGTATTTTTCCACTTTTCTATTTAAGAAACTGTTTGGGGTCACGTGAGAACACGTGATTCGATCTCAGTTCATGCTCACGTAGGAACACGTGACCAGTCTTTTCTTTTATATGCATAGAGATTCCGATACGAGTTTTAAGAATTTCAGGTCCCTTGTTTTATGAGAATTAAATTCTTCTGCAGGGTTAAACGCTAGTTTTATCAGAGAAATTAAATTCCTATATCCTTTTGGAAGAATTAAATTCTTTGAATTTAGTTCTTTTCCCTAAATTTTGAATTTGCATTAAAGAATCTCCTCGATGAGAATTAAATTCTCAACTTGTGGGCAGATCTACTTCTGCAGACCTCAACCAGAGGAAGAACTAAGTTCTTTAAGAAGAGTTAAACTCTTGGTTTGAAAATTAAATTCTCTTTTGTTTTGTGGGGCTTTTGGGAGGCTTCTGTATATTTTTTTAGAAGCTTAAGTGGTGGTCTCCTCCTTATAGAGAATTAAATTCTTTCTGTATTTTCTTCCCCTCTCTCTGTGTGTCTTCTCCTCCTCTCCTCGCTCCTATTTATACGAGAAGAATAAGAATCAATTTGTTAAGAGAATCTCTCGTTGAGAGATCATGATTGATTCCATGATCTCTTTGATCAATCGGTGAATTTTATTCACCGTTGGATTTTTAATCCAAAGGCTCTCTGTTTAACAGAGAAGATTTCTTGTTTGTTTAGCAAGATTGTGAATATCTTGTTAGTTTTAACAAGATCAGAATTTTATTCTATCATATCTTTTTAGTTTAACAAGATTAGAAATATATTTTCTTAATACAGAATTTAATTCTATCATTTGGATATCTCGTTAGTTTAACAAGGTTAGAATTTTATTTTATCATAGAATTTTATTCTTATCATATGAATATCTTGTTAGTTTTACAAGATTATGGATATTGAATTCAATTCTTTTAAATGAATATCTTGTTAGTTTAACAAGATTAGGAAAATATTTTTCTATGATAGATTTTTATTCTACCAGATAATCACCATTAGACCTTTGATCTAAAGGTCCTCCGCTTATCACAGAAGATTTCTCTAGTTGAGGAAGATCAGGAAAATATTTCCTAAATAAAATTTAATTCTATCAGATGATTTAATTGGTGATATTTTATCACCGTCGGATTTTAAATCCAGTATTCTCTGTTAGAGAACGATCTTTCCATATTAGAAAGATTAGGAAAAATATTTCCTAAATAGGATTTAATTTTATCACATAGAATTTAATAGGAGCATTTTAAATTGGGACGCTCACATGCTTTGCATGTGAGAGGAAAGAGAACTCACGTGTTAAACACGTGACCCATGGTATGGGTTTTAGCCTGTTTATATTCAGAGCGCTCACGTGTTTAACACGTGAGGCCCATTTAGCCATTTAGATTTATTTATGTTCAGCGTTCATATGCTTTGCATATGAGCGCTCATGTGTTTTACACGTGAGGCCCATTTGGCCCTTAGTTATGTGTTTTCAACGCCTATATGCTTTGCATATAAACGCTCGCTTATATGCTTTGCATATAAGCGCTCACGTGTTTAACACGTGATGTCCAACCGTGAATTCTTTTCTTCTTTCTTCTCTCCCTTTTTTATAAGGGTTATAAGTGAAAAAATAGCTCTTGGCCGAAAATTTTGGCGGGAACAAATGCCCCCCACTACTTTGCCCACGTAAGTATGTATGTGGGTGATGTAGTGCAAAGTAATGCATGACCATAGAATTGATGGCTTAGGAGACAAGTTTAGGGTCCTTGTAGCCTAAGACTTTTCAACTTCATGAGCCGTAAGTTCTCGCAGGAACATTGTTTTCTTTACGAGTCGAGATGTTCTCGTAGGGACATTGTTTTCCCTACGAGTTGAGACGAATCGAGAAGTTCTCACAGGAACATTGTTTTTCCTACGAGTCAAGACGAGTCGAGAAGTTCTCGTAGGAACATTATTTTCCCTATGAGTCGAGACGAATCGAGAAGTTCTCACAGGGACATTGTTTTCCCTACAAGTCGAGACGAGTTGAGAAGTTCTCACAGGGACATTGTTTTCCCTACGAGTCTGTCGGATCTAAACGATCCCGTTAAGTTGATCTTAGTCTCAAACTGGACTAACGTATCCTTAACAAACGTTTGAGTTGATCTTAGCCTCAAGTATGGCTATCGTATCCTCAAACCAAACCCCCAAACCCAAATCTAAGATAACGCGGATTTGGACTGGTCCACGCCCTACGGGCGACGACATAACTCGGTCTCCGTAAACAATCCACGGGCAACAAAACATAAAATAAACACACACGACACGAAGTGACCATCTGGAGAAGGAGAAAGTTGTTACCGCGATGCGGTAGCGTAATTAACTGCAGGGGCTTGCGCCTGCAGGGAAAAGCGTCCCCACAATCAAAAACCCCTCAAACGAGGGGGAATCTGACGAAGTCTGCTACATCGGCCGCATCCGTTTAAACCTTCGATACATGGTGCCATAAATCAACTTGGCATCTTCGGAGAGGTGGACGGATAGCACCAATTAGCATCTGCCCCGAATCTCAGGCGAGACGCCATGTCGCGCCGTCCATTCGGAGGGGAACATGCATGCCTAAGTTAAAGCGAACGCCACGCAACTAAGAGCTGTCTTTGACAACTTGCAGCGATGTATTTCGGATGGGCTGGTATTAAGGCGGAAGCTCGACTCTATTGAGCGGGTTGCGTAGAGTCGCGAAGCTGTCCAATGGAAAATCGATGAGAAGGTTTCATCGTGCTTGCAGCAACGGGCTCGAATTGAAGCAGAGCTGGCTGCGGCGGCCGATCATGAGAAGGTACTGAAAGGAGTGCGCGAGCAACTTGCTGACTTATTGAAAACGCTTCCTTCTCAGTAGCTGTTTTGTATAGATTGAACACTTGTAATCTTTGAATAACATATATCCATTTTTTTTATTCTTTTATATGATTCAAGTTGTACTCCAATAAATTCATGAATAAAAGACACACATTTTTTATTCTATTGTTGCTTTCTTCTCTTTGCTGTGTCGTTGTCATGCGATTTTAGCAAGTGTGGCCTGTAGATAGTAAGTGACGGTCCATCTTGGACTCTTTGCCGGGTAACAATGGCTTAGGAAACAGGTTCAGGTCTGCTGCCTAAGACTTTTCGATTTTATGAGCCGTGAGGGTCTCATAAAGACTTTTCTCCCTACGAGTCGAAAGGATCTCGTAGGTGTGGTTTCTCCTTAGGAATCGTGAGGATTCATAAGTGCGTTTTCTCTTGAGGGTTGTAAGGATCTCATAAGAGAATTTTCTCCTTACAAGTCGAGAGGACTCGTAAGTGATTGTTTCCTTTTGTCACGCCCCGCTTCTCGGTATACGGCGAAGGGGACGGGGCTGGTCCGCTACGTATTTACTCTGAAGTAAATACGCTAAACGTATCTAAGCAATATAAAAGTAAAAACACAAGAGACAAGATATATAAACTGAACAGCAACTTTATTTATTAACATTCTTTTGTACAATGCATGAAAAGTAAATACAACTGAAATAAAAGCGATGCCTAAACAATGGCATAACAGGAATGTAAAGTACTGAAAGGAAATGTATACAATGAAACTAAAGCTCTGGGTCTTCAACAAACTGATCCAAGTCTTCAGCAATAGGCTCGATCTCTGACGTGTCCAAATCACCTGACGACATTCAAAGAAGAAAGAAAGAGAATGTCGTCAGCGAACAGGTTGCTCGGTAAGTCCCAAAGACAAGGGAGAAATAGAATAGACAGAATAAGAAGGTATCTTTTAAAGTTATAGTATATTGTTATAATGTTGTGTTAACGCTGTTGTTTGTAGCTTGGTACAGAAGGATACCATTGTATACGAGAGGAGTCTCATTAGACCAGAGAGTACGGTGAACTGAATATAGAGTACAAGGCTCCGTTAGAAGGCCCGGAACAACGGCAATTGGATTCATGTTAGGTGTCTTAAATCTTGCAGTCTCGTGCCACTTTTAACACCTTCTGTACCAGTCTACCACTTAAACCCCGTAGTGTCTTGTTTGTATTGTATTGTAAATTGTATTAATTGCATAATTGAATTACTGACCGAAACCATGATATCAGTAAACGGGTGTAACCGTAGAATCATGTAAATGGAATAACTAGAGAACTATGTAAATAGAATGTATATCTATGGTTCGGTTCGGTCAAGTTGTATAGATTGGTAATTGGATTCATGGATTCATGTTGAATTATAATATTGAAGATTATAGATTGTAGATTGTAGACTGTAGATTGTAGATTGTAGACTGTAGATTGTAGATTGTACTTGAATCATATTCAAATCAGATTATAATGAGACTCAAACTGAGTCAGACAATTAGAAAGGTAAATTGAAGTCCTGATGGTTTTGATGTTATCGGTAACCGCTGCACATGAGCGCAGGATTTGTGTCTTTTTTTTTCAAAGACGATTACCGTATTGATAACACCGTTGTTAAGTTGTCTACCTTAGATAGGAAAGCACCCACTTCTCCGGCTCCCTGAGGCTCAAGAGATTGGTCCCGCTTAAACCTATATTTACTAGGGTCCTTATTGT
The DNA here is from genome assembly GCA_030015575.1 of Agapanthus africanus. Taxonomy (NCBI): domain Eukaryota; kingdom Viridiplantae; phylum Streptophyta; class Magnoliopsida; order Asparagales; family Amaryllidaceae; genus Agapanthus; species Agapanthus africanus. Next base: position 985,101,171 of record CM057338.1, read on the forward strand.
AATTTATAGAACTTGAGGGGGTTTTATGTAAAATACTTTTGTATAGTTTCCAAAATACACCCCAAGTATTTATTAATCGTCTTTAAAATTGTAATAATTGTAGATTTTATACTTGTGACAATTCTAATGAGAATAACCTAACTTTCATATTATATGGTATTAAAATGTAATATTAAACTTGTATGGAATTCATGGTATTCTAAGGTAAATTGATTCTTGTGATATTTTAGAAAAAGTGGAATATTTATATCATAACAAAATAGGTATTTTAATGATAAAGATACATATATTTATACAAAAATAATTTTAATATATATTTTATATTCTAAAAATCTCATTTTCTTAAGATATTGTATTTTAAATCTTTCGAGACCAAATGCTCCTTGTGGAGGTCTGTATCTCACACTAGTAAGCCTGAGGATGTGCGATAATCTGCACCATCCCTAACGGGTTTCCCAAATGGGTTGTAGCAGCGCTTTGTAAACATTTGTATAAATACTAATCATTAAGGAAAAACGGTTTTATTAATTATGGTATTTATTTATAAAGATATCGATTTCCCGTATTCTAGGTTCTAGGGTCTCCTAAGTCAACTAGACTGCTCCTAACTGGTCCAAAGTGACAAGTTGTGAGATATTCCTCAAATCGCCTCTTCACCGTCAATTGTGGCCAGGTAAGTACAAGTGAAGAAAGGAAGGATCCGCTCACGAATTACCGTAAGACGGACCTTTTAAAGTTACCTTTCTCACTTGTCTAGCCTAGGCACCACAAAGTCAGGTTTAGATAAACGACTGAGTGCCCACAACCTTCCTCTGTCCTAATGAGCGCGATAGTCCTTAATTGGCTGAGTCTAGATTTATATTTTTTTTTATTAGCTCAAAGGTTGTTTATTTGTAAAGATTTCGATTTCCCATATTCTATGTTCCCGAGGGTATCGTGCTATGTTGCATATGAGTGTGTGAGGAGGTAGGTCGCTACCTCGTGATCTGCTTAAAGGTATAACAAGTTTAATGGTTTAAATGTATAATTGAAACAATGTGGTATTTAAATGAAAAATACGATAAAGTGAAATAGCCATCATTTTAAGAAATGAAACTTGATCAATTTGGTTGATTAGTGTTTAATAGTCAACATGAGAGAGTTTAAGCATAATTGTATTAATGAGAAGTGAATTTTTATAAAGAAACCGAATCGAAAATCGGATTGATTCCGATTCCGTCGGGTTTTGTAAATTCGTATTTTAGAATAGACTAGAGAAGTTAGAAATGGGACTTACGAGTTTTGGACAATAACGAGAGTGAGATGGAAGGAGAGGAATCGCCGGTGCGTCGCTTCTTCGCCGAGAGCTCCTAGAACGATCGCCGGAAGTTCGCCGAGAATTTCGCCGTAGCTTCACTTCGTGCTCATTTTCAAAGTACACAAGTTTCTTGGAAATTTTATAGAGTTGGCTCAAAGTTTTGGGGTGAGAAGGTAGAGGGTAGGGGTGTATTTATATGGTTAGGCTAGGGTTAGGGTAGATGTAGGGTTTTAATTTAAAAAAATTGTAAAATGTATAAAAATCATTAAAAATGGAGTAAAAGAGGATTAATTGTGTCTCTGGAAGTGGTCTACAGATTTAAAGTATACAGGGATGTATAGAAGGCCAAGAGACACAAAAAAGATGTTGGGACTCGGCCGTCCGGTCGAGTCCGGCGGGCGGCGTCGGCCTGAGTCGGCCTGTCCGCCGACCGACTCGGCCGAGTCAGGGCATGGGGAGGTGGGGGGTCTCCTGAGGTAGTCACTGATACTTTTAGTTTTTCATGGATAGTGGGAAATTTTGGAGTTATCTCGTGTGGACTGTTGGGCTTCTATAAAATTTAAAACAAAATAAATATTAAAAGTAATGTGGGGTATGGGATTTAAACTCTGGTGGCTTAGTTCAGCAATGCAAGGTATTACCTATGAGCTACAAGCTCCTTCTTGTAATTATAGAGCTATTTAATTACTTAAAATAGTCACAGAAAATGTAAATACCCCAAGTATATATTAATTTTAAAGCAAATTTTGTACACTAAAAATGGAGTTGTTACATTCTTTTAACTTGTAATTAAAAAGCAAAATAATTACCTATATCTTGTGCTCAGGCCATAAATACCCCTTTATGGATTTTTGAAAAATTGTTGTACAAACTTGTATAGGAAATTTAGGGTTGTTACATTCTACCCTCCTTAAAAAAAAATTCGTCATCGAAATTTGTAAAAGAAAAGTGTAACAAATTTAAGAAAAGTGTGGTGACTGAAGTACTGATAGTGTATGAAAAAAATAACAATGTGGTGCAAGTGTTTTAAAATGTGAAAAATGTGTGAAGGAATGAAAGAATGCGAAGGTTTTGGTAAAATTGTAAAAGAGGTGAGGGAATTTTGGGTTAGGACGGATTCAAAATATATGATTCAAGGAATATGAAAGATAAGATTCAAGGAACTTGATTGTAAAGAATGTTTTAGTTGCTGGTTCTTGTGTTTTATATTGCTTAGGGTTCCATACAGCGCTGACCTGCATGGGCCACTAACAAAACCTGCCACGTCCCGCTTCCCGGTATACGGCGAAGGGGACGGGGCTGGTCCGCTACGTATTTACTCTGCAGTAAATACGCTAAGCGTATCTAAGCAGTATAAAAGTAAAAGCACAAGAGACAAGATATATAAACTGAATAGCAACTTTATTTATCAACATTCTTTTGTACAATGCATGAAAAGTAAATACAACTGAAATAAAAGCAATGCCTAAACAATGGCATAACAGGAATGTAAAGTACTGAAAGGGAATGTGTACAATGAAACTAAAGCTCTGGGTCTTCAGCAAACTGATCCAAGTCTTCAGCAGTAGGCTCGATCTCTGACGTGTCCAAATCACCTGATGACATTCAAAGTAGAAAGAAAGAGAATGACGTCAGCGAACAGGTCGCTCGGTAAGTCCCAAAAACAAGGGAGAAATAGAATAGACAGAATAAGAAGGTATCTTTTAAAGTTGTAGTATATTGTTATAATGTTGTGTTAACGCTATTGTTTGTAGCTTGGTACAGAAGGATGCCAGTATATACGAGAGGAGTCTTGTTAGACCAGAGACTACGGTGAACTGAATATAGAGTACAAGGCTCTGTTAGAAGGCCCGGAACAACGGCAATTGGATTCATGTTAGGTGTCTTAAATCTTGCAGTCTTGTGCCACTTTTAAAACCTTCCATACCATTCTACCCCTTAAACCCCGTAGTGTCTTGTTTGTATTGTATTGTATTGTAAATTGTATTGATTGCATAATTGAATGACTGACCGAAACCATGATATCAGTAAACGGGTGTAAGCGTAGAATCATGTAAATGGAATAACTAGAGAACCATGTAAATGGAATGTATATCCATGATTTGGTTCAGTCAAGTTGTATAGATTGGTAATTGGATTCATAGATTCATGTTGAATTGTAATATTGAAGATTGTGGATTGTAAATTGTAGACTGTAGATTATAGATTGTAGACTGTAGATTGTAGATTGTAGATTATAAATTGTACTTGAATCATATTCAAGTCAGATTATAATGAGACTCAAACTGAGTAAGACAATTAGAAAGGTAAATTGAAGTCCTGATAGTTTTGATGTTATCGATAACCACTGCACATGGGCGGCAGGATTTGTGTCTTTTTTTTCAAAGATGATTACCGTATTGATAACACCGTTATTAAGTTGTCTACCTTAGATAGGCAAGCACCTACTTCTCCGGCTCACTGAGGCTCAAGAGATTGGTCCCGCTTAAACCTATATTTACTAGAGTCCTTATTGTAATTTATAGAACTTGAGGGGGTTTTATGTAAAATACTTTTGTATAGTTTCCAAAATACACCCCAAGTATTTATTAATCGTCTTTAAAGTTGTAATAATTGTAGATTTTATACTTGTGACAATTCTAATGAGAATAACCTAACTTTCATATTATATGGTATTAAAGTGTAATATTAAACTTGTATGAAATTCATGGTATTTTAAGGTAAATTGATTCTTGTGATATTTTAGAAAAAGTGGAATATTTGTATCATAACAAAATAGGTATTTTAATGATAAAGATACATATATTTATACAAAAATAATTTTAATATATATTTTATATTCTAAAAATCTCATTTTCTTAAGATGTCGTATTTTAAATCTTTCGAGACCGAATGCTCATTGCGGAGGTCTGCATCTCGCACTATAAGCCCGAGGATGTGCGATAATCCGCACCATCCCTAACGGGTTCCCCAAATGGGTTGTAACGGCGCTTTGCAAAGATTTGTATAAATACTAATCATTAAGAGAAAACGGTTTTATTAATTATGGTATTTATTTGTAAAGATGTCGATTTCCCGTATTCTAGGTTCTAGGGTCTCCTAAGTCAACTAGACTGCTCCTAACTGGTCCAAAGCGACAAGTTGTGAGATGTCTCTCAAATCGCCTCTTCATCGTTGTGGCCAGGTAAGTACAAGTGAAGAAAGGAGGGATCCGCTCACGAATTACCGTAAGACGGGCTTTTTAAAGTTACCTTTCTCACTTGTCTAGCCTAGACACCACAAAATCAGGTTTAGATAAACGACTGAATACCCACAACCTTCCTCTGTCCTAATGAGCGCGATAGTCCTTAATTGGCTGAGTCTAAATATATAATTTTTTTTATTAGCTCAAAAGTTATTTATTTGTAAAGATTTCGATTTCCCGTATTCTATATTCCCGAGGGTATCATGCTATGTTGCATATGAGTGTGTGAGGAGGTAGGTCGTTACCTTGTGATCTGCTTAAAGGTATAACAAGTTTAATGGTTTAATGTATAATTGAAACAATGTGGTATTTAAATGAAAAATACGATAAAGTGAAATAGCCATCATTTTATGAAATGAAACTTGATCAATTTCGTTGATTAGTGTTTAATAGTCAACATGAGGGAGTTTAAGCATAATTGTATTAACGAGAAGTGAATTTTTATAAAGAAACCGAATCGGAAATCGGATTGGTTCCGATTCCGTCGGGTTTTGTAAATCCGTATTTTAGAATAGACTAGAGAAGTTAGAAATGGGACTTACGGATTTTGGACAATAACGAGAGTGAGATGGAAGAATAGGAATCGCTGGTGCGTCGCTTCGTCGCCGAGAGCTCCTAGAACGGTCGCCGGAAGTTCGCCGAGAATTGCGTCGTAGCTTCGCTTCGTGCTCGTTTTCAAAGTACACAAGTTTTTTGGAAATTTTAGAGAGTTGGCTCAGAGTTTTGGGGTGAGAGGGTAGAGGGTAGGGGTGTATTTATAGGGTTAGGCTAGGGTCACGATAGATGTACGATTTTAATTTTAAAAAATTGTAAAATGTATTAAAAATCATTAAAAATAGAGTAAAAGAGGATTAATTGTGTCTCTGGAAGTGGTCTACAGATTTAAAGTATACAGGGATGTATAGAAGGCCAAGTGACACAAAAAAGATGTTGGGGACTCGGTCGTCCGGCCGAGTCCGGCCTGTGGCGCCGGCCCGAGTGGGCCGGTCCGCTAGCCGACTCGGTCGAGTCGAGCCGAGTCAGGGCATGGGGAGGTGGGGGGTCTCCTGAGGTAGTCACTGATACTTTTAGTTTTTCATGGATAGTGGGAAATTTTGGAGTTATCTCGTGTGGACTGTTGGGCTTCTATAAAATTAAAACAAAATAAATATTAAAAGTAATGTGGGGTATGGGATTTGAACTCTGGTGGCTTAGTTCAGCAATGCAAGATATTACCTATGAGCTACAAGCTCCTTCTTGTAATTATAGAGCTATTTAATTACTTAAAATAGTCACAGAAAATGTAAATACCCCAAGTATATATTAATTTTAAAGCAAATTTTGTACACTAAAAATGGAGTTGTTACATTCTTTTAACTTGTAATTAAAAAGCAAAATAATTTCCTATATCTTGTGCTCAGGCCATAAATACCCCTTTATGGATTTTTGAAAAAATTTTGTAAAAACTTGTATAGGAAATTTAGGGTTGTTACACCTTTCCTGTCGGAGAGTGTGGCCTGTAGAAAATCTACCTTGATCTTTCTGCGGGGCAATGATGGCTTGGGAGACAGGGTTAGGATCTGTCGCCTAAGACTTTTCAACTTTATAAGCCGTGAGGTTCTCATAAAGAATTTTCTCCCTACAGGTCGAGAGGATCCCATAGGTGTATTTTCTCCTTAGGAATCATGAGGATTCCTAAGTGCGTTTTCTCTTGAGAGTCGTAAGGATCTCACAAGAAAATTTTCTCCTTACAAGTCGAGAGGACTTGTAAGTGATTGATGAGTTGACTTGCTCCCGAATCAAAGAATTGCTTTGACGGGAAAGTCGAGGGTTGGTTGTTCTCCGCCGAACACAGAGACGTGACCGCGTAGGTCCGTCTTGCCTAAATTTGGGGGCAGATGCTAATTGGTGCTATCCGTCCACCTCTCCGAAGATGCCAAGTTGATTTATGGCACCATGTATCGAAGGTTTAAACAGATGCATCCGATGTAGCAGACTTTGTCAAATTCCCCCTCGTTTGAGGGGTTTTGATTGTAGGGACGCTCTTCCCTGCAGGCGCAAGCCCCTGCAGCTAATTACGCTACCGCATCGCGGTAACAACTTTCTCCTTCTCCAGCTGGTCACTTCGTGTCATGGGTGTTTGTTTTGTTTGTGGTTGCCCGTGGATTGTATTTGGAGACTAATTTATGTTGTCGCCCGTAGGGCGTGGATTAGTCCAAATCCGTATCTTCTTAGATTTAGGTTTGGGGTTGGGTTTAAGGATACGTTAATCTCATTTGAGACTAAGATCAAATTAAACGTTTGTTAAGGATACGTTAGTCTAATTTCTAGACTAAGATCAACTTAACAGGATTATTTAGATCCAACAAGAGAGCATTTGGCCTCTGTTGTTTAGTTTAGGGATTTTGTGGTCGATTACCAGTTTAAGGACATGGTGGTCCAATGTTACTTTAAGGATATTGCGGTCCAGGTTAAGGACATCGTAGTCCGTGGGTTTAAAGGGACCCCACAGTCCGGGTTAAGGACATCGTAGTCCGTGAGTTTAAGGACCCCACAGTCCGGGTTAAGGACATCGTAGTCCATGAGTTTAAGGACCCCACAGTCCAGTTTAAAGACGTCATAGTCTATAAGATGTATGGTTGTCAGGACCCGTCGCCTCTCTGAAGACGTTGAAGGATTACAACGACAAATATCAGAGGAGTAAAGAGATGTACCCTCGAACCGGTGTGAGTTGGTTGAAAGATCTGTAGTCCAATTTGGAACTAAGATCTGTTAAATATTTATGAGCATACGAGCTCAATTAAATATAAGTTGAGGACTTATGACCAATATTGGGCTAAGTCCAATCAGGTTAAAATATTTAACATTTTATTTTGGCTATTGAGACTTTATTTGGGCTTGGCCCTTTTAATAATGTTGAGCATTAGATCTTGGCAAAAAAAATCTTTTCTTTTGTCTTATATTGAGTGCAAAGCATTCAGCAGAGCTCTGGCTCATTAAAGAACAATTTGTGTTCTGTCAGCGCAACCTATGGTGCGTTAGGCGCTTTGCGCCAATGCAGTGCGCTTCTGCCACGTGGCGCACATGTAAAGAACAAGTGTTGCGCTCTGCGCTAGGCGCCAGATGATGAGCGCAGATGACTGTTTGTGAGCGCTGAGCGCTGGTCCATGAGCGCATTGCGCTTTTAATTTAATGGCGCACCCGTGAGTGACACGTGGCGCGCTTGGCGTTGAGCGCCGGCCCATGAGCGCAGTGCGCTATTTCAGAAGCGCGAAGCGCAAGTTGCATACGTGGTTGACACGTGGCGCATTTTGGCGCTGAGCGCCGATCCAAAGAGCGCAGAAGCGCAGTTTAAGAGCGCAAGGCACATTTCAATAGCGCAAAACGCATTTGATCAATTTTATGATCTGCGAACAAATTTATGTTCTTTTAAAAGAGACTTTGTCTCAAGATTCAAGAACAACAGTTCTTATTTTTGAAAGGCTTTGCCTTTATAAATCAATGATCTGTGAATGAAGTAAGCACTTCTTTGTTCCTATGATGAGATCTTTTGATCTTTTTATAAAAGACCTTGGTCTTTGTAGATCTATGATCTTTTAAGAAGGTAATTCTTCTTTTTATGAGATGAAATAATCTTCTTTCAAGAGCTTGCTCTTTTTCTTTTAATTTTTCAAAGTTTATGGGGGGGGTTTTCTATATCAGACTTGAAGTCTTGGGGCCTTTATATAGGGCAAGCTGATTTGTTGAATCGGTTAAAGAGATCTTTCTCTAATTGATTTGGGGATATTTCCCACCGTTGGATCTTTGATCCTAGAGCTTCTGTTTTACAGAAGACAATCTTCTTATTTTCAACAAGATTGGGAAATCTTTCCATAACAGAATTTTAATTCTGATTGATTAATGATTTATCATTATTATTAGATCTTTTGATCTAACGGTGGGGAATTTTATAATTCCAGCGCTAGCGCACCCGTGCTTTGCACGTGGTGCGCTGCTCAGAGCGCAGCGCACCTTACGCTAGCGCACCTACGTTTGACACGTGGTGCGCTGCTCAGAGCGCAGCGCAGCCTGCGCTAGCGCACCCGTGTCTAACACGTGACACACAGCGCGCCTAGCGCTAGCATACACATGGTGCACTGCCTAGGGTACAGCGCACCTGGCGCTAGCGCATCCGTGTTTGACACTTGGCACGCAGCGCGCCTAGCACTGGACCTGAAGCGTTGCTTCAATTTTTTAATTTTGAATTTCAAAACAGAGTTTTGCTCTGATTGGGGGTGCACTGCCTAGAGTGCAGCACACCTGGCGCTAGCGCATCTGTGTTTGATATGTGGCGTGCAGCGCGCCTAGCGCTGGATCTGAAGCGTTGCTTCAATTTTTGAATTTTGAATTTCAAAATAGAGCATTTCTATGATTGGGGGAAACATTGGCTTTATCCGCATTTCACGAAGTCGGGGGTTGACCTTATCAGCATTTCACGGGGTCAGGGGATTGACTTTGTCCGCATTTCACGGAGTCAGAGGTTGACCTTATCCGCATTTCACGGGGTCAGGGGGTTGACTTTATCCGCATTTCACGGAGTCGGGGGATTGACCTTATCCGCATTTCACGGGGTCAAGGGGTTGACTTTATCCGTATTTCACGGAGTCAGAGGTTGACTTTATCCGCATTTCACGAAGTTAGGAGGTGCACTGGGCGTTTCCCACGGGGTCAGGATTGACATTAGTCGTGTTCTACGGGACCAGGATTTGCTCTGGGCACTTTCCACGGGGTCCGGATTGACATTAGCCGTGTTCTGCGAGACCAGGAGATACTCTGGGCGCTTCTCACGGGGTCAGGATTGACATTAGCCGTGTTCTGCGGGACCAGGAGGTGCTCTGGGCGTTTCCCACGGGGTCAGGATTGACATTAGCCGTGTTCTTCGGAACCAGGATTTGCTCTGGGTATTTCCTACGGGATCAGGATTGACATTAGCCGTATTCTACGAGACCAGGATTTGCTCTGGGCGTTACCCACGGGGTCAGGATTGACATTAGCCGTGTTCTACGGGACCGGGATTTGCTCTGGGCGTTTCCCACGGGATCAGGATTGACATTAGCCGTGTTCTATGGGACCAGGAGGTGCTCTGGGCATTTCCCACGGGGTCAGGATTGACATTTGCTGTGTTCTACGGGACCAGGATTTGCTCTGGGCATTTCCCACGGGGTCAGGATTGACATTAGCCGTGTTCTACGGGACCAGGATTTGCTCTGGGCATTTCCCACGGGGTCAGGATTGACATTAGCCGTGTTCTACGGGACCAGGATTTGCTCTGGGCGTTTCCCACGGGGTCAGGATTGACATTAGCCGTGTTCTACGGGACCAGGATTTGCTCTGGGCGTTTCCCACGGGGTCAGGATTGACATTAGCCGTGTTCTACGGGACCAGGATTTGCTCTGGGCGTTTCCCACGGGGTCAGGATTGACATTAGCCGTGTTCTACGGGACCAGGATTTGCTCTGGGCGTTTCCCACAGGGTCAGGATTGACATTGGCCGTGTTCTACAGGACCAGGAGGTGCTCTGGGCGTTTCCCACGGGGTCAAGATTGACATTAGCCATGTTCCATGGGACCAGGATTTGCTCTGGGCGTTTCCCACGAGGTCAGGATTGACATTAGCCGTGTTCTACGGGGATTTGCTCTCTCAGTTGTCTGTGAACCATCGAGGTTTGGAATAGGGACCTTGCCATGGCTCCAAGGTTGATTGTCACGTCTGAATCCTGCTGGAATGAGGAGGAACGCTGTTAGTGATCTCTATGCTGTCTGTGAACCATCGAGATTTGGCTCTTTTTCTGATGGAGTCTGGTGGGAAGGTATGGCTCCCTTTTTGTTTGTGCCCCTGAATTGTATACAGGGATCGATGTGATCTCACCTGTAGGGCAAAAAGTTTCATTTCATATATTTTTTCTTTCCGCGATGCTCTATCATTTCAGCTTTTATATCGCGAAAGTCGCGATTGCCCAATCATTTCGGCTATTTTTCGCAGTGCCCAACCATTTCGACTATTTATTTTATTTACTCGCTTCTTTTTATTGCGAGTTGCCCAACCATTTCGGCTATTTCATATGCATATATTTTACATGTTGATTTTGTCGCAAGTTGCCCCATCATTTCGGCTATTTCATATGCATTTGTGGATTGCTGGCTTTTCACTGCGAATTTGGGATTTGATACCGATTTAGGCATCAGCGTCGCTATAACTGGAATATTTCCAGGAGCGAATCATCATTTGCCTCTGTTGATGTCGAACAAAGGTGGCTTAGCGAACAGGGTTAGGATCCTGTCGACTGAGGCTTTTTGACTTTACGAGCCGTAAGGGTCCCGTAAAGGTATTTCTCCCTACAAATCATGAGAATCTCGTAGGTGCGTTTTCTCCTTAGGAATCGTGAGGACTCCTAAGCGCGTGTTCTCTTATAAGTCGTAAGGATCTTACAAGAGTGTTTTCTCTTTATAAGTCGAGAGGACTTACAAGGGCCGCCCACTGTGTAAACATATCCCTAGTCGCGAGTGGAACTTTGTTAGGGAAATGTTTATGCGCGCCCGTAGATTGTATACAAGGGTCAGCATTGAACCGCTTGTAGGGCAGCATTGGAAATTGTGATGGCTTAAGAACAGGTTCAGATCCCTTTAGCTTATGGCTTTTGAATCTTATGAGCCGTAAGGGTCTCATAAGAGGGTTCTCCTTACGAGTCGTAAGAATCTCGCAAGTGTAATCTCTCCTTAAGAATTGTGGGGATCCCTAAGTGTGTTGCTCCCTTGTGAGTCGTAAGGATCTCACGCAGGTGGTTTCTCCTTACAGGGTCGAGAGGACCTTGCAAGTGTCTTTTAACGAGACTGCGCCCTTTCGGGTTTTCACAAAACTCTCCGGTAGTCCTACTGTTTTTACTCACGAAGCCCTTTCGGGTTTTCATCCATGCCCATTTCGCTTATGGACGTACCGTTTTTTTTTTGTCGTCTGCCTTGGGATGCTGCAGTCAGTAGTAGTTTATAGACGTCTCGGTCAATAGCCAGTTTTAGGACATAGTGGTCCATTATTAGTTTAAGGACGCTTCGGTCCGTTTGCCGGATACTACTTCTAGAGTTTGGGCTTAGGAAGATAGCGAGCGGATATAGGCATCGCCATCTATCGTTAACCTAGGCCGTGACTAGTCAGGCGTAGTATTTTTTCAGGAAGCGGCCATTTATTGGCCTGAAAGGTCTTTCACCATGCATGTCCATGAGTAGATAGGCTCCACCATGGTAAACTTTTTCTATGATGTACGGGCCTTCATAGTTTGGCTCGAATTTCCCCCGTTTGGCACGATTGGGGATCATAGGTCTCTTGACTACTAGCACGAGTTCGCCTTAGCGGATTTCTCGGCCTAGTCAATTTCTCATACGAGCGCGTTATCTTTGTTTTGTACGCTTCCAAGTTTTGCTGCGCCATGAGCCGAGTTTCGTCAAGGGCGTCGAGCTCCTCAAGCCGAAGATGAGCATTGTCTTCGTCTGTTAGCTCGTAATGAACCGCCACTCGTAGAGAGGGTAACTCTATCTCGAGGGGGAGTACCGTTTCTGTGCCGAATACCAATGCATAGGACGTTGTGTTTGTGCTCGTTTTGAACATAGTTCGATACACCCAGAAAGCTTCACGCGGTCTCTCGTGCCAGTCCTTATTCTCGGACACCATCTTTTTCACGATTTTCGTCAAGGTCTTGTTGAAAGCCTCAGCTAGACCGTTAGCTCGGGGATTATAGACCGAAGAGTATCTCCAGTCTATGTTATGCTGTTGTGCGAAGCAGCTGATCTTGTGGCCTCTGTAGGCTGGCCCGTTATCGAAGATAATCCATCGCGGAGTGCCGAACCGATAAATGACGTGTGTCTTGAAGAAATGGAGGATATTCTTTGTCCTCACTTCCCTCCGCGGTACTGCTTTTGCCCATTTGGAGAAGTAATCAGTTGTTGCCAAAATGAATCGATGTCCTTTGGACGATGCTGGTTCGACGGGCCCGATTATGTCAGTTCCCCACATTTCGAACGGCCAGCTAGCCACTGTTGGATGTAGTGGATTTGGATGCTGGTGGATAAAATCCTCGTGAATTTGGCACGAGTGGCACTACTTCGCATATTCTAGGCAGTCTTGGATCATCGTGGGCCAATAGTAGCCCATCCTTTTGATCTTCAGCTTCATTTTCGGCCCGGCTTGGTGAGAACCACAGAGTCCATCGTGAGTTTCTTGGACGACTCTCTTTGCCTCTTCAGGTCCCAGGCATCTTAGCCACAGGGAGTCGAACGATCTCTTATACAGAATATTATTGACAAAGGCGAAGGATAGAGCTCGTTTCATGAGCTGATGTCTTGAGGACGCGTCTTCAGGTGTTCGATGGGATTTGAAGTAGTCTATAAATACTTCTCTCCAATCCATAGCCTTTTCCTGGTCTTTTACTTGTAGGGTTGCTTGCTCTGTCGTTCCCTTTTCTTCGGACGAATCTGGAGACATTTCTGCCGGTGCAAGAACCCGACGGCTTTGCACAACGATCTTCACGTCATCGAGGTTCTCGTCAACCAATTCTTTAGCGAGCTTGGCTAATGCATCCACCTTGCTATTTTCCGCACGCGGTATGTTTTTTAGGGCATAGGCCGGTATTTGAGTCAGCAGTTGCTGCACTCTCTTGCCGTACTTCACCAACTCGGATTTGCACGTTTGATAGTCGCCATTTACTTGACTAACGACCCGCTGGGAGTCTCCGTATATGAGGAGATTTTCAATTCCCATGTCGACAGTGATCTCAAGACCTGCTATCAAAGCTTCATATTCGGCTTCATTATTCATCCTCGGCTCTGTTAGGGAAAAGGCAAAGTGCATTATCCCTCCTTGTGGAGTCACGAAGATGAGGCCCACCCCAGATTTGATTATGAGGGTGCTTTGTTTGCGCTTCTTCATAGAAGATACTCCGTCGAAGTAGAGTTCCCATCGGGTATCACTCCCTCTTTTCTCCCCGTCGATCATGTCAAACGCGTGCTCGTCTGGCAATTCGCAATTTAGAGGTGAGTCGGCAGGTATAGGATGTTCAGCAAGGAAGTCGGCGATGGCCTGTCCTTTTACTGCCTTGAGGGGTCGGTATATCACCGAGAATTCCATTAAGAGTAGGGCCCATTTAGCGAGCCGTCCCGTCAATATGGCCTATGACATCAAATATTTGAAAGGATCCACCTTTGATATGAGATGGACCTCATGTGCCAACTCATAGTGTCTGGGCTTCGTTATCGCGAAGATCGACGCCAGGCAGTGTTTTTCGATGGGGGAGTAATTGTTTTCTGCCCCCAGAAGAACTCGACTCAAATAGTAGAGGGCTCTCTCCTTCCCTTGGTCGTTTTCTTGTGCCCATAATGCGCCTAGAGAACCCTCAAGGGCGGTTGTATACAGAATGAGAGGCTTTCCCTTGACCGGGACGGTCAGCACCGGCGGATTCTGCAGGTATTGCTTGATTTCGTCCAGTGCGCTTTGGCATTTGCGATCCCAGACGAAAGGGGGTTCCCTTCTTCATTAGGTGACTGTAGGGACGGCATTTGCCAGAAAGATTGGTTATAAATCGCCGGATATACGCGAGCTTTCCTTGGAGAGACCGCAGTTGCTTAAGAGTTCTTGTCGGGGGCATTTCCATAATCGCCTTGATCTTCGATGGGTCTATTTCGATGCCTCGATGTCGTACGATGAATCCTAGGAATTTTCCTGATGAGACTCCGAACGCACATTTGAGAGGGTTCATTTTCAAATTGTATTTCCGAAAGCGTTGAAACACGATCTTCATATGCTCCCAATGCTCCTCGTGTGATTTGTTTTTCACTACAAGGTCGTCAATATAGCATTCGACGATTTCATGTATGAGGTCATCGAAAATCTTCGTTATGGACCTCTGATAGGTGGCGCCTGCGTTCTTTAGACCGAAAGGCATCACTTTGTAGCAGAATATGCCCAAATGGGTCCGGAAAGCGGTATGCTTCTGATCCTCGGGATGCATCCTTATCTGATTGTATCCCGATGAGCCGTCCATGAAAGAGAAAACTTCATGAGTGGACGTATCATCAGTTAGGTGACCGGTACTGGAAAGTCGTCCTTCGGGCAAGTTTTGTTGAGATCCCGAAAGTCCACACATATATGCACCGTCCCATTTTTCTTCATTACTAGGATAATGTTGGCGATCCAGTCAGGATACTGAACCTCTTGGATGAAGCCGGAGTCGATTAGCTTCTTGACCTCGGCATTGATGCTGATCTCAAGCTCGAGCCGCATTCTTCTCGATGCTTGTTTGACTGGCTTAATGTCCGGAGATATCGCCAATTTGTGGACGGCTATTTCTGGATCTAATCCGGGCATCTCTGAATAGTTACATGTGAAGCGGTCTTTATACTGCATGAGCACATCTTTTAACGTAGCCACCCTTTCTTCAGAGAACAGCTCACTGACGAATGTCGGCCGTGGGTCACTTGCCGTCCCCAAGTCAATTTTCTTGAGGTTATCTGCAGTAGTATGTATCCATCTTCCAGCTCTTTTGGCGCCGGTGGAAACTCTGAGATCACCTTGTCATCATCGTTTTTGAAGCACCAGGGAAGGTCATCCATATTCTCGGGTTCTTCTTCTGACAGCGTTATCACATGACAGGTACGAGATCGTTTCCAAGACTGATGTTGGTCTGGTTCTACTCTCGCTGCATACGTGGCTTTTGGTTCATGTTTTTATGGTGGGGTTACCCTCCAACTGCTGGATAGAGCGAACCCGCCTTGTTGATATTGGTTTTCGACCCAGTTCTTGAAGGTGAAGCAGTCTTCGAGAGGATGTCTTATTGCTCGGTGATAGGAGCAATAGTCTGGGTGATGAACCTCACCTGCTTGCTCGGGGTGCTTAGACTCCGGGAGCATCATCATCTGATGTTTTATGACAAGATCGAGTATCTTCCTTGTCTTGTCTTGGGGAAAAGAATATGCTCGACCCATCTTCTTTATAAGAGACGAGTCCTGGTTGCTTGATTCTCGATCGCGTGGCTTCTTGGACCAGCTTTGTCGCTGTCGAATGCTTTTTCCGTTCTTGGGTTTATTTTTGCCTCTGCGTTGAGTCTTTTGTATGACGGGCTAGCGACAAAGGGCATCGTCATTCTCCGCGGCCTGCTGAAGGAGGCGTTGCGTCCTGGCTTTTTCGTAGATATCCATTTCGCGATTATGGTCGTCTCGAACCTTTTGACTCGCTTCCCTTATAAGCTTGTCCATATGTTCTTCGAACGACGGACTTGGCATTTTCAAGGCGGGACCTCGTTTTGGTTCAGGGTTAGCATCTTCCCACGGAGCATCTCCTTCTTCGTCGAAGTCATGTATGACATAGCAGCCATGGAATCGCTCCCGTTTCTTGGATCGGATATATCCAAGCCCGATCGCTTCCATTCTTATGTTGGGCAATTTTCGCCGAGTTCCGGAAACGTTCCAGATCCTGTTGTAGAACTGAGCCTGTCGAGCAATCTGTGTGAAGGGTACGCCTTGGCACCTCAACAGCCTTTTTAATCCTTCTGTATAGTATCTGGGCAGACGGATGGGTTGGAGCTTGTCAAGCGTAGAATCGGCGCCATGCCAGATTTCTTTCTCCGGGTGCGTCTTCGAGATTTGCCTTAGACGATGGATTAGCGAGTGGTGCCGCCTGAGCAAGCATCCCCTACAGCTTTTCACGTTGCAGTTGAACTTTTGTTAAGGACCGAGTTTGAGATTGGTGACTAGTAGAAGCTCGAACTTCGTCTTTGGAATTCACCACATAGACTATGTGAACTACCATGCCCCCAGGCTTAGGGTGTTTGGAGTTTTTTGGCCTTTGGAGTTTGCTTCGGGCACTTGAGCTTTATTAGACCTCCTTTTTTGTGAAAAGCCGCTTTGGTTTTAGGAGGAGCCGCTGTATCAGGATCCGTCTTAGGGTGAGTCCCCTTCATCTGCTTCCACACCTTATATATAGATGAGGAAAGTTGTCTCAGAGAGCGAACTTGTTTCTGCTCTCGTGGGATCTCCATGGGCTGCGGAGACTTCTTCAATATTGCGGTAGGAGAATTTTGTCTGACCCTTCGCAACAGTTTGAAAGTGTTCCCAGTTGGAACAACAACATTCACCACTGGGGTTGAAACTGGACCATGCGGATAACTGCCCCCAGCTCATTTTGTATGATGCCGATATCGACGTTGACCATTTCTTACAGCCGGGATTTGATTAGCCTCAGGATTTTGCTGAGCCTGCCCCATGATTCCTTTGAGAGCTTAAATATTCTGTCCCCTGCGTCGACCTTGGTCCCTGGCAGGTGTCGGTTGTTTGAGAACTGATTCCATTGGTAAAGCTACAGCTTGGGGAACCAGCCTGTGGAAGACAGACTTCCACTGGGCTTCCTCCATCAGCGTTGAGGCACTGAGGGTGGGAGGTGGGAGTGTCGACCCAAAAAGAAGCCCGTTGATTTCTTGAAGAGCCGGATTGCAGAGATTTGAGCCTACAAGTGGCCCATACTTGACTCTACCGGATATGACAGAGCCTGAGTTGCTAAGGTGGGAGCAAACGCCATTCTTCATAGAGACGAAACGCCGGCTTCAGTATCCACTCCCCTAAAGGCAACCACAAACATACACACCGCGATTATTTGATCACGGGGAAAACACGACACACGAAGTGTGGAGTGGAAAAAGGAAAAGGTCCCACCGGGCGTGTCAGAATCTGTTCTCCGCCGAAAGACGCGGCCGGGACGTTGGGACATCCGGCCTGAATTTCGAGGGCAGATGCTATTTGGTGCTATCCGTCCACCTCTCCGAAGATGCCAAGCTGATTTATGACACCATATATCGAAGGTTTAAACGGATGCGGCCGATGTAGCAGACTTCGTCAGATTCCCCCTCATTGAGGGGTTTTTGATTGTGGGGACCCTATTCCCTGCAGGCGTAAGCCCCTGCAGTTAATTATGCTACCACATCGCAGTAACCACTTTCTCCTTCTCCAGATGGTCACTTCATGTCGTGTGTGTTTGTTTTGTTTTTTGTTGCCCGTGGATTGTATATGGAGACTAATTTATGTTGTCGCCCGTAGGGCGTGGATTAGTCAAAATCCGTACTTTCTTAGATTTGGGTTTGGGTTGGGTTTAAGCATACGTTAGTCTCATTTGAGACTAAGATCAACTTAAACGTTTGTTAAAGATACGTTAGTCTAATTTTTAGACTAAGATCAACTTAACGGGATCGTTTAAATCCAACAAAAAAGAATTTGGGCTCTATTGTTTAGTTTAGGGACATTGCAGTCCATTAGTTTAAGGACATTACGGTCCAAGGTTAAGGACATCATAGTCCATGGGTTTAAGGACCCCACAGTTCAAGATTAAGGACCTCATAGTCCATGGGTTTAAGGACCCCACAGTCCAGTTTAAAGACGTCACAGTCTATGCAATGTATGGTTGTCGAGACCCCTCTCTGAAGACGTTGAAGGATTACAACGACAAATATCAGAGGAGTGAAGAGATATACCCTTGAACCAATTTTGGTTGGGAGATCTGTAGTCCAATTTGGGACTAAAATCAAAAGATTTATGAGCCTATGGGCTCAATTAATCTGAATGAGGGGTTTATGGCCAACTTGGGCTCGGCCCACTCAGTTAAAATGTTAAATATTTGACAATGCTGAGCATTGATTTGGGTTTTGACAGCCTTTCTGTCTTTTATTGAATGTTGAGCATTCATCATAGCTCTAGGGCTTTATTTATAGAACAATTTATGTTCTTTCAGCGCACAGGTGAGGAGCACGTGGCGTGCTTGGCGCTTTGCGCCAGTTAAAGAGCGCAGAGCGCTTCTGCTGGGTAGCGCACATGTGAGGAGCACGTAGCGCGCTTGGCGCTAAGCGCCAGATAAAGGGCGCATTGCGCCAGTTTGTGAGCGCAAAGCGCTATTTTATGAGCGTAAAGTGTTGTTTGTTCGGTGGCGCACACGTGAGGAGCACGTGGTGCGCTTGGCGCTGAGCGCCAGTCCAAGGGCGCAAAGCGCTAGTTTATGAGCGCAAAGCACTATTTAATCAGTTTTATGATCTGAGAAATAAATTCTCGTTTATAAGAGACTTTGTTTCAAGATTCTAAGAACAAAAGTTTTTATTTTATAGGAGATACATCAATCTCTTATATTGATGAAAAGATTTGCCTTTATGGATCTGTGATCCTAAGAGAATTGAATTATTCTTCCCTCCCTCCCCCCTTTTATAATGAGATGTTCATGATCTCTTTCTGTAAAAGATAATTTGCCTTATAGATCTATGATCTGTGAGAAGAATTATATTCTTCTACTTATTTTTTTATGATGAGATCCTTTGATCTCTTTTTGAAAGACCTTGATCTTATAAATCTATGATCTTAAAAAAAGAAGTGAAATCTTCTTTTTAATATGAGATGATTTCATCTCTCTGTTTATTTTTACCTTGAAGAAAATTTTTTTCTTCTACCGAGAGCTGGCTCTTCTTTCTGAGATTTCTCAAAGTTTATGGGGGGTTCCTCTGTATGTTTTTCTCTCTGTTTTTCTATATCTTTTGAGACTTAAAGTCTTGGGGCCTTTATATAGGGCGAGTTGATTTGTTCAATCGGTTAATAAGATCTTTTCTCCAATTAATTTGGGGATTTCCCCATCATTGGATCTTTGATCCAAGGGCTTCTGATTTACAGAAGGCAATTTTCTTGTTTTTAACAAGATTGGAAGATCTTTCCCCACACAGAATTTATTCTGTATTTTGGTGATTTTTAATCATCTTTGGATCATTAATCCAACGGTGCTCTGATTTAGAGAGCACAATCTTTTTGTTTGGAAAGATTTTGAGAAATATTTCCTTAACAGAATTTTATTCTGATCAATTGATGATTTTTAATCATGTTCATTGGATGTTTGATCCAACGGTTAGGAACATTTAGTTTCAGCGCTAGCGCTTACGTGTTTTGCACGTGTTGCGCTGCTTAGAGTGCAGCGCTCTTAGAGCTAGTGCTTACGTGCTTTGCACGTAGTGCGCTGCTTAGACTGCAGCGCTCTTAGCGCTAGTGCTCATGTGCTTTGCACATGAGCGTTGCCTCAGAGTCTTTGACTCTCTCAGCGCTGGCGCTGCTATGAAGCGCTGTTTCATTTCAAAATTTGAAATTTTGAACAGAGCTTTGCACTGATTGAGGGAAACAGGGCATATCTCATTCCCCTCTGTCTTTGTCTCTCCCTCTCCCAGAGCAAAGAACCCCATTAATCAATTAATTAATTAAATCAGATAAAAACCGTAACAAGAAAACCCATCAGATATTTCTCTCTTTTCGTTAAAAATTATTTCTTTTTGGCTCCATATGAAAATTGAAAAGAGCAGTAGAAGAAGAAGCCTTTTAATTTGTATAATCTTTTGGCATTCCATTCTCTGGCTATCGATCTGGGGGGTGTCATATATAATATATACATAATCAGCACAAATAAAATAAAATAAATAGAGAGATCGAAAGAGGAGATCGATCGATCGATCGATCGAGATGGCGACAATGAAGCCGGGATCCAAATGTGAAGCCGGGATCCAAATGTGAAGCCTTTCAACTTGATGGTTGCACCAGCTGGTATATGTAATAACCCCCACTCACTCTCTCTCTCTCTCTCTCACCTACCCACAGCTTTCTTTCATTTAATTATACTTTCGTCTTTAAAATATTCTTCTTTTTATTTTTTTCCCGAGAAATCAAATGCAATTTCATAATTAACCCTAGCTAGCTATGATGCAAAATGTACGTGGATCAGGGACTTAACAAAATTCACTAGCTAGTTTAGTTTAGCTAACCTCTTTCTTCTGCTGCTGCTGCTTCTTCTTCTTGGATCCCATAAATATCCTTACTTCATGGAGCATATATATATTTGTGAATGTTTGATTCCCCCCTTGTATATTTGAACTAGAGACAAATAGTTGATTGAACTACATAGGATTTAATGATCTTAGCAAACACCTGGTTTAGGAAAAGAGAGTCTCACCTTATCACTTTTAGGAGATAGAGGTTGTTAAATCGACTGTAAGGTAGTGCCAGGTGAGAGTGTAACTACTCAACATAGACTTTTAGTTCTAAATTTTCGATTTAGAAGAGGACCTAAGAAGATTAGACGTAAGGTGGAGCCTAGAATTAAATGGTGGCGATTGAAAGAAGATAACCAAAAGGCTTTTATAGATCGTGTAGTCCAAGAAGCGGATTGGCAGTCGGAAGATAATTCAGACAGAACATGGAATAAAATGACTAGTTGTATCAAGAAGGTAGCTAGAGATCTACTTGGTGAGTCGAGAGGTGGTGCTCCACCATCTAAGGACATATCATGGTGGAATGAAGAAGTAAAGGCTGCTATTAAAATTAAAAGGGATTCTTATAAAGATTTGAAGAAAAGTAAAGATGTGGAGAGATTTGAGAAGTATAAAATGGCTAAAAAGGAAGTTAAGAAAACTGTTCGGCAAGCTAAATCTAAGATCTACAAGAAGGTGTACGAGAAATTAGACACTAAAGAGCCTGAAAATGATATATACCGGATTGCTCGGATGCGGGAAAGGAAGACTAGAGACTTATGTGCGGTGAAGTGTGTCAAAAATGAAAATCGGAAGGTTTTAGTTCGAGGTGAGGATATCAAGGAAAGATGGAGAGATTATTTTGACAAATTGTTCAATGAGAGTTTTACTAAGAATTTGGATGGACTTGTCATTCAATCTCAAGATATAAACTGTGATTTCATGCGTAAAATAAGACTATCTAAGGTTAAAGAAACTTTGAACAGAATGAGTTTAAGAAAAGCGGTTGGTCCTGACGGGATTCCTATCTAGATTTGGAGATGCTCAGGAGAAATAAGCGTTAAATGGCTGACAGATCTGTTTAATAAGATTTGGCAGACAAAAAAGATGCCAAATGAATGGAGGAAAAGTATCCTTATACCTATCTATAAGAACAAGGGTGACATTCAAAGTTGCTCAAACTACCGTAGAATAAAACTTATGTGTCACACTATGAAACTTTGGAAAAGAGTGATTGAACACAAGCTAAGAAAGGATATTAGGATAACAAAGAACCAGTTTGGATTCATGCCTGGACGATCAACGACAGAGGCTATTCATTTGCTTCGTCAACTTGTCGAGCGTTTTCGAGAGAGAAGAAGAGATTTGCATATGATATTTATTGATTTAGAAAAAGCGTACGACAAGGTATCTAGAGAGGTATTATAGGGAACAATGATGAAGAAGGGGGTCCCCGTCAAGCATATTGATATAATCAAGGATATGTACGATGGAGTAGTGGCAAATGTCAAAACTTGCGGCAGCTTAACGAGTGATTTTTCGATTACAGTTGGTTTACATCAAGGATCTGCATTAAATCCATTCATGTTTACCATCGTGATGGATGAGCTTACTAGAACTATCCAAGATGAGGTACCTTGGTGTATACTATTCGCTGATGATATTTATCTAGTAAATGAGACGAAAGCAGGGATTAATGCCAAATTGGAATTATGGAGGCAAACATTGGAATCTCGGGGATTCAGATTGAGCAGGTTCAAGACAGCATATATGCATTGCAAATTTAGTAACCAGAAAAGTCAAAACCATATTGGTATAATATTGAAAGGACAAGAGATATCACCGAGCGACCAATTTAGATATCTATGTTCCATCATCTAAAAGAATGGGGAGATCAATAGTGATATTAATCAAAAGATCCAAGCTGGTTGGTTGAAATGGAGGAGTGCAACAGGGATTTTGTGTGATCGTAACTTTCCGTTAAAATTGAAAGGGAAGTTTTATCGGAGCGCTATTCGGCCTGCCTTATTATATGGTACAGAATGCTGGGCTCCTAAGAAGCATCATACACAGAAGATGCATGTAGCGGAGATGCGCATACTTCGTTGGATATGCGGTAACACTAGAAAAGATAAGGTGCGAAATGAGGATATTCGTGCAAAAGTTGGTGTAGCACCTGTGGAGGAGAAGATGCGGGAAAACCGGCTAAGATGGTTTGGTCATGTGCGACGCAGACCTATGGAAGCACCGGTTCGACGAATAGATACTCTCGCTATGGGCAATAGCAAAAGGGCAAAAGGAAGACCAAAAAAAATATGGATGGAGGTGATAAGAAACGATATGGTTGCCAAAAGACTCAATGAAAGTATATTGTTCGATAGGAGTGAGTGGAGGCGGAGAATTCATGTGCTGGACCCGGCCTGATTCTCATGTTGGTTCATGTAGCCTACCCCATATGCTTGGGATAAAAGGCTCAGTAGTTGTTGTTGTTGTTGTTGTTGTACCGCCATACACGAACCTTCGGACTTTCTGTAATAAATTTGCACCTTTTTTCCCTTAATTTTTCTTTTAAATAAAAATGTTTCCACTGCAGTAACCAAGTAAACTTTCTCTGTTTCAGGGTCTGTAAAAATGAGCTCATAAGTGATATTGTTATTGAAATTGGAGAGATGTCCTTCCATCTCCACAAGGTATATATATATATACATATATATATATATATATATATATATATACATAAATCTCTCTCACCCTTTCATTATTGTTATTTACGTTGTTATACTGCCCGATACTTGCAGCAGCGCTAGATAAAATCATTCGCTTTTGTCACCAACTTATATTCTAGCTAGCTTGCGTTATTTCATTAATAATTAAGCATCTCACGTTGAGTAGCTAGATACATCCACATATTGCTGTTGTTAATTTCCTGTCAGCCTTTCAGCACTACGTAATTAATCAGATCCGCAAACACTCCAATTAATCTGCATGCATGCCCTCTTTCTCAGCCTTTCCTTCCTTAAGCTCCATATGTTTCTTATCTGCTAATTAAATGCCTGATCTTTTTTCTAAAATGTATTACCGTCCTTTCCGTTATTTCTTTATTTATTTTTTTTATTTTATTTTATTTTATTTTATTTTGGCATGGACTTGTCACTATGTATATCCTGATTTCTTACATATGATATATCATTTGTTACAGCAGTTTATTGTGAACTCTGGCCTTTTTTCACCATCATAAACTTTATTTCTGTTAAGAGCCGGCCTTACTGCTGCATCCATAACATTTGCAGCTTCATAAAAGTAACGGTTTATACTTTAGTTAACTAACTATCTAAGTGCTCACAACATTAGCACATGATGTTGGTGGCTTTATCTTCTTTTTCATCAGACAATATATACACCGTGCCTGTATATATTGCGTTGTTTATTACCAGTTTTAAAACATAAATATCAGCTACATGTTGCTTCAATAAAACAGTGTCTTCAACCATTTATTGTTTTGAATACCGTCTTAATTTTTATGGTTGAAGTTACCGATCAGTATTGCCATTCACGATCCCAGTATCAACTTACGCAATTTGCCTAATATATACCATATATTGTTGCAGTTCCCGTTGCTCAACAGGAGTGGGCTCTTGCAAAAAATGATTAGTGAATTCCAAAATGAAGATGGAAAAGGCTGTGTCATGCAACTTCATGACATCCCTGGCGGTGCTAAATCGTTTGAGCTCATCACGAAATTCTTTTATGATATGAAGATAGAACTAAATGCTCTCAACGTCGTCAACCTACATTGTGCTGCTGAGTACCTCCGCATGACTGAAGATTACATGGGTGGAAATCTCATTGTCCATACGGAAAATTTCCTTGATGAAGTTTTCGGTAACTGGAAAGACTCCATCAAAGCTCTCGAATCATGTGAAGGTGTTCCCCACCAAGCCGAAGATCTCCATATAGTCACGAGATGCATCAATTTGCTGGCAATGAAGGCTTGTGCCGATCCGTCTCTTTTCGGCTGGCCTATAGTCTGGCACAACTCTATGAAAAAACCAGAAGATGGCATCCTTTGGAACGGTATCTATCCACTAGAGAGATCAAGCTCTCCTAGTGGAGATTGGTGGTATGAAGATGTATCTTTCCTCAGTGTGCCTCTGTACAAAAGACTAATTCTGGCCATGGAATCTAAAGGCATGAATCCGGAGTATATTGCAGGATCTCTGATGTTCTAGGGACGTAGATTTCTACCAGGGTTGACTAGGTCCTCAAGCTTCCATGAAGGTACAAGCCGAGTCAATCCTGCATCGATTGCAGCTCCGACCGAGAGTGATTAAAGAGCTCTCCTGGAAGAGATTGTTGGATTGCTTCCCATGAAAAAAGGAGTCACCTCCACAAAGTTTCTGCTTCGCCTCCTTCGAACCGCCATGATCCTACACGCGAGCCCTTCATGTAGGGAAAATTTGGAGAAGGGGGTCGGGGCCCAGTTGGATGGAGCGGCATTGAAGGATCTTCTAATACCAAACTTGGGATATTCGGTGGAAACTCTGTATGATATAGATTGTGTCCAACGAGTCCTCGACCGCTTCATGCTGACTGATCAATCGACAGCAGCAGCAGCTGTAACCTCTCCTGGCATAATAGATGGAGAACAACTGACAAGCTCCTCTGCCTTGCTGACGCCGGTGACTATGGTGGCAAAGCTTGTGGATGGGTATCTTGCAGAAGTTGCGCCTGATGTCAACCTTAAATCCTCTAAATTCCAGTCGCTGGCAACCCTCATCCCTGATTATGCCAGGCCTTTAGATGATGGAATTTATCGTGCAATAGATATATATCTAAAGGTATTGCGTCTCATCATTTAAATTCAGTAATGTTCGTTTTGTAATGCAAATCATGTAGTCCACAATGTATCTCTCTCTTTTTATCTACAAATTAGATATTCCTTTTACCCTGATATAGTTCTTCATGTTAAATGTTGAGCTAGCGAACCTAGTTTGTGTTATTTAGTGTCTGTGATATGCATGTTACTCCAAAGATAATCTATGACCTGTGGATATGGATAGATAACATGAAAATATGGTATTGAATGGTGCACCGGATGTAATAGCAGAAAAAAAATATTCAAACGAGATGGAAAGACAACCAAATTTGTTAGGAGGAATTTAAAAAGACTAATATATATATATATATATATATATATATATATATGCTGAAAGACTTATTTACTTTTTCCCATAAGTGTTAATCTTCTGAGAATTGTGAATCTTATATTTTTCGTTGCAGTCCCATCCATGGCTGACGGACTCAGAAAGGGAGCAGCTATGCCGGCTCATGAACTGCCAAAAGCTATCATTAGAGGCGTGCACACATGCAGCCCAAAACGAGAGGCTTCCCCTCAGAGTAGTGGTACAAGTCCTCTTCTTCGAGCAGCTCCGCCTTCGAACCTCCATTGCAGGATGGTTCTTCGTATCCGACAACATGGAAAGAAACAATAACTCCCAGGGCCATCATCACCCTCACCACCTTATGCTGCCCAAGACTCAAACAGAGATCACTGAAGAGGAGCAAAAGGATATTAATGAGGATCATCGGCTCTTGGGTGTCGATGAAATGAGGATGCGTTTGTCTGAGCTCGAGAAGGAGTGTTTTAGCATGAAGCAAGAGATTGAGAAGCTTGGCAAGCCAAAAAGGAGGGGATGGGGATTGTTCTCTAAGAGGTTAGTATTTGGCTCAAAGTCGAATTCGGTGCTGAAAGACAAATGAGCGTGTTCCTATAGTTAGCTTAGATTACAGAGACTGAAGTAGCTAGTAAGTTAGTTGGTACGTCTGGTATCTCAATTCGATAATACAGGTGATTCTTTTAATTGTTTGTCTTTGCATGCTTTCTTCTAGATCTTAATCACAGCTGAATTTATCTTCTTCTTTCTTTCTTTCTTCTTCTTCTTCTTCTTCTTCTTCTTCTTTTGTTGTGAGTAGCTAGTGACTGATGACTGCATTCAAATGTAACTAGGTCTCAGAAGATAGGCCATAATTTTATGATTGCAGGCTTGAGATTTATTTTAGGTCACTTGTCCATACTTTTTTCGTGATAAATACGACCCACTGCCCTGTCTATGTAACCCTTAATTTGTACATAATGCTTATGCATCGGATTTCGCTGATATCATAACAATTAATAAGTAGTAAATGATTTGCCTGTATTAGCATGACATTGGCCTGTAAATCTGTAGTCTTTTCTAATACAATATAAGATGTTTCACTTTGATTGTCGAACATAAATTGAATTAATCAGAACGCCTTCGAACCAAAAACTAATATTCTTCCATCACTTATTTATCTTGCTGTAAGTTTCAGGTAATGTGGTTTTATTGAAACGAACCCTAAGGAGGAGTAAAATTCGGGAAGATCGAATACTCTGTAGCTTAGTCTGTATTACCATTTTTCTTCGAAGACCATTTTAGTAGTTCTATCCATGGAGTTAGTTACTGGTCTCTGTTTTCTTGATAAACTCAACCATTACCGATCGCCAGAAACAAACATGGAAGTCGGTGAACAGCACAAAATCTACATACAGATTGCAGTAATGAAATAATGCTAGCAGATACGGATTATTGGGTATAATTACAATAAAATGAGCTATTCTACAAGCAGATATCGCATTAAAACCACACCAGAAAATTCCTTGGACAAGGTGGATTATAGATAGGGAAGGCTCTTTTATTATCAAACTCTGGTCTTACCTAAAACAACAAGCCTGATATGCGATAGAAAGACAGCTTTAGAGGTAAAATAGGGAATAAAAAAATGCCGTTTAACCATTTAATGGATGACGGCTTCTTCCAATATGATCCTTCCCATTTGTTTCCTGACGTTTATGATGATGACGATGAGATGCCTAGTAGCAGAGAAGTAGCTCTGGAGAGACGAGGGAAGGAGAGTGAGCGGCCACTGCGGCTCAGTAGAGAGGCCACAGAGTGAGCCAATCCCATGGCTATCGCCGCCTTCACTTGCCCTCTTTTTGGGATCGGACGGCTAGAATATCTCCTCTGGCTTCTCACTGTGTTGCCGACGCCCGTCCCTGATCTTGCCATTTTGATCTCTCTTTTATCTTTGCCTCTACTATAGATTGCTTCTTTGATTTGCAATCAACAAGTGAGTTAGAAATCACAGCTATGTATTTATTTATAGGGGATGCACTAACAAACTTATCCTGGTTTTTATGTTTAAATTACGACCGTGCCATTGTTGTTAAGCACACCCTTTGAGCTGTGATTACCCCTAATAATAACAGTAACAGCTTGGTATATACTATTAACAATAATTGTAGTGTGTTTGTGCTTACTACTGTGCGCCTTCCCGTCGTAACTAAACAGTGTTCCTTTTTTTTCCCATTCCATGCAACAATATCGTGGAGGAGATGACTTACTGTAAGAAAATTAATTAATTACCCAATCCAACTCAGGGATCTAACTGGGGGGTGTGGGTACGGTAATTAGAATTAGAAATAAATTTATGATGTTGTTATAATAGGACTACTATGAAACTTAATGATTGTTTTCCTTTCTAACTTTGGACGCCTGGGAATGTTAATTTTTGAATGCTGTATTCAGACATTTAGATAATTAGCATAGGAATATATTTAAAGTTGGGTTTACCCATCCATCATGATGCTCTGCTCTGCTCTGCTCTGTCTATGGAAGAAGAATACCTAAATAGGAAGAATGTTCAAGTAGTAGCAACAGACTTTGGATGCCCCCATCCCATCCCTCTCTCTCTAACAACACAAAAAGGACCCACGGAAGCTGCTGCAGTTGCAAGTGCAAAGTGCAAGTGATGTGTTGGAAATCGTTTTAGTGATTGCTTTCCTCTCTGTGTGTCCTTGTAGGATATCTAGAGAAATCGTTATAAATATTTAATTGCCAAGGGATTAGATCCAATGACCGTATGCATACATACATATATACACATTCTCATTAGCAGCAAATTTCCAATTATTGATCGGATTTGGGGCCCTTCTTTTTTGCATTGTTTTCCGTAACATACAACACAAGGTAACTGAGGTGTTATAAAATGTGTTTGGCATCAGCAGATAGCATCAGATGGTAAAAGTGTAAATAGCTCGTCTTGTGGAGGGCATTTACGTAAGGGTTCATTATTATGCTTTTAATTACTCGGAGCGAGGTTTAATCAGTTTTCTCAGCGTGTTGTTTCTCGTACCCTGCTGCTGCATTATAGCTCCAAATCCTGTGGAATTCAACTTATGATGGAAACACACATCTTTCCATTCAGATCCACTTCCAGCTTGGTTAACACTTTAATAAACTCGAAAGCAAATGTATACAAAAGACTTGATTTCACCACTGCAATTCTACAATATCACCATTCGACATAAAACGTTGATAACAATTCACACCAAGAGTGTTGGTTGATAATTGCACACCAAGGGTGAGGATTAACGTAAATTCCATACGCCACCAACAGCTTCAAGCTGGTTCTCAACACACACAAGAACATTTAAATTTGTCAACAAGAAAAGAAACAACAAAAACTCGAGACAATGGGTTTGCTTCTGTTCATACAAATGTGCAACATTTCCTGTTTCTGTAACTTATAAAAAAAACTCTATAACCACAAGCAGCAGACATAACAATTGAAAGCACCAGTTTGCACTCCACCAAACCATAAACAGAAACTACTACTAAAGTGATATAACACATCTATACTGAGTAGAATATCGGCAAAATGAAACTAAACCTGCGATACCAGGATCTCTGCCCCCAATAAGCACGCAGATTCTGGTAAATGATATAGCCAATGCGTATCACATTGCTGCCCTCATGGCACCACGTGCTGCCTCACGCTTCATCTCAGCAGCTTTTCCGCTCCCTCGGAAATACATGTATACTTGCTGCAAGTTCAATGGCCACGTAAATTTCTAAAAAAATTGTATACTTGCTGCAAGTTCAATGGCCATGTAAATTTCTACAAAAATTGTTGATGACAAATGTACAATACTAATCTCTTTCTATGATCCTCGGAATAGGATTCCAACTTTAAGAAATTAGAGTTAAAACAAACTAAATAAAATAAAAATTACGAATGCAGAGTCAGTTGGGCAAATGTGATATGCTCTACTACGAGAGTGATTGTGAAAGTTTGTTTCTGGCTAAGATACTGACAGAATAATAAACAACCATCAATAAGAGGAAACACACCTGAATAACCCAAATACTGAGCAGAGCTTCAATGCAGAAGAACCCAAACCCAATGAAGTAGAAGATCTGCAGATTAAAGATTATTAAATGAATAAGCTATGACAAATAATATTAGCATCGAGTTATTTTATACATAAATCAGCACAGAACATAATTGCTACAGTGTAATTCCAGAAATATGTAGAGATTGAACAAAGGCATCATGAGATCAGTAAAATCATATAAAAAAGGTAATTAACATTTTTGTCACATTCGCATGCGAAAATACTATATACATAAGAAATGTATATATGTTTAGAGAAAGCTTTGCTCCGTTTTGGAGGATTTGAAGCTAGACCCTTTCCAGTTAATTTCGCTGTAAATCATCCAATTTAGATAAATAGCTACTTATTACTCATGTATTTCAACCTTTAGATCATAGAGTAAAATGCAAATTACAAAGCTCAAGAACACTGAAGCAATGAACCATTTTTTTCAATCACAGTCATATAAATTTTAATGAACCTTTAGATCATACAGTAATTTGAAGCTTTTCATGCTATTCCAGGGATCATAAACAGCTGAACCATCTGAACAAACTTGCATTCAGCCACAAAACCTTACATATTTTCCCATTCACAAATGTTTTTCCGAGGAAATTTACATTTTTTTTTATTGAAATTCAAAGATTCTTAAGCAGCCCCATCTGTTATCTACCCGGTGAAATATATGGCATGCAACAACAGTAGGGAAATATTAAAAGGTTAAAAAGCCTAAGGACATTATCCACAACAAGATTATCTCGTTGTGTTAGTAAGCCCTTCCATTTTGCCTACGCAACTTAACCTTCGGGCACACAGATAAAGAGAGCTTGAGTTATACTTCAAGTAATCATCAGACTTACCCCAACAATGACATGGCCACTAATGAGATCTACTGCTGGCAAAATACCCCTGCACATGCAGCAACATGGGGAAAAAAGAAAGCGTTAGAAATTTAGAAAGCAATGGCTCCAAGGCACTTGTGGCCAATTCTGCGACTAGGTTTTTTCCTGGTCAAATAATGATTGTTGCGCTTGCACTCTTTATCGAGTTTTTATAGCCAGGTTAGAGCCATGAGTTAATGCAATACATAAAAAACTTATACCCTGCAAAAGTTAAATCAATGTTGATGGTGTGTGGAAATGAGATAATCATGAAAACTAAATGTCAAGCAGAGATCATAATTTTTTTAAAGTTCATTAATTGCAATTACATGTGTAGACGCAAGAAAGTGAAATTGAGTAAAAGAATTTTTAATTCTCCTAGAACTTCAGTATTGATCAGATGTATATGGAGAATAATATTCCAATGACAATTTTATTGAAGGTGTTAAAAAACTTGGGGAGGCAGACATTACTGCAATTAGGAAAAGCAGATCACATACCAGGTATCCACCAGGTATCAATTTATGTTAGATGCAAAGTAGTAACTATGAGAGAGATAGAGAGAGGGGGGATGGGGGCTGCAACTCAGGATTAATAAGAAAAAAAGGCGATTACGATGTCGAAAAATTTATATAATTCTTTGCTTTAAATAATTCGTCTTCCTGATTGGAGGTGCATAGGTCATGATTGTATGAAAATATAAATCCTATCAACCATTGGATCCATATCAAAACGCATGCAAAGAACAATTACATTGTTGCAAAGAAATAAACCGTTCATAATTGTCAATTGTCCCTGCGGTCCATCTTGATCCATATGGCCCAAAACATAAGTGCACCATTTTTCATTTCATTTCAAATACAGTGATAATTTGTAATTATAAATATTTTATGTATTAATTAAATTATTAAATGCATATTTAAGTGATAATTCATGGTCACCCAACGCTTCTTAAACAAGAAATCAAAGGAAGAAAGAGACTCATCTCAATGGTAACCCATACAATCAAATTTGAAAATAACATCTTTACCATCCCTTTAAACACTAACAATGTTCTGAAAAACTTACGTCAAGGACTTCCCCTTGAAAACTATTGGTGGAGCCACGGCTGCAAACACTACGAAAACAATGTGAAGCTGCAACATCGAAGATGATGACACATCAAGTAGTGACCTTAAAAAGGAATTCAGAAAAGTTCTAGATAATATATGAACAGCCATGAATTTACCGCATAAAACAGGAAAAACCAACCAAATTTCAAAGCACTTTCAGTCCTACACAATGTGTTGCAAATACATGTTAATCAAAACAGACAAATTAAAAAATCGCTCACATGTCTGAGCCCATGAAGATAGTGGTCCCAGAAAATGAAATTTGGGTTCAAAATATTACCTCATGGCTCGATAAAGAGGTCGATACCACAGAACATAAGCTCCAGGAACACCCGCGATGAAGTAGATAATTGCAAGCAACCAGATCACCGCACCTAGAACATAAGCAAAAATCATCATCCTTCAGTGCAAATTTGATGAGAACTTTGAAAACTCACCCTCTCCTTTAATCCAAGCTGTTGTGACTGCTATTATATTCCAAAGTAGGCATACTGTCAATCCTGCAAAACCACCAATTTATATGAAGTTGATCATGGTTCTACATAATCAATGTAGGGGATGTAAACAGTTTTAAATTTCTAAAGCATATCATTTGAAATTTATTAACAGTAACAACACCACCTTGGTATCAAAATTAGTGTGCTCCAATTGTCCTATTTTCTCTTAATTCAAATCAATACAAGGCAATTTCCTCTGACTTATATGGCATTCACATATTCAAATCCTTGCCATCTAGTGCTCTAAATTAAGAATGCTGAGCCTGTAGTCCATATAGATGGAGTACATGCTCCAAACAGAAGCCATGGGGTGTTGCTCATTACAGATGTAAATATCAAACCATCAACCTCCGAGAAAAAATGACAATTTACATACAAGAAAACCAATGAGAGTTTTCCTACAGCAAAAACCAACTATTTAAGTTGAGTGATGCTAGGGGTTGATTAACTTGATACGTAGATGCTACCCCTAATGGAGAAAGTAAAAGGAGTACATAGATTCATGGCATAACCAGTTTGAGAGAATGAAGAAATATAGTTTGTGAATCCATGCAACAGGGGAAAAAAACAAGGCAAGCAATGCTTTAGGAGGAGCAGGAAGTTAGATGTAAGAAATGGACAAAAGAGAGGAATTCCATATCTTATCCAACAATCATCACCACTACCATCATCCACACCTTTTTCCCATCAAAATGACATTGTCTAAGTGGCCTAAGTAACCTGCTCTACATGGAGCCCAAGAATCCATGAAATATTAACAAAGTTTCATTGCTGAGTTGATGTCTTGTATTTTGCGAGATTGCACACACAAAGACGGACAAGATATTGCACACACAAGATGGCCTGGAAACCCTACCAGAGTATTCGGCTATGTAACTAGGGAAATTCCATATTTGTATTGAATATATTAAGGGATGCGAATAAAGAGATGCAGTCATTTTGGAGAGGTGAGACCCAAGAAAAGTTGATCTTAAGTGAACTCTATTCGAATAGGTAATAAAGATCTCTTTCTCACAGCGGACACAGATGCTTGCGCAAGAACATTGTAAATCTGGCGGTGTTTCCACCACTGCTATTGATCAAATCAAGTCATCAATTTTATGATCAACCGTCGCCAGTCAACGAGAGTTCAAACCACTCATTTATTTTACCGAATTCCTAACTAGAAAAGGCAAGGACAAGCAAGGGGTTGGGCATAATATAGCCTGACAAACTGCAACGTTCTCTTAATTGGAACAAACAGATAAACAATCTATTTTCTGTTCAGTGAAGATGAAAAGTATTCAAGTCATAGGACTAGGCCTACCTAATAATGATGCAAATGCAAAATACTGCAACCTTTGAAGGTGGATCGGAATTTCATTTGCAATATCATGATGAATGATGGGGGCAAAAGGTGGCCAATTTTTTTCCTCTATAACGATTCCAGCTGCAAAAGATAACACAGTAACTTCGCTTCAGTCAACATGACATGCAATTAATTTAATCTTTAAAATGAAATAGCGCTTCTTGTAAAGCAAACAAAAACAGGATTGCTAATTAAATTATTAACACAAGGTTACCACGTGCAGCAGCCTCTTCTCTCCGTTTTAGTTCCTACATGGTGTAAGAAGACCCAAAAAAAATGTTAAAACGCTTCCAAAAGAATGTAATCAAAGTCAAAGCTTAATTACAGGCAGGTTACTTTACAAACAGATACAAAAAAAAGCCAAACTAAGTTTCGTCTACAAGTAGAAAAGGCTTTAGGCAACCTCTACAATGATTTCAAGTAATCTAAACATGACACAAGTAGATCACTGGGTAAAGAGTCTTCAGGCTGAAGATAGAACAAAGCAAAAAGGAAATGAGAGGCCTAAATTCATCATGATGATGATCAAAATAGGGGCATTGTGGAATATGATTTAAGTCTGAGAAAGCTTCAAGCCTCTAAGGAAGAACGGGCCAAGTTTTTATGAGCAGCCACTTAATTCCTGTCTAGATCCTCTGTGTCTTGCCTATTTGGCCAAACCTATTGAAAATTGAAAAAGGTGCTTCACCCGCATACTTTTGGTGCCTAGCCCCAAACTGGAGAAGGTCAAGTCCGGACAAAAAAAATACAAACCAGAGAAAGAAAAATATGATTAACTTCTGTGTAGGCTACATGGGCCACTTTCTAAAAGAATGGCACCAAATTTTTGGACCAGATAAATATGATCCGAGTTAGGATGGAAAACCTCAGCACCAAGGAGTCCGAACAAAGAAAAACCTATGCATATGATTACAATAACTTACTTCCTATAGAGAATTGCATTCATATCTAAGGCATAAAAAGAGCCTAAAACCCACAACGATCAAATCCCAAAAGATTGTTCTTTAATCTTAACTAAACTGGTATTAAAACTGAAGTAGCCAATGCATGGCAATTATATTAGTTCTCATGTAACCAGAAGCATCTTTGACTGGCATTAAGTAACCTTTTTTAGGTATTTGTTTGCAGCTCAAAGCACATATTACACACGCAGGGCACATGCCCATCAGCCGAAATATGTATGGAAAATCTAACATATTGACCTAAACATTTAAACCTTACACTTCAACTAGTTCAAAAAGTTCTGTAGCATCAAGATTATAACTAGGAAAACTTTAAATGACCTCAGTGAATTTATTTCAAAAATTTCTTCTCTATGCATTTTGCAGCTGTTGGCGTCGAAATCTACACCCCACTGCCGAAATCAAAAGTCAAAAAAAGTCAAAGTCAACGTCTAAGTAAACCCGGGTCCGACCCCTAGCAACTGGGCCCACGCCCAAACCGCCTCAAGCCCATGCGAAGCCAGCCATCGAAGAAGAAAGAAAAAGAAATTTGTAATAAATAGATTTTTATATGTAAGTGTGAAATTGTAAATTAAGTGGACAAAAAATCCAAATTATAAAAAATTGATGGCTTATGTGCAAAAAGAAATGAGCACATGGGTATGGGAGAAGCAAAAGAACAATTTTGTAAAAACCAAAGAGGAAATGTAAAGCCTATATAAGGCAAACATATGAAGAAATCAATAACTTTGATTCCCAGATCATTCTAAGGTTTTGAACCTCCTCTCCCTCTCCTCAAGGTTCTTCATCTTCGCCAAATTAATCTAGAGAAAAAACCTCATTTTCTAAAATAAATTAGATAAACCTACAAATTTATTGAAAGAGCGGCTCTTTCTTCTACCAAATCTCATAAAGGAGAGCTCTTAGGCCTTTTCTTCTTCCTCTCTCTTTGCTCCTTGAAAAGGAGGAGAACCCATCTCCCAAAACCAAACTTTTGAGAGATCCAAAGCCTAAAGGAGGGAAAAAGAACCCTTTTCCCCTCATTTGAGATCCATAGCTCAAGTTTTTCAAGATCAAAAAAGCTCTTTTGGACTAGATAGAGAGAAGCTTGAGGGTGACCCCACCAAAGGAAAATCATTTAGGCCTCTCACATGGGGAATGCGGATTTCGATCCGTACTCCCCTCTTAAACACGAATTTCATCCGTGTTTCATCCAAATACGCGGAAATATAGGCTTCGGCGTATGTTCTCCAAAATAAAACGAAATCCAGTGATTATGCCGCCGAAATTTCGTCGAAATAAGCACATTTGGCTTCTTTAGAAAACCAAGTTAAAAGATAATAAATAAATAAAAAATAAAAATATATAATAGCAAAAGAAAGAAAGAAAGCCGTCGGGTTTGCCCGACCCAGACCAAACCGCCCACCGATGCGTCGCCGTGTACCTCCAAAAGGGAGCACCCAATACCGGGAACCCAGGCCCCGGCCCCCAAAGGGGAGCCGTTTCCCCAGGTGGGGGAGCTGCCAGCCCCCCAAACAAAAGGGGAGCCCCCAAGGGGGAGCCGGCCCTAAGGAAGCCAACCCCCCAAGTGGGGGAGCCGACCCCCCAAGGGAAAGTGTCGGCTTCCCCCCACAGGAAACCGTCTCGGGTTCCCCTTTGGGATACCCGGACATCTTTTCACCTAAAATAAAAATAAAAATAAAAAAGGGGTAATTGAAGAATATAAAAAATGAATGAACAAACTTGAATTTATTTTTAAACACAACACATTTTCACATCGAGTTCGCATGATCGCAAGACCCGTTAATCGGAGGTTCTCTCGTCTCAAAGCAAAGGGTAATTAACGACAGTCTTATCTGCGGCTACCGGAGATTAGAATCCCCACAATCAATAAACAGTCGCTCACCATCGAGTAGGGAGAATTTACATAACACCGGATAAGCGAGCGCGTTCATCCCAACGGGTGACGAAAAACACTCTACAGCAGCTACTTGATGCCCTAGCGAAAAACTTAAAATCATTTACTGTATTTATTTTAGCACACTAAATAGTGTATGTCACTTGAATAGAATATTTTCAATTCGATGGTCTGCTATCGGATTTGAATGGATACACTTTGCTTTCAAATTCTTCAACAAGTAACCAAGCATTACGCGCACACAATAAACCAGCAATCAGCATACAACACAAGTGTGAGAATTAGACATGGAGAGCACTCTAGATGGCTTCCTTAAAACTATGTTCATGAATGGAAATCAGGATTGTATGTACTATGTACCTTTTCCCTTTTATTCAATTCCGCCTCCTTAGCTTGGAGTTCCCTTTCCTTTTTCTTCATGTCCTATGTAAAACATAGAAAGCTTTTAAGAAGCATACGCAAGTGCAAACATCTATAAGACAAAACAAGGAAAATATTCGAGAATCAACAATGTTCAGTATGTCAAGTAAAGAATGTTTAACATTACAACAAGCTATGGACCATGGAAATTTGGCATCAAATCCCAGGCCCTCCATTGTATTAAAATATTAACTGCATTTCTTCCATGATGCTACTCCAAAACACAGTTTACCTACCTTTGAAGAATCAAGAGGAATGTCCACTGCTGCACCTCGATCATTGTAGAAATCGGCAGGTTCAGGCGGAAGAGGTGAAAGCCGAGAATTTGAAGCAGGAGGAACACTGCCAGGGTTCTACAATATTGTAATACATGAACTATAAGAAACTATATAACAAAAGATAGAAGAACAAAATAGATGCATTGGTAGCTATATTGTCAAGCGCGTCATTTGCAAAATTTTCATCCACAAAGGAAATAGCATAAAACAGTTTCAAGTAGGTTTAATAATATGTTCCATATGAAGACACCTTACTACTGAAAAGATGAACACATTTTCTCTGAAAATCTTGGCAAAGCATTTGGCAACACAGAAGAAACTTTCTAAGTAAGAAGCCTATTCAAGTTTGTAAAAGCCTAGACCTATTATACCTCTTTTCTGTATTCTACACGAAGAATCACATGTATCTATAGTTCAATACAACCGTTGAAGGAAAAAGGGGAAAAATTAGATATTGTTATTGAAAGGAAGAATAATAACTTGGGCACTTCATTGGGAAGCTAATATTCTAATTAGGCTGTAGAATCTTACAAGATTTTGTTTAATGAATATATATATCATGAGAAATAAAAATCTATTGCAAAACTTGAACTTAAGTAAAATTGTATATCATTTTCTAATCATAGTGAAGTAAATGAACATTAGAAGTATCAAATTCAGAAAATGCTTACGGTTGTGTAGAATGCACCTCCACCATAATTTGATTGTCCAGCTCCTTTTCCACGGTCCTGATAGATAAAGCATGATGCAGAAAGCATTAGAATTCCTAACTGAAACTAAATATATGAAACTGAACATATCGAGTAGAAATATACATAAATTAGTGAGACAGACCATGAGCCCAGCTCTTATGCCAAAAAAGAAAGTTCTGCTCTTATGCCAAAAAAGGAGGGGGGCTGGAAGGAAGGGAATACATGATATACACACATAATATCTTGAAAACACAGAATATGGGATATAGATACATAGTACATACGACTATAATAATTTGTTTTCTTTGTGTGTGTGTGTGTGTGTGTGTGTGAGAGAGAGAGAGAGAGAGAGAGAGTCTATCGTCATGCAAATATGTGGACAAATATATTACCCTTTGAAGATGGATGCATATTCAGCTATGGCATAAATTTGACATATAGATATCTGTAATGCAGTTCATTACCATAGCTACCATATTTGAATCAAAATCCCTCCCATCTAATTAGAATTAACAGCTTGATCATCGACATCGACGGATCAATTCAAAGTTTGAATGAAAACCAAAATGGTTATATAGATATGGGGAAACAACATAAATATCTTTAATATGCAATGACAAACAATGGAATCATAATTGACAATATTAGCAAGATCATTCAATAATCTGCCAACAAATGAGAAAACGATCGTAAATGTAGCCCAGGTACTATTATTACCTCAAAATCTAGAAGTGTTGGTTAAAATTATCTTTATTACATCAAGCGCCCGCTTTACTTTCGGATTATTAATGTTAAAGCGTATTTTATCAAATAAAGAAAGAAAGAAAGAAGTAGGATCAGATGCACTAAAATCAATGGATTTGAGAGATATTGGGAGGGGGCAAAGGAACTGCCGAACTCCAAAGAAAAAAAAGATAGCATCTCAAGAGTAACAGATCTAAGCAAAAGAACGGGGACAATCCTGCGATAGGGTTTCAACGAGCCTTAGGACTAGGATTAAGTATATTCAGTCCAGTTTATACCAGATCTAGTAAATCTAATGAAAAGGAAAAACCCTAAGAACACCAAATCTATTGAAG
The DNA here is from genome assembly GCA_030015575.1 of Agapanthus africanus. Taxonomy (NCBI): domain Eukaryota; kingdom Viridiplantae; phylum Streptophyta; class Magnoliopsida; order Asparagales; family Amaryllidaceae; genus Agapanthus; species Agapanthus africanus. The sequence continues at coordinate 985,139,923 of CM057338.1, forward strand.
AAAGACAGGAGAGAGGGAGGCAGGGAGGGAGAGAGCATGATGATGATGATGATGATGAGAGAGAGGGCCCACTCACCGCGAAAGGATTGACCTCGTCTTCATCGAAAGGATTGGAATCGTAACGGCCTGCCATCTGATCCACCACCACCTCCGACGACGACGATCGATCTCTTCTTCTTCTTCTTCAGATCACTCGGATCTGATCTGGGGATTATATTACCAATAAAGGGATTTGGGGATTTGGGGATTTGAGGGGGTTTTAGAAGAGAAGGAGAACAGGACGACTCTATTTTTCCTTCGTCAAGAAGCCAAGCCAAGCCAAATATTTATTTTTCCTATTTTTTTTTCCCTCTATTGATTGTTGAAACTCTCTTTATTCAAACAGCAAAGAGGCAACTGCCCAGGAAAAAAAGGATTTTTTTTACAGAAACGTCCCCCTAAAGTTAGCTATCTACAAAAGAGTCGTTCAATTTTAACAAATTACAAAAGAGTCCCCAGTTCTTTTAAGTTCCAAAAAAAGAACCCCGACTCCATCGATCAGTTTTATTTTTTTCTATTCTTAAATCCTGAAAAAATTAATTAATTAATTAAATCATAAACTCAATTAAGAAATTTTTGTTGGATATAGGTGTCCTCAAGGCAATTATCGTAGTTGCTGGAATGTAATTAGTGAATTCGAGAAGGGCCTATACCAAGAACGGTCTTGATACACTATCTGGTTTATATTTGGCATTCATAAGTATATGTTTTATTCGGTATAACGTATCACTGCTACATGATAATAAAGCCCATATGATCTTTCCTTGACTACCAGAATTATGATAGGAATCATACTAGTGGGGCATGAGTAGTCTATAAGCACATCCTTAAAAATCCCTAGTCGTAGGAATATCGAGACTGAGCATCGGTATTCCAGTTTAGGCTAGTGTATACGTTTCATGATCCTGTACAGGACAATGGCTGATCCGATAGCCATTGGTGTTTGACTCCGATGATTGTATATAGGTGCTTATTGGATGAGTTACACTGGACGGACTCGCCGAGAACTCCTAAATGGTATTATACCAATCGTTGGATAGCAGTTCTCTGATGACATGAGTACATGGTAGACCCTAGACCTAATATCCTCATAGTTTCTTGTGTGTGTTCCTACTGTACTTAGATTGTTACCCTGCCACGGCTTTAAAGAACCGTGCAAATAGGTTTTAGTTGGGTAAGTCTTGAAGCACATGGAAACAGTAAGCGGTCAAGAGAATTCATCTCTCCCGGTATATGGAGTTGATGTCGCACTATGCACAGCTGGTTATGACCATAAGTTCTTGGCCAAGGCAGACGAGATTTACTGATAAGTGTTATCCGTAGTTTCTCGGATGGACATGACCTTGACATCAGCACGACTTATAGGTTTATTGGGAGTCTGACGATTTCCACCTCCCAGACCCGGTATGCTACAGTCTTAGACGAAGAGACCGGACTGTATCATTGATAGGCTCTGGCAGGGTACGGACGAGCTTGCTTGTCGACCGGCTTTTCGTTCGATACTTGGATAGCCGTTATGTACAGCTAGTACCGCAAACGCGCTTGTAGGTTTACCCGGTGGAGGATTGATCTGAAAGTGTTTCGGATCAAACGGATATGATCCTAAGCTACTACCAGCATATTGTCGAGTCTTTAGAATCCAACATAAAGGGTTTTTCCCGTTCTAGAGAAATAATGTAGTGTACGTACGGCGATGCGTGTGAGGTCCAATTAAACATGTGTATGTGATACTGCATGTATTAATCAGACGGATGATACTGGCCGGTTTATGATTGAACCTGGTCATTAAATCAAGTGTTGATTTAATGATATCACTTATATATGATGATGCATACATAAACTAGTATTATTGTGTTATTCTCACTCTCTTTTGTTTTGTTACATATCATGTGCATGTTATATGCCATATGTATGTATATATATATATATATATATATATATATATATATATATATGTCACGCCCCGCTTCCCAAAATACGGAATACGAGGGGTTGACAAGGCCAACCATGCTCCTACGGTCAAGGAAACATCCTGCCGTAGTCACACTTCGGCTTCTAGCTTTACATGGTAATCAGTAAATAATGCGCAGGTAATGAGAAATACAGTAACTGGAACAAAACAGTATAAAGAACTGACCTGATGGGAAACAAAAGGTATAACCCTGGATAGCTAATCAAGATGTCCGTGATGTACGTCTAGTCCTGGTCCAGGCTAAATCTTCTCCTCACACTGAGCATGCATACTCAGGTCGTCAGAGCGACACAATAGCAATATAATATATAAAATCATGTGACAATTCTAACAGTGATAATAGATATATATAACAGTAAATCAATGACGGTATAGGTATGAACATGCAGTAATCAATACAGCGGAACAGTAAAAGCAGTAGAATGATATGCCACGTATGTCAACACAGTAAGTATGTATATCGATGCTATCATCCCTATCAGTCTCTAAGTCTCACTGTACAGGTCACTAAACCTATCGTCAGTCCAAGTGTGAGAGTCAACCACTCGCGAGTGTCCTCCACCCAAGGGCAAGGGACCACGGGCCCAACATGTAACTCACGGTAATAATCATGTATCCTGTAAATCTCCATATATCTCCATATATATAAGCCGGCATGGGACTCCCGAGATTCTGTTGAACTTACACTCAAACTACCCCACACCCCGTGGTCTACATCACACGCTAACCATAACCCTAAATACCAGTCGGTCTGTGACAAGTCTGCGCGAGAATTGGAGGCAGGACCTCCATCAAGCACGTCCCGACTAATACCTAAGATAAATGTCAGAGTCTGATGTCTTATCTGTGACACCCATGCAAGAGTTTCCATAAGTGTCTCATACTACTTATAGTCACACGTACACGCGTTCCACGGACGTCGACAATGCAATAGAATATTAAGGTTCACTGATTGTGTACAAGTACGTATCACTTTCACTTATTCACTGATACACGAACACTAACGTACTTGCCACAATCATCACTAATCCTATCACTGGGTAATGCACGTTATCACTAGGTTATCAATGCAGCGACATAAGTATGATATGATGGGGAAACGGTATATAAAGCATGATTAAGGTATTTTAAATCAGTATTCTACCACTTGCAATATTTATCATAAATAACACGCGTATAGTTTAACGAAACGATAAAATGAGAATAGATAGTATGATTAATTATCTAACCAGCGAATTTGGTTTCACGGCAATCGGGTTTCAGGATCATTAGTTATGACCATTTCCTTTTAAGCGTTCACGGCTGGAAATCCGGTTTCAGAATCAGAAATCCGTTTCGCAACGCGTTTTAATCCCAGTTGGGATCAGATTTTAGCGACTCTACAGTTGAATGAAATCTAGAGTTTTCAGTAAGGTTTTCAATACAATAGACGGGTCTTCAATCGCGTCTGTACGTCAGGAGATATACATTGTTCAATACTGGTATGTCAATTCTGATTCTGTTGGGACTGTTATACGTCCCGATCTTTTAAATTACAGGTTAAATAACAAACAATAACGAAACAGGATGAAACTAATTGTGTTGTCTAGCTAACAGATTCACCTATAAATAACAGTGGAGTTCCGCAATCTACGAGTTAAGGAAACAGGGTGGTACCCATTACGGGACAGTAAACAACAACTAGAGTCGCTCTGGACTGCAGTCCAGAGTCGCACTCCGATCCAAATATTGACACAGTTTGAGTACAGAAATATTTGGAAACTAGCATAGGGTTATAGTTCGTCGAGTCGGCTTCGATTTAAGCCCTCGAACACATCATTCCAGTATGTAAATAATTTATGGTGATTTTATCGGTTTTCAGGTATAAGAAAATTCCAGTTTTACGAGTAAACTTGGGGGTAGTCGTTTTAGTCGTTAACGGTCATATTTTCCAACGAAATTCTCACACTAGATTCACAGCCATACGGGCCAGCTTATACAATCGAGTTCCGTCAAATTAAATGATGATTTCCTATGAGAACATATATCGAACAGTTACGTCGTAATATTTAACAGAAAGTAAAACATGGGATATATACGATTTTGATTTGTAATTAACAAAATTTAGTATGTAGCAAGTAGGGAACTTGCATGGACACGTCTCAGGGATGTACGGTGATGGTAACGTCACGAACGCGCGACGAACGGCGACGACAGCGTCTTGGAATGAGCTCGGGTTTTGAACTTTGGAGATGCTCGGGCGGTGAAGAGTTTGGGAAGAAGGATATGGGTTCTCGGATGGTGGCTGGAGGCAGGAGACGGCGACCGGTACAACGGCGATTGGGATGGATGCAAGTGCTCGGAGAATTGACCTAGCTCGATGGTGTCGTGGATTTGGGTTAAAATCAACGGCGGAGTTGTTGGCGACGGCAGTGATGGTGCTCTGGCCGTGGCAGGGAAGCTCGTCGGCGATGCAAAGGTCGGTGTTGATGGTAACAGCAAGGTGGTGCTGCGACGATGGGTGAGCTCGGGGTTCTGGGTTGAGGGGCTCGCCGGTGAGGTAGTGATTGCCGTGGTTTTCAAGTTGGTCATTGGAGGTTGCTCGAGGGAGATGGTGAGGTTGTCGACGGAGGAGGAAGCTTGGTCATGCCAGCGCCGACGTGGAGGTGGGAACGGTGGGGAAGCTCAGTGAGGTATGCTCGGCTGAGAGGGAGGTGAGGAGGTGGTGCTCGAGTTGATGAGGCGGCTCGGGGCAGCGGGGAGCCTGTCGGCGTCGTCGGGGTGCAGACGAGGTTGGTGGTCGGTGGTGTAGTAGTGGCCTCGGTGACGATGGTGGGTGCTTGGGAAGGAGGTAGCGAAGGGGTCGACTATGGAGTTGTGAGGGTCGGCTTGGGGGATGGTGGCAATGAGGTGGTCATGGTGAGGGCTGCAGCAAGATGAGCTCGGGGGTGGAGATGGGTTTTAGGAAGGGTTAGCTAAGGAAGAGGAGAGATTGTGGGGAAGAGAGAGAGGGGGTGAGAACGAGAAGAGAGAGAGAGAAGTGAGAACGAGAATGAGGGGATGCTGAGGAGAGCGGGTCGTAAGGGAGGTGCGCGTCGCCGGGGTCAGTTGGCGAGAGTCGCGGGCGCGCGTGAGAAACGGCCGTGAGGGAAGCTCGGGCATGCGACGTGGGCGTAACGCGGGCGGAAGCGTCGGCGAAGGAAGTGGGTTGCGAGGGACAGGGGAACGGGAAAATGGGAAAGAGCCGTTGGAGGCGAAGCGGGTCGGGTCGGGGGTGAAGCGGGCGCGGGTTAGAGGAGTGCGGTGCGGGCTGGAGGGAGCGGGCCGGAGAAAATAAAGAGAAAATGGTGAAGGATGTGGGCCGGGCTGGGGTTGGGCCGAGGGATATAAGGGAAAAATTAATTGGGGAAAAAAAAGAAGAAGAGGGCTGGGGGAAGCTGCTGGGCTGGGCTGGGAATAATCAAAGAAAATAAATAAAAGGAATGGGAGATGAGGAGAAATGGAATGGGCCAGCTTTTAAAAATAAATAGAGTTTCCTTTATAAAACTGAGGGGATTTAAGCTGAGGAAATGAATCTGGAACCTGAAAATGGTCTGGGGGATTTTAGATTAAAGAAAAAAAATGTGATTAAGCATGGACTTGGGTTTATGGTTTAGGATAAATAATTAGAACTAGGATTTGGGTTCAAATAATCTTAACATAGAATGGGAAGAGGCAACAGCTGGGCTGGAGGAAATGAAAGGTAGGGTATGGGTTTAATGGAATTTTGAAAATAAATAAATAATTATAAATAAATTTTATAGGTATAAAGAAGTACAATTATTGGTATAACAGGGGCTGGGTATTACAATATATATATTTATATGTAATGTAATTTCTTTTTTATTCTTTTTCTTTTTGCATAATATAGAAATGAGGTGGAACTCATTTGCTTACTCACTCATCTATTTATTCATGACACTTGGAAGAAAGATAAAGCAAATAGTTTATGAAAAGTGTTTCTACTCTTTTCCATTAACCATGGTTTTCATTTGCACCATATTCTTCTCTCTCATCCAAGAACAAAAAGAAGAAGAATAAGTAGAAAACAAAAGAAAAAGGAGAGCAAGAGAGTTCATTTATCATGCTACATCTCTCTCATCTTATCTCTAGAAAGGATTATGTCACACCCCACTTCCCAAAATACGGAATACGAGGGGTTGACAAGGCTAGCCATGCTCTTACGGTCGAGGAAACATCCTGCCGTAGTCACACTTCGGCTTCTAGCTTTACGTGGTACTCAGTAATCAATGCACGGGTAATGAGAAATGCAGTCACTAAATCAAAACAAATACAAAACACTAACCAGATAGAGATCAAGGAAGTATAGCTCTGAGTCGCTAGTCCAGATATCCGGAATGTCCTCGAGGTACATCAGGTCCTGGTCCAAGCTAAATCCACTTCTCACTTTGAGCATGCATACTCAAGTCGTCAGAGCGACACAATAGCAATATATATAAATACAAATGTGAACACGTGCAATAATGATGAATATGGAACAGTACGCATGAAGTGATAATATGAGCATGAAATAATCAGTAAAGCGGGTATATCAAATCAGTAACCAATGCATGTCACTAAACCTATCAGTCTCTAAGTCTCACTGTCCAGGTCGCTAAACCTATCGTCAGTCCAAGTGCGAGAGTCAACCACTCGTGAGTATCCCCCATCCAAGGGTAGGACCCAGGGACAAGAGAACACGGGCCCGAATCGCTCGCTAGTAATCAGTAATATCACCCATATATCTCCAGAATCGCTGTATGTGCCGGCAATGGGACTCCCGAGTTTCCGTTGAACTCACACTCAAACTACCTCACACCCCGCGGTCTACATCAATCACCTGCCATAAACTCAAATACTAGTCGGTCCATGACAAGTCTACGCGAGAACTGAAAACAGGGTTTCCATCAAGCATGTCTCGACTGATACTCAAGATAAATGGACAGTGTTCGGTGCCTTACCTATGACACTAATATAAGTGCTCCATAACCGTCTCATTCCAGTTATAGTTACACTTATATATGTCCCATAGACGTCGACAATGCAATAAATCAATAGGGTCCGCCGATTGTGTACAAGTACGTGTCGCTTCGCTTATTCATTCACGCTTTAACGCTGACGTACTTGCCACAATCAAAACACCAATATCTAACACTGGGTAATGTACACAACCACTAGGCTACCAATGCATATGAGCTTTACATGATATGATGAGAATACAATAATTATGATATGAATAAGATATCATCAGTCAGTGTCCGAACACTTGCATAATTCACAATAAATCATACATGCAAAATTAAACGAAACAATGTAAAAGGAGTAAGCAGTATGTTTAATTATCTATCCATAAAAATTGGTTTCATGCCAATCGGGTTTCAGGTTTGCTAGATACGGCCATTGCAAGTTAAGTGTTCACTGCTGGAATTCCGATTTCAGAATAGAAAGTCCGTTTCGTAACACATTTTAATCCCAGTTGGAATCGTAATTAGGCAATGCTATAGTTGAACAATAATTAGAATTATCAGTTAGGTTTCCAACACAATTGTCTGATCAGGAATATCCTATAACCACAGGGAGTTATGGCCAGGTTTAGATTGATGTGTAAAATCTGTCACTGCAGAATTCAGCTAGACGCGTCGACATTATAAAATGTGTTAAAAATATCATACAGAACAGGAATCCAGTGAAACCAGTAGAGTAAGAAAGCTAACTCACTTTTCTACGTAACGATATATGGTTCCGCACATTTCCGCATTTGAGTAAGAAAAAAAAGTAAGTTAAAAACAGGGGTTATCTGGAATTACCGCTCTGGACTGCAGCCCAGAATCGTAATTCTCCGCAGTTTTCTCTATCATACTAGTTCAATTTTAGGTATCAAAATAGGTTTCGGTAACTTATTCTATTGGCTTCGATACAAACTAGGGAACGCCAAAAACCGATTCGTAAAAGATTTAATGTGAATTTAACGGTCTAGCATGTTCAGGAAATTCAGATTTCGTACCGACTATCGGGAGAAGCATTACATAGGTGAAAGGACAGTGGTTTTCAACTAAATTTCTATAGCATATCGGTAAACAATAGGCGGGTTTAATGATCATAAGTTCCGCCATTTAAAGTCCGGTTTTCACATATAGTTTCGTATCAAACACTTGCATCATATTGGTTTGCACGAATTATATCTACACGACATTAATTCGAAATTGGGTTAAATACATAATAATAGCATGAAGCAAGCAATATACTTTCCCGACGACGTGTTGACGACGGTACGGCAGCGGCAACGGCAACGGCGCGATCGCGACACACGCGAGGCACAGCAACTCGACTTGGCTCGAGCTCGAGTCTCGGCAGCGGCGGCTTGGTTGTCGAGGTCTTGACGGCGAGGGTGGTGGTCGTTGGTGTCGGCGCTTAATGGCGAGGCAGCCAGGGATGTAGGCTGCGGTGGCCGGAGGAGGTTGCTGGCAAAAGGGGAAGTCCGAGTTGGAGGCGATGAGTGTTGGGTCCTTGGTGTGCAGGGAATGTTGTTGTCGGGGTTGGGTGAGGGCGGTGGTTGTTGAAAGGAGATCGGTGAGAGAGGGGGAGGAAGTTGATGCACGAGGAGGAGCTTGCTGAGGTGATGGGGTCAGTCGGAGGGTGGTCGAGGCAGTGCTCGACAAAGGTGGTGGCCTGGTGCAGCGTGGGGCGGTTAGCTAGATGCTCGGGGTTCGTCGGCGCTCTGGAGGTTGCAGGGGTGGTCGATGTGGCTCTGGGAGGCGGCCGGCGGCAGGGTGTGTGTGAGGAGCTCGGGTGGGTTCATCGGCAGCGAGAGGGGGTGCAGTAGGGAAGCTCGGTGAAGGGGTGCAGTGAGGAGATGGGTTTTGGATAGAAGGAGGTGGTGGAGATGAGGGAGCTCGGCTGGTATGAGCGAGAGAGGGAGACGAGGTGGCCGGCGGCGAGAGGGGACGACGACGGGGTCGGAGGGACGATGGTGCTCGGTGGTGTTGAGAGGGAGAACGAGAGAGAGGGGAAGGATGAGAGAGAGAGAGAGAGCTCGGGGCTGCAGTGAGGTGGCCTCGGGGTTTTGGCGAGGGAAGCTAGGCGATCGCCGGTCGTGATGGCGACAGGGGCTGCTCGGTGAAGAAGTGGGTGTGGTGAAGAAGTGAAGTGAGGTGATGGGAGTTGGAGGAGATAGGGGAAGGGAACGTTGTGAGGAGGGAGCGAGTCGTGGGGGAGTACGTGGGGGCGAAGGTGAGGTCGCGTGGCACGGGTCGTGGGCGCGAGGGAGGCGAGGGCGTGAGAACGATCGCGACGTGGAGGGGGAGGGAAGAAAAGAGCAGGAAAGGAAGAAGGTGGGTTAGGGAAGAAGCGGGTCGGGCCGGTTTGGGGGCAGAGGGATCGGGTCAGGTAAGGGAAAGGGTGTGGGTTGGGGTTCAATGGGCCGGGGTTCTGGGGGAAAGGTTTGGGCCATGAATAAATAATAAAAAAGTGAGAGAGGGAGTGTGGGCTGGGCTGAGGAAAAGAGAAAGAATTTAGAAATGAATGGGCTGGGTTTGGTTGGGTTTACTTTAGGAAAATTTAAAGGGGTTAGATTAAATTAGGGTAAGGAAATTTTAATTGGGAGAAATATGGAAAATTTGGTGAAAAATTGGTGAAAATATTTGGAGACTTATTTATTAAAATACAATAATTATTTATAGGGACTGGGTATAACAGATTAAGTGAGAGTTTCTTCAATTTGATTGAAGTTGAAGTTAGAGCCAGTGGTCTTCACATGGGTCATTTTCGACAGAGCCGATCAAGATCAAGCGCGATCCGGAGCGCCTCGGAGCTTAGCCGGTGTCCGGAGTTCAATCATTGGAGTAAATGAAAACACTTCAAAGGTTGTATTTTCTCCTAGCTCCATTCTTTTGTTTACAAGTTTTAGTTTATGGTTGATTCTAGGTTAGGGAAGTCTTGCTCGCTTGGAATTTTTTTCGTTTGTTCCGCTTCCGCAAAGATTTTATAAACTCGTCCAGCAAGCACGATGTCCTTACAATTTTAACACGACCAAACCCCAACCCTAACAACCTTCCCCTCTCTCTCATCAACTTCGTCGCCGCCGCCTCCCCGACCTCCTCCCTCTGCCCCTTTCCTCCATCCTCCTTGCTCCTTTCTCCATGCCCCTGTTCCCCTACGAAAGACGGCGCACGGGACTGCGATGTCCTGACGCTGAGATTCGGGGCAGATGCTATTTGGTTTTATCCGTCCACCTCTCCGAAGATGCCAAGTTGATTTATGACACCGTGTATCGGAGGTTTAGACGGATGCGGCCGATGTAGCAGACTTCGTCAGATTCCCCCTCGCTTGAAGGGTTTTTGATTGTGGGGACGCTCTTCCCTGTAGGCGCAAGCCCCTGCAGTTAATTACGCTACCGCATCGCGGTAACAACTTTCTCCTTCTCCAGAATTTCACTTCGTGTCGTGTGTGTTTGTTTTGTTTGTAGTTGCCCATGGATTATATACGGAGACTGAGTAATGCCGTCGCCCGTAGGACGTGGATTAGTCCAAATCCGTATTTACTTAGATTTGGGTTTGGTGTTTTTAGTTTAAGGATGCATTAGTCGCGTTGCGGCTAAGATCAACTTAAACGTTCGTTAAGGATACGATAGTCCTGTTTGAGAGTAAGATCAACTTAACGTGATAATCCATTTAATATCTGGCCATCGGGACTCGTCACCTCTCTAACGTCGTTGAAGGATTACAACGGCAGATGTCAGAGGAGTTCAGAGATGTACCCTTGAACCAAGGTTGATTTGAAGTTTTATAGTCCTTTTGAATGTTTAAGGATACGTTAGCCGTGTTTGGGGGCTAAGATCACTTAAACGGGGTCGTTTAGATCCGGCAAAAGAGCATTTGGAGGCTCTATTGTTCCAGTTTAGGGACGTAGTGGTCCATAGGTAGTTTAAGGACGTTGTGGTCCATGCTCCAGTTTAGGGACGTGGTGGTCCATGTTCCAGTTTAGGGACATGGTGGTCCATGTTCCAGTTTAGGGACGTGGTGGTCCGACATTAGTTTAAGGACGTTCCGGTTCAACATTAGTTTAAGGACGTTCCGGTCCAACATTAGTTTAAGGACGTTCCGGTCCACGAGTTTAAGGACCCCGCAGTCCGTATTCATGTGTGGTTGTTGGGGCCCGTCGCCTCTCTGACGTCGTTGAAGGATTACAACGAGAGGTGTCAGAGGAGCTCGGAGATGTACCCTCGAACCGGATATAAATTGATTTAAGGGAGCAATATCGCTCAGTCAATTTAATTTGAGGACTTACGGCCATGATTGGGCTAAGTCCAAAGTATTCGACGCCTTTTATTTGTTTTTGGTCTGTTAGACCTGTGTTAGGGCTTGGCCCATTTTTAAATAATGCATTGCATTATTTTCTTTTTTTTGTTTGGGCCCTGCCCATAAAAGATGCAGAGCATCAATTTATTTTGGGCTCTGCAAGGCATCTGCATAGCATTTTATTATTTTGTTTGGGCTTTGCCCACTTATAAATGATGCAGAGCATCAATTTAATTAGGCCTGTTTGGTCTTTTAATTGAGCCTGGCCCTTCAGTAAAAGAAATGCATTGCATTTGTCAGGCGCTTTGCGCCAATCACTGAGCGCAAGCGCTTATGGTGAGGACACGTGTCATGCTCTGGTGAGCGCAAGCGCAACAGCGCAGTGCGCTGCGCTGTTGCGCTGCTGACACGTGGCGCGCTCTGGTGAGTTGCGCCAATTCCAGAGATCAAACCTCTATTTCAAGAGCGCGTAGCGTAAGTTGTTCTGTAGCTGACACGTGGCGCTCTCTCAAGAGCGCAATAGCGCAGTTTGGAAGTGCAAAGCACTAAGAATCTTTTAGATTCAAGAACAGAAGTGCAAAGCACTATTTGATTTCTTGATCTAATTTAGATCAAAGAAAAATAAGTTTTTTTCTTTTGTTTCAAGAACCAGAGGTTCATAAAAGTGCAAAGCACTATTTTTTATTTTGTTGTTTTCTTGCTTTTAAAGAACCAGTGGTTCATAAGAAGTGCAAAGCACTGTTTATTATGTGAAGAACATTGATCTGGTTTTTAGATCAATGATTTATTAAAAGAGATTTCTTCTCTCTCGTGAAGGTTTTTACCTTTTTCTTTTAAATTTTCTCAGAGTTCTCTCTCTGTTTGAAGCTCTTGACTTTTTTCAAGAAAAAATGTTCATGCCTTTGAATTGAGGTCTGAGGTCTCTTTTATAGTGCCCATAAATTAGTTAATTTTGTTGAAAAGATCTTTCTCTGAGTGATTTGGGGAATTTTCCCCACCGTTGGATCTTTGATCCAAGGGCTTCTGTTTTACAGAAGAAAATCTTCTTGTTTTAACAAGAACAGAAAGATTTCTTTAAAATCTTAATTCTGTTTGGCGCAAATGCCCCAGCGCGTGACACGTGTCGCGCAGCGCATCTGCGCTGACACGCGTCGCGCAGCGCAGTGCCTGCGCAACTGAAGCGTTGCTTCCTTTAATTTTGCTTAAAATAGAGCTTTGCTCTGATTGGGCGCGCCTTCTTGGGCGCTGCGCCGATGCGTCTGCGCCTGACACGTGGCGCGTTGCGCCCGGGATTTGAAGCGTTGCTTCAAAATTTGAATTTTGAATTTCCAGCAGAGCGTTGCTCTGATTGGGGGAAACAAATACCCCCCCACCGTTGCGCTCACGTGGCGCACACGTGAGTGCAGCGGTGGCAAACTCCTGATCGTTGGATCAAGGGGTGAGCTGAAGGGGCGCAAGCGCCTATAAATAGGACCCTTGGTCTTTAGTAAATGTTTTATCATTTTCAAGAATCTTGATTTTCAGAGCCTTGCTCTTGCTTTTGAGAACTTTAGAGCCTTTCTTTCGTTTCTCTTCAAGAACTCCAGAGTTCAGATTTTAGATCATCTTAGGTAAAATTTAACTTAACTTAAATTAAATTAAATTAACTTTAATCAACAGAGCCTTGTTCTTATAGATCTTTGATCTAAAGAAAACCCCTTTGGGGTTTCACCAACAGAGCCTTGCTCTCAAGAGTTCATAGATCTACAGAGATCTTGTTTCATGGATTCTAACCCATGAACAAAGCTCTGCTCTTGGATCAAATGTATATCTTTTTGATCTGAAAATGAAGAACTCCTAAGAGTTTTCATGGATCTTTGAGATCCTAAAATTTTTAATTTTTAGGAGTTTAAAGAAAAAAATTCTTTTAATAGATTTTCTCATCATTATCACAGAGCTAGGCTCTTTTAAGGAATTTTATTCCCCTGAGACCAGAGTTTGACAAGTGTCACTCTGTGACAGAGCTTTGCTCTGAAAGAGGAGATTTTCTCCTTGTCTCTAGGGATTTCCCATCAATGAGGATATTCTTTTGGGGATCTTTTCATTAATTGACAGTCTCATCCAATGGTGGGGCCGTCTTATTAAATGATGTACTGTCGTCCAGATTTCGTGGGCCCCCCTTTGGTCCCCCTATCCACTGCATTGCGGTATGGTATAAAAATTTTAAAATGTTGAGCATTGGAATTATAATACTGACGACTAATTTTTATCTCTTTGCAGGAAACATGTCTGCCAATTTGTCTTTTCCGTTTGTTCGCTCGGAGGGAGGGTCTCCCCAGACACCGGTGGACCATGTGGTGTTCGCTCTCATCAAGGATCATGACCCCGAGCAAAAGAATCTTCACTTGTGGGGTAGGTAGTGCAATGAGATCATCCAGGGTCGCCGAAGTTTTGGTTTCGCCACGCCGTCTGAGCCAACATCTTCACTCCCCTACGCAGATGAACCCCCGGTGAAGTATGTCGTGGAGGTCAAAAATTGGAATTCGGATGACCTCCTCCAGCCTGCGATTGGTGCTATCCCCGTGCAGCCGCCGCCAGCAATAGATATTTTAGGGAGGAGAATTTGTCAGGGTGAAGCACGCCCTTGGGGACAGGCTTATAACATTGGATTGATCCCACGACCGCCTGCCGGATATTTGCAATGGGCCCGGTACATCCTATCAGCGAAGAGGACTCATCTGATGAGGATTGGCTTGTACTCGGCCATTTACGTCTCGCTCTTTGAGTATCCTTCTCCTCCAACGTGGTGGGTTAAGGCTTTTATCGAGTAATGGAATATCCCCACCCACACCTTCCTGATGACGGACCGGGAAGTCTCTATCTCCTTGGAGGAGTTTGCTGAAATCTCGGGTCTGCCGATGAGGGGAGAGCCTTACGAGGAGCTGCTTCCTCCTGATGAGTACGTCTTTGCCACCAAGCCGCTGGTGTTTGACCTGACGCCGGAGAACGCTATTCAGCACCAGTACCCGGGCTTGGTTAAGTTACTGGAGATCTATGAAGGACTCTATCTGGAATCGGGCATCCGGGGTGTCAGTTTCGCAGATTTTATTGCCCGCTTCATTCGACCGGAGTTCTTATCGGAGCGGAGCGAGAAGTTCGCCCAGCTCGACGACCCTTTTGGATTCGGTTTGGATCGCCGACCCACATCGGAGGATGACCACAAAGACTTTTACCTTCCTGGTGCTGCCGTCGTATCTTTTTCAGAAATCGCCGTCCCCGACATGGATGAAGAGACCTTCTTTGTAGGGTTCTTGGGCTTGTGGTTGTGCAGTTTTGCTCTTCCTATGCATCCACGCCATATGCGGCCGACTGTTTTCTACCCAGCGCATCGGATGGTAGCTGGTTTGCAGTTGTCAGTAGGAATCGCCGGGCTGGCTTATCTTTATAATGGACTTAGCGTAGCGGCGGACGCTAGTGAGCCTGGGGTGCAACCCGCCAACTTCCCGATGCACTACTTTACTTCTTGGATGGAAATGCACGTGCACGGGGTGTTCGGCGCCCATAGGATTCCTCCCTTTTTTGAGAAATGCAGGCTCCCAAGGGTCATACGGTTGGTCGGGGCTTCGATCGTAGTTGCACCTCCGCGGGAGGCTAGGGGGTTGCTTCTTCGACCACACCTGGTCGGGGCGAAGGTTTCCTTCTTGGATAAAGTCATAACAATAGGCTCAGAGACCACCAAGTCGGTAGTGTCGCTACGCGATGATTTTAAAGACGGGGCTTCCATACTGAAGGCTCGGGAAATCCTCCATCTCTACTCCATTCGGCCGGGCTACCTGGTGTTCAGGCAGAATGAGACAGCACTCTTCATGAGGTATAACCCTCACCGATTTGCTTAGCAATCGAGCTACAACCAAGGGATCCCGATGGAAGCCTTCTTGGAAAAGCCCGTGGTTAGCCGAGAGGGGATAAAGAATGCAATGCACCACTTTATGCGGCTTAACACGGGTTCTTATTTCTTCATCAGCGAGCCGAGCTGCGTCCCCAAAGTCCTCAACGCGTACGTGGCTTGGTATGCGCATGCTATGGGTCCAGTTATCCAAATGGAAAAACGCATGCTGGTTGACCGCAAGGGTGCGCCTCCCGGCGGCGATCGCAAGGCTCCCTTGAAGCCGAAGACCCCGGTTATTTCTCCATTGAAAAGTGCTGGAGTCGGACCTCCGCGCGTGTTGAGCCCTCCGCGCGGATTGCCGCTTCGCGATATTATGGATGCGCCACCAGCCTCCCGTGCTCCAGTGGAGGCGGTAAATGTGGTATCGCCAGAGTCTGGCGCAGGCGAGGATATCGGGACCCGCCGCCCCAAGGCGTTCGCCAAGCGTAAATCAGTCCCGGGTGCATCCAGAGCTGGCGGGCAAAAGAAGAAGAAGTCGCTCCTTTCCCTTGACGCGATTCTTGGCTTAGAGCCTGAGGCCCCTCTTACCGAAAGAATAAGTGAATATGGTAGCAATAAGAGCTTCGCGGTAGACCCCGCAGACACCGACCTAGCGGCCGCCATTGCGGCTTCTGAGCGATCAGCGAGGCTTGAAGCGTGGTTAAGTAAACTCGCCGAGTCAGGTAATTATTAGCTGCTCTCCTCATCACTTCATCGCATTTTTCATCATTATTCTTGACTAATACTTTTCCCCATTTTCAACAGGTGTCTCTACCGAAGAAGCTATTGCTGCCTCTTTGGAAACCTTCCAAAAGAAGGAGGAGAAACGCGCTTTAGCGGGCGCCGGTATGTCCCACCCCCCTTTTTTTAAAACAAATTTCGTCATTCTTTTTGATGATCAACCTGACTTTCTTTCCTTGTTTCTTTCTAGGAGTTATACCAGTCGACGAAGAGATCCTTCCGGAACCCGTCACTGGAGTTTCGGTCTCGTGGGGCTGCTGCAAGAGCCTCGACTTGACAAGTCGACGAGGGATGCCTTGAAGAGCTTGGAGGCATCCCTGTATACAGACGAGGACGCCTCAATGAGAGAGGCTCTGTTGAGGTCCGTTTCAAAGGCCCAGAAGGAGAGAAAGCGGCTGAGGCGCGAGGCGAAGGCGCGCCGGACTGCTTTGGCTACGGGAGCGGACCCAAGCACCGTCCCTTGGGCAGATACTCCTTCCGAAGAGGCCCCTGTCGCCCTATCCACTGCTCGCAGACAAGTGGCGCGCGCCGTTCGAAGCGCAAATGATAAGTCCACTTCGGGTAACATTTCTTTCAGAATTTTTATTGTGAGAGTTATAATGCCGACGGTTCTTATATATATTATTTTGCAGGGCCAAGTCCGACCGAGGGTGAGGCGGAGACCGTTGAACCCTGGGGAACAGAGGAGGTGGTGCCTGCCGAACCCGAGCCGACAGTGGGCAACATCATTGAGGCCTTGGAGCCTGATGCGGAGGTTGAGGGGCCTATAGCCGAGAAGGTCATTGATGCCTAGCCTGAAGTGGCGGCAGATGAAATGATCATTATAACTGAGCCCAGGATGGTGACGGACGAGGCACTTGAGGCTGGCGACCTCGTGGTGACGGTGGACGAGACGACCGCGACTACTGAACCTGAGGGAGTAGTGGGTGAGGTGGCCATGATTCCCGAGGATGAGCCAACCGCTCCTTCTCTGGAGTCTGGCAATGCTCCAGTCATAGCCCTCCCTGTCTATGGTCCTCCGCCGTCTCCCGGTCTCGCGAGCACGACAACGGTTCCTATTGAGTCGGGTGATGAGGCCGCGGGCGGTGGCCTCATGTCAACAGAGGGAGGAATCGCCTCCATTTCAGCTGGCAGCTTATCAGGTAAATCCGAAGTTGCTATCTTCTTTATCTTACCATCCTTTCTGACAAGTTCACATTTGTTCGTAACACAGGTGCAACCAGTGCTGATGCCCCGTTGCTCACGGGAGCGCCCTCGACTACTGCTTTAACGGTGGTCACCTCTCAGCCTTCTCTCATACCGTCAAAGATGTTGGAAGGTATGGGTGCGCAACTTATTAATCTCACTTTTCAGACATATAATTTGTGTACTAAAGTTATATTGTTGTGTCTGTTCAGGAGTGCTCTTTGATCATGTATATCAGATGTTGCTCCCACACTTCTCCTTCCCATCCGAACTCGCTTCTTCCTCTGGTGGCGTTGGTGAGTATGATTTCCATTGACATCTTTCTTTCCTTTTTTTTATTGATGGAATTACCCCTAACCCCTTTTTCTCATCTCAACTGCAGTGCTACAGATTGAAGGAGGGGACAAAATATCAGCTGCGCTACCGGCCCTTCCGACTTTGCCACCTATCTCAACTGGTACAACGACCATCACATTGATAACTTCCCTCTCTTTATTTTCTGTACTGTTATCTGATCGCATCCTGTTTCTTTTCAGCTGTCGTTCCGGCCTCGGCGCCCTTCGAGCCTCGTATTACAATGCCGGCGGGTCCTTATCTGAGAAGCCCGTCTTCAAAAGGCGCCGCGAATAGTCTGCGCATGTTGAGTGACTACGTCGAGGAACTCGACGTTGAAACTCCTACATTTGCCGCAAACTTCGCTCTGGTGGTGAACCCGATGCTGGCAATACTCGTGAGCTTTCATGATGAGGGCATCATCGCATCTTGGGTTAACCATTGCAGGGAGATCGAGGCCCGCCTGTATCAGTTGGAATCGCTGCGTCCCACTCCCGAGACCTTGGCTGCCAGCAATCAAAGAACAGCGTGGATTGAGCAGAGTGCTTCTTACTTCCGCCACCTCGAACAAGAAGTCATTTCAAGGCGTAAGGAGCGCGGTGAGACTTCAAGCAAGTCTGCCCAACTGCACGCTCGGGTGGAGGCTAATGCCGCACGGCTGAAGGTTGTCTTTGAGGGCCTTCTGCAATGTCTCTCCGAAGGGTTATCATTGAGGCAACAACTTGACATTGTCGAGCGAGATGCACCCAGCCAGGAAGCAGCCCAGAAGGCGGCGGAGGAGCAACTTTCATCCTTTTTACAGCAGCGGACCCAGGTGGCAGCGGAGGTGGCCGCGGCAGCCGCTCAAGAGGAGGCACTGAAGGAAGTGCGAGAGCAACTTGTGGATTTACTAAAGACACTTCCTCCTCAGTAGCTATCCTTCTTTGTATCGTTTGTGCTTGTAGATAAAAGAATGTGTATATATATATATATATTTTTATTCTTTAACACAATGTATTCTGTACCCAATCAAGTTTATGAATAAAAGATACACATTTTCTGTAATGTCTTGTGTCATTTCTCTGCCTTTTCTTTCTTTTATTATCAGCAAGCCACATGAGTAAACATGGTCAACAGATAATAGAGCACGCATCTTGACTTTCTTAAGAAATAGCGATGGCTTAGGCCGCAGGTTCAGATCTGCTGCCTAAGACTCTTCAACTCTATGAGCCGGGAGGGTCTCGTAGAGATTTTTCTCCCTACGGATCGAGAGGATCTCGTAGGTGGTTTTTCTCCTTAGGAATCGTGAGGATCCCTAAGTGTGTTTTCTCTTATAAGTCGTAAGGATCTTATAAGAGATTTTTCCCTCTTACGAGTCGAGAGGACTTGTAAGCGGTTGTTCCCCTCCTTGTCGAAGTTCGACGTTGGAGAGTGAGACCCGTGGATGGTATGCAAGAGACCGTTTTGGGCCAACTTGCGGGGTCCCAGTGCTTAGGAAACATGCTTCTTTTATGCCCACTGCCAAAGGCTTTATCTCACGAGTCGAGCCGCCTCAACAATTTTTTCACAAGTCGAGACGAATCGAGCGTTTCTCGCAAGAACATCTTAACGTCGCATTTAACCTCTGCTCTTTACGACAGAAGCCCGTTAAGGTTGGTGGTACTTAGGGTTTTGGCCATCGTACCGTCGCATAAGCTGATATAGTCCTCGATAGGCAATCGTGCTGTTCGAGTAGCCCTGCAACTGCCGTGTCTCTGATCCCTTCGGGGGCTAGACAAGACGTCTTCAAACAATCCTCCTTGGCAGTTTGACCGTCGGAAGAGCAAGCGTTAGGAATTTGCCATGTCGCTTTTTACTTGAGGCTTATTTTGGAGAGCCCCGATGAGTCATAACCACTCCGCGCTGGCGTGGGGATGATCTTCGATAGTCTTTTGGGCTTTATGTGAGTTGCCGTCAAGACCCTGAAGCTAGGAATTTGGCCTTTGCTTCGTTTGCTGGCATTGCATATGCTGTATCGAGACGAATGTTGCGGTGGGAACTAAGGATTTTGCCGTGGCTCCGTTTGTTTGATGACGTTGCGTCTGCTGTGTCGAGACGAACGTTGGGGTGACATCTCGTCTGTTGTATCGAGAAGGACGTCGAGGTTGTCTCTAGGTTGCTGGTGAACCGCCGAGGTTTGGAACTAGGGATTTTGCCGTGGCTCCATTCGTTTAATGACGTTGCGTCTGCTGTGTCGAGACGAAATTGGGGTGACATCTCGTCTACTGTATCGAGACGGACGTCGAGGTTGTCTCTAGGTTGCTGGTGAACCGTCGAGGTTTGGAACTAGGGATTTTGCCGTGGCTCCATTCGTTTAATGACGTTGCGTCTGCTGTGTCAAGACGAACATTGGGGTGACATCTCGTCTGCTGTATTGAGACGGACGTCGAGGTGGTGACCATTCTGTGCTGGTGCGAGATGATCTCCGATTGTCTTTCCGGTTTTATATGAGTTACCGTCAAGACGTCGAAGCTAGGAATGTGGCCTTCGCTTCGTTTGCTTTGGTGTGTCCAAATCCTGTTGGAGGAAGAACGCTGGGGTTGACATTTCGTCTGCTGTATCTAAACGAACGTCGAGGAGGTGACCACTCCATGTGGGATGATCTCCGGTGGTCTTTCAGGCTTTATATGACTTGCCGTTAAGACCTTGAAGCTAGGAATTTAGCCTTCGCTTCATTTGCTCACACTGCGTCTGGTGTATTGAGACGAATACTGAGGTGGAGCTGGGATTTTGCCGTCACTCCGCTTTGTCTCGACCATGGGGTCTTTTGTTAACATTGCATGTACACCCTGCTGGACTGCGAAGGAATGCCGTTGTTGACATTGCGTCTGCTGTAACGAGACGAATGCTAAGGTGGAGTTGGGATTTTGCCGTTACTCCGCTTTGTTTCGACCGTGAGGTCTTTTGTTGACGTTGCATCTGCCTCCAGCTGGACTGTGGAGGAACGCTGTTGTTGACATTGCGTCTACTGTATCGAGACGAATGCTGAGGTGAAGCTGGGATTTTGCCATCGCTCCGCTTGATGGTGTAACATCTGTGTCCTGCTGGAATGAGGAGGCACACCGTTGTTGGTCTCCAGGCTGCAGATGTGGCCATTGAGATTTGGAACTAGAGACTTTGCCATGGTTCCGTTTCGTTGCGATTCTGAGGTCGGTTATTGACGTCATGTCTGCATCTAGTTGGAGTGAGGAGAAACGCCGTTGGTGATCTCTAAGTTGTCGATGTTGACGTCGAGACCCTGAAGCTCGGGATCTTCATTTGCTTCATTTGTTGACATCGTGTCTGTAATATTGCGACAAATGTCGAGATTGTCTCTAGGTTGTCTATGAACCGTCGAGATTTGGCTTCGCTTTCTGATGGAGCCTGTTGGGAAGGTATGGTTCCCTCTTTATCTGTGCCCCTGGATTGTATACAGGGATCGATGTGATTTCACCTGTAGGGCAAAAAGTTTCATTCTTTCATTTTTTTATTCTTTCTGCGATGCTCTATCATTTCAGCTTTTTATATCGCGAAAATCGCGATTGCCCAATCATTTCGGCTATTTTTCGCGGTGCCCAATCATTTTGGCTATTTTTTCTTTTTACTCGCTGCTTTTTATTGCGAGTTGCCCAATCATTTTGGCTATTCTGCATGCATACCTTTACTTACTGCTTTTTATTGCAAGTTGCCCCATCATTTTGGCTATTTCGTATGCATGTGCGGCCTACTGGCCTTTCGCCGTAAACCTGAAATTGAATACCGATTTCGGTATCAACATCGCTACAACTGGGATATCGCCAGGAGCGAATCATCATTTGTCTCTGTCGTTATCGAACAAAGGAGGCTTAGCGACCAGGGTTACGGTCTTGTCGACTAAGGCTTTGACTTCATGAGCCGTAAGGGTCTCACAAAGTTATTTCTCCCTACAAGTCGTGAGGATCTTATAGGTGTATTTTCTTCTTAGGAATCGTGAGGGTTCCTAAGTGTTTTGCTCCTCTGTAAGTCGTAAGGATCCTACAAGAGGGCTTTCTCCTTGTAAGTTGAGAGGATTTACAAGGGTTATTCATCGTGCGAACATATCCCTAATCTCGGATGGGACTTAGTTAGGGAAATGTTTATTCGCGCCCGTGGATTGTATACAAGGGTCAGTATTGAGCCACTTGTAAGGCAATGTCGAAAGTTGTGGGGGTTGCTTAAGCACGGGTTTAGGTCTCTGTAACTTAATACTTTCAAATCTTATGAGCCGTGAGGGTCCCATAAGAGAGTTCTCCTTACGAGTCGTGAGGATCTCGCAAGTGTATTTTCTCCTTAGGAATCGTGGGGATCCCTAAGTGTGTTGCTCCCTTGTGAGTCGTAAGGATCTCATACGGGTGGTTTCTCCTTATAAGGTCGAGAGGACCCTATAAGTGTCTTTTAACGAGGTTGCGCCCTTTCGGGTTTTCACAAACACTCGCCGGTAGCCATGCTGTTTTTACTCATGGAGCCCTTTCGGGTTTTCATCCGTGTCCATTTTGCTTATGGACATACCGTTTTTTTTTAATTCTTTTAATTCTTCTTATTTTTTCTAACGAGGTTGCGCCCTTTCAGGTTTTCACAAACACTCGCCGGTAGCCCTGCTGTTTTTACTCACGGAGCCCTTTCGGATTTTCATCTGTGCCCATTTTGCTTATGGGCATACCGTTTATTTTTTATTATTATTATTATTTTTTATTCTCGTCAGCCTGAGGATGCTGCAGTAGTAGTTTAAAGACATTTCGGTCATTTGCAAGTTTTAGGACATTGCGGTCCATCATTAGTTTAAGGACATCTCGGTCCGTTGTTAGTTTAAGGACATTTCGGTCCACCATCGCCGTATTTGAGGCGAACATCTAGTTTATTGACTTTTCGGTCTATGGGGCTTTCTCCATGACTGAACATGATGTCCCCGGCATATCCATCTTTCTTGGAGCATGCGGTTGTGGCGGGTTCACCTTCCAATTTTCGAACAACGCGAACTTGCCTTGTTGGTATTGATCTTCAACCCAGTTCTTGAAGACGTAGCAGTCCTCGATCAGATGACCTACTGTTTGATGGTAAGGGTAATAATTAGGATTATTAACATCGCCTGGCCGCAACGGACGTTTTGGGCTCGGCAGATTGATGAGTCTGTCGCACACCGCCAGCTCGAACAGTCCCCTTGTTTTATCTTGCGGAAACGAGTAAGGACGTTTCAACTTTTCCTGGAGGGGTTGCCGCTTATTGCTTTGGCGAGCAACCGGTCTAGGGTCACTTAATTGTTGTTGAGCGCTGGCGACGAAGGCCGTTTTCCCTTTTCCTTTATCCTTTTTGTTCGCTCCGTTGTTTGCGGGGCCGGGATTTTTTTCGAGTAGCGTGCGATTGCATGGTTGAACGTTCTCGCAGCTCCTCAATTCCTTCATTTTTGAAATAGATTCCCCGAGGGAAGAGTTGGGGGTAGCTTCTTCGTCAGAGTCGCTTCCAAAGGTGATAATTTGCGATCCCTTGAAGTCGGCTATATAACAGTCGTTGGCGGCTCCTTTGCACTCATATATCGCGTTTTTCCGATGTCCACAAGCTTCACACTTTGTCCTGTCGAAGTGTTGCTTTTGAGCGACATACCCTTGCCACCAACAGTTAAAGGATTCGCAGTCTTCGGTAGGATGTATGATCTTCTGATGATATAAACAGAAGTTAGGGTGCATCTCTACCTCAGCGAGAGTATTTTTTTCAGAGGGCGGTAGCTTCATTCCTACTGATAGAGCTTTGGCGAACCTTTTCCTCATCTTGAATTTATTTTTACCCGCAGTGTATGGCTTTTGATTTGACGGAAGTGCCTCGACTCTTTGGTCTTGTAGTCAGTGTTTGGTTTTTTCCAGTATGGCCATCTTACGCTCTTGATTGGCTTTTGCTTTCAGACGAATTTCATTTAGGAAGACATCGATCAACTCGTCTGATGGCTGTAGAATCTCCGGCTCAGGGTTCGCCATTGATTTCTCAGCGCAAGGAGCCTCATCATCATCCGTCAGTGAATGAGAAATCACATGACAAGTCGCTACGTAGTCTTCGGATTCATCCGATGAGTTTTCTCCATCGTTTTCATCCTTGACTAAAGAACAAGCTGCCCCCGGCGTGTCTGTCTTCTTTGGAGAGTGCGGCTGTGGTGGGCTTATCTTCCAGTTTTCCGACAGCACGAACTTGCCTTGTAGGTACTGATCCTCGATCCATCCCTTAAAGACGAAACAATCCTCAATCGGGTGACTTACCGTTTGGTGGTAAGGGCAATAATTTGGATTATTAAGATCGCCTGGCTGCGATAGACGCTTTGGACTCGGCAGATTGATGAGTCTGTTACGCATTGCCAGCTCAAACAGTCTTCTCGTTTTATTCTGAGGAAACGAGTAAGGACGTCCTAGCCTCTCTTCGAGGGATGGGCGTGGACGCACGTTGTTTTGGCGAACGACCGGCTTTGAGTTGCTCAACTGTTGTTGAGCATTGGCGACGATGATCGCTTTCCCTTTTCCTTTCTTATTTCGGGAATCTGGTTTTGGAGGAGACGGTCCATGGCCCATCTGGTCCATTTGGGCTAATTTGTTGATCAAGGCCTGGAAGGTGGTCGGCCTGAAGAACATCATGAATTGCGAGATGGTCGCCTGCGGATCGAGAGTGCCCACAAACATGCCTACCGCAGGTGCCTCTTCTATGCGTTGTTCGCATTTCGACCATAGGTTTCGCCATCGCGTTGCGTATTGGACCCACGTTTCGCCTGGCCTTGTTCTGGCATTTATTAGTGCTGTTATCGGGGTGCGTTCACTAGCACTCGTGAATCTTTGTGTGAACAGTAGCTCCATCTTCGCAAATGTTTTAACAGAGTGATTAGGTAGCTCTGAATACCATTCAAAGGCTGTTTCCGCTAAGCTGCCGATGAATTGGCGAAGCAACAATTTGTCATCGCATCCAGTATTGCCGCATAAGGCCCTGAATTGAGCGACATGCTGATGCGGATTCCCTGTCCCTTTATATACGTGGAACTTAGGGATCGTATATCCCGGCGGGTAACTAATTTGGTCATACCAGCCCGGATAGGGTCGTCCAGTTTTAACAGTTTGCCCAGCCGCTTCACTCGCCTGATGAGCTCGTATTTGCCGAGCTATATAGTCATCCAGTGCGGCCTTGGAAATGGTTTCATCTTTGGCTGCTGAAAGAGCCGGAGGATTAGATGTCTCCCCTCCGTCATCTTCAACAATGATTGGAGAGTCTTCAGCTGGAGGGTCTGGCTGTAACATCATCCCTACAATATCTTGGAAGAGGAGGGCCATTTTCTTTATGCTGGTCGCTTGTTCCGCAGCCTCTTTATCCTTCTTTTCCAATATCCGGCGAAGAAACTCAGCGTCAGTTTCTTGTTCTTGACGCTCATCCGAGGACGTTTTAGAGCTTTCTTTTGGCCCAGTGAGTGCATCCATTGCAGTCATCATTTCCTGGAGTTTTTGTTGTTGCTCCTGGGCTTTCGTCACTGATCGGGTGAGCGGTCGGTGACCCGTCAAAGCGCGGCTTTCCTCCTTTCCGGAAGCCTTATAAACTGTGTGCACTACCATGCCCCCAGACTTGGGGCGTCTGTGTCCAGGCTTTCACGGTGTACCTTGTTCACAGGGGCTTTTTGCGGCCTCCTTTTCTTTTGAGTGATTGGAGTTAAGGGGGCCGTTGTAGTGGGCACCCGAGTAGCTATTGGTTTTTGTGGCTTGACGGAGTAATCCTTCTCATGCCACACCTTCATCTTTTCTTGTCGGCGGAGATAGTTTTTATCAATTACCGACTCTTGGACCAGTCGCCAGACCCCGTAAACTTTAGAGGACAGCCGCTGAGGGGGCTGCTCTAGCTTTTTCTCTGGAGTACTCTCCGCAGCTGAAGGAGTTCGTTTCAACATTGCAGTAGAAGAGTTTCTGCGCACCGTGTTCAGCAATTCAAAGTTGTTCCCGGCTGGAACAGCAGCCTTGATCCCCACCGTTGGAGCTGATGAAGTAAATCCAGAGGGGGAGTTGCCCCCAGCCTTCCTTACTCGGCGCCAGTGGCGACGTCGAGTATATCGTGCTGATGGAGTTGTTTCAGCTATAGGGGTGACCTCCTCATGCCCTCTGTGTTGGTCAGAATCTGCTGGTACCAGCCTTTTAAAGACCGACGTCCGTTGAACAGGGACGGCCAACCTGTCAAAAGCGGACTTCCGAGCAGGGGAAGCAACCTTGGTGATTTCACCTGAAACTGGAGTAGGGAAAGCTATCCGCTTCGGGATAACGCTTTCTGGCATTGCAGGCTTCTTCATGGGCCCGTTAGAGCTCTGGCCTAATCCGTTAAAAACTGAAGCAGTGGAGTTGGGCGACCCATTAAGAGGGGTCGCGGCAGTGGTAAGCCGATCGAAGACCGACTTCTTTGGAGCTTCTTGCGATGTCATTGGGGCGTTGAAGCTCATTGGCATCCCTTTGATGTCAGCCATTGTCGCCGATTCGATCTCAACACTGCCAAAAGTGCGTTCTCTTGCTCTAAGGCTAGAGAGGCGGATATAATCACTGGCAAAGTCTCATTCTCACATAAATATGCATGTTTCCCCCAATCAGAGCAAGGCTCTGTTTGAATTTCAAAAATTCAAATTTTGAAGCAACGCTTCAGATCCTCTGCGCTGCGCGTAAAGCGCCACGTGTCAGAAGTTGATGCATCAGCACAGCGCCCGAGGCAGTGCGTCCAATCAGAGCAAGGCTCTTTAAAACAAAAACTAAAGGAAGCAACGCTTCAGGTGCGCAAGCGCTGCGCTGCGCGACACGTGTCTGCGCAGTTGTGCAAGCACAGCTGCGCAAGCGCTGCGCGACACGTGTCTGCGCAGTTGCGCAAGCACAGCTGCGCAAGCACAGCTGCGCAAGCACAGCGCTGCGCGACACGTGTCTGCGCAGTTGCGTAAGCACAGCTGTGCAAGCGCTGCGCTGCACGACACGTGTCTGCACAGTTGCGTAAGCACAGCTGCGCAAGCGCTGCGCTGCGCGACACGTGTCAAGTGCTGGGGCGTTTGCGCAAAACAGAATTGAAATTTTAAAGAAATCTTTTCTGTTCTTCTTAAAACAAGAAGATTTTCTTCTATAAAACAGGGGCCCTTGGATCAAAGATCCAACGGTGGGGAAAATTTCCCTAATCACTCAGAGAAAGATCTCTTCAACAAATTTAACTAATTTATGGGCACTATAAAAAGGACCCCGGACCTCAATTCAAAGGCATCAACATTTTGTGAAAAATTAAATAGAGAGAACTCTAAAGAATTGGAGAGGAATTCTCAAGAACAAAGAAAAAGGTAAAAACCTTTAGAAAAAGAGAAAATTCTCTCATAAACAGATCATTGATCTGAGAACAAGATCAAGGATCTCTAATGAAAAGGAAAATAAACAAATAAAAAAAAACAGTGCCTTGCACTTCTTTTTATGAACCATTGGTTCTGAATCTAAAAGATGCTCAAGATAACAGTGCCTCGCACATTTTATGAACCACTGTTTCTTTAAAAAATAAAAAACTAGTTTTCTTTGATCTGAAATTGATCCAAAAGAATAAGAACAGTGCCCAGCACTTGCCAAAACTGCACTATTGCGCAAGCCGCGCCACGTGTCAGCAGTGCAACAGCGCAGCGCACTAACGCAGCACACTGCGTTGTTGCGCTTGCGCTCACCAGCACGTGACACGTGTCACCTCCACAAGCGCTTGCGCTCATTAATTGCGCAAAGCGCCTGACAGGCCATGTGGGGCACTATCAGAGTATCTAATGCTCTGCATTATTAAGAGAAGGGCCAAGCCCAATTAAAGAAGGCCTAACAGGCCTGATAAAATGCAATGCATTATTTTAAAAAGGGCAGAGCCCAAATCAAAACTGCAACAACCCTATTTTTCTACACCAAAATTTTTCTTATATTTTTTCAAAAATTCACAAAGGGGTATTTTAGCATGAGCACAAGATATAGGTAATTATTTTGTTTTTAATTACAAGCTACAAGAATGTAATAACTTCATTTTTAGTGTACAAGAAATTACTTTAAATTTAATGTATACTAGGAGTATTTATTCTTGCTGCTATCAGTTTAAGTAATTAAAAACCACAATAATTACAAGCAAGAGCTTGTAGCTCATTGGTAATACCTTGCACTGCTGAACCAAGCCACCAGAGTTCAAATCCCATGCCCCACATTATTTTTTATATTATTTTGTTTTAAATTTTTTTGGAAAGTCAACAGTAAAACGGCCATAACTCCCAAAATATGTACTGGACAACAAAAAGTAAATATACCAAATTGTACCCCAGGAAAATCCCCGACCACTGGAACCTTGACTCGGCCCGAATCGGCCGACTCGGTCCGGCGCCGCCGGCCGGACTTGGCCGGACGGCCGAGTCACCAACTGAGAAAAGTTGGCTCTTGACTTGGTCAACCCTCTTGCACACTTATTATACCTGGATCGGTTTTAAATTGGCCAATAAATCCCTTTTACTCCTAGGTTTAATGATTTTTAATGATTTTTAAATATTTTTTTTAATTAAAACCCTAACCCTAGCCTAGCCCTATATAAACACCCCTACCCTCTACCCTTTCACTCTATATTCCTAAGTCCACTCTCTAAAAATCTCAAGAGAACTCGGTACATTAGAAAACGAGCGAAAGGCGAAGCGCTGCCGAAATCGACGGCGAATTCCGGCGATCGTACTAGGACCCTTCACGACGATTCGACGCCCGGCAAACCCTCTACCTCCCTCTCACTCTCTAACATGTCCAAAACCCGTAAGTCCCCCTCTTTCTATCTTTCTTTTCTTTTAAGAAAAATACGACTTTTTAAAACCCGACGGAAATTGGAACAAACCGATTTCCGATTCGGTTTTCTATCAAAACTCACTTGTCACTAATTCCATAATACTTAAACATATTCATGTTGATTACTAATCACTTAAAAATCAATTTGGATAAAGTTTCTCACATGAAATGATAACGTTTCCATTTATCGTATTTCTTTCACTTAAATACCACAATGTTTAGTTATCACATTTAACCCTTAACAATTGCTATACCTTAGCGTAGATCACGAGGTAATGACCTACCTCCACACACACGCAATTACAGCCCTAATTGATATCATCAAAACTTAAAATACGATAATACAAGACTTTGCATCAAAATACCATTTTTTTTATAAACCTTTTCTGAAAGTTCTAAGTCGTTTACAATTTTAAAACAAAATCTTTTAATAGGAAAATACGATATTTCATGGACATCGATCGTTTATCTAAACTGACTTTGTGGTGTCTACGCTAGGCAAGTGAGCTTGGGTAACTTTAAAAGGCCCGCCTCACGATTCGTGAGCGGATCCCTCCCTCCTCACTTGTACTTACGTGGCCACAATTGACGGTGAAGAGGCGATTTGAGGCTTCTAATGACTTATCGTTTAGACCATTTAGAAATAGGCTAGTTGGCTTAGGAAACCCTAGAAACTAAAATACGGAAATTTACACCTTTTACAAATAAATACCTCATCTTTATAAAACCGTTTTCTAAATGAATAGTATTTATTAAATCTTTGCAAAGCGCCACTACAACCCACCTTTGGGGAACTCGTTAGGGATAGTACGGTTTATCGTGCACCCTCGGGCTTAGTAGTGCGAGATTCAGACCTCCGCAAGGAGCATTCGGTCTCGAAAGGTTTAGAATACGACATTTATGAAAATAAGATTTTTGGAAAATAAAATATTTATTAAAAATTATTCTTGTATAAACATATGTATATTTAACATTTAAACACCTATTTTGTTATAAGATAAAGTTTCCACATTTTCCTAAAAAAATTACAAGATTAAAAGTTATATTAAAATACCATGAATTTCAAATAAATCAATATTATAAATTAATACTTTTATTAGGATATATTCACTAGAATATCACTAAATAAAATCACACTCATTATAACCATAAAGACGAATAATAAATACTTGAGGTGTATCTTGAAAACTATACAAAAGAATTTTTTACATAAAACCCCCTCAAGTTTTATAATTTACAATAAGGACCCTAACAAATATAGAACTTCGACTGGCATTTCTTTTAGTTTGACTCGGGTTTGAGTCTAACTATTTCTGACTTGAATATGATTCAAGTCATTCTATATTCTTTAATTTTCCAACTCTATATGAACACATGAATTCCAGAATCCAGTTATCAATCTATATTCTTTAATATTCCAATTCAATATGAATACATGAATCCCAGAATCCTGTTAACAATTATTATAACTTGACTGAATCAAACCATGGATATATATCCATTATTCCGTTATTCCATTTACCTGATTATGCAGTTACAACATGTTTACTGATATCATGGTTTTGATCAGTCGTCCAACTTATACAATACAATATTATAATACAATCATAACACTACGGGGTTAAGGGGTAGACTGGTACGGAATATGTTAAAGGTGGCACGAGGTGGTCACTTAAGACGTAATTACATCCATGCCGTTGTTCCATGGTATTATCGACGGAGCCTTGTACTACAGGTTACCAAGGTCCCCGGTGTAAGTGGGACTCCCCTCGTATACACTGGTATCTTCTGTACCAGGCTACAAACAACAATGTTAATACAATATTACAATATTATAATACAACATTAAAGCTCTCTCTCTCTCTCTCTCTTTCTTACTTTCTGTCTATTCCTCCCTTATCTTTGGGACTTACCGAGCGACCTGTTCGCTGACGACATTCTATTTCTTTCTTCTTTGAATGTCGTCAGGTGCTTTGGACCCAGCAGAGATCGAGCCCACCGGTGAAGACTTGGAGCAGTTTCACGAAGATCCTGAGCTCTAGATATTGTACCTTGTTCTTTTCAGTATTTTCATTTCCTGTTATGCCACTGTTTAGGCATCGCTTTCCATTTCAGTTGTATTTACTTTTCATGCATTGTACAAAAGAATGTTATTAATAAAGTTGCTGTTATTTCTATATCTCTTGTCTCTTGTGATTTACTTTTATATTGCTTAGATACGCTTAGCGTATGTACTTCTGAGTATATACGTAGCGGGTCTCGTCGCGTCCCCTTCGCTGTATAGTGGGAAGCGGGGGTGACAGGTTTTGTTGGTGGCCCATGCAGGTCAGAGCTGTATGAATCCCTGTCATGCAGTTCTGGTCTGCGTGAACAACCTAAGCAATATAACACAAGAACCAGCAACTAAAACATTCTTTACAATTCATGTTGCTTGAATCTTGCAAATTTCTATTCCTTGAATCTTATCATTTCATGTATTTGAATCTGTCCTAACCCAAATTTTTTCTTCAAGGTTATAGATTCCCCGAACAACACCAGCACCAACGTCAACAACACCCCTCCAGTATTACCTCTCGCACCAGCTGTTCCTGCACCACCCACAGAGCAAACGGTGCTATTTGAGGCGATCCGCAGCCTTCTCGAGGGACAACAACAACTTCTGAACCATCCCGAAACTGACGCACCGGGAGTAAAGCAATTCAGGGCTTTACATCCCAAGCAGTTCTCTGGTAAAGGAAGCCCTCTTGAAGCGGAAGAATGGGCACAAAGTATCGAAGACGATCTGGCAGCAGCTCAAGTGCCAGACATCGCTTGGGTCCGTGTAGCAAAATTACAGCTCACGGATAATGCTCGCAACTGGTGGAAGGCGGAAGAAAGCCGTCTGGTACAGCCGATTGAATGGAAGACTTTTCGCGAGAAGTTCGACGCGAAATACTTTCCAGCGACTGCCAAGTTTGCTATGGAGCAGCAGTTTATTCATCTACAACAAGGATCGATGTGGGACAAATCAGTAGATGAATACGACGCTGAATTCATCATGTTAAGCCGATTCGCGGCACACTTGATACCGACGGACGAGATCAGAGCCCGTCGCTTTCAACAAGGACTGGACACGGAGATTCAGGCTGCTCTAGCCACGGGAAAATTTCCAACTCATGAAGATGCTCTGGAAGCTGCCCGCAGTTATGAAGCAGTGATAAAGGCAAGGGGCAGACCGCAGTCTACAGGAGTGAAACGTTCTGCCACTCAAATGGCAGGAGGGGCCTCTTCAAGGCCAGCTGTTGAACTCAGAAGACTGGAAGAAGTTAAGGATCGGTCAAGACCCGATTTTTGCTTTTATGGAAAGAGGGAAGGACACTTGTGGAAGGACCGTAGGCGCGCAAAAGGCCTATGCTTAGTTTGTGGCGCGTCCAATCACGGAATTGGAAACTGTCCTTAGAGACGCAACTCAGCACACACACCCGCCAACTACCCGCAGCAGCCAGCTATCCAAGCTCTTGCAACTCGTCCTGCACTCCCAGCACCACCTCCACGTAGATTCCCTGCTCAGCCAAATCGCCAATTCCATCAGGCACTGAGAAACATGCCTCGAGTACAGGGGGATATGCCTCCAGCTAGGAGGAATGTGCCACGGCGACAGGCTTTCACCTTAGCAACCATAGAACCTGAAACTGTGAACCAAGATAACCCAGGTAACTCCTTCACAACTTTGACCAAAACTTCTTTACAATCTTTAGTTCTGTCACCAAACTGTTACACTTTCCTTTTATAAATTTCGAGGACGAAATTTTTATAAGGAGGGTAGAATGTAACAACCCTATTTTTCTACACCAAAATTTTTCTTATATTTTTTCAAAAATCCACAAAGGGGTATTTTAGCATGAGCACAAGATATAGGTAATTATTTTGTTTTTAATTACAAGTTATAATAATGTAATAACTCCATTTTTAGTGTACAAGAAATTACTTTAAATTTAATGTATACTAGGAGTATTTATTCTTGCTGCTATCAGTTTAAGTAATTAAAAACCACAATAATTACAAGCAAGAGCTTATAGCTCATTGGTAATACCTTGCACTGCTGAACCAAGCCACCAGAGTTCAAATCCCATGCCCCACATTATTTTTTATATTATTTTGTTTTAAATTTTTTTGGAAAGTCAACAGTAAAACGGCCATAACTCCCAAAATATGTACTGGACAACAAAAAGTAAATATACCAAATTGTACCCCAGGAAAATCCCCGACCACTGGAACCTTGACTCGGCCCGAATCGGCCGACTCGGTCCGGCGCCGCCGGCCGGACTTGGCCGGACGGCCGAGTCACCAACTGAGAAAAGTTGGCTCTTGACTTGGTCAACCCTCTTGCACACTTATTATACCTGGATCGGTTTTAAATTGGCCAATAAATCCCTTTTACTCCTAGGTTTAATGATTTTTAATGATTTTTAAATATTTTTTTTAATTAAAACCCTAACCCTAGCCTAGCCCTATATAAACACCCCTACCCTCTACCCTTTCACTCTATATTCCTAAGTCCACTCTCTAAAAATCTCAAGAGAACTCGGTACATTAGAAAACGAGCGAAAGGCGAAGCGCTGCCGAAATCGACGGCGAATTCCGGCGATCGTACTAGGACCCTTCACGACGATTCGACGCCCGGCAAACCCTCTACCTCCCTCTCACTCTCTAACATGTCCAAAACCCGTAAGTCCCCCTCTTTCTATCTTTCTTTTCTTTTAAGAAAAATACGACTTTTTAAAACCCGACGGAAATTGGAACAAACCGATTTCCGATTCGGTTTTCTATCAAAACTCACTTGTCACTAATTCCATAATACTTAAACATATTCATGTTGATTACTAATCACTTAAAAATCAATTTGGATAAAGTTTCTCACATGAAATGATAACGTTTCCATTTATCGTATTTCTTTCACTTAAATACCACAATGTTTAGTTATCACATTTAACCCTTAACAATTGCTATACCTTAGCGTAGATCACGAGGTAATGACCTACCTCCACACACACGCAATTACAGCCCTAATTGATATCATCAAAACTTAAAATACGATAATACAAGACTTTGCATCAAAATACCATTTTTTTTATAAACCTTTTCTGAAAGTTCTAAGTCGTTTACAATTTTAAAACAAAATCTTTTAATAGGAAAATACGATATTTCATGGACATCGATCGTTTATCTAAACTGACTTTGTGGTGTCTACGCTAGGCAAGTGAGCTTGGGTAACTTTAAAAGGCCCGCCTCACGATTCGTGAGCGGATCCATCCCTCCTCACTTGTACTTACCTGGCCACAATTGGCGGTGAAGAGGCGATTTGAGGCTTCTAATGACTTATCATTTAGACCATTTAGAAATAGGCTAGTTGGTTTAGGAAACCCTAGAACCTAAAATACGGAAATTTACACCTTTTACAAATAAATACCTCATCTTTATAAAACCGTTTTCTAAATGAATAGTATTTATTAAATCTTTGCAAAGCGCTACTACAACCCACCTTTGGGGAACTCGTTAGGGATAGTACGGTTTATCGTGCACCCTCGGGCTTAGTAGTGCGAGATTCAGACCTCCGCAAGGAGCATTCGGTCTCGAAAGGTTTAGAATACGACATTTATGAAAATAAGATTTTTGGAAAATAAAATATTTATTAAAAATTATTCTTGTATAAACATACGTATATTTAACATTTAAACACCTATTTTGTTATAAGATAAAGTTTCCACATTTTCCTAAAAAAATTACAAGATTAAAAGTTACATTAAAATACCATGAATTTCAAATAAATCAATATTATAAATTAATACTTTTATTAGGATATATTCACTAGAATATCACTAAATAAAATCACACTCATTATAACCATAAAGACGAATAATAAATACTTGAGGTGTATCTTGAAAACTATACAAAAGAATTTTTTACATAAAACCCCCTCAAGTTTTATAATTTACAATAAGGACCCTAACAAATATAGAACTTCGACTTGCATTTCTTTTAGTCTGACTCGGGTTTGAGTCTAACTATTTCTGACTTGAATATGATTCAAGTCATTCTATATTCTTTAATTTTCCAACTCTATATGAATACATGAATTCCAGAATCCAGTTATCAATCTATATTCTTTAATATTCCAATTCAATATGAATACATGAATCCCAGAATCCTGTTAACAATCATTACAACTTGACTGAATCAAACCATGGATATATATCCATTATTCCGTTATTCCATTTACCTGATTATGCAGTTACAACATATTTACTGATATCATGGTTTTGATCAGTCATCCAACTTATACAATACAATACTATAATACAATCATAACACTACGGGGTTAAGAGGTAGACTGGTACGGAATATGTTAAAGGTGGCACGAGGTGGTCACTTAAGACGTAATTACATCCATGCCGTTGTTCCGTGGTATTATCGACGGAGCCTTGTACTACAGGTTACCAAGGTCCCCGATGTAAGTGGGACTCCCCTCGTATACACTAGCATCTTCTGTACCAGGCTACAAACAACAACGTTAATACAATATTACAATATTATAATACAACATTAAAGCTCTCTCTCTCTCTTTCTTACTTTCTGTCTATTCCTCCCTTATCTTTGGGACTTACCGAGCGACCTGTTCGCTGACGACATTCTATTTCTTTCTTCTTTGAATGTCATCAGGTGCTTTGGACCCAGCAGAGATCGAGCCCACCGGTGAAGACTTGGAGCAGTTTCACGAAGATCCCGAGCTCTAGATATTGTACCTTGTTCTTTTCAGTATTTTCATTTCCTGTTATGCCACTGTTTAGGCATCGCTTTCCATTTCAGTTGTATTTACTTTTCATGCATTGTACAAAAGAATGTTATTAATAAAGTTGCTGTTATTTCTATATCTCTTGTCTCTTGTGATTTACTTTTATATTGCTTAGATACGCTTAGCGTATGTACTTCTGAGTATATACGTAGTGGTCCTCGTTGCGTCCCCTTCGCCGTATACTGGGAAGCGGGGCGTGACAAAAACAGATGCTCTGCATCATTTACAAAGGGACAGCGCCCAAATAAAAAAAAGGGGCCTAGCAGGGGCAAAGCCCTAGCACAAGCCTAATAGGCCAAAGATAAATAAAAACATTGAACATTTTTCAACTGGACTTAGCCCAATCATGGCCGTAAGTCCTCGAATTAAATTGACTGAGCAGGACTGCTCTCCTAAATCAATTTACGACCGGTTCAAGGGTATATCTCTGAACTCCTCTGACACCTATCGTTGTAATCCTTCAACGACGTCAGAGAGGTGATGGGTCCCGACGACAACACATCAAGATGGACTGCGGGGTCCTTAAACTCGTGGACCGAAACTGTTAGTTGTATGTATGCCCTAGAGGCCAGTATTGTACAGATGATGTATATTATATTGGATGCTTGGACATATATAGAGATGACTTTCTTGCTCGATATGATAGTATGCTATCTGGTTACTCTTTATCTTAACATGTACACTAGTCTCTTTAAACTGTCTTATAGTTACGTGTTGGTAAAGCCCTTAGGATGTGTACTTGACTTCCTGGACTATGATGCAGATCATACTAGTGGGGACATGGTAGTCCATAAGTACATCCTTCAAGGTCCCTAGTCGTGGGTGTATCGAGACGGGGCATCGATATACCAGAGTAGACTAGCGTATATGCTTCTCGACCCATGAGATGGGCGATGGATGATCCCATATCCATTGGTGTTTGACATCAGAGAGGGTATACGGGTGCTCAGTGGAGACTGGATACACTGGACGGACTCGCCGAGAACTCCCAGATGGTATTATACCTCACGTCAGATGGCAGTTCTCAGGTGACACTTGTACAGGTTAGTCTGTAGACCCGAGATCGTCATAGAGTCTTGTGTGATTCCACCTGTGCTTTGATCTCCACCTTACCACGTCCATGAGGGCGTGCAAAACGGTGGTCTTTGGGTACAGTCCCGAGTCACATGGAGGCAATGAGCGATAGGAGGGGTTTCGTCTCTCCCGGTATTGGGGGTTGATGTTGCGCTGTGCTCGATTGGCCGTAACAGGGAAGTCCCTGGCCAGGGCTGATTAGAGATTTGCTGGTAAGTGTTACCAGTAGTTTCTCGACCCGTTATGAGCCTCACATCGGCACAACTTATCGGTCATTGGGATCTGACGTTTACCACCCCTAGACTTGATATGCGACATATCAGACGAACAGACCGGACTGTACGGTAAGTGTTACTGGTTGGATTCACAGGAGTGTGAGCGAGCTAGCTCGTCGATCTTCTGATCGCTCAATACCCGGATGGCCGTTACGTTTAGCAGACCGCTTACGGCTTGTGGGTGCTTGATATGATCATCATCTGCTACCGGCGTATTGACGAGTCTTTAGAGTCCTACACAGAGGTTTCCTGGCTCAAGCGAAACGAAATAGGAGCGCATATGAGATATGTGCAGGACCGAGAATAATGCGTGTATGTGATACCGTATTTCATTCTCGCGATGGATGTATCGAATGGTTATATTCGATATAACCTAGATATCGAATCAAGGATTGATTCGATAAGCCGATACATTGGATACTAGTCGGTTATATGCGATATGACCGGATCGTTAAATCAAGTGTTGATTTAATGATTTAATGTATAATTATATATTTGATATATTGCATTGCATTAACTAGTATTGGTTCACTTTATATGGATTTTCTCACTTGATGTGCAAGAAGTATATGTGATATACTTTTGTGCACATATTTGTATCATATTTGATGACACTTGATCATTTTGTTAAGTGTAAAGAATTAAAACCATGGTTAAGTGTTGATTAGGGTTTTGCATATTCATTTATTTATTTATTTATTTGAAAAGGATTATGATGAGAATGGTGGCTTTCTTTGTTTTAAGTTGAAGCTTCATGAAGCTTTGACTTTTGTAACCATTCTTGTCTTCATGCTTAAACCCTAACTCATCCAAGTAACCATGGTCTATTCTCTACACTTAACCTTAGTTAGCTTATGATAAGTATTGAATTATTATTCATTTTAACTCAACACTTATCATAATTCTAGCTTCATCTTCTTCTTCATCTTCAAAAGAAAAAGCTTGATGCCATTAATGGCAACTTGAGTTCCAAAGTGAGAAATCCAATTCTAAAGTGAACCCACCTCCTATTTCTTCACCCTCTACCTCTTGCCAAGTTGTTTTGGGTATTTTCTTCACAAGTTTCACAAATTTGTGAAGTCGGAGCTTGAACTTGTGATGCCTCGACGTAGATCATCTTCGGCACGAAGCCGACGACCTAGTCCACCCAAATCTCCGATGAAGCCGACGTTTGAGTTCGGGATTCGAGATGGACAACGAGAGGATGCCTACATGGAGCTAAGGAAGTGGATAACCGGATCTACAAAGGTTGTAGCTCTCTTCTTTTAGTTAAGTTGTTAACTAGATTCACATATCGCCTAAACTTCTAGTCAACGATCCGTATTAGGGTTTCTCGGCACCCATAATTTTTGAAATTTGCATGGTTGATGCCTTGTGAGACCTCTTGAGAGTGCCTAGGAACCCTACAGTGGTATCAGAGCCTAGCTAGAGCCTTAGGCGAAGTCCAGACGGAGTTTGAAGTCCGATCGAACCGAAACCCTAATATCAAAGATGCTCTCTGTACATTTTTAAAAAACTGGGTTTTTTCCACATTAAAAATATGCAGAAAATTCAGCAGGACTTTCTAAGAATTACTGTGAAACACGATCACCCAATTCCTCCATAGTGCGGCGAAACCGCGGCAGAAGCCTGGCTTCTGCGGCGGTTCCGCGGCCGTTTGATGACGTCACCCACTATATTTTGCACAGTAACTTCTTTTATTCAGTGCTGAGTTCTCTGGGAATTTTTAATATTTATTAAAGAGTTGAGTATTCTGGGTTGTATTGGGGACTCGGTATTTCGATCGGATTATCGAACTTTGTCTTAGTGCTTTCCGGATAATTTTTCCAATATGTTAAAAAGTTCGACCGGATATAAATACCCAACTTTTCCCCTGCCGAAAATATCCAAGTGTTGGATTTTTGTGTGGTTTAAGGACGTTCTAAGTAGTGCAAGTAACGCGATGGTCCCTCTAGAAGACAACAAACCTTAACTCGATTATGTGACCGTCTTGAACTGCCCTTTAAACCTTCGGGTTTGGGGCAGTACGGCGTGCCACATGTGAGGCGTTGGCTTGACCCTTCTACGGCTGGACCGTTGGTACTGAGGCATGAAGTGAATGTCTCTGAACCTATTTCATGTGTTGAATGGTTTCGGGAAAACTTGGGTGTTCGAATGTTCGATCGGAAAGTTTAATATATTCTATTTATCCGGAATGGGATACAATAATTGGAATTCACAAACAGTTATGAGATAGCTGAATGAATGTTATAAATCTAGCGGTTTAGTTTCATTTGATATTGAAAAGAGTTTTCGATAATGAGACTAAAATGCGGGGTTTATAACTGTTAGGCATGTGATGTCTAAGTATTTCATTTGTTTAGGCATGTGATGTCTAAAGAGGTTGCGGATTCCAACTGTTATAGTTTTACACTTTCTTTTCTGTGACCGTAAGTGTAATATGTGATATCGCCGGTTTCGTTGCTATAT
This sequence comes from Agapanthus africanus, assembly GCA_030015575.1. NCBI lineage: Eukaryota > Viridiplantae > Streptophyta > Magnoliopsida > Asparagales > Amaryllidaceae > Agapanthus > Agapanthus africanus. The sequence goes on from CM057338.1 coordinate 985,178,884, forward strand.
GTCAACGACAATTGGGATGCGCATATTTACTTACGTTGATGACATGTGATGTTATGTGTTGCTGGATATGTTATATTGGATTGTCGTGTTTGAATAGCCGGGGGGGTTTTATGTGAGATGAGTGCTTTTCATTTTCATTCATGTAAAAACTTGTATGTAATATTCTTTTATTTGGGGCACTTCCAGGTTGCGGAAGTTGTCACCTTTTGTATATTATTTACTTTCCGCATTAGGATAGACCCAAGGAGGGGAGCACAAGTAACCGGGTTCTGGGGTCCAGTGGGAGACCAACTCGAGGAGTCGAGTCCGGGTCTCCTAACCCTAGAATTGGTAGGGTTGCTTGCCGCTCTCGTAGGGGTTTAGGGGTGTGGGATTGGCTATTCATCACGACCGTGGAATCCGTGTTTTATACTGGCTCGTATTGAAAACACGGACGTCCTAGTATATCCAATGTTTCATATGTTTTTTTTTCTCTGCTGCGATATCTGTGATGTGATCATGTGATGTTCTGTGATAGATACAGTATATAGTATATATGATATATTATATAGACGTTACTTATGTTTTGCACCCGCACTAGCCCTGCCCTGCTCTGTCGTTAGTTACCTAACCTAACGGTGCATGAGGGGACATCGGGGCGAATGCGGATGGCATAAGTGTCCGTCGTATTTATCTGTGATGTTTAGGTGTTTAAATGATGGGACTTCATTAATGTGATTAATGAAAGAAAAGAAACCTAAGATGTTGTAGAATCAAATTTTAAACAAAACAGGTAGCTACAGTTCTTGCTTTGCATAGCGGTATATATGATATACCCTGCACCTTATTCGATGAGGAAAGGACCGAGATCCCTTCACCGGGAGTGACTCCTTTAGCAATAACTGGCAGATGCTACACACTCGGTTTGCTTTTGATTGTTTTTGAGTTTTGCTTTGCACAGTGATATATATGATATATCCCGCACCTCATTCGACGAGGAAAGGGCCGACGATCCCTTCACCGGGAGTGACCCCTTTAGCAAAACTAGAAAAGCCTCAAAATCACTCCATTTTAAAACTTCATTTGATTCTACAACGATATCAAGTTCATTACGCAATAGGTTTTCAGAAAAACCTGTCGTAGCCCTCCGTCATTTCAGATAAGAACTGTTTAGTATTCGTGCTGCGTTTGTTGGCCTTTGTCAAGGCGTAGTGTGCGGTAGCTGAATAGTGATTATCTGCTTATGCATATGATGCAGATTGTTTCAGGGTAGTCGTACGACCTTGTTGGCCTTTGTCAAGGGCCGTGCGGGTGGGTTTGATTCAATCAAGAAATGACGGGTTAAACTTGACTAGCATGCTATGATTTGTTGGCCTTTGTCAAGGTCATAGGACGCTAAGGGCAAAATATTATCGGGAATTTCAAGTGTTGAAATTTGCAATGAGATTGCATACCTTCTATGAGATAGTTGGATCCCGATACCCACTGCGAGTAAGAGTTACTCCTGGGAGAGTTTTACACATTACAATTAGCCGATCAAGTAGGTGTCTAGAAAGGTGTCAACGGGGTTACGCCTCTGGGAAAACGAGGTTTACAGTAATTAGGTTCGTGCGAAAGCACGGGGGACCTCCCTCAAAGTACCGACACTGGCCTGGCTGAAGGATTGGCGAACTTGTAGTGTGTAATTAATCCCGGCTAGTCTTTCCTTTTATGGTTTGAAGGAAGATTTGATAAAAACAGTGGGAGCCATGCTGATTAGATAAGATAAAAACCAATCTGATCTTGCAAGAGCATACGCTAAAGTGTTTTCTTCTCTCTCTCTCCAGGTAGCGACCATTTCATGCCCTAATAAAGATAATAATATGGATGTATTGACCGAACCCGCATGTTATACTGTGCTGGGGAACGTTGGTTCCGTTCCTTCTTATAAGAGTTATAGGAATGAACAGGATATAGGGGAATACCAGGATTCCCATGCCACCCGAATGAAGAAAGTACATGTTGATGCATTTTCTTCGGGTGTGTTCGTTACAGAGAACTGTTTCTCCATTTGCCCTACGTCCTGGGTATTAGATACCGGGTCAGGATCCCATATATGTAATCAGTTACATGGGCTTAGGAAAGGTAGAGAACTTGGAGAAGGTGATAAAGACATCAGAGTTGGAAATGGTGCAATTGTTGCAGCTAAGACTGTCGGGGAATATCACCTTGTATTACCAACTGGTAATACATTGGTTCTGAACGAATGCTATTACATGCCGAACCTGATATGCAATATTATATCAGTTTCTTTGTTAAGCAAAGAGGGATATAATTTTGTATTACAGGATAATGTTATGAACATTTTCCGTAACCAAAAGTTGGTTGGATCAGGCACGTTGTGCAATGGCATTTATGTTCTAAACCAATCAACAGTTCTGAGCATAACAAACACACACAAGAGGAAGAGTTCAGAACTGAACGAATCCTTCTTGTGGCATTGTAGACTGGGTCACATCAATGCGGCACGACTAGCTAAGTTGCATAAAGATGGATATTTAAATCCGTTTGAATTTTCATCTTATGACACTTGCCAGTCATGTCTCAAAGGCAAGATGACCAAAACTCCGTTTACGGGACACGGAGAAAGAGTTACCGAACTCTTGGGACTAATACATAGTGATGTATGCGGTCCCATGTCTACACATGCCAGGGATGGTTCTTCATACTTCATTACATTCACTGACGATCTCTCTAGATTCGGATATGTGTTCCTGATGAAACACAAATCAGAAGCTTTTGAGAAATTTAGAGAATATAAACAAGAAGTTGAGAACCAAACCGGAAAAAGTATTAAAATCCTACGATCTGATCGAGGAGGTGAATACTTGAGCATTGAATTCCTGGACTTCCTAAAAGAGAATGGGATTCTCTCTCAGCTAACTCCTCCATATACACCACAGCACAACGGTGTATCAGAACGGAGGAACCGCACCCTATTAGATATGGTGCACTCTATGATGAGCACAGCTGAGTTACCTATTTCCTTCTGGGGATATGCGCTGGAAACAGCAGCATACCTATTGAATCAAGTTCCAACTAAATCTGTACCTACCACACCATATGAGATATGGAGTGGGAAGAGACCATGTCTTAAACGAGTTAAGATATGGGGTTGCCCGGCCTATGTCAAAAGGCAAAATCCGGACAAGCTCGAGGCACGGTCAGTTCTATGTAAGTTTGTGGGATATCCCAAACATTCACATGGATATCTTTTCTACCATACAGAGGAACAAAAAGTGTTTGTTTCTCGACATGCAACCTTTTTAGAAAAGGAATTTCTTGCAAAAGAAATTAGTGGGGATATGGTAGAAATGGAAGAAATTCCGGCTACACATACTCAAACTGAAGATTTAGTGGAACCAGAGGATTCAGCAGCTCCCAATGAACCTCAGCCTCTCCGCCGATCTAGTAGGGTTCCTCGCCAGCCTGAGAGATACTACGGTTTTCTCATGGATGGAGGGAGCGAGGATTGCATCATGGAGGATGATGACCCAACTAGCTTCGAGCAGGCCATCACGAGTAGGGACTCAGTGAAATGGCTGGATGCTATGCGGTCCGAGATGGAATCCATGTACACCAACAAAGTATGGACTTTGGAAGTTGCTCCTGAAGGGGTAAAACCCATTGGGAGCAAGTGGATCTTCAAGAAGAAACTTGGTGTAGATGGGAAAGTGGAGACTTTCAAAGCTAGACTTGTTGCAAAAGGTTTTCGTCAAAGACCAGGTGTGGACTATGACGAAACCTTTTATCCAGTGGCTATGCTTAAATCCATCCGGATCATGCTTGCCATCGCTGCATACCATGATTACGAAATCTGGCAAATGGATGTTAAGACCGCCTTTCTAAATGGTGATTTAGAAGAGTGCGTGTACATGACTCAGCCAGAGGGCTTCGTAGACAGTGGGAGCAGCGGCAAGGTGTGCAAGCTGCTTAAATCCATTTATGGATTAAAGCAAGCATCGCGGAGTTGGAACATCTGCTTTGATGTCGTTATCAAAGAGTTTGATTTCGTCAAAAACCCAGATGAACCTTGTATTTACAAGAAGGTGGCAGGGAGTAAGGTTGTCTTCCTCGTTTTATACGTGGACGACATACTCTTGATAGGAAATGATATTCCTATGCTGCAATCGGTCAAGCTCTTCTTATCACAAAGATTCTCAATGAAAGATCTTGGTGATGCCTCCTGCATATTGGGAATCAGGATCTATAGAGATAGATCCAAACGGATTTTGGGATTGTCCCAATCCAGGTACATTGACACCATACTAAAGAGGTTTAGTATGGAAGAATCCAAGCGTGGGAACTTGCCCACGATCTCTGGAGTCACTCTCTCCAAAGAGATGTCTCCCAAGACTGATTTGGAGAGAGCTCGCATGCAAGGGATACCCTATGCTTCGGCTGTAGGCTCTATCATATATGCGATGCTATGTACCAGACCCGATGTAGCATACTCACTAAGTGTAAAGAGCATTCTCAAGTACTTGCGAAGGACTAAAGAGATGCTCTTGGTGTATGGTAATGGAGAACTCCAAGTTGAGTCCTTTACCGATTCGAGCTTCCAGAGTGATAAGGACGACTCTAAGTCGCAGTCGGGCTTTGTCTTTACCCTTTACGGAGGGGCGGTTAGCTGGAAGAGTTCCAAGCAGGAAACCGTGGCAGACTCGACGATGGAGGCTGAATACATCGCTGCCAACGATGCTGCCAAAGAGGCTGTCTGGATCAAGAAGTTCATTACTGAACTTGGAGTGGTTCCATCCATTGAGCATCCAATACCTTTGTATTGCGATAACAATGGAGCGGTGGCTTTGGCCAAGGAACCCAGGTCCCATCAGCGATCCAGGCATATTCTGAGGCGGTATCACCTGATCCGGGAGATAGTTGATCGCCGGGAGATCGAGGTCAGGAGGGTTGACACGAAGAACAACGCGGCGGATCCACTCACGAAGGCCATTCCCCATATACAGTTTGAGAGACTCTTCGGGATGCTCGGTATGCGATACTACAGCAGCTGGCCCTAGTGCAAGTGGGAGATTGTTAGTTGTATGTATGCCCTAGAGGCCAGTATTGTACAGATGATGTATATTATATTGGATGCTTGGACATATATAGAGATGACTTTCTTGCTCGATATGATAGTATGCTATCTGGTTACTCTTTATCTTAACATGTACACTAGTCTCTTTAAACTGTCTTATAGTTAAGTGTTGGTAAAGCCCTTAGGATGTGTACTTGACTACCTGGACTATGATGCAGATCATACTAGTGGGGACATGGTAGTCCATAAGTACATCCTTCAAGGTCCCTAGTCGTGGGTGTATCGAGACGGGGCATCGATATACCAGAGTAGACTAGCGTATATGCTTCTCGACCCATGAGATGGGCGATGGATGATCCCATATCCATTGGTGTTTGACATCAGAGAGGGTATACGGGTGCTCAGTGGAGACTGGGTACACTGGACGGACTCACCGAGAACTCCCAGATGGTATTATACCTCACGTCAGATGGCAGTTCTCAGGTGACACTTGTACAGGTTAGTCTGTAGACCCGAGATCGTCATAGAGTCTTGTGTGATTCCACCTGTGCTTTGATCTCCACCTTACCACGTCCATGAGGGCGTGCAAAACGGTGGTCTTTGGGTACAGTCCCGAGTCACATGGAGGCAATGAGCGATAGGAGGGGTTTCGTCTCTCCCGGTATTAGGGGTTGATGTTGCGCTGTGCTCGATTGGCCGTAACAGGGAAGTCCCTGGCCAGGGCTGATCAGAGATTTGATGGTAAGTGTTACCAGTAGTTTCTCGACCCGTTATGAGCCTCACATCGGCACAACTTATCGGTCATTGGGGTCTGACGTTTACCACCCCTAGACTTGATATGCGACATATCAGACGAACAGACCGGACTATACGGTAAGTGTTACTGGTTGGATTCACAGGAGTGTGAGCGGGCTAGCTCGTCGATCTTCTGATCGCTCAATACCTGGATGGCCGTTACGTTTAGCAGACCGCTTGCGGCTTGTGGGTGCTTGATATGATCATCATCTGCTACCGGCGTATTGACGAGTCTTTAGAGTCCTACACAGAGGTTTCCTGGCTCAAGCGAAACGAAATAGGAGCGCATATGAGATATGTGCAGGACCGAGAATAATGCGTGTATGTGATACCGTATTTCATTCTCGCGATGGATGTATCGAATGGTTATATTCGATATAACCTAGATATCGAATCAAGGATTGATTCGATAAGCCGATACATTGGATACTAGTCGGTTATATGCGATATGACCGGATCGTTAAATCAAGTGTTGATTTAATGATTTAATGTATAATTATATATTTGATATATTGCATTGCATTAACTAGTATTGGTTCACTTTATATGGATTTTCTCACTTGATGTGCAAGAAGTATATGTGATATACTTTTGTGCACATATTTGTATCATGTTTGATGGCACTTGATCATTTTGTTAAGTGTAAAGAATTAAAACCATGGTTAAGTGTTGATTAGGGTTTTGCATATTCATTTATTTATTTATTTGAAAAGTATTATGATGAGAATGGTGGCTTTCTTTGTTTTAAGTTGAAGCTTCATGAAGCTTTGACTTTTGTAACCATTCTTGTCTTCATGCTTAACCCTAACTCATCCAAGTAACCATGATCTATTCTCTACACTTAACCTTAGTTAGCTTATGATAAGTATTGAATTATTATTCATTTTAACTCAACACTTATCATAATTCTAGCTTCATCTTCTTCTTCATCTTCAAAAGAAAAAGCTTGATGCCATTAATGGCAACTTGAGTTCCAAAGTGAGAAATCCAATTCTAAAGTGAACCCACCTCCTATTTCTTCACCCTCTACCTCTTGCCAAGTTGTTTTGGGTGTTTTCTTCACAAGTTTCACAAATTTGTGAAGTCGGAGCTTGAACTTGTGATGCCTCGACGTAGATCATCTTCGGCACGAAGCTGACGACCTAGTCCACCCAAATCTCCGATGAAGCCGACGTTTGAGTTCGGGATTCGAGATGGACAGCGAGAGGATGCCTACATGGAGCTAAGGAAGTGGATAACCGGATCTACAAAGGTTGTAGCTCTCTTCTTTTAGTTAAGTTGTTAACTAGATTCACATATCGCCTAAACTTCTAGTCAACGATCCGTATTAGGGTTTCTCGGCACCCATAATTTTTGAAATTGGCATGGTTGATACCTTGTGAGACCTCTTGAGAGTGCCTAGGAACCCTACAGAAACGTCCCTAAACTAATGTTGGACCGAAACGTCCCTAAACTAATGTCGGACCACCACGTCCCTAAACTGGAATATAGACCACCACGTCCCTAAACTGGAATATGGACCGCAATGTCATTAAACTACCAATGGACCGCAATGTTCTTAAACTACCAATGGACCGAAACGTCCCTAAACTAATTTTGGACCGAAACGTCCTTAAACTAATGTCGGACCACCATTATAGACCACCACGTCCCTAAACTGGAATACGGACCATCACGTCCCTAAACTGGAATATGGACCGCAATGTCCTTAAACTACCAATGGACCGCAATGTCCCTAAACTAAACGATAGATCCCCCTCAAATGCTCTTTTGTTGGATCTAAACGATCCCGTTTAAGTTGATCTTAGCCTCAAATATGGCTAACGTATCCTTAAATACTCAAACAGACTTTAGTCCCAAATTGGACTATAAGACCCCCAATCAACTTTGGTTCAAGGGTACATCTCCGAACTCCTCTAACACCTGTCGTTGTAATCCTTCAACGTCGTCAGAGAGGTGATGGGTCCCGACGGCCATATATTAAATGGACCACTATGTCCCTAAACTGGAAATGAATCTATACGATCACGTTAAGTTGATCTTAGTCTCAAATCAGACTAACGTATCCTTAACGAACGTTTAAGTTGATCTTAGCCTCAAAGTGGCTAACGTATCCTTAAACTAAAAACACCAAACCCAAATCTAAGTAAATACGGATTTGGACTAATCCACGTCCTACGGGCGACGGTATTACTCAGTCTCCGTATACAATCCACGGGCAACCACAAACAAAACAAACACACACGACACGAAGTGAAATTCTGGAGAAGGAGAAAGTGGCTACCGCGATGCGGTAGCGTAATTAACTGCAGGGGCTTGCGCCTGCAGGGAAGAGCGTCCTCACAATCAAAAACCCCTCAAGCGAGGGGGAATCTGACGAAGTCTGCTACATCGGCCGCATCCGTCTAAACCTCCGATACACGGTGCCATAAATCAACTTGGCATCTTCGGAGAGGTGGACGGATAAAACCATATAGCATCTGCCCCGAATCTCAGGCAAGACGTCCACCGCGTCTCGGCCGCCATTCGGAGGGGAACAGATTCTGGCACGCCCGATGGGACCTTTTCCTCTTTTCACTCCACACTTCGTGTGTCGTCTTCGCGAACGAATCGCGGTTTGTTAATGGTTGCCTTTGGGTTGCAAGTTACTAAGATTTGGTCTTTTCCCTGGCGCAGAACTCAAGCATCAATGGCCTCTAACTGCACCAACCGCTCGAAGTGCCACTGCAACGGATGCTCCACCTCCCCTGGAGGTGTAGCATATGGGCCCCAAGCGGCTTCCTTCCTCGCACTGCCGATAGACCAGGTGACCCAGGCCACCACCGGCCTATTTTTCGGGACCATGATCCCACCTACAAGCTTCTCTATGCCAATACCTGCACCGGAAGGGAACAAGAAGTCGGTCTTCGACCGGCTCACTGCTACGACGGCCCCTGTCAACGGGTCGCCCACTACCAAACCAACAGCCTCTGTTTTCGCCAGGCTGGATCAGAACTCTAAATTGTCTGTCCCAAGGAAGGCAATAACTGCTGCTCCAGAAGTCGTCAAGGCGGCTTCCCCTGTCAAAGAATCAGTCTTTTCAAGACTGATGATTCCTGTTCCTGCCCTTGCTCGAGGATCCGTCTTCGACAGGTTGAATATTATCCCTCAAAAGACAACTTCAGTCTTTAAGAGGTTAACACCAGCGGCGCCTCTTTCAGACAGGGGGTAAAAAGAAGCTATCTCTATCTCCGAGCCAGTCCCAACGGCTCGTCGTGCTCGACGTCGCCATTGGCAACGAGTGAGGAAGGCATGGGGCAACTCCCCCTCAGGGCTAACTCCACCGGCTCCAGTGGTGGAAGTCAACGCTGCTGTTCCAACTGGGAACAGCTTTGAACTGCTGAGGAGGGTACGTAAGAACTCTCCAACCGCTACACTGAAAAGATCTCCTCCACCTGCGGAGAAAGTTCTGGAAACGAAGCAGGAACAGCCCTCTCAACGGCTGTCCTCAAAAATTTATACAGTTTGGCGAAGAGTTCAAGACTCCGTAATTGACCCAGGTCGCTCTCGTCAACAGAAAAAGACGAAAATGGAAAAAGGCCGCCCGATCAAGCAAGAAAGGACAACAGTCGCTAGGGTGCCCACTGCAACGGCCCCTCCAACTTCAACGGCCCACAAAAGAAGGAGGCCGGAGAAAACCCTCGCACCGGCGACAAATATCGGAGGTGGTGAACCCAAATGCCCTAAGTCAGGGGGCATTGTGGTTCATACCGTCTATGTGGCATTTGGTAAAGAGGACAGCCGCATATCTACGGGTCATCGACCGCTTACCCGATCAGTGACCAAGGCGCAGGAGCAACAGCAAAAACTCCAAGAGATGATGAATGCTATGGCCGCACTTACAGGGCCAAAAGAAAATCCTGAAGCGTCCTCGGATGAACGCCAAGAGGAAGAAACCGACGTCGAATTCCTTCGTCGGATATTGGAGAAAAAGGACAAAGAGGCTGCTGAACAAGCAGCCAACATACAACGTATGGGTCTCCTCTTCCAAGACATGATAGGGATGATGATACTACAAGATCCTCCGGCTGAAGATCCCCCGATCATCCTTGGAGATGATAGGGGAGAGACATCAAATCCTCCGCCAGCTCTGTCAACGGCTAAAGAGGATACAATCTCTAAAGCTGATTTGGATGAGTACAACGCACAGCAAATACGGGTTCATCATGCGACCGAAGCAGCCGGCCAGGTCGTAAAAACGGGGCGGCCATATCCAAGTTGGTACGATCAAATCAAGTACTCGCCAAGTTATACAATTCCCAAGTTTCATGTCTATAAGGGGACGGGCAATCCTCACCAGCATGTTGCCCAGTTCAGGGCACTCTGCGGCAACATCGGCGGTGACGACAGGCTGTTGCTTCGCCTGTTTGTTGGAAGTTTATCAGATACGGCGTTCGAATGGTACTCTGAGCTCCCGAACGACTCTGTCAAAACCTTCGCGGAGATGGAGCTGTTGTTTACTCAGCGTTTTTCTAGCGCCAGTGAACGCACCCCGATGACGGCACTAATTAACGCCAGGGTAAAACCAGGCAAGACATGGGTTCAATACGCTATACGGTGGCAGAACTTGTGGTCGAAGTGCGAACAGCGCATTGAAGAAGCTCCTGCGGTGGGTATGTTTGTGGGAACCCTTGATCCACAAGCGACCATCTCGCAATTTATGATGTTTTTCAAGCCAACTACCTTCCAGGCATTGATTGACAAGCTAGCGCAGATGGATCAGATGGGCCATAAACCCCCTCTTCCAAAGCCGGACTCCCGAAATGACAAAGGGAAAGGAAAAGCGATCGTCGTCGCTAATGCTCAACAACAACCGAGCAACTCAAAGCCGGTTGTGCGTCAAAATAATATGCGCCCATACGTAGACCTTGAGGAGAGGCTAGGGCGTCCTTATTCTTTTCCCCGCGATAAAACGAGAAGGTTATTCGAGCTGGCATTGCGCAACAGACTCATAAATCTGCCGGATCCAAAACGTCCGTTGCAACCAAGTGACGTCAATGAACCCAACTATTGTCCTTATCATCGAGTACTGGGCCATCCGATCGAAGATTGCTACGTTTTCAAAAATTGGCTTGAAAACCAGTACCGACAGGGAAAATTCGCGTTATCTGACAAATGGAAGGTGAATCTCCCGCAACCCCACACCTCTAAGGGGACGAATACGCCGGGGGCAACATGCTCCGTCGTTGAAGAAGCTCCTTGGGAGGTTGTATTATCAGCCAAGACAAAAAGGATGCTAAACGATCTTTAGGCATGTCCAGCGATTAGGTGGAAGAACCCGTTGGAACCGCAGGTCATTGAGGGGATGTTAAAGCCACGTACAACTCCAAAGACCGACGGTGGTGGCCCAAGCATTCACAACCAGCCGTCAAAATCTTCGAAGAAGAAGAAGAAATCAAAGAAGCCCGTGAAGCCTAGCGACAAGCGCACGGACTTGCAAAAACAAATTGACGCGCTGGAGGAATACAACCAGAAAGCACGGACTCCCATTACACTCCAAGAGTTTCTTAACCACGTCTTTTAAGAGGAAGGTGAGGGAGAAAGTTCGTCAGATGAATCTGAAGAATGCGTGGCGAGCTGTCATGTGATTTCCCATTCGCTCACGAACAATGAGGAGACTTCTTGTACTGAAACGCTGGGGGCAGATCCTGAACCAAAAATTCTGGGGCCATCAGATGAAGTAATTGACGCATTCCTTAATGAAGCTCGGTTGAAAAGTAAAACTGATCGAGAACGCGAGACGGCTGAGACAATCCCGCTGGAGCAAAACACCTCCACTACCGGCAAAAGCCAATTCAAGATGAGGAAGAGGTTTGCTAAGGTCATATCAATGGGCATGAAGCTACCATCCTATGAAGGAAGCATCACCGATGAAGTGGAGATGCACCCCTCCTATTGCTTGTATCATCGAAAGATTTCGCACCCCACTGAAGAGTGCAAAGCTTTCGATAGATGGTGGTAAGGATATGTTGCTCATCGACAACATTTTAAGTGGGAAAAGCGTAAAACTCGTCGGGAGCAAAGAAATACGACCGAAGGGCTTAAAAGAACTACCGGCGATTATCGCATGGTTAGCACCGGCGAGTCACAAGTGCCTACATTCGGGAGCGATTCTGATGAGGAGCTAGAGCTTGGCCCTCTCTTTAAAGAGTCCACCTCAGAAAAAGAAGAAGAGCCGAAGGTTTGCGAAAATATTCGGCTGCGGAATCGGACACTGCCTGAAAAGAATCTCGGACCCTCAAACAGAAAAGATAAAGGGAAAGAAAAGGTCTCTGAAGATATCATCTTAGATGACCAAGTGGTGGAGGAGCTAAGCGCCAAGGACCCGCTAAAGAAAAATAAGGTGGATTACAACGTTCTAGAGCATCTGAGGAAACTACCCTCACAGCTCAGCATTCTCGACGCTCTTTTGCTATCAAAGAAGGCGAGAGATTCGTTGATCAAGGCACTACAAGATCCGGAACAATTCCAAGCTTGCCTGGCCGAGGAAAAGATGAAGGATGAATTGGAGGAAGTGCACACGGCCGATGTCACTTTCGGCGACGAGGACCTTCTCCTTGGGACGTGCGAGCACAATCGCCCCCTCCATGTCTCAGGATACTATCACGATATAAAGATAGGCAAAATCCTGATCGACAATGGATCCTCCGTTAATCCCCTCAATGTGCGGGTCTTAAAAGAAATCTGCATGAGCGTCCAGCACCTTGCTCGGGACAAGATTACCATTTCCGGGTTCGACTCCCAGTCATCAAGAACTCTTGGGTCTGTAATACTGACGCTACGCTTCGGGCTACTCGTCACGGACATTAAGTTCCACGTGATAGACACCAAGACATGCTACAACGCTTTGCTCGGCCGACCATGGTTACATGAGTACAACATCATCCCTTCTACGCAACATCAGTGTATGAAGTATTTTAAGGATGGTTTCGAGTATACCGTGACGGGAGAATTGAACCCGTTCTCTGTGAACGAGGTCCGCAAATACAAAGATGCTAAATACTTCTTACCGGATTTCGAAGATACGGAGAAGTGTCACAAACCGGAGAATAAAGCTAACGCCACCATCCCTGTCTTCGGCAGTGATACAGAGGAGGAAGATGAGATAGTTTATTTAGGTCCATCCCAACACAACAAGCCAGGACTGTCCGCTCCTACGTTGATCTTTAGTAGCGACTCAGAAGATGAGATCCATGCTGTATTCTCTGCTCGACCTTCAATACGAACGTCCGCTGACGAAGAGTAAAGTCTACAAGTCGCCATAGTGCCGCTTAAACACCATAAAGAACTGGATGCACTTAATATTTACAATGTAGAAGAGCTGTAAACGTTCTATATCCCTCCTAGGCGAGAAAACGAGAAAGCAATTCTGTTCTACCGTTCTGAAGAAACCAAGGTGGAAAAAGAAATCTGGCATGGCGCGGATCCTACGCTCGACTGGCTTCAGCCTATCCGTCTTCCCAGATATTATACGGAAGGTTTGAAAAAGCTGCTGAAACGCCAGGGGATATCCTTCAAGCAGACCGTTCGAAAAGCCAAGTTCTATGACAAAGTCTGGAACGTTCCCGGGACTCAACGCAAACTGCCTAATGGGAAAATGGAGACAATCGGGCTTGGATACATCCGGTCAAAGGAACGAGAGCTACTAAACAACTGCTATGTCATGTATGACTTCGATGAAGAAGCGGATGCTCAATGGGAGGACACTAATCCTGAGCCAGTGAAAGTTCCAGATGCAAAAGAGCCCAGTCCGTCGTTCGAAGAACAAATGGACAAGCTTATAAGAGAAGCGGGTCAAAAAGTCCGAGACGACCATAACCGCGAAATGGTCATCTACGAGAAAACTAAAACGCAACGCCTCCTCCAACAAGCCGTGAAAGATGAAAATGCCGCTCCTTGTCAACCTGTTATAAAGAAGGCTCGACGCAAAAGCAGAAATAAGTCGAAAGGCCAAAAAGGCGCTCAACGGCAACAAAACAGGGCTAAGAAGCCACGCAAATGGGAGTCGAGCGCTATTGATCTATCCCTCATGAAGAAAATGGGTCGAGCATACTCTTTTCTTCGGGATAAGAAGAAGAAGATACTTGATCTTGCTCTAAAATATCAAATGCTTACACTGCCGGAGTCTAAACACCCCGAACAAGCGGGTGAAGTCTCACACCCGGACTATTGCTCTTATCACCGAGTGATAGGGCATCCTCTCGAGGACTGCTTCACCTTCAAGAATTGGGTCGACGATCAGTATCAGCTTGGCAAGTTCGCTCTGTCCGAAAACTGGAGGGTAGCGTCGCCACAGAAACACGAACCCAAGGCCACGAAAGAAGAACCAGTTCCACATTGGGATTGGAAGCGGATTCGTACTTGTCACATGATAACAATGTTAAAAGAAGAGCCCGAGGACATGGATGACCTTCCCTGGTGCTTCGAAAACAGCAACGATGAGGTAATCTCAGAATTCCCACCAGCGCCAAAAGAGCTGGATGATGGAATCCATACCACTGCAGATAACCTTAAGAAAATTGAGTTGGGAACGGCGAATGACCCGCGACCGACATTCATCAGCGAGCTGCTATCTGAAGAAAGGGTGGTTGCGTTAAAGGACGTGCTTCTACAGCATAGGGATTGCTTCACGTGGAACTATTCCGAAATGCCGGGATTAGATCCAGAAATTGATGTGCACAGGTTGGCAATATCTCCGGACGTCAAACCGGTAAAACAGGCGCCGAGAAGAATGCGGCTCGAGCTTGAGATGAGTATCAACACCGAGGTCAAGAAGCTGATTGACTCTGGCTTCATCCAAGAAGTTCAATACCCTGAATGGATCGCCAACATCGTCCCGGTGATGAAGAAAAATGGGACAGTGCACATATGTGTAGACTTCCGGGATCTTAATAAAGCTTGCCCGAAGGACGATTTCCCGGTGCCCGTCACCGAACTGATGATAGACAATACGTCCACTCTCGAGGTTTTATCCTTCATGGACGGCTCGTCAGGATATAATCAGATAAAAATGCATTCAGAAGACCAGAAGCACACCGCCTTCAGGACTCCGTTAAGTATATTCTGTTATAAAGTGATGCCCTTCGGTTTAAAGAACGCCGGTGTCACCTACCAAAGGGCCATGACGAAGATCTTCGATGACCTTATACACGAAATCGTTGAATGCTATATCGACGACCTCGTGGTTAAAATCAAATCATACGAGGAACATCTCGAGCATTTGAAGACCGTATTTCAACGTCTTCGACAATAAAACTTGAAGATGAACCCCCTCAAATGTGCATTCGAAGTTTCCTCGGGAAAATTCCTGGGATTCATTATTCGGCACCGGGGCATCGAGATAGATCCATCAAAGATCAAGGCGATCATGGAAATGCCTCTGCCAAGGACTCTCAAACAGCTGCGGTCTCTCCAAGAGAAGCTCGCGTATATACGGCGATTTATAGCCAACCTTTCAGGAAAGTGCCGTCCTTACAGCCACCTGATGAAGAAGGGAACCCCGTTCGTCTGGGACCAAAAATGCCAAAGCGCGCTAGACGAGATCAAACAATACCTGCAGAACCCGCCAGTGTTGGCTGCTCCGGTTAAGGGAAAACCTCACATTCTTTATACAACTGCTCTCGAAGGCTCCTTAGGCGCATTATGGGCACAAGAGAACGATCAAGGGAAAGAAAGAGCACTCTACTACTTAAGTCGAGTTCTGCTGGGGGCAGAAAACAACTACTCCCCCATTGAAAAACATCGCCTGGCATTGATCTTTGCGATAACAAAGCTTAGACACTATGCGTTGGCGCATGAAGTCCGTCTTATTTCAAAGGTAGACCCTCTTAAGTATTTAATGTCAAAGGCCATATTGACGGGACGACTTGCTAAATGGGCCCTGCTCTTGATGGAGTTTTCGATAACGTATCAACCTCTTAAGGCAGTGAAAGGCCAGGCCATCGCCGAATTCCTTGCTGAGCACCCGATACCTGTCGATTCTCCTCTGAATTGCGATTTGCCAGACGAACATGCGTTCGACGCGATCGACGGTGGTGATACCCAATGGGAGCTTTATTTCGATGGAGCATCTTCCATGAAAAAGCGCAAACAAAGTACCCCTATAATCAAATCGGAGGTAGGCCTCATCTTCGTGACTCCACAAGGAGGGATAATGCGCTTCGCTTTCTCCTTAACAGAGCCGAGGACGAATAACGAAGCCGAATATGAAGCCTTGATAGCAGGTCTTGAGATCGCCATCGACATGGGAATTGAAAACCTCCTCATATATGGAGATTCCCAGCTAGTCGTTAGTCAAGTAAACGGCGACTACCAAACGTGCAAACCGGAGTTGGTGAAGTACAGTGAAAAGGTGCAACAGCTGTTGACCCAAATTCCCTCCTATACTTTGGAAAGCATACCGCGCGCGGAAAACAGCAAAGCAGACGCGTTGGCCAAACTTGCTAAAGAACTGGCTGACGAGAACCTCGATGACGTTAGAATCGTGGTACAAAGCCGCCGGGTGCTCGCCCCAGCGGAAATATCTCCGGAATCATCTGAGGAAAAAGGAGTGACTGAGCAGATGACTTTACAAATAAAAGAACGAGAAAAGGCCGAGGACTGGAGGGAAGTCTTCATAGACTACTTTAAGTCACATCGAATGCCCGAAGATGCATCCTCAAGACATCAGCTCATGAAACGAGCTTTGTCTTTCGCCTTCGTCAATAATATTCTGTACAAGAGGTCATTTGATTCTCTGTGGCTGAGATGTCTCGGGCCTGACGAAGCGGAAAGAGTCGTTCAGGAAGTTCATGACGGACTCTGCAGTTCTCACCAAGCGGGCCCAAAGATGAAGTTGAAGATAAAACGGATGGGCTACTACTGGCCCGCGATGATTCAGGATTGCCTCGAATATGCGAAGCAATGCCACTCAAGCCAGATCCATGGGGACTTCATCCACCAGCATCCAAATCCACTCCATCCAACGGTGGCTAGCTGGCCGTTCGAGATGTGGGGAACTGATATAGTCGGCCCCATCGAACCAGTATCGTCTAGAGGACATCGTTTTATCCTGGCAACGACTGATTACTTCTCCAAATGGGTAGAAGCAGTACCGTTGAGAGAAGTGAAGACGGAGAATATCCTCCATTTCTTCAAGACGCACGTCATATATCGGTTTGGAATGCCAAGACGGATCATCTCCGATAACGGGCCAGCCTACAGAAGCCACAAGATCAGTCGCTTCGCACAGCAGCATAATATAGACTGGAGATATCCTTCAGTTTACAATCCGCGAGCTAATGGTCTAGCTGAAGCCTTCAACAAAACCCTGACGAAAATCATGAAAAAGACGGTGTCCCGAAATAAGAGAGACTGGCACGAGAGACTGCAAGAGGCTCTTTGGGCGTATCGAATTACGTTCAAGACGGCCACGAACACAACGCCGTACGCGTTGGTATTTGGGACGGAAGCAGTACTCCCCCTCGAGATAGAGTTACCCTCTCTACGAGTGGCAGTCCACTACGAGCTGACGGACGAAGAAAATGCTCACCTTCGGCTTGAGGAGCTTGACGCCCTTGATGAAACCCGGCTCATAGCGCAACAAAATCTGGAAGCTTATAAAGCAAAGATGACACTCTCATATGAAAAATTGACCCGACCGAGGACATTCCGCCAAGGCGAACTTGTGCTAGTGGTCAAAAGGCCTATAATCCCCAATCGCACCAAGCGTGGAAAGTTCGAGCCAAACTATGAAGGTCCGTACATCATAGACAAAGTCTACCAGGGTTGAGCCTATCTACTCATGGACATGCACGGTGAAAGGCCTTTCAGGCCGATAAACGGTCGCTTCCTGAAGAAATACTACGCCTAATGAGTTACGGCCTAGGTCAATGATAGGTGACGACGACTATGTCCGCTCTCTGTCTTCCCAAGCCCAAAACTCTGTAAGTAGTAAACTAATAACGGACCGAAACGTCCTTAAATTAATAACGGACCGAAACGTCCTTAAAACTACTACCGCAGCCTCCGTAAGCTGACAAAAAAAAAGAAGAAAAAATATAATAATAAAAAAACGGTATGTCCATAAGCAAAAAGGGCACGGATGAAAACCCGAAAGGGCTCCGTGAGTAAAAACAGCAGGACTACTGACGAGTGTTCGTGAAAACCCGAAAAGGCGCGACCTCGTAAAAAAAAAAGAAGAAGAAAATAAAAATATATATATATAAAATAAAAATGGTATGCCATATGCAAAATGGGCACGGATGAAAACCCGAAAGGGCTCCGTGAGTAAAAACAGCAGGACTACCGGCGAGTGTTTGTGAAAACCTGAAAGGGCGCAACCTCGTTAAAAGACACTTATAAGGTCCCCTCGACCTTGTAAGGAGAAACCACCCGCGTGAGATCCTTACGACTCACATGGGTGCAGCAAACTTAGGGATCCCGACGATTCCTAAGGAGAAAATACACTTACGAGATCCTCATGACTCGTAAGGAGAACTCTCTTATGGGACCCTCACGGCTCATAAGATTTGAAAGTCTTAAGTTACAGAGACCTAAACCTGTGCTTAAGCAAACCCCCCACAACCTTCGATATTGCCCTACAAGTGGTCCAATACCGGCTCTTGTATACAATCCACGGGCGCGAATAAGCATTTCCCTAACCAAGTCTCATCCGAGACTGGGGATATGTTCGCATGACGAACAACCCTTATAAGTCCTCTCAACTTACGAGGAGAAAATCCTCTCGTAGGATCCTTACGACTTACAGAGGAACAAACACTTAGGAATCCTCACGATTCCTAAGAAGAAAATACACCTACAAGATCCTCACGACTTGTAGGGAGAAATTACTTCATGAGACCCTTACGGCTCATGAAGTCAAAAGCCTTAGTCGACAGGACCCTAACCCTGTCTGCTAAGCCACCTTTGTTCGACATCGACAGAGGCAAATGATAATTCGCTCCTGGCCATATCCCAGTTGTAGCGGTGCTGATGCCGAAATCGGTGTCTAACTCCAGGTTTACGGTAGAAAGCCAGTAGGCCGCACATGCATACGAAAATGCCGAAATGATGGGGCAACTTGCAACAAAAAAAACAGCAAGTAAAATGTATACATGCAAAATAGCCGAAATGATTGGGCAACTCGCAATAAAAAGCAGCGAGTGAAAACAAAATAAACAGCCGAAATGATTGGGCACCGCGAAAAATAGCCGAAATGATTGGGCAATCGCGACCTTCGCGATATAAAATCTGAAATGATAGAGAATCGCGGAAATAAAACAAAAAAAAATGATGATAAAACTTTGGCCCTACAGTTAAGATCACATCGATCCCTGTATACAATCCAAGGGCGTAAACAAACAAGAGGGAACCATACTTTCCCAACAGGCTCCGCCAGAAAACGAAGCCAAATCTCGACGGTTCATTCCAACTCCGAAGAAACCAGTGTCTTCAGCAAATATCTCAACTCAAGGAAATAAACACTCCTTGACAAGAGCTTCCTGATTCGCGTCGACTCGCAGAGCAACCAGTGCCTTCGTGGGAAATTCTCGATTCGTTTCAAACCCCAAGGAAACAAATAATCCTTGGCGCTAGGGAAACAAATAATCCCTAGCAAACACCTCAACTCACGGATACACACACTCCTTGACGAGAGCCTCCTGATCCGCGTCGACTCGCAGAGCAACCAGTGCCTCCGTAGGAAATTCTCGACTCGTTTCAACCCCAAGGAAACAAATAATCCTTGGCGCTAGGAAAACAAATAATCCTTAGCAAATACCTCAACTCATGGATACAAACACTCCTTGACGAGAGCCTCCTGATTCGCGTCGACTCGCAGAGCAACTAGTGCCTCCGTGGGAAATTCTCGACTCGTTTCAACCCCAAGGAAACAAATAATCCTTGGCGCTAGGGAAACAAATAATCCCTAGCAAACACCTCAACTCACGGATACAAACACTCCTTGACGAGAGCCTCCTGATTCGCGTCGACTCGCAGAGCAACCAGTGCCTCCGTGGGAAATTCTCGACTCGTTTCAACCCCAAGGAAACAAATAATCCTTGGCGCTAAGGAAACAAATAATCCCTAGCAAACACCTCAACTCACGGATACAAACACTCCTTGACGAGAGCCTCCTGATCCGCGTCGACTCGCAGAGCAACCAGTGCCTCCGTGGGAAATTCTCGACTCGTTTCAACCCCAAGGAAACAAATAATCCTTGGCGCTAGGAAAACAAATAATCCCTAGCAAACTTCTCAACTCAAGGAAACAAACACTCCTTGACGAGAGCCTCCTGATTCGTGTCGGCTCGCAGAGAAACCAGCGTCTCCGTGGAAAAGCTCCCGATTCGTCTCAACTTACAAGATGAAGCCTCAGGCAGCAGGGACTAAAAAACTTGCTTCCTGAACAATGGGACCCTGCAAGTCGATCTGAACGGTCTCTTGCATACTATCCACGGGTCTCACTCTCCGAAGTCAAGTTTCGACAAGGAGGGAAACAACCGCTTACGAGTCCTCTCGACTCGTAAGAGGGAGAAATTCTCTTACAAGATCCTTACGACTTACAAGAGAAAACACACTTAGGAATCTTCACGATTCCTAAGGAGAAAAATCCACCTACGAGATCCTCTCGATCCGTAGGGAGAAAAGTCTCTATGAGACCCTCACGGCTCATAAAGTTGAAAAGTCTTAGGAAGCAGATCTGAACCTGCAGCCTAAGCCATCGCTATCCTATGAAGAAATCAAGAGGCCTACTCTATTATATGCTAATTGTGACGACATGCTGAGAAAGAAGAAAAGCAATAGAAAGAGCATCCAATTTACATTTGATCAAGCGTTCAAGACACATTCATTCATGCATGAGCAAAAAGACTCAGGACAAAAGATATATAATAAAGACGGGCTGGGATCTTGCCACCGCTGCACTCACGTGCGAGCCACGTGAGCGCAACGGTAGGGGGCATTTGTTTCCCTCAATCAGAGCAAGGCTCTGTTTGAATTTCAAAAATTCAAATTTTGAAGCAACGCTTCAGATCCTCTGCGCTGCGCGCAAAGCGCCACGTGTCAGAAGTTGATGCATCAGCACAGCGCACGAGGCAGTGCGTCCAATCAGAGCAAGGCTCTTTAAAACAAAAAGTAAAGGAAGCAACGCTTCAGAGCAAGCGCTGCGAGGCAGTGCGTCCAATCAGAGCAAGCGCTGCGCTGCGCGACACGTGTCTGCGCAGCTGCGCAAGCGCTGCGCTGCGCGACACGTGTCTGCGCAGCTGCGCAAGCGCTGCGCTGCGCGACACGTGTCTGCGCAGCTGCGCAAGCGCTGCGCTGCGCGACACGTGTCTGCGCAGCTGCGCAAGCACAGCTGCACAAGCGCTGCGCTGCGCGACACGTGTCTGCGCAGTTGCGCATAGCTGCGCAAGCGCTGCGCTGCACGACACGTGTCTGTACAGTTGCGCAAGCACAGCTGCGCAAGCGCTGCGCTGCGCGACACGTGTCACGTGCTGGGGCGTTTGCGCAAAACAGAATTGAAATTTTAAAGAAATCTTTTCTGTTCTTGTTAAAACAAGAAGATTTTCTTCTGTAAAACAGGGGCCCTTGGATCAAAGATCCAACGGTGGGGAAAATTCCCCAAATCACTCAGAGAAAGATCTCTTCAACAAATTTAACTAATTTATGGGCACTATAAAAAGGACCCCAGACCTCAATTCAAAGGCATCAACATTTTGTGAAAAATTAAAAAGAGAGAACTCTAAAGAATTGGAGAGGAATCCTCAAGAACAAAGAAAAAGGTAAAACCTTTAGAAAAAGAGAAAATTCTCTCATAAACAGATCATTGATCTGAGAATAAGATTAAGGACCTCTAATGAAAACAAAAATAAACAAATTAAAAAAAACAGTGCCTTGCACTTCTTTTTATGAACCATTGGTTCTGAATCTAAAAGATGCTCAAGATAACAGTGCCTCGCACATTTTATGAACCACTGTTTCTTCAAAAAACAAGAAAAAACTTGTTTTCTTTGATCTGAAATTGATCCAAAAGAATAAGAACAGTGCCCAGCACTTGCCAAAACTGAACTATTGCGCAAGCCGCGCCACGTGTCAGCAGTGCAACAACGCAGCGCACTGACGCAGCACACTGCGCTGTTGCGCTTGCGCTCACCAGCACGTGACATGTGTCACCTCCACGAGCGCTTGCGCTCATTAATTGCGCAAAGCGCCTAACAGGCCATGTGGGGCACTATCAGAGTATCTAATGCTCTGCATTATTAAGAGAAGGGCCAAGCCCAATTAAAGAAGGCCTAACAGGCCTAATAAAATGCAATGCATTATTTTAAAAAGGGCAGAGCCCAAACCAAAACAGATGCTCTGCATCATTTACAAAGGGACAGAGCCCAAATAAAAAAAGGGGCCTAGCAGGGGAAAAGCCCTAGCACAAGCCTAATAGGCCAAAGATAAATAAAAACATTGAACATTTTTCAACTGGACTTAGCCCAATCATAGCCGTAAGTCCTCGAATTAAATTGACTGAGCAGGACTGCTCTCCTAAATCAATTTACGACCGGTTCAAGGATACATCTCTGAACTCCTCTGACACCTATTGTTGTAATCCTCAACGACGTCAGAGAGGTGATGGGTCCTGACGACAACACATCAAGATGGACTGCGGGGTCTTTAAACTCGTGGACCGAAATATCCCTAAACTAATGTTGGACCGAAACGTCCCTAAACTAATGTCGAACCACCACGTCCTTAAACTAATGTCGGACCACCACGTCCCTAAACTGGAATATAGACCACCACGTCCCTAAACTGGAATATGGACCGCAATGTCCTTAAACTACCAATGGACCGCAATGTTCTTAAACTACCAATGGACCGAAACGTCCCTAAACTAATTTTGGACCGAAACGTCCTTAAACTAATGTCGGACCACCACGTCCCTAAACTGGAATATAGACCACCACGTCCCTAAACTGGAATACGGACCATCATGTCCCTAAACTGGAATATGGACCGCAATATCCTTAAACTACCAATGGACCGCAATGTCCCTAAACTAAACGATAGAGCCCCCCAAACGCTCTTTTGTTGGATCTAAACGATCCCGTTTAAGTTGATCTTAGTCTCAAATATGGCTAACGTATCCTTAAACACTCAAACAGACTTTAGTCCTTGGACTATAAGACCCCCAATCAACTTTGGTTCAAGGGTACATCTCCGAACTCCTCTGACACCTGTTGTTGTAATCCTTCAACGTCGTCAGAGAGGTGATAGGTCCCGACGGCCATATATTAAATGGACCACTATGTCCCTAAACTGGAAAACTATGTCCCTAAACTGGAAATGGATCTATACGATCCCGTTAAGTTGATCTTAGTCTCAAATCAGACTAACGTATCCTTAACGAACGTTTAAGTTGATCTTAGCCTCAAAGTGGCTAACGTATCCTTAAACTAAAAACACCAAACCCAAATCTAAGTAAATACGGATTTGGACTAATCCACGTCCTACGGGCGACAGTATTACTCAGTCTCCGTATACAATCCACGGGCAACCACAAACAATACAAACACACACGACACGAAGTGAAATTCTGGAGAAGGAGAAAGTGGCTACCGCGATGCGGTAGCGTAATTAACTGCAGGGGCTTACGCCTGCAGGAAAGTCCGTCCCCACAATCAAAACCCCCTCAAGCGAGGGGGAATCTGACGAAGTCTG
Organism: Agapanthus africanus; assembly: GCA_030015575.1. Taxonomy (NCBI): domain Eukaryota; kingdom Viridiplantae; phylum Streptophyta; class Magnoliopsida; order Asparagales; family Amaryllidaceae; genus Agapanthus; species Agapanthus africanus. The sequence continues at coordinate 985,202,464 of CM057338.1, forward strand.
CTACATCGGCCGCATCCGTCTAAACCTCCGATACACGGTGCCATAAATCAACTTGGTATCTTCGGAGAGGTGGACGGATAAATCCATATAGCATCTGCCCCGAATCTCAGGCAAGACGTCCACCGCGTCTCGGCCGCCATTCGGAGGGGAACAATGCATATTTAAGATGAGAGGGTAGCGGTTTGAGATCAAGAATTGGCGGAGAGACAATAGAAAGTGGGTTAAGTGAATGATATTCGGACTCCCTAAGAGGTTCAAAACTTGTATAGGATATTGACTCGGAAAGTGCTGCTGACTTTTGCGACGAGTCAACTGATTCAAACTCAGGGGTGGACTCATTGAACATGTCCTCACTATGAAGCTGTGCAAGATCAAATGATGTCTCACTAGTGTTTTCGAGATCATCAAAGCAAAGTTCCTCATCCATGCAGCTTTCGGGAGCTATCTCGTGGATGGAACAAACATCCAGCAAATGAGCAGAAGGTTCCGGTGGTTGACTTCCTAGCTTGTAAATATTAAGCTCAATTGTCATTTTCCCAAAGGATAAGTTCATAGAACCGTTACGACAATTAATTACAGCGTTAGAAGTTGCTAGGAAGGGTCGACCAAGTATTACCGGGATTTGATTGCGTGGGTTTGCCACAGGCTGTGTATCTAAAACAATAAAGTTCACAGGGAATATGAATTCCCCGACTTTAATTAACACATCCTCTAGTTCACCCCGTGGTTTGGTGATAGATCGGTTTGCCATCTGGAGAGTACAATGGGCTGGTTTCAACTCTCCAATCCTTAACTGCTCGTATACTGAATAAGGAAGCAAGTTAACGCTGGCGCCAAGGTCGAGTAAAGCACGATTGATATTTTTACCCCCAATAGAAATAGAGATGGTAGGACAGCCAGAGTCCTTACGTTTCTTTGGTATTTGCTGGGTAAAAGCTGTGCTAACATTACTCGTCATGAAAACTTTTTTAGGCACTTGAGTTTTTCTCTTCCTAGTGCACAAGTCTTTAAGGATTCTTGCATAAGATAGGACTTGTTGAATAACATCTAGGAGAGGAATATTTACATTAACTTGCTTAAACATTTCCACAATCTTCTCCATTTGCGGGTTAGGTCTGTTGGCCCTTAATCTGTTTGGAAACGGAGCTTGATCAATAAGTTTTGGGTCTAACATTTGTGGAGAAGATTGTGGGGACGGATTCGATCCCAAAATTGGAGTGGGAATCGACTTAGATAGATTGGGCGAAGTGTTCGAGCCTTCGGGAAAACGAAGAATAGGCTCGGATGAAGATGGGAGACTAGACGAATTAGGAGAAGAAGTAGAAGCTGGGGTATCATTGGTGTCACTAACATCATCAAATTGCTCACCCACTCGGTTATTCAGCACTTTTCCCGATCTCAACGTAGTAACGGCATTCACATTATGATTTTGTGAGTGGCCAGGATTCGGTAAGGGTTGAGATAGGAGTTTCCCTTTCTCTCTCGTACTCATTGCGGTGTTCAATTGTGCAATTTGGTTTTCTATTGATTTAATACTCTCACCGTGGGAAGCAGAGTCTTTCTTTATGGTATCAATAGAAGACTTCATATCAGCCAACATTTGAATGAAATGTTTCATAAACAAATCCAAAGTTTGTGCGAGTGAAGAGTAATCTGTACCGGCCAATTATGGTGCAGAAGTGTTGGCCGGATTTTGAAAATTTTGTGACTGAAAGGGGTGCTGACTTTGTGGTTGTGGTTGCTGTGGAGGAGGTCTTTGATAATTGCTTTGGAACTGATTTTGATTTTAGGGTTGGTTTTGGTTCCAAGCAAAATTAGGATGATTCCTCCATCCTTGATTGTACGTGGAAGAATAAGGATCGTTTCTAGGTCGCTGCTGAAAAGCAGCACTAGTTTGCTCATGACCTTGAAACGATGCATTCATAGGACATTCTTCCGTCAAGTGTGAAGGATCTGAACAGCAACCACACACGGTTTTGGGTAGCATGACCTGGTTTAGGGAGACTGATGAGAATATGCTCTCAATAGCGTCGAGTTTCTTCTGTATCGCTGCCATTTCGGCTTTTACTGCGATGGAAATGTCGAGCTGATGAATACTTCCTCTAGATGAAGGTGGTCTTATGCTTTCCCACTGCAAAGTGTGTTCAGCGAGATCTTCCAGATATTTCCAAGCTTCTCCATCATCTTTAGACATGAAATTGCATTGACAATTTGTTTCAAGCATCTGCTTTGTCGCTGGATTAATACCCTCATATATAATTCGGCTAAATCCCATCTATTGATTCCATGATGAGGACATTGGAAAAGCAGATATTTGAAACGTTCAAAGCACTTCCAAAATGGTTCATTGGGAAGCTGGGTAAACTGGTTGATCTCGCTCCTAACACGGGTGGTCTTATGGTTTGGGTAAAACTTTTTAAGAATTGCTATTACGAATTCATCCCAATTAGTGATAGAGTGTGCGGCAGTATTATAAAGCCATTTTTCTGCCAAGTCGCACAAAGTGAATGGGAGAAGACGCAAGCGCATAGCATCCACAGTCAGTTGTGAAGTACCCATCATTGCGCATACGTTTTCGAATTTAGTGATGAAAACGTACGCGTCTTCAGATTCAAGCCCGTGAAATTTGGGCAACAGATTGATGTAGTGGGGTTTAATTTCAAAAATATCCCCGTTAGCTGGTGGAATAGATAGACAAGTGGGAAGTGGACCACGGATAGGATAGCATCTTTCCTGGAGAGAGATGCGCGGTGGATTCTGCGCACCTACTGGCGGTGGCAGCGTGGTGTTATAATCTGATGGAGTACCGTCCATCTCGGTTGATGTGGTGTGTGGTGGGGGAAAAGAAAATGAAGAAGCACCAACTTCGGAGTCGATAGCAGGAACGCGGACAAGACGAGCACTAGAATCCCGTGTCCAGCCAAGCATGCACTAAGCGGGTTTAGCGCAAGTGGCAGCGTGTGTGATTTAAAATTGGTCTGTTTTGAAAAAGTGGGACTTAAGACAAATCACACAAAAATGCACAAACAACCGTAGAACTAAGGTTACCTAGGTCCAGTCTCTAGACCGCTCCTAGACTTCCAAAGGACAAGCCGTAGGATCAATCCTCTACCACCTCTTTACTACTCTTGTGGCCAGGTAAGTGGCAGGTAAGTGGGAGGTATCCGCTATACGAATCACCAAAAATAGCGGGCCTAATTAAGTAACCACTTGCCTTAGACACACTTGCCTAGGCACCACAAAAGTAATGCGGATAAGCGATAAATTACCCACGACATTCCTTTGTCCTTAATGAGCACGACAGTCCTTAGAGTCTGGTCTAGATATTTTTGAAATTAATGTAGGGTTGATGCAGATGCTCAGTTTGTGATTTGTGGGGCTTAGGAAGGGTGATGAAATCCCCACCTAATCTGGATTTGGTCTTTGCCCCTTAAAAGTCCGTATTAAAATATGCAAAACAAAACCAATCACAAAACTTTGCAAAAAGATTTTTGAGCGGCGATATTTTGCAAAGAATCCTGCAGAAAAGATATTTTATTGGATTTCAGAGGAGAGAGAAAGAGTTTAGAATCTTACCAGAGAAGTATGAAACCCTAGATCTCCAAACCTGCCGCGCTTCCGCCGCGAATATGGGCTATCTGCCACGGATCCGCCGTAAGAGAGAGGGATCAATTGATGAATTTTTTCTCTGTGGCCTTCTGTACTCCTATGGATCTCCTTGAATGTCTCTGTCTTTCTGTTTCCTCAAGTCCGTGACTCCAGATCTCCTTGCAAAATTCACACAATTCGTTAAATATGCAATTTGCAGTTTTGTTTTAATTATGATATGGATCGTATAAGAATTCAACACAAATAATAAGAATAAAAAATTATGCACGTATCCCCGGCAACGGTGCCATTTGATTGGTGTGTATTTATTATGTGTAGTATGTAGTTAACCGCAATCAGAACGGTGTCGCGCATAGCTAGACCGAGGTGAGTACGGGTCGTCCTCTGGGAAATGTGGAACCTTTTATTCTTACTTTAGGCATGTTAAAAAGACGAAGAATAGAGAATGGTGGAAATAGTTTTTAGATCTACGTTAAACAAGAATGCAAAATATAGATCTAGATTAACTACGGATGTAGGTTTTATAGTAGAAGAGGGCTTGTAGGGTTCATTAGGATTTAGTAGTTATGGATTATTAATTAAAGATTACTCTTTTTATCCTTTAATAGATTTAAAACTAGAACGACAGTGATGCATGTAGATTAGGTTTCTGGAGGGAAAAGGGTTCCCACTCTTAACCCCTATCTCGACATGGAACTCCGTTCATATCTAGTCTTTACCAAAACAATTGTTAATCTAATCTCTAATCGTGGTCGCGATTATCAATGAATTGATAGCGCGCCCAATTAGGATATTAACTATTCTTTTGATAAAGTTTATAAACTTTATAGGACTTAAAAAGAGTTTAAGGATCTTCATCATCCATTAACCTACCATAATCCCATGAACCCTAACAAGCGAAGAATTACTCGCGCATGTTGGGAGAAGAAGAGATGGAGAGAGAAATCATATTAAAACTACAAAGAAATAGAATAAGAAAAATAACTGCCTTTATTAATCAACAAAACTCATTCACACTTTGTTCCCTTAGAAAATGATTACAAATACTAGTTTGCTTCTCGATCTCTTCTAAGGAGGTAGATGAACCGTTGATGATCAGCTTGGATGCGTGAGCCGTCTTGGACTTCGTGATTGCGTCGACTTGATGATTTTTCCAAGAGGCTCTCGGTCCTTATTTATACTCCAAAAGCCAGAACCCTAGCTTCCAAATTTGGAACCCAACAGTTAAGATTCAACAGAAGAAATCCCAGCTCCTAACCCATCTGGCACGCGGCGGATCCGCGGCTAATGGGTGTGATCTCTTGTTGATTTTTCTGGGTCTTCATCTGTGTGACACGTGGCGATCTTTTGAATCTCAGGAAACTGAAAATCTTCTCGTAGTTACTGCCAGACTTGATTTCTTAGTTTGCTTTCTTAATTAGGCAGGTTTGCTCTAATAACTTTGATTCCCTTGATTTCAGCCCTGCAAATTCTGCACAATAACTCAAATAATATTTAGTAGAGTTTGTTATATTGAGATATTAATTTCACCATTAAGATTTGGTCAATGGTATTTATGCTTATTTTCCTACCAAATGTTAATTATAATATATAAACACATGAAAATAATATTTTTACAAATAAACCCTCATATGTATCATATATTATAATAAACACCTTTTCTAGTATAGAAATAGTAGGAAAAATGTCATATTAAATGTGCAGTTTTATCAACTGAACAAAAAGCTTTCTTCTCCACTCAAAAAGTTGATCTTCCGCCTCTGATTCAATGACAAACGACAACCGCGACGATCCCAGCACGAGCCATCCTATCTTCCACAATGGGGTTGGAAACAACCCTACTCCCCCTCCTAACGTCATCAATGCCTTATCCGCTCGAATCGATAGGCTCATGGCGATGGTGGATGCGCTCGCCCACGTCCAAGCGGCCGGTCATGCCCGCCAAACCGCATCATCCCTTTCCCGGGGTGACGACGTGCACAGGGAAACGGAAGGGCGCGCTTAGGCTCTTGATCCCACTCGTGCTCATCTTGATGTTGCCGAACACCGGCGTGCCGGTTCCGGCAGTCATGGCCTGCATGCGGGAAATGATTCCATGACCTATTAGGCGCCGATAGCTCGACACCTCGATCTCAGGGGAGACCGGACTATCACTTCAACGCGCGCCGTGCTTTCTCACCCCATGAGGAAGTGTCGGTCAAATCGCCTGATTCCAGGCTAGACCCACGCCGCCACTTCTGTTACAGTCATGCATACGGCGAACGCCGGTTCTATCCACGAAGGGTCCGCCCCGAAGATTTAAGGAACGTAATAGAGCGGAGTCGAAGCCGCTCTATCGCGCAAGTCAGGAGCAGAGATAGCAAGTGCTCCTACTGCGAAGAATCCTTGGGATACCAACAACGAATCGAGGCCCTCGAAAGGAAAATCGAAGATAGATGACGGTATGGCCGGCGAAGGTGCAAAGTACTCCGCCGATTCACTCATAAGGCCCTTTACCGAACAGCTACTAGTTGAGCGTATCTCGTCCAGGAACAAACCGCCCAAAGTGGCCCTCTTCGACGGGAAGTTCGACCACCACTTGGACGCATTTACGGCAGGCATGAGTTTCCAAGACAACTCAGAATCGGCTCAATACCGAGTTTTCCCCAACACCCTCATCCGGGCTGGCCAAGATTGGTTCCGAGGGCTTGCATCGCGCTTGATCTCGACCTTTGACGAGCTGGCGACCTAATTCCTCGGTCATTTCTTCGGTAACCGACAGCAAAAAAAGACGGTCGACTATCTGTTTACCATCAAGAGCGGAGACAAGGAATCCTTCAAGAGGTACGTCACCCGCTTCTACAATGCCCTTCTAGAAGTTCCTGAGCATCGCGACAAAATGGTTATCACCGCCCAGAGACTAGGTCTTAGGCACAAAGAGTGGCTCCGCTATTTTACATTAGCACAACCTAGGACCATGGCCGAAGTAAAAGCATGGAGCGAGAGATTCAACTCGAGTCGGAGGTGAACGCCAACCTGCCCCGGGACGATCAAGCAGACCGAAAAAATGGGATAGAGAGGAAAAAAAGAAAGATGATTGTCCAAAACCTTATTCCCCGAGATTCCATGAGTACACTTCAATGAACATCTCCCAGACAGAACTGCTGGAGAAGGCTAAAGACGAGAGGTTTTTCAAGCTCCCATTCGATGCGAAGTACTTCACTGTGACTGACAGGTTTGCCATGGAACGGCAGTTCATTCATCTACAACAAGCTTCTATGTGGGTCAAGTCAGTAGAGGAGTATGACGCTGAGTTCACCATGCTCAGTCAGTAAGATATGTCACAGTATTTCAAATTTTTAATATCACATACTACACAGCTAACACAAGACCGTAACAGATTTGCGGCACACCTGATACCGACGAATGAGATCAGAGCCCGTCGATTTCAACAAGGTTTGGACACGGAAATCCATGCTGCACTAGCCACAGGGAAATTTCCAACTCATGAAGATGCTCTGGAAGCTGCCCGCAGTTATGAGGCAGTGATAAAGGCAAGGGGCAGACCTCAATCTGCGGGAGTGAAACGCCTTGCCACTCAAATGGCAAGAGGGGCCTCTTCAAGGCCAGCTGTTGAACTCAGAAGACTAGAAGAAGCCAATGATCTGCCAAGACCTGATTTTTTCTTTTATTGCAAGAGGGAAGGACACTTGTGGAAGGACTGTAGGTGCGTAAAAGGCCTATACTTGGTTTGTGGCGCGTCCAATCACGGAATTGGAAACTGTCCTTATAGACGCAACCCAGCTCACACACCCGTCAACTACCCGCAGCAGCCAGCTATCCAAGCTCCTGCAACTCGTCCTGCACTCCCAGCACCACCTCCACGTGGATTTCCTGCTCAGCCAAATCGCTAATTCCATCAGGCACTGAGAAACATGCCTCGAGTACAGGGGAATATGCATCCAGCTAGGAAGAACGTGCCACGGCTATAGGCTTACACCTTAGCAGTCATAGAAGCCAAGACAGTTGACCAAGGTAAAACTAGTATGACTCTTTCACATTTTTAAACACTTGCACCACCTTTTTATTTTTCATACACTGTTAGTACTTTAGTCACCAAACTTTCCTTAAATTTGTTATACTTTAGTTTTACAAATTTCGAAGACGAAATTTTTATAAGGAGGGTAGAATGTAACAACCCCAAATTTCCAATACAATTTTTTTACGAAAAAATTTCAAAATCCATGAAGGGGTATTTTAGCCTGAGCACAAGATATAAGTAATTATTTTGCTTTTTAATTTCAAGTTAAAAGAATGTAACAACTCCATTTTTAGTGTACAAAAATTTGCTTTAAAATTAATGTATACTTGGGGTATTTACATTTTCTGTGACTACTTTAAGTAATTAAATAGCTCTATAATTACAAGAAGGAGCTTGTAGCTCATTGGTAATACCTTGCACTGCTGAACCAAGCGACCAGAGTTCAAATCTCATGCCCTACATTATTTTTAATATTATTTTGTTTTAAAATTTTTAGAAGTCCAACAGTCAACAAATAAATTTCAAAATTTCCACTACACATGAAAAACTAAACATACCAGTGAGAAGGAGGACAGACAACACCCCCCCGACCCCTCGACTCGGCCGAGTCGGCTGGTGGACCGGCCGAGTCGGCTGGTGGACCGGCCGACTCGGGCCGGCACCGGACTCGGCCGGACCGCTGAGTCGTCAACTTGGGAAAGATGTCTCTTGACATTCTCTACCCCCTACACACTTCATTTTCCCAGATCGGTTCCAGAGACTTTTGAAATCCCCATTTACTCCATTTTTAATGAATTTTAATATATTTTTTACATTTTTTCAATTTAAACTCTTTATCTACCTTAACCCTAGCTAACCCTATAAATACCACCCCTACACTCTATCCCCTCACCCCAAAACTCTGAGCCAACTCTCAAGAAATCTCTAGAGACCCTAGTGTGCAATCGAAGTGAGCGAAAGGCGAAGCTCCGGCGAATTCTCCGGCGGAAATTCCGACGACGACTCTAGAAGCTCCTGGCGACAAAACGATGTACCGGCGACTCCTCCCGATCTTTCTCCCTCTCCTGGTTGTCCTAAACCCGTAAGTCCCAATTCTATTTTCGCTATTCTTATTCTAAAATATGGAATTACAAAACCCGACGGAATCGGAACAAATCCGATTTCCGATTCGGTTTCTTTATAAAACTTCACTTTTCTTTAATACAATCATGCTTAAACCAATTCATGTTGACTATTAAACACTAATCAACCATATTGATTAAGTTTCATATCATAAAGTAATTGTTATTTCATTTTACCGTATTTTTTCATTTAAATACCACATAGTTTTAATTCTACATTTAACATCACAAAACTTTGCTATACCTTTAAGTAGATCACGAGGTAATGACCTACCTCCTCACACACTCATATGCAATATAGCACAATACCCTTGGGAACATAGAATACAGGAAAAACGATATCTTTACAAATAAATACCATAATTAATAAAACCGTTTTTCCTTAATGATTAGTATTTATACAAATCTTTGCAAGACGCCGCTACAACCCATTTGGGGAACCCGTTTGGGATGGTGCGGATTATCGCACATTCTCAGGCTCAGTAGTGCGGGATGCAGACTTCCGCAAGGAGCATTCGGTCTCGAAAGATTTAAAATACGACATCTTAAGAAAACGAGATTTCTAGAATATTATATATATACTAAAATTATTTTCATATAAATATATGTATATGTAACATAAAAATATCTATTTTGAATTATTACAAATATTCCACTTTTTTCTAAAAATGTCACAAGAATCATTTTACACTAAAATACCATGAATTCCATACAAATCAATATTACAAATAAATACCTTTATTTATGAAATTAGGATATTTTCACTAGAAATATCACAATATAAAATCTACATTCATTATAACTCTAAAGACGAATAATAAATACTTGGGGTGTATTTTGAAAAGTGTATAAAAGTATTTTTACATAAAACCCTCTCAAGTTCTATAAATTACCCGAAGAACCCTAGTAAACATAGGTTTAAGCGGGACCAATCTCTTGAGCCTCAGGGAGCCGGAGAAGTGGGTGCTTGCTTATCTAAGGTAGACAACTTAACAACGGTGTTATCAATACGGTAATCGTCTTTGAAAAAGACACAAATCATGCCGCCCATGTGCAGCGGTTACCGATAACATCAAAACAATCAGGACTTCAATTTACTTTTTTAATTGTCTGACTCAATTTGAGTCTCATTATAATCTGACTTGAATATGATTCAAGTACAATCTACAATCTACAATTTACAATATTACAATTCAACATGAATCCATGAATCCATTATTCAATCTATCAATGTGACTGAACTGGACCATAGATATACAATCCATTTACATGATTATACAGTTACATCCATGATTATACAGTTACATCCATGATTCTACAGTTACATACATGATTCTCCAGTTACATCCGTTTACTGATATCATGGTTTCGGCCAGTCATCCAAACATACAATCTATACAGTTTACAATACAATACAACAATACAATCAAGATAACACGGGGTTTAAGGGGTAGATTGGTACGGAAGGTGTTAGAAGTGTCACGAGACAGCAACCATAAGACGTAATTACATCCATACCGTTGTTCCGTGGTATTATCGACGGAGCCTTGTACTTCCATTTGCATTAGTCTTTGGCATATAGAGACACCTCTCGTATACATTGGCATCCTTCTGTACCAAGCTACAAACAACAACGTTAACACTAAATACAATATTATAACAATATAATACAACTTTAAAAGCTACACTCTCTCTCTTTCTGTCTTTTCTACTTCTTCCTTATCTTTGGGACTTACCAAATTGTTCGCTGACGGCATTCCTTCTTTTTCTTCTTTGGAATGTTGTTAGGTTATCTGGACACCCAGGAGATCGAGCCTACTAGTGAGGACTTGGATCGGCTTGCCTACGACCCGGAGCTCTAGCTTCATTGTATACGTTTTTATTTCAGTACTTTTCATTTCTGTATACCACTGTTTAAGTATTGCTTTCATTCAGTTGTATTTACTTTTCCATGTAAAAAGAATGTTAATAAATAAAGTTGTTTTTTCACTACATTTGTCTCTTGTTTACATTTCTTTTATATTGCTTAAATACGCTTAGCGTATTTACTTCAGAGTAAATACGTAGCGGTCTCGTCGCGTCCCCTCCGCCGAATACCGGGAAGCGGGGCATGACAAGATATCAACTTACTACCTCACGCTCAAATTCCCTTTAGATAACGGGAGGATCGGCCGTGCCTATGGAGACCAGCAAACTATCAGGATCTTCCTCGCCTTAACATCTCCCGCCGGGGAGCAGGGCGATGATTTTGAAGATACGCATGATCCCCATGGAACCTTGGACACATGCGATGATCGAAAGGAAATACGAGGCGCACCGGTGGAAGCGTTAGCGAAAGTTCCCCTCATAGAAGGGGTCGACGGCCAGACTGTCCAGATCGGCTCTCTCTTGACAACGGGCGTCCGCGAAGACCTGATCTGGTTCCTCCAGAACAACTCGGATGTGTTCGTTTGGACGCCGACGGACATGCCCGTGATCGATCCCAAGATCATCTCCCACATGCTCAGGGTTGACCCGAAAGCCAAGCCAATCTGACAAAAGAAGAGAAGTTTCGCGCCAATAAAACAAAAGGCGATAGAGGAGGAAGTGAACCGATTGCTCGCTGCCGACTTCATCAGGAACCTGGACCACTCGGATTGGCTAGAGAACGTGATTATGGTCAAGAAAGTGAACGAGAAATGGCACATGTGCGTCGATTTCACGGACTTAAACAAGGCTTTCCCCAAAGACAATTTCCCGCTTCCTCGGATAGATCAGCTAGTAGACATCTCGGCCGGTCATGAATTACTAAGCTTCATGGACGCCTTCTCCAGTTATAATCAGATCCGAATGAACCCGGCCGACGAAGACCTGACAGCCTTTACCATGGATCGTGGAGTATACTGCTATAGGGTAATGCCCTTCAGACTCAAGAACGCCGGAGCCACGTACCAGCGACCGATCAACAAACTATTCAGACCACAAATTGGGAAAAACATGGAAGTCTACGTCGACGACATGCTCATGAAATCCGCCTCATCGGCCGGACACACAACAGACTTCGCCGAAACATTCGACGTCCAGCGAAAATACATGATGAAACTGAATCCAGCCAAATGCGCGTTCAGTGTCACAAGCGAAAAATTCCTTGGATTCATGGTTACCTACCGAGGAATCAAGGTGAACCCAGAGAAGATCAGCGCCATCATCAACATGGCAACGCCTAAAAGCAATGTCGATATCATGCGACTCACCGGGAGGATGACTGCCTTAAGTTGCTTTATGTCTAGATCTGGGAAAAAATGCCTCCCTTTCTTCAGAGCCCTAAAGAAAATCCCCAAGTTTGAATAGTCCGAAGAATGCCAAGATGCTTTAGAACAACTCAAGGCACACCTAGCGACCCTACCACTTCTCACCAGACTGGTCGAAGGCGACGAGCTGTTACTATATCTGGCCGTCGCTGACCAAGCCGCAGGCTCAGTGCTCGTCAGAAAGTTCGAAGGAACGCAGAAACCGGTCTACTATGTGAGCCATGTTTTCAAGGACGCGGAAACCAGATAACCAGCCATAGAAAATATAGTCCTCACGCTGGTCATCACGTCCAAGAAACTATGACACTATTTCCAGGCACACACAATTCTCGTCCTCACTGAACGACCTTTAAGGAATATCCTTGCCTCCCCGAATCACCAGGCCGCTTAGAGAAATGGAGGTGGTAGCTGTCCCAGTTCGAAATCAAATACCGACCCGGACGGGCAATTAAAGCACGAGCCTTAGCCGATTACGTTGTCGAGTGCACCATTCCCACTAAGGAAGGAATGACGACTCAGGGCCCCGACCCATGGCCCTTGGTCGAGGAGGTGCCCGGCCCAATCCCGGACTGGGTACTCTATATGGATGGATCCTCCACAGAGGAGGGGTGTGGGGCCGGCCTGATCATTTGCGGCCCGAATGAAGCGGAAATGGAGTACTCTCTGAGACATGGTTTTAAAGCGTCAAACAACGCGGCAGAATACGAAGCCTTATTAGCCGGGCTATGAATCGCCTCCGGAGTAGGGCTGAAGACCATCCGAATACGCAGCGACTCTGTGCTGGTCGTTGGCCAAGTAACCGGGCATTTCGAAGCCCGGGAACCACTCATGATAAAATACCTGGCGGAGGTAAGAAGGCTTCGGAGAAAATTCGATGAAGTCCAAGTGGAGCAGATTCCCAAAAATCTGAACACCGAGGCTGATGCCTTGGGCAAACTTGCCTCTTCCTATTCGGCCAATCACAATAGAAACATTCTCTTTGAAGTCCTGCCACGACCCAGCATGGAAGATGGAGAGGCAATTCTCCAAATCTACATGACCCAAGAAGATGCCCCGGATTGGAGAAAGCCCATTGTAGAATTTCTGAAAGATGGGGTTCTTCCGGAAGACCGGGCCGAAGCTCATCGGCTTCGCGCAAAAGCTCGCCATTTTGTATGGAGCAAAGAAAACCTATACAAAAAGTCGTATACTCAACCTCTACTCCGATGCGCCGATCCCCACGAAGCAGACTTGTCTTACGAGAAATACACGAAGGGGTCGGAGGGGCGCATCAAGAGGCCCGCAGCCTGGTCCAAAAGACACTGCTCCAAGGGTACTATTGGCCGGGAATACATTAAGATGCCGAGAAAATGATCAGAAGATGCAAGAGCTGTCAACTCTTCGGCAGCATCCCTCGTCCCCCTGCCACCGAACTAATGCCACTTAGTTCCCCTTGGCCATTTGCGCGGTGGAGGATGGATATGGTGGGCTAGCTCCCCGCCGGCACGAGTGGACATAGGTACATCCTTGTCGCCATAGACTACTTTATAAAGTGGAATGAAGTCGTGCCTATCAGGAAACCGGAAGCCGCCTCTACGATAAAATTTCTGCAGAACAATATGATCTCCCAATTTGGAATCCCAAAGTGCATCGTCACCGACCATGGAACCAACTTCGAGAATGAAAAAGTCAAAGAATTTTACGACTATTACATATTAATGAAGTTTGCCGCGGTCGCCGATCCCTAATGCAACGGGTAAGCCGAAATAGCGAACCGAAGCGTCATTCGAGGGCTCCGACCTCGCCTAGAAGGAAGGCAAGGCGGCTGGGTTTATCGTGTGGAATTAGGGTTTTGGAATTAAAATGGTGAATTAAAATGCATTAAAATGATGATAAATGGGGAATTGAAGGGTCTCTGTTTGATTGCAGAGCAATCAAACAGTGCGGGAAAGTTAGGGGTAGGGGAAAGGGTTTGTATGCAAAGACCGGGCTTTATTGGCCATAGTCGGACTGTCGGTGCCGGCCCTAGGTTTTTTTGGCCGGTCTATTTAGGGGGTGGCGCCGGTGGATTGATGCCACGCGTTTATGTCTGTATTTAAATTCTTGTGCACATGTTTTATTTCTCTGTCTTTTCGTTTTTGTGTGTATTGCACGTGTAACTTTTGGGCTTCGAAAAAGTTTTAAAAGAAAAAAAAATAATGTGTCTGATGGGATTCGAACACAGGGGCTATGTCACAACAGTGCAAGGGCTTTACCAGTGAGCTACAAGTTGTTTCTTGTTGTTCTTAAACAAAAATTAACTTATAATTTATACTCAAGCTTGTAAACTCCTTTCTGTATATTAAATTGAAAAATTTTGTACAGTAAATTTAGAGTCGTTACAGCGGAGGACGGTGCCTCCCAATAGAAGCTCTTCCCATGTCCCCATCTCATCCCCCACACTTCTACAAAAAGGGCTAAAGTGATAAGAAATTGGTTACGGTTTAGACCTTGACCAAAATTTCGTCACAGTTGTATTTTTTTCGTCACGGTTATAACCGTGACAAAATCCTATAAGTGGCTGGGCCCACTCCCCAATCATGATAAACCTCAATCCTCTTTTTTCTCTGAGCCTTAATTTTTCCCTAAAAAAACCTCTCGTCGCTCCTCCTCGATCGCTCATCGCCGCTACCTCGCCCGTCGCCGGAGCTACTTGCCGTCGTCGCCATGGCCTTCCCTTTCGAAACCCTAGCCTCCTCTCCACCATCGTCAAGCCCGGCCCCGTGGATTGAAGCTATAAGCCACGACGAAGCCTCCATCGTCGTCTTCGTTAGAGCTCGCTGGAGTGAGGTCGTCGTCATTGCTAAAGGTCGTAGCCTCTGTCGAAGACCTCGCCACCTATCCTCAAGAGGTAAGTATGGATTTATTTTTTTGGTTTAATTATATTTTTCCCAAAATTAAATTAAATTTTTTGTTGTTGAATTGTTGTTGTTGCTTCTGTTTTTAATGTTCTTCCTGGTGTTGTTAGCGTTGGTTTTGATGCTGTTGATGTTGGTGGTGGTGTTGGTGTTACTATTGTAGTTGTTGATGTTAGTGGTGATGTTGGTGTTGTTGTCGTAGCTAGGGGAGAGTTAGGGTTTGGGTTGAGAGTTAGAGCCAAGGAGGGTTAGGGTTATGGCTAGAGAGGGTTAGGGTTTAAGGTTAGGATTAGAGGCTAAGGTATTTTAGAATAAAATTGCAACAATATTAGTTAAGGGTATTTTAGTGAAATTGCAATAATAGTTAAGGGTATTTTAGTGTAAAAAAGGTAAAAATGAGCAAAATAGATTTTTAGTATAATTTTAAGGTATTTTAGTGGAAAACCATCAATAGGTAAGGATATTTTAGTGAAATTTATAATAATTTAGTTAATTTAAGAAGATGAATTGTTTAGGGGGTTAGGTTTATGATTACGGTTAATGGTTAAGGTTAGGGTTATAACCGTTATCAAATACATATTCTGTATGTGTGTGTGCGCACACACACTCACACACATACACACACACACACACACACAAGCATACACACACATACACATGCACACAAGCATACATACATATACACATACACACAGACATAGACACGCACACATAAGCATACATGCGCGCGCGCGCGCACAAACATACAAACGTACACAATCTTTGATTCATCATTTTTCTTCTCTACATCGAACTCTTTTCAAATCCCACCAACCCTAAATCCAAAATCTTAAACTCGATTAAGAAAACCCTTAAGTTTAAAGAACTTTACTCTAATGTAAAAATTTCGATACCTTGAAATTGAAACGTAAACGTAAAACCAATCCAAATTAAATCTTAAAGTAAGTGTATGACATTCAAAGATAATATGAAATTTTTATATTCTCATCGATAATTAATTATATGTGAAAATTAAAACGTGACTTAGTTCCCGTTTATCGATTAACATGCGTTCGGTGTTCATCGTGACATAAAACTATACGAAGGTTGTTAAACACCGGACGTTATCGTTCGGTTTCTAACAACCGTCGCGTAGTTTATGCGACAAGAATTAATATTCGATCATATGATAACCGATAGATTTGTCCCGTGTGGACAAGTTATGAATGTATAAAGCAGACACCTACATTTATTTGTGTTTTTCATTTGTTTCGGGATATTTCTTCGGTACTTTTCCGCTGGTTCTCCATGTACAACGATAGATTAGATGTTTGTTTTAACGGTTTTTCACAACATTGAAACGATTATCTGTTCTATTACAGTGTACTTGGAGAACAGCGTGGAGGTGCTGCCAAAATTTTCTCGAAACGGATGAAAGCTCAAATGAATGGATGTATACTTTATACATTCTTAATGGGATGGGTGCCTTACCCTCACAGCCGTTACCCTCGACATCTAATAAAGAACATTTAATATTATCATCATTTTTCTTGGAAGAAGAATCCAACTCCCGAGTTTTGAGATTAGAAGGAGAAAGTTCTCAATAGGAGTTTGAGGAGAGCCTAATCCAATAATAATTGAAACCAAACTTAACAAAGTCGTTAATTAAATCTAACACTAACGCTTCTTACTATCCGTCTATCTCGTATTTGTTATAAAATCTTAATTCCATGACTCTTATCTATAGGAACCTTGCTACGTTCTATTTTCTTCCAATATGACATTCATGTATCTCCACGACAAGAGTTGGATGTATGTTGACGTTTCCTTGAGAGCCACTGATTTTTTCCTTAACGGTATTTACTTTTTCGCCGATTTTGCCTACGCACGTCTTGGGATACCAAAAGAGCATGAAATCTATTGTTCTTGTTATAAGTGAATGAACATGCGATTGCAGAAGAAATCAGATGTTGAGTTACACATCATGAAAAACGGTTTCCTTAGAGATTACACTAAATGGGATATTCACGAAAAAGGACGATGTAGGGCCTGTGAAAAAGATGAAAAATGAATTTATTGAAGCGGAAACCGAAGAGTGGTAAGAGATAGTAGAAAAAGAAGAGGAATAGGAGGAGTGGCGGTTTGAAGAAAACTAAGCTGTCGAAAATGATGATACTGTGTTCGCGCCGGTCGATGACATGGATGGGCTTATAAATGCTGCCGGACTTCCTTATGTGTCACGCCTCGCTTCCCAAAATACGGGATACGAGGGATTAACAAGGCCAGCCATGCTCCCACGGTCGAGAAAACATCCCGCCGTAGTCACACTTCGGCTTCTAGCTTTACGTGGTAATCAGTAATCAATGCATAGGTAATGAGAAATGCAGTCACTAAATCAAAACAAATACAAAAACTAACCAAATAGAGATCAAGGAAGTATAGCTCTGAGTCGCTGATCTAGATGTCTGCAATATCCTCGAGGTACGTCAGGTCCTGATCCAAGCTAAGTCCACTTCTCACTCTGAGCATGCATACTCAGGTCGTCAGAGCGACACAATAGCAATAAATAGAAATACATGTATAACAAGTGTAATAATGATGAATATGAGACAGTAAGCATGAAGTGATGATATGAGCATGAAGGAGCCGGTACAGGTAAACAGTAAAGCGGGTAAACAATACGACAGGTGTATCAGTCAGTAATCAATGCATGCCACTAAACCTATCAGTCTCTAAGTCTCACTGTCCAGGTCGCTAAACCTATCGTCAGTCCAAGTGTGAGAGTCAACCACTCGTGAGTATCTCCCACCTAAGGGTAGTGCCCCAGGGGCAAGGGAACACGGGCCCGAGTCGCTCGCTAATAATCAGTAATATCACCTATATAACTCCAGAATCGCTGTGTATGCCGGCAATGGGACTCCCGAGATTCTGTTGAACTCACACTCAAACTACCCCATACCCTGTGGTCTATATCAAACACCAACCATAAATTCAAATACTAGTCAGTCCATGACAAGTCTATGCGAGAACTGAAGACATGATCTCCATCAAGCATGTCTCGACTGGTACCCAAGGTAAATGGACAGTATTTGGTGCCTTACCTATGACACTAATATAAGTGCTTCCATAATCGTCCCATACCAATTATAGTTACACTTATATATGTCCCATAGACGTCGACAATGCAATAAATTAACTGGGTCCGTGTATTGTGTACAAGTACGTTTCACTTTCACTTATTCATTCACGCTTAAATACTAACGTACTTGCCACAATCAAAACACTAAAATCTAACACTGGGTAATGTACACGATCACTAGGTTACCAATGTATATGAGCTCTGCATGATATGATGAGAATGCAATAATTATGATATGAATAAAATGTCATCAGTCAGTATCCTACCACTTGCAAAATTCACTATAAATCATACATGCAGAATTAAGCGAAACAATGAAAAAGGGGTAAGCAGTATGTTTAATTATATATCCATCAAAATTGGTTTCGCATCAATCGGGTTTCATGTTTGCTAGATATGGCCATTTTATTTTAAGTGTTCACTTCTGGAAATCCAGTTTCTGAACTGAAAGTCCATTTCGTAACACGTTTTACTCCTGGTTGGGATCATAACTAGGCGACACTATAGTTGAACAATATTTAGGGTTATCAGTATGGTTTCTAACGCACCATACGGATCGATAATATCCATGGTGTACTAGAATTTATGCACTGTACAATAAAGGGGTATACGTTCTGTCCCTGTTTGGGACTGCTATATGTTCTGTTGATTTAAAATACAGTTTAAATAGTAAACGACAGTAGAAATGAATGAAATCAATTTCATTGGTTAGATAACAGATTTTTCTTCGCTATGGTATAGGGTTCCGCATTATGACATTTTCAAACAGCAGAGTGAAAGCATTACAAAACGAGAATCGACAGCCAGAGCTGTTCTGGACCGCAGTCCAGAGTCGCACTCCGAACCAGTTCCCGTCACCTTTTTAGAATAGAAACAGATTAAAACTCTTATGGAGTTCTAGGTCGTCAGCTTCGATATAATCCCTCGAACACAACATTACAATTTGTAACCAATTAACGGTGATTTTTACGAGTTTCAGGTACGGGAAAATTTCAGTTTTAACGGGTTCAAATGGGTTAGGCCTATCACGTCATTAAAGTCCGTATTTTACGGCCCAAATCATAACACGATGTTTGTTATCACTCGGGACATCATGTGTGATTAGTTTCCGTCAATTTAACGGGGGTTTTCCATTCAGGTTTTGCATCGAACACTCGGGTTTTCATTGTATTAATATTGAATCGCAAACGAATTAAATATATATAATAGCATGAAGCAAGTATTTAACTTGCCTGGTGACGTATCGACGATGGTACGGCAGCGGAAACGGCAACGGCATGAGCGTGACGCACACGCGGCACGGCAACTCGATTCAGGCACGGCACAACAGCAACAAAAGTTTCGATCTTGGCTCGAGCTCGAGTTCTCGGCAACGGCGGCTACGGCACAAGCATCAGCAACAACTAGGGGTGCTCGGCTATGGACCAAGGAGCTCCGGCGAAGGTGGCAGCAAGGGCTTCGAGAGTTGCAGATGGTCGTCGACACGGTGAGAGGAGGTGGCGAAGACAGCGAGTGGCAGGAGCTTGGAGACAGGGAGGTGGTCGAAGGAGTTGAGGCTTGGTGGTGGTGCTAGGGGCTTGCCGGTGAGGTGGTTGGCCGGTGAAGTTTCTGGTGGTGGAGGCGGCGAGGAAGGAGGTTCTCGGTGTAGCAGGAGGCGGAGGCCACGGTGATGGGATGATGTGGGTGAAGGTGGTGCTCTGGGATGAAGACGACGACGATGGTGGTCGGAGGTTGGTGCGGGGGTGGTGTTGGGTGTTGGGTTGCGAGGTGATCGGGTCGGCTTGGGCTGTAGCGGTGCCGGTGAGGAGGAGACGGCGAGGGAGGAGCTCGAGTTGGAGGTGGGTGTCAATGGCGAGGGGTGTGCAGAGCTGGCGGTCGCGGTGGAGGAGAGGGAAGCTCGGAGGAAGAAGAATGGTGTGCAGTCGAGGTGCTCGGGAGAGGAGGTGGTTGAGGGGTCTTGGGGTGAGAGGGAGGACGAGAGTGAGAGAGGGAGGAAAGAAAGACGTGAGGAGAAGGATGGAGCGAGGAGGGTAGAGGGGAGTGAGCGAGCGCGCGTGTGAGGTCGTGGGTCGAGGAGTAGGGCGTGGTCGCGACGAGGAGCGGGGCGTGGGACGCGGGAGCCGTTGGGGAAAATCGTGGGCGGGAAAAGAGAACAGGGGAGGAGAAGAAGGTGAAGAGGGAGTGAAGTCGGGTCGTGTTGGGGAAAAAGTTGGGCCGGGTGTGGGTTAATGGGCCAGGAAGAAATAAAAGAGAGATAGAGAGGGAGTGGGCTGGGCAGGAGAAATAAAAGGGGAAAGAAAAATAAATAGGAAATAGGGTTAGGGTTTTAAAATAATTAGAAATATACATAAATAAATTTTGTATGCAACACTTTATAAAAATACGGATATTGGAGTGCGAAAAGAACTGGGTATTACATTATGATACGAAAAGCACTGGACCAGCGTTATTGGAGAAGTACAAGGCTTCCTCGAGAATCCCTCTATATCCAAATTGGAGAAGTACAAGTACAAGGCTTCCTTATGGTCTCGTGCTTAATGCCTTTTGCACGTATTTCCGCCAATTGTGTTCTGAAAACGTGGACGTCAATGATATAACAGAGCTCAAAAAAGATATTCCTTTGATTCTCTGCAAGTTCGAAACTATCTTTCCACCTTCCTTTCGACATTATTGTTCACTTGTCCGTCCATCTGGCAACCGAGGTCAGGATTGGCGGTCCAGTCCATTACCGTTGGATATGTCCAATCAAGAGGTATTATTGACGTTTATTATTCATCATTTAAATTGCAAAGAATCATCATGAATTATTAATTTATTTTATTTTCAACAGATATCTGATAACTTAAAAAACTATATCCGCAACAAGTATCGTTCTGAAGGTTCGATTGCTCAAGGCTATCTCCTAGAAGAAGCCACGTCTTTCTGTGCTCGTTTCCTGAACGACGATATTAGGACGAAGCTGAACAAACCGCAGAGTGTTCCTGAAGGTCTAATCGGAGTAGGAAAGCTAAAGAACATGTCTTACGATCTCACGGCCAGTGTACATGCGTACATCTTGATAAATATCGATTGTTTTGCTAAATATGTAGAGTAAGTGTTTACTATTTCATCGTTTTAAATGTTCGAAATTAAATTTAATACAATTAATATAACTGTATATTAACAAACAGAGCGCACAAAGATATACTCACGAGATCGCTAGGACATGGTCGAATGATAGGATCGAAGAAGTACAGAGTCGCACTTTCGCCACTTGGTCTATAAAAGAAGTGAACGAACAATTGAATCGTGGAGAGCATGTTGATAGAGAGGCCCACGACCTTTTAAACGGTCCAACGATTGCAACTAAGTTCTACAGCGGGTATGGGATATCCAGATATAAATTTGAGGTAGAAATTACGGAACGTATTAGGGCTATGCAAAATAGCGGTATCGCAACCGTTGACAAGGATGGAAATCGCTACTACGGTGTTCTTAAGGAAGTTATAGCGGTCTCATACCATCATACGACTGTCCCATTGATATATTCCAATGCAGATGGTACGATATTAAGGCTGACCGGGGTATGAAGGTCAATCAATACGGTCTGACTTTGGTAAACACCAAACAGATGTTACTAAAATACGACAACATTATCTTTTCCACAATGCCAACATAGATACATTATTCTCGGGACTTGCAGAAAGTTGACTGGGATATTGTTTGTCGTTGGAAATCGAGAGATTATTATAACGTGCCGACATTGAATGGCTCTAAAGATGAGAGCGAAGATGAAGATCTCACGATAACACGTCTCAGTCTATCTATTGAACGTACCAGGGATCCAAACTATTCTACGCCGCCCATCCGTACGTTGGTAAGAAGTGATATCGGCCAATTGATTATCACGGATCAAGATTTTGAGAATCCACCCAACGAATCTTCAGATAATGTATTACATAAACGTGTTAGGTAATGAAGTTAAATTGAATGTTCTAAATTGTATAATGATTATAAGTAATGAAATAACGTTTAGATATATATGTGTGTGTGTGTGTATGTGTAGGATTTGATCATGGGCGCCCAAACAAAGGCACTAAACGCCACAAGAGACGTCTACAGGACATTCTGAGTCGATCCATACCCGCCGCTGAGACTGTCCCAGGACCCTCAACAGGCATGGGAGCAGTAGCAGCAGCGCCTATCCCTAGTAGCGCTCCCCTTATTACTGCCACATCATCCCCCATAGCCCCCTACTCATACCGCATCACCCTGACTGTCCTCCTATCCTTACTACCGCTCCCTATACTGAAAATATGTCTTAGCACCACTACTAGGTTTATACAAGTATCAAGTATGCAATTTTAAAAAATATAATGTGCTAAGCTATATTAGCCTAAAATCGAACTAGAGAATTAGGGTTTTTAACAAGTAAACAAGTTCTATAATAAAGTGAAGAAGGTTACAACCTTTGTAGACCAAGTCCTTCACTTCTAAAGCTCCAAGTAGTAGTCCCTAGAACTCTTCTTGGCTCCACTTGAAGAAAGGATCAAGCTTGCTACGTTATCTTCGAAGCCGAAGATGATCCATCTTGAAGTCTCTCTAACTCAAGCTATCTCTTCACTAATCAAGGAATTAGTGAAGCAAACAACCTAAATTAAAGGGCTAGTAAAGTGTAGGTTGATGAAGTAGGAATTTCGCTCACTTTAGAAATCTATTTCTCTTTTTATTTTCCAACTCAAGAAAAACTAGAGGAGGAAGAAGATGAACTTAGGTGAAGAAAAATATCTCCAAGTAAATATGAGAGGATTAACCATGGGCTAAAGATAAGGGTTGGGTGAGAAAATATCTAGAGTAAAAATAAAATTAGTGAGATGAGTCATGGCTTCTACATGCTTCCACAAGCATCCAAGCCATGCTCACTAATCCACTCATTTTTATTTTCCTCTTAATAAATAATCATCCAATTATCTTTAGGTCATGGTGTGAGTCTCATACACCCATATTCAATGTATCATTAATCATGATACAATGATCCATTTATATATATTAATACATATATCAAATATATATATCAATATATATCAAGAGAAGAAAAACATTAGTGAACTAATATTAGTTAATATATATATATCAAATATATTAATATATATCAAATTATTAAATCAACACTTGATTCAATAATCCGGTTATATCATATATAACCGACTAATATCATTTATATGTATATCAAATTATCGAACCAACACTTGATTCAATAACCCGGTCATATCACATATAACGTACAACATTCAATGTACTATATCAAATCAACACTTGATTCAATAATCCAGTCATATCATATATAACCGGCCAATATCAAATATATATACATATAACATATCATTGAATCAACACTTGATTCAAAAATCCGGTTATATCACATATAACCTAATCTATATCAAATATCGCGAAATTAGAATACGGTATCACATACTCGTATTTAATCAAGCTCCCGCACATATCGGCATATGTGCCCTACTTCATTTCGCTTGAGTTAGGAAACCATTGTGTGGGACTCTAAAGACTCGTCAATACGCCAGCAGTAGGTAATGATCATATCAGTCACCCACAAGCCGTCAGCGGTACTAGCTGGACGTAACGACTACCCATGTATTAATCGAATAGAAGATCAACAAGCAAGCTTGTCCAAACTCCCGCAAAGCCTATAAGCAACACTTACCGTACAGTCCGGTCTCTTCGTCTGATATGTCGCATATCAAGTATAGGAGTAGAATCGTCAGACCCCAGTAACTTGATAAGTCATACCGATGTATGGCCTATAACCGTTCGAGAAACTACTGATAACACCTACCAGTAAATTTCATCAGCCCTGGCCAAGAACTTGCTGTTATAGCCAACCGAGTATAGTGCAACATCAACTCCCTATACCGGGAGAGACGAAATCCCTCTAATCGCTCACTGCCTCCATGTGACTCGGGACTGTACCCAAAATCCACCTGTTTGCACGACTCTTTTGAGCCGTGGTAGGAAGGAAATCAAAGCACAATAGGAACCACACAAGACACTATGACGATTTCGGGTCTACAGACTAACCTGTACAAGTGTCACCAGAGAACTGCTATCTGACGATAGGTATGGTACCAACTAAGAGTTCTCGGCGAGTCTTTTTCGGTGTACCCATTCTCTAATAAGCACCTGTGTACAATCTTTGATGTCAAACACCAATGGATGTGGGATCAACCATCGCCCCATACAGGGTCAAGAAACGTACACACTAGTCTACTCTAGAATATCGATGCCCTGTCTCGATATTCTCTCGACTAGGAACTGTTAAAGGATGTGCTTGCGGACTATATAAGCCCCATAAGTATGATCTGCATCATAGTCCTGATAATCAAGCTAACATCCTAAGGGCTTATCAATATGTATCAGAGAGAAGGTATAACAATATTGTCACGCCCCGCTTCCCATTCTACGGCGAAGAGGACGCGACTGGCCCGCTACGTATTTACTCAGAAGCAAATACGCTAAGCGTAACTAAGCAATATAAAAGAAAATACACAAGAGACAAGGTATAATAAAAACAACAACTTTTATTTATTAACATTCTTTTGTACAATGCATGAAAAGGAACTACAACTGAAATAAAAATGATGCCTAAACAATGGCATGACAGGAAATGAAAAGTACTGAATGGAAAAGGTATAATAAAACTAGAGCTCTGGGTCTTCAGTAAGCTGATCCAAGTCTTCTGCAGATGGCTCGATCTCTGTCGGGTCCAAACCACCTGACGACATTCAAAGAAGAAAGAAATAGAATGTCGTCAGCGAACAGGTCGCTCGGTAAGTCCCGAAAATAAGGGAGAAGTAGAAAAGAAATGAGAGAGAGAGTAGCTTTTAATGTTGTATTATATTGTTGTAATGTTGTGTTAACGCTATTGTTTGTAGCTTGGTACAGAAGAATGCCAGTGTATACGAGAGGGATCTCAGTATGCTAGAGACCAGGGCAAATGGAAGTACAAGGCTCCGTTATACAACCCGGAACAACGGCAATTGGATTCATATTAGGTGTCTTAATCTTACCGTCTCGTGCAACCTTTAACACCTTTCGTACCAATCTACCCCTTAAACCCTGTAGTGTTTTATTTATATTGTTTTGTACTGTAAATTGTATTGAATGTATAATTGAAAGACTGACCGAAACCATGATATCAGTAAACGGATGTAACCGTAGAATCATGTAAATAGAATAACTGGAGAACCATGTAAATGGAATGTATATCCATGGTTCGGTTCAGTCAAGTTGTATACATTGATAATTGGTTCATGGATTCATGTTGAATTGTAATATTGAAAATTGTAGATTGTACTTGAATCATATTCAAGTCAGATTAATCAGACTCAAACCCGAGTCAGACAATTAGAAATGTAAATAAAAGTCTTGATTATTTCTTAAACTTATAATTGCTAGGGTCCTTAGGGTAATTTGTAAAACTTGAGGGGGTTTTATGTAAAAATACTTTTATATACTTTTCAAAATACACCTCAAGTATTCGTTATTCGTCTTTAGAGTTGTAATGAAGGTGGATTTTGTATTGTGATATTTCTAGTGAAAATATCCTAGTTTCAGAAATAAAGGTATTTATTTGTAAAATTGATTTATTTGGAATTCATAGTATTTTAGTGAAAAATTTATTCTTGTGATTTTTAGAAAAATGTGGAATATTTATATCTTAACAAAATAGATATTTTAATGATAAATATACATATATTTATACAAAAATAATTTTAATAAATATTTTATATTCTAGAAAATCTCATTTTCTTAAGATGTCGTAGTTTAAATCTTTCGAGACCGAATGCTCCTTACGGAGGTCTGAATCTCGCACTACTAAGCCCGAGGGTGCGCGATAAACCGCACCATCCCGAACGGGTTCCCCAAAGTGGGTTGTAGCGGCGCTTTGCAAAGATTGTAAATACTAAATCCTTTAGAAAACGGTTTTATGAAGTAAATGGTATTTATTTGTAAAGGTGTATATTTTCCGTATTGTATGTTCTAGATTCTCCTAAGTCAACTAGTCCATTCCTAACTGGTCCAGATGACAAGTTGTGAGATGCCTCAAATCGCCTCTTCACCGCCAATTGTGGCCAGGTAAGTACAAGTGAGGAAATGAGGGATCCGCTCACGAATCACCGTGAGTCGGGCCTTTTAAAGTTACCTTTCTCACTTACCTAACCTAAACACCACAAAGTCAGGTTTAGATAAACGACCGATGTCCACAACTTATCATATTTTCATAATAAGTGGTACTTTTTTTTAAAAAGTGTATCAAAACTAAATCTTTTAGAAATGGTTTTATTAAATATATGGTATTTAAATGAAAATGTTTATTTTCTCGTATTCTAGGTTCTCGGGGGTGTTGCATATGAGTGTGTGAGGAGGTAGGTCGTTACCTCGTGATCTACTTTAAATGTATAGCAAGTTTGATGGGCATAAATGAAGGATTGAAACAATGTGGTATTTAAGTGAATAATACGATAAATTGAAAAAGTTATCATTTCATGTGACGAAACTTGATCAAATTGTTTGATTAGTATTTAATAGTCAACGTGAGGAAGTTTAGGTATGATTGTATTAGTGAGAAATGGAATTTTATAGAAAACCGAATCGGAAATCGGATTTGTTCCGATTCCGACGAGTTTTGTAATTTCGTATTTTGAGAATGGAAAAGAAAGATAGAAAAGGGACTTACATACACAAGCCGGTATTGTCACCGGGCTTGTCTATCCGCCAATAGTCTCGCGTTACTAGCGAGACCTTCTTAAAGAATTCTCCATGTTCTTCTTCTTGGACTCTAAGTGAAAAGGGAGAAGTGAGAGATAGAAAAATGTGAGGAAGGAAAAGGTAGAGGAGGACAAATAAAAATAGTGTATTGGTGAATTATGTATAATAATATATGCATTCAACATGAGAATAAAAAGAGAAATGAAAGGTCACCATTCATTTTGGAAATGAAAGGTCTCATTTGTAGGTTATGAGAAGAATGAAAAATGATAAAAAATAATTGCAAGAATGGAGATTTGAACATGTGCCTTATAGAATAACAATGCAAAGACTTAACCAATGAGCTACAAGATTATTCATGCACATATTTAATTAGAATTAAATATATGATGTTGCTTAAAAAGAAAGTGGGTTTTTCAGATGGGCTGTAGAGAATAAAAATAATGGATTTGGGTTAAATATTTATGAAAGAAAAAATAAGAATGAGAAGTTAAAAATTTAAATATAAGAAAAAGAAATTGTACACAAAAAAATACATAATAGATTAATGAATAAAATAATAATAAATTTAATAGAAAAAGGAAAATACCAAGTACAAATAAATACGGTATATTATTGAAGAGGGATAATACAATGGTATAAAGATTTTGGGGTAATTACATTCTACCCTCCTTAAAAATAATTTCGTCCTCGAAATTACTCAAGAAGGATGATATAACAGAGTAAGGAAACATGATTAGGATGATGTCGTCTTCAAGCTCCGTCGATTGATACTCTAACCAATTGAGCTAATATGCCAATGAGATACAAATAGAAAGGGTGAATAAGAGTTAAGAATTCAAAAGTCTTGAGATAGACTTCAAAGAAACCGAAGGTGGAGTTCAAGATGGATTCAAGGAATATGTAATGTAAAGAATGTTTTCAGTTGCTGTTTCTTATGTTATATTGCTTAGGTTGTTCACGCAGAACAGAATTGCATGGTAGTGTTCCATACAACTCTGACCTGCATGGGCCAGCAACGAAACCTGTCACGCCCCGCTTCCCATTCTACGGCGAAGGGGACGCCACTGGCCCGATACGTATTTACTCAGAAGCAAATACGCTAAGCGTAACTAAGCAATATAAAAGAAAATACACAAGAGACAATGTATAATAAAAACAACAACTTTTATTTATTAACATTCTTTTGTACAATGCATGAAAAGGAACTACAACTGAAATAAAAATGATGCCTAAACAATGGCATGACAGGAAATGAAAAGTACTGAATGGAAAAGGTATAATGAAACTAGAGCTCTGGGTCTTCAGTAAGCTGATCCAAGTCTTCTGCAGATGGCTCGATCTCTGTCGGGTCCAAACCACCGACGACATTCAAAGAAGAAAGAAATAGAATGTCGTCAGCGAACAGGTTGCTCGGTAAGTCCCAAAGATAAGGGAGAAGTAGAAAAGAAGAAAGAGAGAGAGAGTAGCTTTTAATGTTGTATTATATTGTTGTAATGTTATATTAACGCTGTTGTTTATAGCTTGGTACAGAAGAATGCCAGTGTATATGAGAGGGGTCTCAGTATGCTAGAGACCGGGGCAAATGGAAGTACAAGGCTCCATTATACAATCCGGAACAACGGCAATTGGATTCATGTTAGGTGTCTTAATCTTACCGTCTCGTGCCACCTTTAATACCTTCCGTACCAATCTACCCCTTAAACCCCGTAATGTTTTATTTGTATTATTTTGTACTGTAAATTTTATTGAATGTATAATTGAAAGACTGACCGAAACCATGATATCAGTAAACAGATGTAACCGTAGAATCATGTAAATAGAATAACTGGAGAACCATGTAAATGGAATGTATATCCATGGTTCGGTTCAGTCAAGTTGTATACATTGATAATTGGATTCATGGATTCATGTTGAATTGTAATATTGAAAATTGTAGATTGTACTTGAATCATATTCAAGTCAGATTAATCAGACTCAAACCCGAGTCAGACAATTAGAAATGTAAATCAAAGTCTTGATTATTTCTTAAACTTATAATTGCTAGGGTCCTTAGGGTAATTTGTAAAACTTGAGGGGGTTTTATGTAAAAATACTTTTATATACTTTTCAAAATACACCTCAAGTATTCTTTATTCGTCTTTAGAGTTGTAATGAAGGTGGATTTTGTATTGTGATATTTCTAGTGAAAATATCCTAATTTCAGAAATAAATGTATTTATTTGTAAAATTGATTTATTTGGAATTCATAGTATTTTAGTGAAAAATTTATTCTTGTGATTTTTAGAAAAAGGGGGAATATTTATATCTTAACAAAATAGATATTTTAATGATAAATATACATATATTTATACAAAAATAATTTTAATAAATATTTTATATTCTAGAAAATCTCATTTTCTTAAGATGTCGTAGTTTAAATCTTTCGAGACCGAATGCTCCTTGCGGAGGTCTGAATCTCGCACTACTAAGTCCGAGGGTGCGCGATAAACCGCACCATCCCGAACAGGTTCCCCAAAGTGGGTTGTAGCGGCGCTTTGCTAAGATTGTAAATACTAAATCCTTTATAAAATGGTTTTATGAAGTAAATGGTATTTATTTGTAAAGGTATATATTTTCCGTATTGTATGTTCTAGATTCTCCTAAGTCAACTAGTCCATTCCTAACTGGTCCAGATGACAAGTTGTGAGATGCCTCAAATCGCCTCTTCACCGCCAATTGTGGCCAGGTAAGTACAAGTGAGGAAAGGAGGGATCCGCTCACGAATCACCGTGAGTCGGGCCTTTTAAAGTTACCTTTCTCACTTGCCTAACCTAAACACCACAAAGTCAGGTTTAGATAAACGACCGATGTCCACAACTTATCGTATTTTCATAATAAGTGGTACTTTTTTTTAAAAAAGTGTATCAAAACTAAATCTTTTAGAAATGGTTCTATTAAATATATGGTATTTAAATGAAAATGTTTATTTTCTCGTATTCTAGGTTCTCGGGGGTGTTGCATATGAGTGTGTGAGGAGGTAGGTCGTTACCTCGTGATCTACTTTAAATGTATAGCAAGTTTGATGGGGTTAAATGAAGGATTGAAACAATGTGGTATTTAAGTGAATAATACGATAAATTGAAAAAGTTATCATTTCATGTGACGAAACTTGATCAAATTGTTTGATTAGTATTTAATAGTCAACGTGAGGAAGTTTAGGTATGATTGTATTAGTGAGAAATGGAATTTTATAGAAAACCGAATCGGAAATCGGATTTGTTCCGATTCCGTCGGGTTTCTAATTTCGTATTTTGAGAATGGAATAGAAAGATAGAAAAAGGACTTACATACACAAGCCGGTATTGTCACCGGGCTTGTCTATCCGCCGATAGTCTCGCGTTACTAGCGAGACCTTCTTAAAGAATCTTCATGTTCTTCTTCTTGGACTCTAGGTGAAGAGGGAGAAGTGAGAGATAGAAAAATGTGAGGAAGGAAAACGTAGAGGAGGACAAATAAAAATGGTGTAATGGTGAATTATGTATAATAATATATGCATTCAACATGAGAATAAAAAGCGAAATGAAAGGTCACCATTCATTTTGGAAATGAAAGGTCTCATTTGTAGGTTATGAGAAGAATTAAAAATGATAAAAAAATAATTGCAAGAATGGGGATTTGAACATGTGACTTATAGAATAACAATGCAAAGACTTAACCAATGAGCTATAAGGTTGTTCATGCATATATTTAATTAGAATTAAATATATGATGTTGCTTAAAAAGAAAGTGGGCTTTTCAGATGGGCTGTAGAGAATAAAAATAATGGATTTGGGTTAAATATTTATGAAAGAAAAAATAAGAATGAGAAGTTAAAAATTTAAATATAAGAAAAAGAAATTGTACACAAAAAAATACATAATAGATTGAGGAATAAAATAATAATAAATTTAATAGAAAAAGGAAAATACCAAGTACAAATAAATACGGTATATTATTGAAGAGGGATAATACAATGGTATAAAGATTTTGGGGTAATTACATTCTACCCTCCTTAAAAATAATTTCGTCCTCGAAATTACTCAAGAAGTATGATGTAACAGAGTAAGGAAACATGATTAGGATGATGTCGTCTTCAAGCTCCGTCGATTGATACTCTAACCAATTGAGCTAATATGCCAATGAGATACAAATAGAAAGGGTGAATAAGAGTTAAGAATTCAAAAGTCTTGAGATAGACTTCAAAGAAACCGAAGGTGGAGTTCAAGATGGATTCAAGGAATATGTAATGTAAAGAATGTTTTCAGTTGCTGTTTCTTATGTTATATTGCTTAGGTTGTTCACGCAGAACAGAATTGCATGGCAGTGTTCCATACAACTCTGACCTGCATGGGCCACCAACGAAACCTGTCACGCCCTGCTTCCCATTCTACGGCGAAGGGGACGCGACTGGCCCGCTACGTATTTACTCAGAAGCAAATACGCTAAGCGTAACTAAGCAATATAAAAAAAATACACAAAAGGCAAGGTATAATAAAAACAACAACTTTTATTTATTAACATTCTTTTGTACAATGCATGAAAAGGAACTACAACTGAAATAAAAATGATGCCTAAACAATGGCATGACAGGAAGTGAAAAGTACTGAATGGAAAATGTATAATGAAACTAGAGCTCTGGGTCTTCAGTAAGCTGATCCAAGTATTCTGCAGATGGCTCGATCTCTGTCGGGTCCAAATCACCTGACGACATTCAAAGAAGAAAGAAATAGAATGTCGTCAGCGAACAGGTCGCTCGGTAAGTCCCAAAGATAAGGGAGAAGTAGAAAAGAAGAAAGAGAGAGAGAGTAGCTTTTAATGTTGTATTATATTGTTGTATTAATGCTGTTGTTTATTGCTTGGTACAGAAGAATGCCAGTGTATATGAGAGGGGTCTCAGTATGCTAGAGACCGGGGCAAATGGAAGTACAAAGCTCCATTATACAATTCGGAACAACGGCAATTGGATACATGTTAGGTGTCTTAATCTTACCGTCTCGTGCCACCTTTAACACCTTCCGTACCAATCTACCCCTTAAACCCCGTAGTGTTTTATTTGTATTATTTTGTACTGTAAATTGTATTGAATGTATAATTGAAAGACTGACCGAAACCATGATATCAGTAAACGGATGTAACCGTAGAATCATGTAAATAGAATAACTGGAGAACCATGTAAATGGAATGTATATCCATGGTTCGGTTCAGTCAAGTTGTATACATTGATAATTGGATTCATGGATTCATGTTGAATTGTAATATTGAAAATTGTAGATTGTACTTGAATCATATTCAAGTCAGATTAATTAGACTCAAACCCGAGTCAGACAATTAGAAATGTAAATCAAAGTCTTGATTATTTCTTAAACTTATAATTGCTAGGGTCTTTAGGGTAATTTGTAAAACTTGAGGGGGTTTTATGTAAAAATACTTTTATATACTTTTCAAAATACACCTCAAGTATTCGTCATTCGTCTTTAGAGTTGTAATGAAGGTGGATTTTGTATTGTGATATTTCTAGTGAAAATATCCTAGTTTCAGAAATAAAGGTATTTATTTGTAAAATTGATTTATTTGGAATTCATAGTATTTTAGTGAAAAATTTATTCTTGTGATTTTTAGAAAAAGGGGGAATATTTATATCTTAACAAAATAGATATTTTAATGATAAATATACATATATTTATACAAAAATAATTTTAATAAATATTTTATATTCTAGAAAATCTCATTTTCTTAAGATGTCGTAGTGTAAATCTTTCGAGACCGAATGCTCCTTGCGGAGGTCTGAATCTCGCACTACTAAGCCCGAGGGTGCGCGATAAACCGCACCATCCCGAACGGGTTCCCCAAAGTGGGTTGTAGCGGCGCTTTGCAAAGATTGTAAATACTAAATCCTTTAAAAAACGGTTTTATGAAGTAAATGGTATTTATTTGTAAAGGTGTATATTTTCCGTAGTGTATGTTCTAGATTCTCCTAAATCAACTAGTCCATTCCTAACTGGTCCAGATGACAAGTTGTGAGATGCCTCAAATCGCCTCTTCACCGCCAATTGTGGCCAGGTAAGTACAAGTGAGGAAAGGAGGGATCCGCTCACGAATCACCGTGAGTCGGGCCTTTTAAAGTTACCTTTCTCACTTGCCTAGCCTAAACACCACAAAGTCAGGTTTAGATAAACGACCGATGTCCACAACTTATCGTATTTTCATAATAAGTGGTACTTTTTTTTAAAAAGTGTATCAAAACTAAATCTTTTAGAAATGGTTTTATTAAATATATGGTATTTAAATGAAAATGTTTATTTTCTCGTATTCTAGGTTCTCGGGGGTGTTGCATATGAGTGTGTGAGGAGGTAGGTCGTTACCTCGTGATCTACTTTAAATGTATAGCAAGTTTGATGGGGTTAAATGAAGGATTGAAACAATGTGGTATTTAAGTGAATAATACAATAAATTGAAAAGGCTATCATTTCATGTGACGAAACTTGATCAAATTGTTTGATTAGTATTTAATAGTCAACGTGAGAAAGTTTAGGTATGATTGTATTAGTGAGAAATGGAATTTTATAGAAAACCGAATCGGAAATCGGATTTGTTCCGATTCAATCGGGTTTTGTAATTTCGTATTTTGAGAATGGAAAAGAGAGAAAGAAAAGGGACTTACATACACAAGCCGGTATTGTCACCGGGCTTGTCTATCCGCCGATAGCCTCGCGTTACTAGCGAGATCTTCTTGAAGAATTCTTCATGTTCTTCTTCTTGGACTCTAGGTGAAGAGGGAGAAGTGAGAGATAGAAAAATGTGAGGAAGGAAAACGTAGAGGAGGACAAATAAAAATGGTGTAATGGTGAATTATGTATAATAATATATGCATTCAACATGAGAATTAAAAGAGAAATGAAAGGTCACCATTCATTTTGGAAATGAAAGGTCTCATTTGTAGGTTATGAGAAGAATGAAAAATGATAAAAATAATTGCAAGAATGGGGATTTGAACATGTGACTTATGGAATAACAATGCAAAGACTTAACCAATGAGCTACAAGGTTGTTCATGTACATATTTAATTAGAATTAAATTTATGCTGTTGCTTAAAAAGAAAGTGCGTTTTTCAGATGGGCTGTAGAGAATAAAAATAATGAATTTGGGTTAAATATTTATGAAAGAAAAAATAAGAATGAGAAGTTAAAAACTTAAATATAAGAAAAAGAAATTGTACACAAAAAAATACAAAATAGATTGAGGAATAAAATAATAATAAATTTAATGAAAAAAGGAAAATACCAAGTACAAATAAATACGGTATATTATTGAAGAGGGATAATACAAATGTATAAAGATTTTAGGATCATTACAAATACAAATGTACATGTTAAGATAAAGAGCAACCAGAAAACATACTATCATGTTGAGTAAGAAAGTCCTTTATATATATGTCCAAGCATCCACTATATCATACAATAATGGCATCTAGGCCATACATATTCCTAACATATACTACCTCCAGATCACCCGTAGCGTCGCCGCCTCCCCTTACCCCTATCAGTGCATCAACAGGTCCTCATACCCCCGTCACTCCTGCGTATGATATGTAGTTTACCCATTTAAAATTTGATACATCATTACAATATAGGTGGATATTGAATCATCTAACAGTTTATTATTTGCAAATTCGCATTCTACTCGCGGGATGGCGTCCGACGCCGGTTATAGTGCCACGCCGGGGAAACAGGTATAATCGTTATTTCTTAAAACTTTTAAATAACGATTGTAATTTAAATTTATCAAATTCTATATTCGTATTCTAAATATTATAACATTGTGTATGTATATCTATTTTTTCGCAGGCTCGAGCAGTATTAGGACGAGGGGTCCTACTGGGCCCGACTGCTGCAGGCCGCGGGTGGATGTTGGGCTATGGGATCTGATCTTTGACACGACAGGTGTGCTTGTTCGAGAGAACGCAACCCAGTGGAGGGATTATGTTGGACAGGAGATTCGTACTTACTATAAGTACCCGTTTCATATTCGGTGGAATAAAGCCCAGCCCGAATGTGCTACACGGTTTTTTGGGTCGAATGAGGTATGACATACCCTTTCCCATATTTAAATTTCAATCGTCATTATATACATATAATTATTTGTTTAATATATTTCAATATCAGAGCAGGAAGAATTACAGACTCGTTGGCGAGCCCAACGAGGATGGTGTGTATAGGCCATTCGATATAGATCGAGCCATCGCTCACTTTCTAGGCCGATATCAAGTGATCAAGCGACATCGCTGATGGGAAGTAAAGAGTGAACTTTACCTTCTCTGGGCCGCGGCGACCGAGGATCAGCGAATGCACTTGATGGAGGTCATAGCACTGGAGATCCCAAGAAAGGATTGGCCACTTCTTGTCGCCTATTTCGGGCGCGATGATGTGCATGTATCAATTTAATTTTTAAGATTTTAACAATATAACATGATATCATATTCTAAAATATACTATAATCTTTATTTTTGCAAAACGATGTCGGTTCGAAATAAGCAGAACCGGAACAACTGCGTGCGAGAACGCGCTATCCCGATCCAAGAGAAGCGCTCGCAGGCCAACGCTCGGTGGCACTTGGTGAGTATTTCGACGCTTAATTCCATATGTTTTCTATATCATTAATTAATTATTAAACTAAATCCTAATTTCATTGCAAAGAAAGAAAGACCCCCCAACTATAATGAAGCTAAGGGATAGGCCGCGTTACACAAGGGCACGGGCGTGTACACGGTGAGTTTCATATAATAAAGTTGATTACGTATTTTAAGTTAGCACCTGTGTGTGTGTGTGTGTCAATATACAGACCCAGTTCCAGGAGCAGACAAACGCCTTGGGACTTGGCCCCGGCGACTCGATCACCGCCATTGTCCCTATCTTGGATTTGATATCCGGCTAGCATCACGGTGGATATGAGTGCGGAGTTGGTTTCTGGGTCCATCAATTTTTGATAAACGTTCGATCGCGCATGAGTACGCCGTGATCTAGACGCGAGTGGATGCAGCAGCTGTGTCGTAGGAGAAGATCCATCGGCTCCGCGAGCAGGTGGAGAAGCATCATCAGACGCAGCAGGAGACGCGACACGAGCTGCAGAAGCTTAGGGCGGAGATCCGAGACATGAGGCAGTCGCACGTCAATTCCATCCAGCAGGCTATACGGAATGAGTTGAGCGCATTCTTTAGGCCACGGGACGATAGAGGTGGATCATCGTCCCAACGACATTAGTTCAATTTTTTGATTTGTTGACACATATATTTGTTCATTGGTGGAGTATTGATCATATTGTATGCTTTTTTGACACAAATATTTTTTAATTTATTGTTGATTAGTGGAGTATTGATCATATTGATCGTATGTATAATTTTTGTTTATGTTTGCGTGCGATTCGGAGCTTATTATTTTGATTATCGTATATTGCACGAGATTTGAATATATTGCGTGAATGAAAATTATATATTGATACTTGTGAATAAAAATTATATATTGTTGGTTGTGATTGAAATTAACACGCATGGGGCACGAAAAATTTATTTATTTAAAAAATAAAAAAAACATTGGTCATGATTGTAACCGTGACTAAAGACTTTTGGTCACAGTTACAACCGTGAACACAAGGCTGCTCCAAAACCTGATATCTGGAGCAGGTCAGTGTTTTGGGTTACGGTTACAAGTTTTGTTCATCGTTGTAACCGTGACCCAAAATTGATTTTAGTCACAGGTAACACCATGAACAAAAACCTGGGGCCTATCAACTAACTGACTTTTTATCTGTCACGCCCTGCTTCCCGGTGTACGGTAAGGAGACATGACGGGTCATGCAACATATTTATTCAAAAGTAAATACGCTAAGCGTAACTAAGCAATATAAAGTAAAATGCACACAAGAGACATGAATATAAATGAACATCAACTTTTATTTATTTAACAATTCTTTACAAGTACAACTGGAAATGTAAATACAGAAATAGAAAGCAATGCCTAAATAATGACATAACTGAAATGAAAAGTATGTACAAGTAAAGCCTAATGGTCGTGCTACTCAGTGGTCGGCTCCAAGTGCTCCTGGCTGGTCTCAAACTCCTCGGAGTCGGATCCTTCTGATAACATTCCAAAGAAAGAAGAAAGAAAGAATGTCATCAGCGAACAATCGCTCGGTAAGTCCTAAACAAAAAGAAAAATAGGATAGACAGAAAAGAGAATATAACTGCATAATGTTATCTTTTATTCTGTTAACACATTTGTTTGTAGCTTGGTACAGAATATGCCAGCGTATACTAGAGGAGTCCAACTTACACGGTGGACTTTGGTAACCCGTAGTACAAGGCTCCATCAATAAAACCACGGAACAGCGGCATGGATGTAGAGATACTGTTGGGGTCAAAAATTACACCCCGGTTGACCAAGTCAAAGTCAAAGTCAACTCCAAGCCATATGGGCCCATGCCCAAGTCGAGCCCAAACATGAAGCGGCCGGCCTCCCCCATGCCAAAATGAAATCATGTAATAAATAATTTTGATGTAATTTTTTAAGCATGAATGTAAGAAAAATGGGTATAAAGCTAAATTTTTGTAAAGCCTATGGATCATGTGCAAAACAAATGAGCACATGAGGCATGAGATGGGAAATATGCCATTTTGTAAAGCCTATGAGGCAATATGTAAGTTTGTAAGCCTATAAAAGGCAACATGATAATGAAATAGAAAAAAGAATAATTCATTCTCTCAAATTCTAGGGTTTATGCCTCCTTCCCCTTCCTCAAGGTTCTAAAACCTTCTCCCCTTTTGACTTAAATCAAGAGTTTAACCCTTCCTTTTTCAAAAATAAATAGTTTTTCACCATAAAACCCTTGAAGGGGAGCTCGAATCCGCCATCAAATCCCTAGAAGGGGAGATTTTAAGCCTCACCTCTTCTTTTCCCCCAAGATCCAGCCAACATAGAGGAAAAAGAAGGATACCCATCTCCAAAAATCCCATTCCAGGAGGATCCGAGCCTCAAAAGAAGATCTAAAGATTTCTAGGAGTTTAAATCCATTCAAAATCTGTTGGAGTTTAACTCCATAAATCAACCCCATTTTTAGGAGTTTAACTCCAAATCTATATATAATCCATGTTAGGAGTTCAACTCTAAAGCCCCATTGGGAGTTCAACTCCTAACGCAGAGGCTAAGCCTTTTTTCCCGCGGGTGTTTCCGGCGGTCGCGTGTCGCGCACGTGATCCACGGGCGCCTCACGTGACCCGCGGGCGCCCAGCGTCCATATGTCATGCACGCGTCTTTAAGACGCTCCTTACCCCTCATTTTCCGCGCACTCCACACCAGAATCACGTCCCCCGTTAGGAAAAATTTTCTAACGGAGCGCTGCCCCGCATCCCGCAATGCGGCTGCTAGCCCCCTTGACCCTCGTCCTGCTATCTGGGTAGCGGGACCCCCGTAAACTCTGCGAGGCCCTGATATATCCAAAACCCCTCACTGCACAACACACGCATACTGCACAATGAGTTCGCATGACCAGTTTGACCCGTCAATCGGAGGTTCCTTCGCTCCAAAAGTAAGGGGTAATTAATGACAGCTTAGTCCACGCCTGCCGGAGATTTGGATCCACAAAATCAATAAAACCCCGCCTACCCTAGGCAGATGGAATCTGTAGTATGCCTGACAAGCGACGCGTATTCCCATCTCAATGGGGTGACGAAAAACACCCAACAGATACGTCTTTTAATGACCATCTCCTGCCACCTTTAACACATTCTGTGCCAGTCTACCTTTTTAAAAACCCCGTAATGTCTTATGTATTGATGTAATGTAATGAATGGTTGCATACAACTTGCTGAAACCATGATATCAGGTAAACGGAATGGATATAAATGGATAATTATGTAAACAAAGTATATCCATGGTTCGGTTCAAGTCATGTTCATGTTGTTATAGATTGTATTCTGGTATTCATGGATTCATGTTAAAAGGGGAGTTATACTTGAATTGAATTCAAGATATATTATAATCATATTTGATCGTGACTCTAGCCGAGTCAGACTTTTAAACAGAATTGAAGTCCTGATTCATGTTTTGATATTATCGGTAACTGCTGCACATGGACAACAGGATTTGTGTTTTTTTCCAAGACAATTACCGTGTTGATAACACCGTTGTTAGGTTTTCTACCTTAGATAGGCAAGCACCCATATTCTCCGGCTCTTTGAGGCTCAAGAGAACTGGTCCCGCTTAAACCTATGTTTACTAGGGTCCTTATTGTAAATTAATATAACTTGAGGTGGTTTTATGAAAAATAGTTTTGATATATTTTCAAAATACACCTAAAGTATTTAATTATCGTCTTTAGGATTTTCATGGATGTATATTTTAAAATATAATGTTTTCTAGTGAGTAGAACCTAGTTTACATTGTATATGGTATTTTGGTGTAATATTGAAATTTTATTGAATTGTAAAGGTAGTTTCATGAAATTGGTGATTCTTTTGATTTAGAAAACATGGAATATATATATATATATTATCTATTTAAAATAGATATTTTGATAGTATTTATATATATTTATAAAAATAGAACTTATTTATTAAATAGAAATCACATTTTCTTAAAAATTGTATTAAAAATTCCATTGAGATCGAATGCTCCTTGTGGAGCTCTACATCTCGTTTTACTAGGCCCAAAGATGTGCAATAACCCGCACCATCCCGATCGGGGTTCCTCAAAATGGGTTGTAGAGGCGTATTTGTAAGGAATTAAATAATACACTTTTAAAGAAAATGGTTTTTAAATGTTTATGATATTTAAGTATAAACTCGTATTTTCCCACAAACTAATATTCTAAAAATCATCATGCTATGTCAAGAATGTGTGTTGTGATGAAGTAGGTCTTTACCTCGTGAGTTTTCGAAATGTATTATGGGTAAAATGAATAAACAATGGCGTATGTAAACATGATGATATTTTACTGTAAAAGTGAAATAGAAATTGCAATACGAATTATTTTGAGATAAAACTTGTTCTAATGTGTTTATTTATGTTTGTTAAACATTATAAGAAGATATGGTAATTTATTTTTTTAAGAGAAATTGTGTTATTAAAGAAAATAGAGTCGGAAGCCGGAATAACTACGCTTTCGACGAGTTTTGAAAATAAGATGTTTAAGACTAAAAGTTGAGAAGGGTGAAAGGGGCTTACAGATTGAATATAAAGAGGAGAGATAGAGAAAGCTATTGGAATCGTCGGGAAGTCGTTTCGTCGCCGGATTCTTCCCGAAACGTCACCGGAACCTTGCTCTTTGCTAACTCCACTTGTACAACTTGGGACTTGGAAATTTTAGAGAGTTTTTGTATGGGATTTCTGAATGAGGAGAGGTGAAATATAGTGTGGTGTTTATAGGGAAAATTAGGGTTTAAGGTAATGAATTTGAGAATTAAAACATGCATTAAATTTTTGGTTTAATGATGATTTTAAATTCTCTGGATAATTGCAAAGTAAACAAACAACATGGGGGTATGGGGTAGGCCAAGGGGTGCCAGGAAAAAAATTTCAAGGCATCACCTACGGACATGACCGGCGGTGCCGGCCCCTCTAGCTCATCTCGCCGGTCATAAACCGGTGGCTAGGGCTTGGATTCATGCCATGTGTCCCTATCGCTTGGCATACCTCAGTACGATTACTTTGTGACTTTTCATTTTACGTATTGTGCACGTGCAAACCTTTGGGATTCTAAAAGATTAAAAGAAAAATCAATTAAAAATATATGTGGCTGGGGGGATTTGATCACAGGAGCTACGTCACAGCAGTGCAAGGCTTTGCCAATGAGCTACAAGTGCTTTCTTGCTGTTCAAAAGAAAATCAAATTTATAACTTGTGCTCAGACTTAGGTGTTCTTTTCTGTATTTTTTTGAAAAAAAATCTGTACAGAAAGTTTAGGGTTGTTACATTAACTTTTCACGCTAAGAAACGTTCACGGTTCTAACCGTGAACGTTTCTTATTTTGTTCACGGTCAGAATCATGACCCAATATTTGCATACGCAGATTTGGGTCACGGTTCTCTCACGGTTTAAACCGTGAACAAATCCCTGCATTGTAGTAGTGTCAGTTAACCCGTCCCCAACCCCCTTCATTATTTTTATTACTACTACTATTATTATTACTACTCCTCCACCCTTCTACATATGTCCATCCAAATCAACGCCCCTCCTCAATTTCCAAGTGTCCCTTCTTTCTTCCTCCTCCTTCCTTCCGTTCTTTCTTTGTTCTTCTTCTTCTTATTTATTATTTAATGTGAAATACGATGGCCAAAAAGTCATCACTTTGACCACCTCTCTTTTCCTGTCATTTCCTTGTATGACTGAAACACGGCTCATCAACATTTATGGATTTAAATTCGTAAATGACTAACAAGGATATGAATTATTTCACTCTGATGATGCTCGATATCGGTGATCTCCCAGATCAGGACATGTGGTAGATGACGTGTCCCAGAGCATGCAAGAAAGGACCTATAGTGGCCGACCAGACCACACCTATGCTCGTCCTACCGAGCGAACGCTGGCTCACCTCCGAGCCCCCTGCATAATCGGCCTCCTCGGCTTCACAGCTCGTCTCCGGGCTACCGCAGAACCAAGATACCTCGGCTCTCCCACTCGTCTACGAGCTTTCCCGCCGAGGTCATCTTCTCGGTCTCATCGACCGACCAACATCACCGCTTGCAGGCATAACCGCCATCCCGCGAATCTCGCCATGCACGAGATCTCCGCCGGCCACATCCCACGTTCCACGCCACCACGATCCTCCATTAACGAGCCTGTCTCGCCATTAATGGGAGGTCTCACTCATCACGCGGGCGTGACGTCGAGAGCGTAACGACCGGCGTGATTCTCGCACCTACCCTGCTTGCTGCCACCGCTATATAAACACCTTCTTCAGACGGTTCAAGTAAGCCATTTTTTACTCCACTAAGCCGTTACTCTGCTCGGATCTCTAGACTAACTTGATCGTCGGAGGGTGCTCGGTGGTACAACCACCCCGGGGCTTCCTTGCAGATAGCTCGGCAACTACAACCTCAAACCCATTGAGATCCACACGCTTCAGAAGCCTGACTCCAGGACCAATCATAGCCATCCATCGCAGCCATCAGCAGATCAACGGAGGGTAACATATGAGGGAGATCTACGCCTCCATCAGCTGGCGTCGACTGTGGGAATCGAACACTCTTGATTCCATAAAAACAAAAGTTCGCCTTCCGATCTCAACCTAATGGCGAGCGATCACCACGACGATCCAAGCACCAGCCGCCGCCTCCCCCTTCAACAAAGGCATGGACGAACCTCCTCCGTCGAATGCCATCAACGTCCTCGCCGGCCGAATAGACCGACTCGCGTCTGTTGTGGAGGCGTTGATTCGCGTCGAAACGGCGGGGCAAGATCACCAAGTCGCCGCTCCCCCGCCTCGGGACCAGGACCCCTACAGGGGGAGAGAAGGCTCCGTCCGTGTCGACACTGCCGACCACCACCTCGCTACCTCCCACGGCCGTGGATCTCCCGGACCTATATGTTCTGAGACCCGCTGGGCACCCCACAGTTCGACACCGAGGTCTGTTGCCAGAGCACCTCGCCTCGAGGTCCTCCGTGCACCTGTCCCTCCCGAGGAGATGTCTGTCAGCTCGCCTGTTACCAGGCATGACCGACACCCCCTCCCTCGACGGGGTCGCGCGGATGGGACTCGCCGCGGCGGCTCGAAGACTACCTCACCGGGGGATCTAAGGAACCTCATTGAGAGGAACCGGGGCCGAAGCCAGACGCAGACCTTCAACAGCAGAGGCTGGGGATCAGAATGTGCCGAGTCGTCAGGGTACTACGGCCGACTCGACGCCCTCAAGAAGAAGATCGAGTGTCTGCATCGGGAGGGTCACCGTTCGAGCGACGGGGCTAAGTACGCCACCGACTTGCTCACCAAGCCATTCACCGAGGAGCTGCTCGATGTCCATGTCTCCTCTCGCAACAAGCCCCCAAAGGTCTCCCTCTTAGACGGCAAGTCTGACCCGAAGGACCATTTAGATGCTTTCACCGCAGGGATGAGCTTCCAAGACAACTCCGACGCCGCCCAGTGCCGGGCTTTCTTGGCCACTCTCATACGCTCCGGGCGAGACTGGTTCCAAGGACTCGAGCAGCGCTCAATCTTAACTTTCGACGAGCTGGCCACCCAATTCCTCGGCCACTTCGTCGGGAACATGCGGCAAAAACGCACCGTCGACCACCTCTTCACGATCAAGAGCGGGGACAAAAAGACGTTCAAAGCATACGTCACCCGCTTCTACAACGCCCTTCTCGAGGTCCCTGAGCACTGGGATGAGACGGTCATCACGGCACTAAGGTCTGGTCTTAGGCACAAGGAGTGGTTACGCTCCTTTGCACTAGCGCAACCTAAGACCATGGCCGAGGTAAAAGCCTGGACCGAGCGCGAGGTCCAGCCCGAATCTGAGGTAAACGCAAATCTCCCACGAGCAGAGCAAACCGACCAAATGAAGAGGGAAAGAGAAGAGAGAAGGGGACCTGAGCGGCAAAAACCCTATCTCCTAAAATTCCAGGAGTACACCCCGCTCAACGTCTCCCAGGCGGTGCTACTAGAGGAGGCCAAGGGCGAGAGGTTCTCCAAGCTTCCCCCGGTCTCGCGAACAGCCTCAAATTGAACCCGGGGCCCCTACTGCGGTTTTCAAAGATCGCTGGGTCACTCCACGGAGAGCTGCAAACAACTCCGAGACTATGCTGAAGAGCTCATCCGTTCGGGGCACCTCGCAGCATACCTAAGGGACAAGCGGCAAGCTGACCGCGAGCAGGAGCAGCGTCCCCCTCCCTCCGAGCTGACCATCGGCCAGATCATGGTATTGTCAGCGGAGGATACGCCAGGTACCCACGAAGCTCGGTACGGGGAGGCGGAATAGGTAAAACAATCATTTTGTTTAAGGTAACATCGACTAACTTTACGGATCTTTACTAAACCCTAACTAACAACTGTCTAGAAGTGCTAAACTACTATGATAGATGATTATACCTCAAGATACTAGTCCTTCTTGTTCTTGTTGTTCACCTCCTCGTCGGCCTCCTCGATGTAATAGAAGATCCACCCGAGAGTTCCTCCTTCAAGCTTTAACCTCTAACTTGAGGTAACTAAGTGGGTAGGATTGCTAATCCAAATGACCTAGAAGATATAGAAGTGGATTAAGGATCTATTAGTCTTTCTAACCCTTGGGATCTCAACACATGAGAGGATTAGGGTTAGGTTGAAGAAGAGGAGAGCATGAGGAGAGAGAGTGTGTTTTTTTATTATCAATTGAAAATATAACTCATTTGTGTATATCATGAAGCATAAAAATATCTTGCACAAATATCTTTCATGCTT
The DNA here is from genome assembly GCA_030015575.1 of Agapanthus africanus. NCBI lineage: Eukaryota > Viridiplantae > Streptophyta > Magnoliopsida > Asparagales > Amaryllidaceae > Agapanthus > Agapanthus africanus. The sequence goes on from CM057338.1 coordinate 985,246,710, forward strand.
CATTTAATGCAAATGGATGAATCATCTCATGAGTCATGGTTTCAATTAATGCAAATAACACATAAGCTCTCCACCTCATTAAGTTTAATTCACAAATGAATTAAAACTAAATGAGTCACCTTTCTTCTAGAAGCTTCTCGAATAATTACGAGAATGCCCCTCCCATTCGTATTTACGAAAAACACGGATATACTGAGACTGCATAAATCCAATAATCCAATATTAGAATCTGGCTTAAACTAAAGCCCGCTAGTATAATCTGTCCGAACATCTTACGTGCACAAGTATACGTATATGTCCGAACCCTGTCGTAAAACCATACGACCTCTATATCGTTTCGCCTGAAGCAGAGAAACTCTCTGTGTGGGACTCTAAAGACTTGACACTACGCTGGCAGTGGGTTTAACCACAGGCTGCAAGCGGTACTAGCAGTACGTAACGGTCCCCAGGTAGATGTCGATAAGAAGGCCGATGAGAAAACCTATCCGAACTCCTACTGAGCCTGATGTGACAATCTCCGTACAGTCCGGTCTGTTCGTCTAAGACTATCGCATATCGGGCCTAGGGAGCGGCAAGCGTCAGTCCCCTAAAAGCGGTAAAAGTCGTGTTGGAGTGAAGCCCATTACACCTTGAGAAACTACTGGAAAACCTACCAGTAAATCTCGCTTGCCCTGGCCAGGGACTTTGCGTAATGGCTCTCCAAACACAGTGCGATATCAACTCCCAATACCGGGAGAGACGAATCCTATTTAACCGCCACTGCCTCCAAGTGCTTCGGGACTGCACCCAACTGCTACCTGTTTGCATGACTCCTTTGAACCGTGGTAGGGTAGCAATCTAAGAACAGTGGGAACACCCTCGAGACGAAGCAGCAGTGTCAAGTCTACGGACTATGCTGTACTCATGTCACCTGGGAACTGTTAACTGACGACGGGTATAATACCAACCAACAGTTCCCTGCGAGTCCTATCCGGTGTACCCGTAACCCAACGAGCACCTGCATACTATCTCCAGTACAACGTACTAATGGCTGTGGGACAGACCATTTCCCCTACTGGGATGAGAAGCGTATACATTAGTCTACTCTGGAGTATCGATGCCCTGTCTCGATAATCCTATGACTAGGGACCTGAAAAAGGATGTGCTTGTAGACTACCCAGCCCCCACTAGTGTGACTGCCATCACAATGCTGGTAATCAAGCAAAGATCCTAAGGGCTCTACTAATATGTATAAGCGATATGTTTAAAGAAACACATGCACATATTAAAGTAGAAACAAACCAAGTAGCAAACTACTATTTTTAGCAAGACTGTCAATACAACTGTGAATATCCTAAGCTTCCATTAAGTAATATACAAACTAGTATGATACAGTAATGGCCTCTAGGGAATAAACACTAACAATCTCCTACTTGCACTAGGGCCATATACTGGCATATCGCAGACCTATCATCTCGAATAGCCTCTCGAACTGCGTCTGAGGAATGGCCTTAGTGAATGGATCAACAATGTTATTCTCCGTATCTACTCTCTTCACCTCGATCTCCCGGCGATCTACGATCTCCCTGATCAGGTGATACCGCCTTAAGATGTGTTTGGACTTCTGATGGGACCTGGGGTCCTTCGCTAAAGCTATAGCGCCGTTGTTGTCGCAATACAGAGGTATTGGATCAACACTGGTAGGAATCACCTGAAGTTCTGTTAGGAACTTCTTCATCCAGACAGCTTCTTTTGCGGCATCGCAAACAGCTATGTACTCCGCTTCCATTGTTGAGTCAGCAACGGTGTCCTGTTGGAACTCTTCCAACAGACCGCTCCTCTATTGAGGATAAATACATAACCCGACATGGACTTGGAGTCATCCTTGTCACTCTGGAAGCTGGAGTCAGCAAAGGCCTCGATCTGGAGGTCCTTTCCGCCATACACTAAGAACATCTCCTTAGTCCTTCTCAGGTACTTGAGAATGTTCTTTACTGCTATCCAGTGCTTCTCTCCTGGGTTTGCTTGATACCGGTTTACAACGCTCAATGCGTATGCTACATCTGGTCTGGTACATAATATCGCATACATTATAGAGCTTACCGCAGAAGCGTAGGGTATAATCGACATGCGAGCTCTTTCTAAATCAGTCTTGGAAGACATCTCTTTAGAGAGGGTGATTCCGTGACAAGCCGGTAGGTTACCGCGCTTAGAATCTTCCATACTGAATCTTTTCAATATGGTGTCTATATACCTGTACTGCGAAAATCCCAACATCCTTTTTGATCTATCACGATAGATCTGGATCCCCAGAATGTAGGTGGCATCACCCAGGTCCTTCATGGAGAACTTTTGTGACAAGAATCATTTGACTGACTGTAGTATAGGAATATCATTTCCTATTAGGAGAATGCCATCCACGTACAAGATGAGGAATACTACAGCTCTCCCTACAATCTTACTGTATATGCATGGTTCATTTGGATTCTTGATAAAGTTGAATTCTTTAACAGTATCATCAAAACAGATGTTCCAACTCCGCAATGCCTGCTTTAGTCCATAAATGAACTTAAGCAACTTGCATACTTTACCACTGCTCCCACTCTGAATGAATCCCTCTGGCTGATCCATATAGACGCACTCTTCCAAATTTCCATTTAGAGAAGCCATCTTTACGTCCATCTGCCAGATCTCATTATCGTGGAAGGCAGCAATGGCAAGAAGGACTCGAATGGATTTGATCATAGCCACTGGAGAAAAGGTTTCGTCATAGTCCAAACCAGGTCTTTGACGAAAACCCTTTGCAACAAGTCTAGCCTTATAGGTTTCAACCTGTCCATCTACACCAATCTTCTTTCTGAAGATCCATTTGCATCCTACGGGTTTTACCCCATCTGGAGCAATGTCCAAAGTCCATACTTTGTTAGTGTACATGGACTCCATTTCGGTCCGCATTGCATCCAGCCATCTTACTGAGTCGCCGCTCTGAATGGCTTGCTGGAAGCTAGTAGGGTCATCATTGTCAATGATGCAATCCTCTCGATCCCCGTCTATGAGAAAACCGTAGTATCTCTCGGGCGAATGAGACTGCCTACTACTTCTGCGGATAGGCGCTGGGATGTCCCTTTCTTCTGAAACTTCTGGTTCTACCATACTTTCAGTAACAGCTTGTGGTTCTGGAATTTCTTCCAGTTCTATTGCGCTCCCACTCTTCTGATTTTATAAAAATTCAGTTTCTAAGAAGTGGGCATGACGAGAAACAAAAACCTTTTGTTTCTCTGTGTAATAGAAATAATACCCCTTGGAGTTCTTTGGATATCTCACAAACTTACACTGTACTGAGCGTGCCTCGAACTTGTCCGCATGCTGCTTTTAAACAAAAGTTGGACATCCCCATGTCCTAAGTGTTTAAAACAGGGTTTCTTCCCACTCCACATCTGATATGGTGTGGTAGGCACAGTCTTGGTTGGAACCTGGTTCAAAAGATATGCAGCTGATTCTAGTGCATAACCCCAGAAAGATCGCTGTAACTCAGCCTTACTCATCATGTAACGAACCATATCCAATAGGGTTCGATTCCGTCTTTCCGATACACCATTGTGTTGTGGTGTGTATGGAAGAGTAAGCTGAGAGAGAATTCCATTCTCTTTTAAGTATCCCAGGAACTCGGCACTTAAGTATTCACAACCTCGATCAGATCTTAGTGTCTTGATACTTTTGCCTGTCTGTTTTTCCACTTCATTCTTGTATTCTCGGAATTTCTCAAAGGCCTCGGATTTATGCTTCATCAAGAAGATATGTTCATACCTAGAGAAATCATCCGTAAAAGTAACGAAGTAGGAATAACCACCTCTTGCATGTGTAGACATTGGACCGCACACGTCACTGTGTACGAGTCCCAAGAGCTCGCTCGCTCTTACTCCGTGTCCAGTAAACGGAGTCTTTGTCATCTTTCCCATGAGACAAGATTCACAAGTAGTATAAGATTGATATTCAAACGGATTCAAATATCCTTCTCTATGTAACTTAGTCAACCGTGTTTTATTGATGTGACCTAGTCTACAATGCCATAAGAAAGTCTGATTTATTTCCGGAGACTTTCTTTTAAGTGTGTTCTGGACATTGAAAACCTGAGCTTGATTTAATACGTATATACCATCATCTAATGTACCGGACCCAATCAGAACATTATTTAAGTGGATGTTTACTACATTGCTTACGAATGTAAAATCATATCCCTCTCTCGAAAGTGAGGACACTGATATGATATTACAAATCAAACTAGGTACATACAAATAGTTACGTAGAATCAATATCTGCCCACTTGTCAAACCTAGGCGATATTCTCCCACGGATTCAGCGTCTACGCTCATTCCGTTCGCAACTCTGAGAGACAAATCGCCTACCCTAATAACTCTACGGTTTCTCAAAGTATGTAATGAATTACAGATATGAGATCCTGCTCCGGTATCTAGTATCCAGGAAGTAGAGTTAATTGACAAACAGTTCTCAATTACAAACACACCCGAGGCCGAAACCACAACATACTTCGAATCCTGGCTACTGGCTTCCAAAGCCCTGCAATCTTTCTGCCAATGCCCCTTCCCATAACAATAGGAACATCCCTCCTTCCCTACACCAAGTCCCGAAACTTTTGCTCTTCCCTTTCCTTTTACTTCACTGACACCGTATATCGGCTTTGTGGAGGTCTTCTTCTTTTCACCCTTTGCTTTCGCCCTAGATGTAGAAGAAGAAGGTCCCCCATCAAGCAGAGTGGGTGTCTCCCTGGTTTCTTTCAGGGTGTAAGTAGAGGGTAGGGACCATGGAAATAAGTCAGCATATGACCCATTTCCCAACGTGGTCTCCAGGTCCTTGAGCTCATCAATATAGCTAGTCATCATAAGGATATCGTCCCCTACAGATGACCTGACAGCCAACCCCGCTTGAAGCAATTCGTTCGAGGTCTCATATCTTGCGATACGAGATTGCTCTCCATATAAATCTTTGTTATGGAGGAAAATGGAAACTAAGTCCATCTTCTCGTGCTGCTTCTGGTATACACCATCAACTGAAGCCAACACGAGGCACTTGGCATTCGCACTGTCCTTTTCCCTTGTCTGACGGATATTCATATCCGCGACGGTGGGAACTGGACCTGGGACGGTGGGGGCTTGAGTAATAATAGGGTGGTCCAGCTTGTCATAGGCAATGGACATCTGGACAGACCTTTGCCAGTCATAAAAGTCAGATTCAGTCAACTTGTTATCTAGATGTAACCCAGTCATGGTCACATGGTCGCTGCAGTTAAGAGAGAGAAGAAAACACTTTAGCATGATGCTCTTGCAAGTTTAGATTGGTTTTTAGTTTATCTAAACTGGATGGCTCCCACTGTTTCTCGAATCCTTCCTCAAACCATAAAAGAAGAATTAGTCAGGACTGATCTCACCGTACAATACTTGCTTAACCGTTCAGCCAGGCTAGTGTCGGTACTTCGAGGGAGGTTTTACGACGCTTTCGCGAAGTTCCTTAATTAAATAACCTCTTTTCTCTGGAGGCATAGCCCCGCTAATAGCATTCTAGACACTTACTTGGTTTATAGCATTGATCGTCAAGTGACGAATCTCCCGATAAGTAGCATATACTCACAGTAGGATCGGGATCCAAATATCATCGTGTGATAATGCTGAAGGAATCCTACCAACATTATCAAACTCCAAATGGTATGCACCACTAGTAAGTTTCAGTTTCTTTAGAAACTCCCGATGTGGATTTTTGCCCCATGCTCTTATGACCTTGACTAAGGGCTAACAAATTATAAGTCATATGTCAAGTTCTACCCGTCATTATCCAGGTTGATTTGAACCCACCCGTATATACTCTTGACTAAGGGCAAACAAAGTAATACGACTGTCCCAAACCAATGCATCTATCTATGCTACATGTGAACACCCCAGCAGCTACCAATCACTATGTCTTGACTAAGGGCCAAACAAACATAGCTTGAATACAACTGACCATTCATATGAAATGACGGAGGGCTACGAATGGTTTTGGAGAAACCGTGAACGTAGTGAACTTGATATAACCGAAGGAACCTGATAGCTTTTTTAAAAGGAGTGGTTAAAACTGCGCAATTAAAAATTCTGCTCTTTTAAAAATAACCGAGTGGTTTCTTTTAAACTGTTCCAACGATTCAACTTTGGTTTATTTTCTTTGCATTAATATAATGCGTCCCATCAATTAATCTATCATTGCAGAAAACAACGAAAATACAACGTCCGCTTATGCCATCTGCATTCGCCACTGGGCCCCGTCATTCACCCGTTAGGTTACTTAACTAACGACAGAGCGGGGGCTGGGCTAGCGCGGATGCAAAACATAAGCAACGCCTACTAGATATCATATATAGATATTGTACATTCGTCAGACGCAATAATAGGCATTCCAGATCACAGATGAACATATTGGATATTGTTCCCCTCTGGAAGAGCGGCGAAGACGCGGCGTACGTCTCACCTGAAATTCGGGGCAGATGCTATTTGGTGCTATCCGTCCACCTCTCCGAAGATACCAAGTTGATTTATGGCACCGTGTATCGAAGGTTTAAACGGATATGGCCGATGTAGCAGACTTCGTCAGATTCCCCCTCGTTTGAGGGGTTTTTGATTGTGGGGACGCTCTTCCCTGCAGGCGCAAGCCCCTGCAGTTAATTACGTTACCGCATCATGGTAACAACTTTCTCCTTCTCCAGATGGTCACTTCGTGTCGTGGGTGTTTGTTTTATTTGTGGTTGCCCATGGATTGTATACGGAGACTAATTTATGTTGTCGCCCGTAGGACGTGGATTAGTCCAAATCCGTATTTTCTTAGATTTGGGTTTGGGGTTTTGGTTTAAGGATACGTTAGACATATTTGAGGCTAAGATCAACTTAAACGTTAGTCAAGGATACGTTAGTCTAATTTGAGACTAAGATCAACTTAATGGGATCGTTTAGATCCAACAAGAGAGCATTTGGACTCTATTGTTTAGTTTAGAGACATTTCGGTCGATTTCCAGTTTAAGGACACAGTGGTCCAACATTCCAATTTTGGGGACGGATATTAGTTTAAGGACATTTTTGTCCAACATTCCCATTTTAGGGACGAATATTAGTTTAAGGAAATTTCGGTCCAACATTCTCATTTTGGGGACGAATATTAGTTTAAGAACATTTCGGTCCATGAGTTTAAGGACCCCACAGTCCATAGCAATGTATGGTTGTCGGGACCCGTCACCTCTCTGACGACGTTGAAGAATTACAACGACAAGTATCAGAGGAGTTCAGAGATGTACCCTTGAACCGGGTGTAAATTGATTCCGGAGAGCAGTTGTGCTCAATTCAATTTAATTTGAGGACTTATGGACAGAATTGGGTTAAGTCCATATGAAAATGTTTAACATTTTATTTATATTTGGCCTGTTACGCCTTTGCTTGGGCTCTGCCTTTTAAACAATGCATAGCATTGGACTTTTTTAATTAAATGCGCAGCATTCAGATTAGGCTTGTTAGGCCTTTTAATTGGGCTCTGCCCTTTTTAATAATGCTTAGCATTTGTTTTGGTCTGTTAGACCTTTTAATTAGGCTCCGCCCCTTTTTAATAATGCAGAGCATTTAATGGTCTGACAGTGCGCCACGTGGCCTGTCAGGCGCTCTGCGCCAATTAAAGAGCGCAAGACACCAGCGCATCTGGAGGTGACACGTGTCACGATCTGGTGAGCGCAAGTCTGTTAGTGCAGTGCGCTGCGCCAATGCGCTGCGCTGCTGACACGTGGCGTGCTCTGGTGCAGTGCGCCAATCTAAGAGTGCAGCGCTATGTTTTTAGGAGCGCAAGGCGCAGATTGACACGTGGCGCTCTCTGGTGACTTGCGCCAGTCCAAGGAGCGCAACAGCGCAAATTAAGAGTGCATGGCACTGTTCAATAGCGCAGAGCGCATCTTGATCAAATTTAGATCAAAGAAAAGAATCTTTTCAGTTCTAAAGAGGTTCTACCTCAAGATTCAAGAACCAATGGTTCATCAAAAGGCTGTGCCTTTATATAGATCAAAAGATCTAGGGATGAAGTAAATTACTTCTTTAATTTTTGTGATTGGATCTTTTTTTCGATCATTTTCTTTTTATTGAAGATCTCGATCTTGTTCTTAGATCTTTGATCTTTTTAGAAGAAATTCATCTTTTTTCAAAGGTTTACCTTTTTTTCTCTTTGAGTTTTTTCTCAAAGTTTTTAGAGGAGCTCTGTATATCTGAGACTTGGAGTCTAGGGGCCTTTATATAGGGCCAATTAGTTTGTTAAGTTAGTTATAGAGATCTTTCTCTGATTGATCTGGGGATATTTCCCCACCGTCAGATCTTTTATCCTAAGGCCTCTGTTTTACAGAAGATAATCTTCTTGTTTTAATAAGATTAAAAAGATATTTCTAGAAATTTATTTCTGATTAATTAAATAATTTATTATTTAAGTTTTAGTGTTGGCACAGTTGGCGCAAGTGCACCTGCGCTTGACACGTGTCGCGCAGCGCAGAACGCAGCGTAACTGCGCCGACACGTGTCGCGCAGCGCAGAGCGTAAGTTATCTGAAGCGTTGCTTCCTTTATTTTTAAAGTTTAAATTTTAAAGTAGAGCCTTGCTCTGATTGGGGTGCGCTGCCTTGAGCGCAGCGCCCCTTGCGCTGGCGTGTCTGCTTTTGACACGTGGCGCTCTGCGCGCAGCGCAAGGGATCTGAAGCGTTGCTTCACCTATTTTAAATTTTGAATTTCAAAGCAGAGCTTTGCTCTGATTGGGGGAGACAGAAGCGTTACTTCATTTCCCGTCTTGGGATTTGAACAGAGTTTTGCTCTGATTGGGGGAAACAAATGCCCTCCACCATTGCGCTTACGTGGCCCCAAACGTGAGCGCAGCGGTGGCAGAATCCCAACCGTTGGGTCAACTTTTGGAAGTTGAAACAGCTCTCAATGCCTATAAATAGGACCTTTGGTCCCTTAGATGATTTTCATCTCCTGCTTGAGAATTCTTATTCAGAGCCTTGCTCTTAAGCTTTAAGAACTTTTCAAGAGTAAAACTCTGTTAAAACTTAGGTATAGTTTAAAACTTTTTAATAAACCAGGGTTTTACCCATTAACAGAGCTTTGCTCTCATAGATCTTTTGATCTAAAGAAAACCCCTTTAGGGTTTCATTAGTAGAGCTTTTACTCTCTAAAAGAATTTTATTTATAATTTCTTAATTCATTAATGGGGCTTTGCTCCTTTTTTCATGGATCTTGAAGATTTAAGATGGAATTTTATTTTTGATGAATTATATCATCTTTTTAGAGTAGAGCTCTCAATGTTCTCGAGGGCCTTCTTTAACTTTCCTTCGTAATTGACTTTGACAGGTGTCACTCCTGTCTGTAGAGCATTGCTCTCGAGGAGTTTAACTTCCTGGCATGTCTTGAATAAGAAATTGCTTAATCAGTCTTTCTGATAATTTTGTTGATTCTCTTTTACAGAAACAATGGACACCCACATGTACGATCTCGACGAGATTATCTCTTACGGGGACATTCGCCGACTCGGCCGTTCTCAGAATCGAGAGTTCACCAACGCCGAGTGTGCTGAGATTATGAGTCGTTTTGACGCATATAACGGTCAACTGCTTCCCCGGCGCTCCCCTCTCCTGAAGCTTATTATGGGAGCAATTTGGGAAGCGCTTCCCTTGTTCTGTACTGGTGTGCCACTAGGGGCATTGGATGCCGCCGAGAATAAGGTGCACTCGGTGTATCTGGTGAACCTAATCTCGAAGAGACGGCGAGACAATCTTGTCGATCTCTTGCACCAGGCCTTTCAACAGTCCGTCATTCTTGCTGCCTATCGAAGGGTGGAGGACATCAGTAGGGATCCCGACGCCCGTACTCGCGAAAGGAAGCACACTAGGATGGTTCGCCAGGCTTGGAAAGTCTTGGACAAGGTCACATTCGAGTTCCTCAATCCATGTCCTGGATTTGAGGTTTTGCCATTGTAATCATATCGATAATGCCTTTGTTTATTGTCTTTATAATTGTAAGAATTTTCCAAGTATGAATGACAAATCTTTTGCCTCCTTCCCTTCATTTTCTGCTTTGTTATTGGCATATTCCTTAAGTAAGCATAGCCTGTTGTTCAGTTGATAAAACTGCACATTTTTTATTACATTTTTCCTACCATTTTCATATTAAAAAAGAACTTTATTATAATATATCATACATATATACATATGAGGGTTTATGTGTAAAAATACTATTTTCCATGTGTTGATATATTGTAATTAGCATTTGGTAGGAAAATGTATGCAAATAATATCATTGACCAAATCCTAGTAGAACTAAGTCTACTAAATATTATTTGTTAAGTTGTTGTGCAGAATTTGCAGGTCTAAAATCAAGGAAATCAAGTTGTTAAAGTAAACCTGCCTAATTAAGGAATAAAAATTTGGAGATCAAGTCTGGCAGCAACTACGAAAAGATTTCCAAATTCTGAAGGTACCAGAGATAGCCACATGTCGCAAGGAGAAAGCCACAGAGAAATGATCAAGTGATCATGACCCTTGGCCGCGGATCCGCGGCCAAACCCACCATATTTGTTCAGTTGATAAAACTGCATATTTGTTATTACATTTTTCCTACCATTTTCATATTAAAAAAGAACTTTATTATAATATATCATACATATGAGGGTTTATGTGTAAAAATACTATTTTCCATGTGTTGATATATTGTAATTAGTATTTGGTAGGAAAATGTATGCAAATAATATCATTGACCAAATCCTAGTAGAACTAAGTCTACTAAATATTATTTGTTAAGTTGTTGTGCAGAATTTGCAGGTCTAAAATCAAGGAAATCAAGTTGTTAAAGTAAACCTGCCTAATTAAGGAATCAAAACTTGGAGATCAAGTCTGGCAGCAACTACGAAAAGATTTCCAAATTCTGAAGGTACCAGAGATAGCCACATGTCGCAAGGAGAAAGCCACAGAGAAATGATCAAGTGATCATGACCCTTGGCCGCGGATCCGCGGCCAAACCCCCCTGTTGGCCGCGGATCCACAGCAGTATAGAGGAGATAGAGTTAGAGATTTTTGGGGGTGAATCTTTGCTGTTAAACTTCCATATTTGGAAGCTTAGGTTCTGGCTTTGGCACTATAAAAAGGGACCGAGAGCCTCTTGGAAAATTTATCAAGCCGAAGAGATCACGAAGTCCCAGACACTCACGCATCCAGGCTGATCATCAACTGTTCGTCTACCTCCTTAGGAAAGATCGAGAAGCAACTAGTTTTGTAATCATTTTCTACGGAATAAAGTGTAGATTGTTCAAGTTGATTAATAAAGGTAGTTATTTTATTTAATTCTTTTGCATTATGTTTTCCCTCTCTATCTTTTCATCTTCTTCTCCCAACATGCGCGAGTAATTCTCCGCTTGTTAGGGTTCGTAGGATTAGGGTAGGCTAATGGATGATGAACACCTCTAAACCCTTTTTAAGTCCTATAAAGTTTATGAACTTTATCAAAAGAATCATTAACATCCTAATCGGGCGCGCTAGCAATTCTTTGCTAGTTCCGACCGCGATTAGATATTAGATTAATGATTGTTTTGGTAAAGGCTAGATATGAACGGAGTTCCGTGTCGAGATAAGGGTTAAGAGTGGGATTCCTTTTCCCTCCAGAAACCCTAATCTACACGCATCACCGTCGTTCTAGTTATAAATCTATTAAAGGATAAAAAAAGGTAACTTTTAATTAATCGTCCATGACTACTAAATTCTAACGAACCCTACAAGCCCTTCTATTATATTAACTACATTCCTAAAATAAACTAGATCTATATTTTTGCATTCTTGTTTAACGTAGATTTAGAAACTTTTCACAAAATTCTTTATTCCTCCTCTCTTTTTCAACACATCTAAAGTAAGAGCAAAAGATTCAACGTTTCCCTGAGGACGACCCGTACTCACCTCGGTCTAGCTACGTGCGACACCGTTCTGATTGCGGTTAACTGCAAACACACTTTTTCGTATTAATCAAATGGCGCCGTTGCCGGGGATACGTGCGTAATTTTTTATTTTTACTATTTGTGTTGGATTCTTAGACGAGTCATATCATTATTAACACAAAACTGCAAATTGCATATTTAACGATTTGTGCGTGAATTTTGCAAGGAGATCTGTAGTCACAGAATTGAGGAAAACAGAAGACAGAGACATTCTTAGTGATCCAGAGGAGCAAAGGAGGCCACAGAAAATTTTTCATCAACCGATCCATCCACCTCGCAGCGGAACCACGGCATAAAGGTGCTTCCGGCGGCGGAATCGCGGCAGGTTAGAGGGATTAGGGTTACAGAACTCTCTGGTAGGATTCTCAACTCCTTCTCTCTCCTCTCAAATCCAATAAAATCTATTTTCTGCAGGATTCTTTGCAAAATAGCGCAGCTCAAAAATATTTTTGCAAAAGTTTTGTGATTGGTTTTGTTTTGCATATTTTAATACGGACTTTAAGGGGCAAAGACCAAATCAAGATTAGGTGGGGATTTCATCACCCTTCCTAAGCCCTACAAATCACAAACCGAGCATCTGCATCAACCCTACAATAATTTAAAAAATATCTAGACCAGACTCTAAGGACTGTCGCGCTCATTAAGGACAGAGGAAGGTCGTGGGTAATCTATCACTTATCCGCATTACTTTTGTGGTGCCTAGGCAAGTGTGTCCAAGGCGAGTGGTTACTTAATTAGGACCACTACTTTCGTAGTGGGGAGCCTCCCACTCACCTGGCACTTACCTGGCTACAAGGGTAGTACGGAGGCGGTAGAGGATTGATCCTGCGGCTTGTCCTTTGGAAGTCTAGGAGCGGTCTAGAGACTGGACCTAGGTGACCTTAGTTCTAGGGTTGCTTGTGAATCTTAGGGAGATTTGTCTTGAGTCCCACTTTTTCAAAACAAGCCAATTTTAAATCACACACACCCTGCCACTTGCACTAAACCCGCTTAGTGCATGCTTGGCTGGACACAGGATCCTAGTGCCCGTCTTGTCCGCGTTCCTGCTATCGACGCCGAAGTCGGTACTTCTTCATCTTCTTTTCCCCCACCACACACGACCGAGATGGACGGCACTCCATCAGAATATAACACCACGCTGCCACCGCTCGAAGGTGCGCAGAATCCACCGCGCATTTCTCTCCAAGAGAGATGCTATCCTATCCGTGGTCCTCTTCCCACTTGTCTATCTCTTCCACCACCTAACGGGGATAATTTTGAAATTAAACCCCACTACATCAATCTGCTGCCCAAATTTCACGGGCTTGAGTCGGAAGACGCGTACGTTTTCATCACCAAATTCGAAAACGTATGCGCAATGATGGGTACTTCACAATTGACTTTAGATGCTATGCGCTTACGTCTTCTCCCATTCACACTGTGCGACTTGGCAGAAAAATGGCTTTATAATACTGCCGCACACTCTATCACTAATTGGGATGAATTCGTCATAGCATTTCTTAAGAAGTTTTACCCAAACCATAAGACTGCCCATATTAGGAGCGAGATCAACCAGTTCACCCAGCTTCCCAATGAACCATTTTGGAAGTGCTTTGAACGTTTCAAAGATCTGCTTGTCCAATGCCCCCATCACGGAATACAAAGATGGGATTTATGTCGGATTATATATGAGGGCATTAATCCAGCGACAAAGCAGATGCTTGAAACAATGTGTCAATGCAATTTCATGTCTAAAGATGACGGTGAAGCGTGGAAATATCTGGAAGACCTTGCTGAACACACGTTGCAGTGGGAAAGCATAAGACCACCTTCAACTAAGGGAGGTATTCACCAGCTCGATGTTTCTATCGCAGTGAAAGCCGAAATGGCAGCGATTCAGAAGAAACTCGATGCTATTGAAAACAAGTTCTCAACATTCTCCCTAAATCAGGTCACGCTTCCTAAGACCGTTTGTGGTTGCTGTTCGGATCCTTCACACTTAACGGAAGAATGTCCTATGAATGCATCGTTTCAAGCTAATGCTGCTTTTCAGCAGCGACCTAGAAACGACCCTTATTCTTCCACGTACAATCAAGGATGGAGGAATCATCCTAACTTTGCTTGGAATCAAAACCAACAAAAAAATTATCAAAGACCTCCTCCACAGCAACCACAACCACAGAATCAGCCTCCCTTTCAGTCACAGAATTTCCAAAATCCGGCCAACATTTCTACACCACAAGTGGCCGGTACCGACAACTCACTTGCACAAACTTTGGATATGTTCATGAAACAATCCATGCAAATTTCGGCTGAGATGAGGTCTTCTATTGATACCATAACGAAAAACTCTGCCTCCCATGGTGAGAGTATTAAATCAATAGAAAACCAAATCGCACAGTTAAACGCCGCGATGAGTGCGAGAGAGAAAGGGAAACTCCCATCTCAACCCATACCTAATCCTGGCCACTCACAAAGTTATAATGTGAGTGTTGTTACCACGTTGAGATCGGAAAAAGTGCTGAATAACCGAGTGGGTGAGCAATGTGATGATAGTGACACCAATGATACCCCAGCTTCTTCTTCTTCCCCTAATTCGTCTAGTCTCCCACCTTCACCCGAGCCTATTCTCCGTTTTCCCCAAGGCTCGAACCCTTCGCCCATTTCGCCAAATCTATCTAAGTCGATTCCCACTCCAGTTTTGGGATCAAATCCGTCCCCACAATCCTCTCCAATGTTGGACCAAACCCTTATTGATAAAGCACATTATCCAAACAGGTTAAGGGGCAACAGACCAAGTCCACAAATGGAGAAGATTGTGGAAATTTTTAAGCAAGTTAACATAAACATTCCTCTCCTAGATGCTATTAAACAAGTTCCGTCATATGCGAAAATCCTAAAGGACTTGTGCACTAGGAAGAGAAAAGTTCAAGTATCTAAAAAAGTTTTCCTTGCGAGTAATGTGAGCACTGCTTTTACAAAACAACTACCCAAGAAACGAAAGGACCCCGGAAGTCCTACAATTTCAATTTCTATTGGGGGTAAAAATATCAATCGTGCTCTACTCGATCTAGGTGCTAGTGTTAACTTGCTTCCGTATTCTGTTTATGAGCAATTAGGGATCGGAGAGTTAAAACCTGCGCATTGCACTCTTCAGATGGCCGATCGATCTATCACCCAACCAAGGGGTGAGCTAGAGGATGTGTTAATCAAAGTTGGGGAATTCATATTCCCTGTAGACTTTATCGTTATAGATACACAACCTGTGGCAAACCCACGCAATCAAATCCCGGTGATACTCGGTCGACCCTTTTTGGCCACTTCCAACGCAGTAATCAATTGTAGAAATGGCTCTATGACCCTATCCTTTAGAAAGAAGTCAATTGAGCTTAACATTTACAAGTTGGGAAGTGAACTGTTCAGTTGATAAAACTGCACATTTGTATTACATTTTCCCTACAATTTTCATATTAAAAAAAGGACTTTATTATAATATATCATACATATGAGGGTTTATGTGTAAAAATACTATTTTCCATGTGTTGATATATTATAATTAGCATTTGGTAGGAAAATGTATGCAAATAAATTCATTGACCAAATCCTAATAGAAAAAAGTCTACTAAATATTATTTGAGTTGTTGTGCAGAATTTTTCCAAGTTGTGCAGAATTTTCCAAGACTAGAATCAAGCAAATCAAGTTGTTGAAGAAGACTTGCTTAATTAAGAATCAAAACTTGAAGACCAAGTCTAGCAGCAACCACGAGAAGATTTCCAAATTCTAAAGGTTCCAAGGATCGCCAAATGTCACATAGAGACAACCCCAGAAAAATGATTAAGGGCTCAGATCATCAAGCTGCGGATCCGCTGCCAAATCCCCTTGATGCCGCGGATCCGCCGCAGTTACAGAGAGTTGGAAGGTGAGGATTTTTGGGGAAGATCTTTTGCTGCTTACTTCCTAATTTAGAAGCTTGGATTCTGGCTTTGGCACTATTAAAAGGCACCGAGAGCCTCTTGGAAAATTCATCAAGCCGAAGAGATCACGAAGCTCCAGACGCTCACGCATCCAGGCTGATCATCGACTGTTCGACTACCTCCTTAGGAAAGATCGAGAAGCAACTAGTTTGTAATCATTTTCTATGGATTAAAGTGTAGTTTGTTCAAGTTGATTAATAAAAGTAGTTATTTTATTTAATTCTTCTTGCATTTACATTATGTTTTCCCTATCTGTCTTTTCATCTTCTTTTCCCAACATGCGCGAGTAATTCTCCGCTTGTTAGGGTTCGTAGGATTAGGATAGGCTAATGGACGATGAAAATAATTAAACCCTTTTTAAGTCCTATAAAGTTTAGGAACTTTATCAAAAGAATCATTAACATCCTAATCGGGCGCGCTAGCAATTCTTTGCTAGTTCCGACCGCGATTAGAGATTAGATTAATGATTGTTTTGGTAAAGGCTAGATATGAACAGAGTTCCGTGTCGAGATAAGGGTTAAGAGTGGGATTCCTTTTCCCTCCAGAAACCCTAATCTACACACATCACCGTCGTTCTAGTTCTAAATCTATTAATGGATAAAAAGGGTAACTTTTAATTAATCGTCCATAACTACTAAATCCTAACGAACCCTACAAGCCTTCTTATTATATTAACTACATCTTTAAAATAATCTAGATCTATATTTTACATTCTTGTTTAACGTAGATCTAGAAACCATTCTATAAAATTATTTATCCCTCCTCTCTTTCTCAACACATCTAAAGTAAAAGTAAAAGGTTCCACGTTTTCCAGAGGACGACCCGTACTCATCTCGGTCTAGATATACGCGACACCGTTATTGATTGCGGTTAACTAAAAAAACTCTATCGAAACAATCAAATGGCGCCGTTGCCGGGGAAACGTGCGTAATTTTTTATTTTTACTATTTGTGTTGAATTCTTAGACGAGTCATATCATTATTAAAACAAAACTGCAAATTGCATATTTAACGATTTTTGCGTGGATTTTTGCAAGGAAATCTGGAGTCACAGAATTGAGGAAAACAGGAAACAAAGACATTTTTAGAGATCCAGAGGAGCAAAAGAGACCACAGAAAAAATTTCATCAACTGTTCTCTCTACCACGTGGCGGAACCGCGGCATAAAGGCACTTTTTGCGGCGGAATCGCGGCAGGATAGAAGAGTTAGGGCCACAGAATTCTCTGGTATCTTTCTTAACTCCTTCTCTCTCTCCTCAAATCCAATAAAATCTATTTTCTGCAGGATTCTTTGCAAAATTGCGCCGCTAAAAAAAATCTTTTTGCAAAAGTTTTGTGATTGGTTTTGTTTTGCATATTTAATACGGACTTTAAGGGGCAAAGACCAAATCAAGATTAGGTGGGGATTTCATCACCCTTCCTAAGCCCCACAAATCACAAACCGAGCATCTAGATCTACCCTTCATTAATTTAAAAAATATCTAGACCAGACTCTAAGGACTGTCACGCTCATTAAGGACAGAGGAAGGTCGTGGGTAATCTATCGTTTATCCGCATTACTTTTGTGGTGCCTAGGCAAGTGTGTCAAAGGCTAGTGGTTTTTAATTAGGCCCACTATTGTGGTTCCTTCCCATTTATCTGGCATTTACCTGGCTACAAGGGTAGTACGGAGGCGGTAGAGGATTTATCCTGCGGCTTGTCCTTTGGAAGTCTAGGAGCGGTCTAGAGACTGACCTAGGTGACCTTAGTTCTAGGGTTGCTTGTGCATCTTAGGGAGATTTGTCTTGAGTCCTACTTTTTCAAAACAAGCCAATTTTAAATCACACACACGCTGCCACTTGCACTGAACCCGCTTAGTGCATGCTCGGCTGGACACGGGATCCTAGTGCTCGTCTTGTCCGCGTTCCTGCTATCGACGCCGAAGTCGGTACTTCTTCATCTTCTTTTCCACCACCACACACCACGACCGAGATGGACAGCACTCCATCAAATTATAACACCACGCTGCCACCGCCCGAAGGTGCGCAGAATCCACCGCGCATCTCTCTCCAAGAGAGATGCTATCCTATCCGTGGTCCTCTTCCCACTTGTCTATCTCTTCCACCACCTAATGGGGATAATTTCGAAATTAAACCCTACTACATCAATCTGCTGCCTAAATTTCATGGGCTTGAGTCGGAAGACGCGTACATTTTCATCACCAAATTAGAAAACGTATGCGCAATGATGGGTACTTCACAATGGACTTTAGATGCTATGCGCTTACGTCTTCTCCCATTCACACTGTGCGACTTGGCAGAAAAATGGCTTTACAATACTGCCGCACACTCCATCACTAATTGGGATGAATTCGTCATAGCATTTCTTAAGAAGTTTTACCCAAACCATAAAACTGCCCGTGTGAGAAGCGAGATCAACCAGTTCACCCAGCTTCCCAATGAACCATTTTGGAAGTGCTTTGAACGTTTCAAAGATCTTCTTATCCAATGTCCTCATCATGGAATCAATAGATGGGATTTATGTCAGATTATATATGAGGGCATTAATCCAGCGACAAAGCAGATGCTTGAAATAAATTGTCAATGCAATTTCATGTCTAAAGACGACGGTGAAGCTTGGAAATATCTGGAAGACCTTGCTGAACACACGTTGCAGTGGGAAAGCGTAAGACCACCTTCTTCTAAGGGAAGTATTCATCAGCTCAATGTTTCCATCACAGTAAAAGCCGAAATGGCAGCGATACAGAAGAAACTCGACGCTATTGAAAACAAGTTCTCATCATTCTTCCTAAATCAGGTCACGCTTCCTAAGACCGTCTGTGGTTGCTGTTCGGATCCTTCACACTTAACGGAAGAATGTCCTATGAATGTATCGTTTCAAGCTAATGTTGCTTTTCAGCAGCGACCTAGAAACGACCCTTATTCTTCCACGTACAATCAAGGATGGAGGAATCATCCTAACTTTGCTTGGAATCAAAACCAACAAAAAAATTATCAAAGACCTCCTCCACAGCAACCACAACCACAGAATCAGCCCCCCTTTCTGTCACAGAATTTCCAAAATCCGGCCAACATTTCTACACTACAAGTGGCCGGTACTGACAACTCACTTGCACAAACTTTGGATATGTTCATGAAACAATCCATGAAATTGTCGGCTGAGATGACGTCTTCTATTGATACCCTAACGAAAAACTCCGCCTCCCATGGTGAGAGTATTAAATCAATAGAAAACCAAATCGCACATTTAAACTCCGCAATGAGTGCAAGAGAGAAAGGAAAACTCCCATCTCAACCCCTACCGAATCCTGGCCATTCACAAAGTCATAATGTGAATGCCATTATTACGTTGAGATCGAGGAGAGTGCTGAACAACCGAGTGGGTGAGCAATTTGATGATAGTGACACATTTGATACCCCTTCTTCTTCTTCCCCTAATTCGTCTAGTCTTCCACCTTCAACCGAGCCTATTCTCCATTTTCCCCAAGGCTCGAACCCTTCTCCCATTTCACCAAATCTATCTAAGTCGATTCCCACTCCAGTTTTGGGATCGAATCCATCCCCACAGTCTTCTCCATAAATGTTGGACCCAAAACTTATTGATCAAGCACCTTATCCAAACAGGTTAAGGGGCAACAGACCAAGTCCACAAATGGAGAAGATTATGGAAATTTTTAAGCAAGTTAACATAAACATTCCTCTCCTAGATACTATTCAACAAGTTCCGTCATATGCGAAAATCCTAAAGGACTTGTGCACTAGGAAGAGAAAAGTTCAAGTACCTAAAAAAGTTTTCCTTGCGAGTAATGTGAGCACTGCTTTTACACAACAACTACCCAAGAAACGAAAGGACCCCGGAAGTCCTACAATTTCTATTTCCATTGGGGGTAAAAATATCAATCGTGCTCTACTCGATCTAGGTGCTAGTGTTAACTTACTTCCGTATTCTGTTTATGAGCAATTAGGGATCGGAGAGTTAAAACCTGCACATTGCACTCTTCAGATGGCAGATCGATCTATCACCCAACCTAGGGGAGAGCTAGAGGATGTGTTAATCAAAGTCGGGGAATTCATATTCCCTGTGGACTTTATCGTTATAGATACACAACCTGTGGCAAACCCACGCAATCAAATTCCGGTGATACTCGGTCGATCCTTTTTGGCCACTTCCAACGCAGTAATCAATTGTAGAAACGGCTCTATGACCCTATCCTTTGGAAAGAAGTCAATTGAGCTTAACATTTACAAGTTGGGAAGTGAACCCTCCGAACCCTATGCTCATGTGTGTTCTGTCGAATTAATGGATGTCGACAGCAGCGAATTTGATCAACCTCATAATTCTGACTCTTTTCATATGTTGTTGCTTGACACGGACTCTTCCACCGAGTTGTTCGGGTCAACATCTAACGCTGATGAGGAACCTTTTATAGAGTCGGATGGTCACCCCATTTTTTCTGATGATATTATTCTTCGGGGTATCGATGAAAGTTTTGAGGAAATTTTCGCTGATGAGCTCGCATTTTTACAAGACACGGGTGTTGAGATGAATCAAATCGAAGACGAAGAAATTGGTCCTCCACCCCCTCTTTTGGACAATCATGATAATGCGAGTAATCCATCATTACTATCACTGTGTCGTCTCTCCAAATTGAGACGCAATCCTTTTCCATTACACCTCTTATCACCTCCCCACTTCTTCACGTCAAAAGGTGACATGTTCTTCCACCAACCTTGGTACTTCATAGATAAAATTTTTGAATTGTTAGTGTTGACCTTCGGTCTTTGCAAAGCTTGGCATTGACCAATAACCTTGACCCCCTCGTGTGATTTTAAAAGATTAAAATTGTTTAACTCAAGTTTTGGGGGGTATATTTTGGCTCTTGAAAGAAAATGATTTATACAAAATTGTGAGCCTAAAATTAGTTTGGGGGAGGATTTTCACTTCCATATATTCTTGCCCCCATTAATAATTTCCTCCCAAGTCTACAGGTTTTTGAGCTTAACGGATGACATCAGAGAGGACACTGCTGTAAACAGGTTTGGGGGAGGTTTGTGCTTATTTACACATCAATTTGCATCATATTTTGCATAAGCACAACTTTTAAAAAAAAATTTATAACAAAAGAGTAGAAAGTGAAAAATTACATCCAAAAAATAGGAATAGTTTAAGAAAACCAAGAAAATTAGAAGTTTTCTTAAACGAACTAGTAATAAGTAGTTATGAGCTGTTGTCCCAAGGGTTAGTAAGATGAAGGAAGTCACTAATCTGAGGATAAAAATAAGTCTGAAAAATAGTTTCTATTCTGGAAGCCAAACATTTAAATGTTGATATCCTACTGTATGCACTTACACACGTCTTGAAACTCGGGATAGTAGAGGATACCTTGAAATGCTCTTGTCTAAAAGCTAAAGTATGAAGGAAATGAAAAAAATGAAGAAAATATAAAAATGGTGAAAAGAAAAAAATGAACACTGGTTTTGTATCGCCAAGGCAGCAATAAAAAAATATAGCGATGGTGCCTCTTCACCTAGTGCCCTAAGGCCAACTGGTCTGGGAGTCACTGCTAAGCCTTAGGTGGTGCAAGACGAGGAAAATATTATCACCTAATCAGCAAGTACATGAGTAATCGGTCGGTTAGTACCTCAAGAAGTATTAACGATCGCATGAAAATGTGTGAGCAAACCTAAGTATTCATCAAATTAAAAAGTACTAAAGTAGATGGACAAGAGTATGATAGCTTGAATTGAATTCTCCGAGTGTAGGGATGTTCTATACACACATGTGGGGTTATATGATCAATGTTTGGATGTAAGGTAGGAATGAATAATAAAGACGATGTTTTATTGAGGGATGATGTAATTTCTAACATTTTTTCATGACTATTAAGATAGGGCTCATGACAACTGAAAAGCTAGTGTAGTTGGAAACTCTAAATTTTCAAAGTAATTCTTTTATGGTTCTTATCTTTATATGTAAATTTCACCATCTCTCTTTTGTTATAGGATTTTGTGGGTGTAATCCGCTGAAAACCCTCAGGAGACAACACTCCTCCTACTAGGGACACCTAAAGGTTTAACGGCTTGTTGCACGTGCTCAGTGCAATCGTGTCTGCCTATGAAAGTGTGCTTAGTTTTCTCCTTTCTTTTTCTCCTCTTGAATAAACTAGTTTGCTCGGGACGATCAAAGATAAGTTTGGGGGTATTTGTTCAATTGATAAAACTGCACATTTGTATTACATTTTTCCTACAATTTTCATATTAAAAAAAGGACTTTATTATAATATATCATACATATGAGGGTTTATGTGTAAAAATACTATTTTCCATGTGTTGATATATTATAACTAGCATTTGGTAGGAAAATGTATGCAAATAAATTCATTGACCAAATCCTAATAGAAAAAAGTCTACTAAATATTATTTGAGTTGTTGTGCAGAATTTTTCTAAGTTGTGCAGAATTTTCCAAGACTAGAATCAAGCAAATCAAGTTGTTGAAGAAGACTTGCCTAATTAAGAATCAAAACTTGAAGACCAAGTCTGGCAGCAACCACGAGAAGATTTCCAAATTCTAAAGGTTCCAAGGATCGCCAAATGTCACATAGAAACAACCCCAGAAAAATGATTAAGGGCTCAGATCATCAAGCTGCGGATCCGCTGCCAAATCCCCTTGATGTCGCGGATCCGCCGCAGTTACAGAGAGTTGGAAGGTGAGGATTTTTGGGGAAGTTCTTTTGCTGCTTACTTCCTAATTTAGAAGCTTGGATTCTGGCTTTGGCACTATAAAAAGGCACCGAGAGCCTCTTGGAAAATTCATCAAGCCGAAGAGATCACGAAGCTCCAGACGCTCACGCATCCAGGCTGATCATCGACTGTTCGACTACCTCCTTAGGAAAGATCGAGAAGCAACTAGTTTGTAATCATTTTCTACGGATTAAAGTGTAGTTTGTTCAAGTTGATTAATAAAGGTAGTTATTTTATTTAATTCTTCTTGCATTTACATTATGTTTTCCCTCTCTGTCTTTTCATCTTCTTTTCCCAACATGCGCGAGTAATTCTCCGCTTGTTAGGGTTCGTAGGATTAGGGTAG
This sequence comes from Agapanthus africanus, assembly GCA_030015575.1. NCBI lineage: Eukaryota > Viridiplantae > Streptophyta > Magnoliopsida > Asparagales > Amaryllidaceae > Agapanthus > Agapanthus africanus. The sequence goes on from CM057338.1 coordinate 985,269,767, forward strand.
GCTAATGGACGATGAAAATAATTAAACCATTTTTAAGTCCTATAAAGTTTAGGAACTTTATCAAAAGAATCATTAACATCCTAATCGAGCGCGCTCGCAATTCTTTGCTAGTTCCGACCGCGATTAGAGATTAGATTAATGATTGTTTTGGTAAAGGCTAGATATGAACGGAGTTCCGTGTCGAGATAAGGGTTAAGAGTGGGATTCCTTTTCCCTCCAGAAACCCTAATCTACACGCATCACCGTCGTTCTAGTTCTAAATCTATTAATGGATAAAAAGGGTAACTTTTAATTAATCGTCCATAACTACTAAATCCTAACGAACCCTACAAGCCTTCTTATTATATTAACTACATCTTTAAAATAATCTAGATCTATATTTTACATTCTTGTTTAACGTAGATCTAGAAACCATTCTATAAAATTATTTATCCCTCCTCTCTTTCTCAACACATCTAAAGTAAAAGTAAAAGGTTCCACGTTTCCCAGAGGACGACCCGTACTCATCTCGGTCTAGCTATACGTGACACCGTTATTGATTGCGGTTAACTACAAACACACTTTTTCATAACAATCATGAACCCTCCGAACCCTATGCTCATGTGTGTTCTGTCGAATTAATGGATGTCGACAGCAGCGAATATGATCAACCTCATAATTCTGACTCTTTTCATATGATGTTGCTTGACACGGACTCTTCCACCGAGTTGTTCGGGTCAACATCTAACGCTGATGAGGAACTTTTTATAGAGTCTGACGATCACCCCATTTTTTCTGATGACATTATTCTTCGGGGTATCGATGAAAGCTTTGAGGAAATTTTCGCTGATGAACTCGTATTTTTACAAGACACGGGTGTTGAGATGAATCAACTCCAAGATGAAGAAATTGGACCTCCACCCCTTCTTTTGGACAATCATGATAATGCGAGTAATCCATCATTACTATCACTGTGTCGTCTCTCCAAATTGAGACGCAATCCTTTTCCATTACACCTCTTATCACCTCCCCACTTCTTCACGTCGAAAGGTGACATGTTCTTCCACCAACCTTGGTGCTTCATCGATAAAATTTTTGAATGGTTGGTGTTGACCTTCGGTCTTTGCAAAGCTTGGCATTGACCAATAACCTTGACCCCCTCGTGTGATTTTAAAAGATTAAAATTGTTTAACTCAAGTTTGGGGGGTGGTATATTTTGGGCTCTTGAAAGAAAATGATTTTTACAAAATTGTGAGCCAAAAATAAGTTTGGGGGAGGATTTTCACTTTCATATATTCTTGCCCCCATTAATAATTTCCTCCCAAGTCTACAGGTTTTTGAGCTTAACGGACATCAGTGAGGACACTGCTGTAAACAGGTTTGGGAAGGTTTGTGCTTATTTACACATCAATTTGCATCATATTTTGCATAAGCACAACATTTTCAAAAAAAATTTAAGAAAATTTTTTTAACAAAAGAGTAGAAAGTGAAAAATTACATCCAAAAGATAAGAATAGTTTAAGAAAACCAAGAAAATTAGAAGTTTTCTTAAACGAACTAGTAATAAGTAGTTATGAGTTGTTGTCCCAAGGGTAAGTAAGATGAAGAAAGTCACTAATCTGAGGATAAAAATAAGTCTGAAAAATAGTTTCTATTCTGGAAGCCAAATATTTGAATGTTGATACCCTACTATATGCACTTACACACGTCTTGAAACTCGGGATAGTAGAGGATACCTTGAAATGCTCTTGTTTAAAACCCAAAGTATGAAGGAAATAAAAAAATGAAGAAAATATAAAAATGGTGAAAAGAAAAATGAACACTGGTTTTGTTATCGCCGAGGCACCAATAAAAAAATATAGCGAGGGTGCCTCTTCACCTAGTGCCCTAAGGCCAACTGGTCTGGGAGTCACTGCTAAGCCTCAGATGGTGCAAGACGAGGAAAATATTATCACCGAATCAGCAAGCACATGAGTAATTGGTCGGTTAGTACCTCAAGAAGTATTAACGGTCGCATAAAAATGTGTGAGCAAATCTAAATATTCATCAAGTTAAAAAGTACTGAGGTAGATGGACAAGAGTATGATAGCTTGAATTGAATTCTCCGAGTGTAGGGATGTCCTTTTCACACACGTAGGGTTATATGATCAATGTTTGGACGAAAGGTAGGAATGAAGAATAAAGACGATGTTTTATTGAGGGATAATGTGATTTCTAACATCTTTTCATGACTATTAAGATAGGGCTCATAACAACTGAAAAGCTAGTGTAGTTGGAAACTCTTATTTTCAAAATCTTTCTTTTATGGTTCTTATCTTTATATGTAAATTTCACCATCTCTCTTTTGTTATGGGATTTTGTGGGTGTAATCCGCTGAAACCCCTTAGGAGACAACACTCCTCCTACTAGGGACACCTAGAGGTTTAACGGCTTGTTGCACGTGCTCAGTGCAATCGTGTTTGCCTACGAAAGTGTGCTTAGTTTTATCCTTTCTTTTTTCTTCTTCTCTTGAATAAACTAGTTTGCTCGGGACGATCAAAGATAAGTTTTGGGGTATTTGTTCAGTTGATAAAACTGCACATTTTTTATTACATTTTTCCTACCATTTTCATATTAAAAAAGGACTTTATTATAATATATCATACATATGAGGGTTTATGTGTAAAAATACTATTTTCCATGTGTTGATATATTGTAATTAGCATTTGGTAGGAAAATGTATGCAAATAATATCATTGACCAAATCCTAGTAGAACTAAGTCTACTAAATATTATTTGTTAAGTTGTTGTGCAGAATTTGCAGGTCTAAAATCAAGGAAATCAAGTTGTTAAAGTAAACTTGCCTAATTAAGGAATCAAAACTTGGAGATCAAGTCTGGCAGCAACTACGAAAAGATTTCCAAATTCTGAAGGTACCAGAGATAGCCACATGTCGCAAGGAGAAAGTCACAAAGAAATGATCAAGTGATCATGACCCTTGGCCGCGGATCCGCGGCCAAACCCCCCTGTTGGCCACGGATCCGCGGCAGTATAGAGGAGATAGAGTTGGAGATTTTTGGGGGTGAATCTTTGCTGTTAAACTTCCATATTTGGAAGCTTAGGTTCTGGCTTTGGCACTATAAAAAGGGACCGAGAGGCTCTTGGAAAATTTATCAAGCCGAAGAGATCACGAAGTCCCAGACGCTCACGCATCCAGGCTGATCATCAACTGTTCGTCTACCTCCTTAGGAAAGATCGAGAAGCAACTAGTTTTGTAATCATTTTCTACGGAATAAAGTGTAGATTGTTCAAGTTGATTAATAAAGGTAGTTATTTTATTTAATTCTTTTGCATTATGTTTTCCCTCTCTGTCTTTTCATCTTCTTCTCCCAACATGAGCGAGTAATTCTCCGCTTGTTAGGGTTCGTAGGATTAGGGTAGGCTAATGGATGATGAACACCTCTAAACCCTTTTTAAGTCATATAAAGTTTATGAACTTTATCAAAAGAATCATTAACATCCTAATCGGGCGCGCTAGCAATTCTTTGCTAGTTCCGACCGCGATTAGAGATTAGATTAATGATTGTTTTGGTAAAGGCTAGATATGAACGGAGTTCCGTGTCGAGATAAGGGTTAAGAGTGGGATTCCTTTTCCCTCCAGAAACCCTAATCTACACGCATCACCGTCGTTCTAGTTATAAATCTATTAAAGGATAAAAAGGGTAACTTTTAATTAATCGTCCATGACTACTAAATCCTAACGAACCCTACAAGCCCTTCTATTATATTAACTACATTCCTAAAATAATCTACATCTATATTTTTGCATTCTTGCTTAACGTAGATCTAGAAACTTTTCACAAAATTCTTTATTCCTCCTCTCTTTTTCAACACATCTAAAGTAAGAGTAAAAGGTTCAACGTTTCCCTGAGGACGACCCGTACTCACCTCGGTCTAGCTACGCGCGACACCGTTCTGATTGCGGTTAACTACAAACACACTTTTCCACTCCAATCACCTGTAGGTGATATAGCACATTCTGTCTTGAATACTTCGAGGAGTAGTGATGGCTTAGGAAGCAGGTTCAGATCTGCTACCTAAGGCTTTTCAACTTTATGAGCCGTGAGGGTCTCACAAAGACTTTTCTCCCTACGGATCGAAAGGATCTCGTAGGTGTGTTTTCTCCTTAGGAATCGTGAGGATTCCTAAGTGCGTTTTCTCTTATAAGTCGTAAGGATCTTATAAGAGAATTTTCCCTCTTACGAGTCGAGAGGACCCGTAAGCGGTTGTTTCCCTTCTTGTCGAGATTCGACTTTGGAGAGTGTGACCCGTGAATAATATGCAAGAGTCCATTTTGGATCGACTTGCAGGGCCCCAGTGCTTAGGAAACAGGTTTTTTTAATCCCCGTTGCCTAAGGCTTTTCCTCACTAGTCGAGACGAATCGAACATTTCTCGCAAGAATATCCTAACGTCATAATTAACCTCTGCTCTTTACGACAGAGGTCCGTTAGGGTCTGTGGTACTAGGGTTTTGTCCATCGTACCGTCGCGTCGGTTGATATATTTCTTGATAGGCAACCTTGCTGTTCGAGTAGCCTTGCGACTGTCATGTCTATGATCCCTTCGGAGGCTGGACAAGACGTCTTCGAGCAATCCTCCTAGGCAGTTTGACCGGCGAAAGAGCAAGCGTTAGGAATTTTGCCATGCTGCTTTTTACTCGAGGTTAGGCTCATTTTGGAGAGCCCCGATGAGTCATAACCACTCCGCGCTGGTGTGGGATGATCTCCGATAGTCTTTCAGGTTTTATATGAGTTGCCGTCAAGACCCTGAAGCTAGGAATTTGGCCTTTGCTTCATTTGCTGGCATTGCGTCCGCTGTATCGAGACGAATGTCGCGGTAGAGCTGGGATTTTATCGTGGCTCCGTTGTTTGATTGTCGTGTCTAAATCCTGCTGGAGAAAGAACGCTGGGGTGACATCGCGTCTGCTGTATCGAGACGAACGTCGAGGAGGTGACCACTCCATGTGGGATGATCTTCGGTAGTCTTTCAGGTTTTATATGAGTTGCCGTCAAGACCCTGAAGCTAGGAATTTGGCCTTTGCTTCATTTGCTGGCATTGCGTCCGCTGTATCGAGACGAATGTCGCGGTGGAGCTGGGATTTTTCCAGGGCTCCGTTGTTTGATTGTCGTGTCTGAATCCTGCTGGAGAAAGAACGCTGGGGTGACATCGCGTCTGCTGTATCGAGATGAACGTCGAGGAGGTGACCACTCCATGTGAGATGATCTTCGGCAGTCTTTCAGGTTTTATATGAGTTACCGTCAAGACCCTGAAGCTAGGAATTTAGACTTTCTTCATTTGCTTTGGCGCGTCCGAATCCTGCTGGGGAAAGAACGCTGGGGTGACATCTCGTCTGCTGTATCGAGACGACCGTCGAGGAGGTGACCACTCCATGTGGGATGATCTTCGGTAGTCTTTCAGGTTTTATATGAGTTACCGTCAAGACCCTGAAGCTAGGAATTTGTCCTTTACTTCATTTGCTTTGGCGCTTCCGAATCCTGCTGGGGAAAGAACACTGGGGTGACATCTCATCTGCTGTATCGAGACGGCCGTCGAGGAGGTGACCACTCCATGTGGGATGATCTTCGGTAGTCTTTCAGGTTTTATATGAGTTACCGTCAAGACCCTGAAGCTAGGAATTTGGAATTTGCTTCATTTGTTGACATTGTGTCTGCAATATTAAGACAAATGTCAAGGTTGTCTCTAGGTTGTCTATGAACCGTCGAGATTTGTCTTCGCTTTCTGATGGAGCCTGTTGGGAAGGTATAGTTCCCTCTTTGTTTGTGCCCCTGGATTGTATACAGGGATCGATGTGATCTCACCTGTAGGGTAGAAAGTTTCCTTTCATTTCATTTTTTTAAATTCTTTCCGCGATGCTTTATCATTTCAGCTTTTTACATCGCGAAAATCGCGATTGCCCAATCATTTCGGCTATTTTTCGCGGTGCCCAATCATTTCGGCTATTTATTTTATTTTTACTCGCTGCTTTTTATTGTGAGTTGCCCAATCATTTTGGCTATTTTGCATGCATACATTTTTACTTGCTGATTTTGTTGCAAGTCGCCCCATCATTTCGGCTATTTCGTATGCATGTGTGGCTCGCTGGCTTTCGCTGCAAGCTTGGGATTAGACACCAATTTCGGCATCAGCACCGCTACGACTGGGATATTGCCGGGAGCGAATAATCTGTCGATATCGAACAAAGGTGCCTTAGTAAACAGGGTTATGGTCATGTCGACTAAGGTTTTTGACTTCATGAGCCGTAAGGGTCTCACAAAGGTATTTCTCCTTATAAGTCGTGAGGATCTCGTAGGTGTGTTTTCTCTTTAGGAATCGTGAGGATTCCTAAGTGCATGTTCCCCTGTAAGTCGTAAGGATCTTACAAAAGTGTTTTCTCCTTATAAGTCGAGAGGACTTACAAGGGTTGTTCACCGTGCGAACATATCCCTAGTCACGGATGAGACTTGGTTAGGAAAATGTTTATTCGCGCCCGTGGATTGTATACAAGGGTCATTATTGAGCCGCTTGTAGGGCGGTATCGAAGGTTGTGGGGGGTTGCTTAAGAACAGGTTCAGGTCTCTGTAACTTAAGACTTTCACATCTTATGAGCCGTGAAGGTCCCATCAGAGAGTTCTCCTTACGAGTCGTGAGGATCTCGCAAGTGTAATTTCTTCTTAGGAATCGTAAGGATCCCTGAGTGCGTTGCTCCCTTGTGAGTCGTAAGGATCTCACGCGGGTGGTTTCTCCTTACAAGGTCGAGAGGATCCTGTAAGTGTCTTTTAACGAGGTTGCGCTCTTTCGGGTTTTCACAGACACTCGCCGGTAGCCCTGCTGTTTTTACTCACGGGGCCCTTTCGGGTTTTCATCCGTGCCCTTTTTGCTTATGGACATACCGTTTTTTTTTATTTTCTCTTTTTTTTATTCTTTTTATATAACGAGGTCGCGCCCTTTCAGGTTTTCACAAGCACTCGCCGGTAGCCCTGCTGTTTTTACTCACGGAGCCCTTTCGGGTTTTCATCTGTGCCCATTTTGCTTATGGACATACCGTTTTTTTTTAATTTATTTTTTTTTGTATCGGCTTTGGGATGTTGCAATCCACCGTAGTTTATTGACATCTCGGTCAACAGCTAGTTTTAGGACGTGGTGGTCCGTCATTAGTTTAAGGACGTTTCGGTCCGCTGTTAGTTTAAGGACGTTTCGGTCCGTCGTTTCCGTATTTGAGGCGGATTTTTAGTTTACGGACTTTTCGGTCCACTGTTAGTTTAAGGACGTTTCGGTCCGTCATTGTCGTATTTGAGGCGGATTTTTAGTTTACGAACTTTTCGGTCCATGATGCTTTCCCTATGAATGAGCATGATGCCCCCGGCATTTTCACCTTTTTAGGGGTATGAGGTTGCGGCGGGTTCACCTTCCATCTTTCGGATAACGCGAACTTGCCTTGTTGGTATTGGTCTTCAATCCAGTTTTTGAAGATGTAGCAATCTTCGATCGGATGACCCAATACTCGGTGGTAGGGGCAGTAATTGGGATCATTGACGTCATTTGGCTGCAACGGACGTTTTGAATCTGGCAGATTGATGAGTCTGTTAAGCACTGCTAGCTCGAACAGTCTTCTCGTTTTATCTTGAGGAAACGAGTAAGGACGTCCTAGCCTCTCCTTGAGGGATAAACGTGGACGCATATTGTTTTGACGGACAACCGGCTTCAAGTTGCTCGGCTGTTGTTGAGCATTGGCGACGACGATCGCTTTTCCTTTCCCCTTCTCATTTCGAGAGTCCGGCTTTGGAGGAGACGGTTTATGGCCCATCTGGTCCATTTAGGCTAATTTGTCGATCAAGGCCCGGAACATGGTTGGTTTAAAGAACATCATGAACTGTGAAATAGTTGCATGAGGATCTAGGGTGCCCACGAACATGCCCACCGCTGGCGCTTCTTCGATGCGTTGTTCGCATTTTGACCACAAGTTCCGCCATCGGATTGCATATTGAACCCAAGTTTCGCCCGGCTTTACTCTTGCATTGATCAAAGCTGTTATTGGAGTACGCTCGCTGGCGCTTACGAAACGCTGGGTAAACAACAACTCCATTTCAGCGAAAGTTTTGACGGAGTCGTTCGGAAGCTCGGAGTACCATTCAAACGCCGTCTCCGATAAGCTGCAGACGAATTGGTGAAGCAGGAGCTTATCATCGCCGCCGGTGTTGCCACAAAGAGCCCTGAACTGGGCAACATGTTGATGGGGATTGCCTGTCCCCTTGTAGACATGGAATTTTGGGATCGTGTAGCCCGGCGGGTATTTGATCTAATCATACCAGCTCGGATATGGTCGCCCCGTTTTGACAACTTGACTGGCTGCCTCAGTTGCCTGGTGAACTCGTATTTGTTGAGCAATATAGTCATCCAGGGAAGCTTTGGAAATTGTCTCCTCCTTGGCTGTTGAAAGAGTCGGCGGTGAATTTGACGTTTCTCCTCTGTCATCTTCAAGGATAATCGGAGGATCTTCAGCTGGGGGATCCGGCTGGATCATCATGCCCACCATGTCTTGGAACAGAAGAGCCATCTGCTTTATATTGGCCGTTTGTTCTGCAGCCTCCTTATCCTTCTTTTCAAGCATTCTACGAAGGAATTCAGTATCAGTTTCGTGTTCGCGACGCTGCTCCGATGACGCCTCCGGGCTTTCTTTTGGTCCGGTGAGTACGGCCATTTGCGTCAACATTTCCTGGAGCTTCTGTTGTTTCTCCTGGGCCCTTGTTACAGATCGCGTAAGCGGTCGATGACCTGTGGAGATACGGCTGTTCTATTTTCCGAACGTCATATAGACGGTGTGCACCACCATGCCCCCAGACTTGGGGCGTTTAGGTTCAATGGTCTTGCGATTCGTCGCAGGCTCAGGGATTTTCTCCGGCCTTCTTTTCTTGTGAGCGGTCGAAGTTGAGGGGGCCCTTGCAGTGGGCACCCAAGTAGCTATTGCCTTTTGTGGCTTGATAGGACGGTCCTCTTCTCGCTGAACTTTCACCTTGTTCTGTCGGCGGGGATAATCTTGATCAATTACCGAGTCTTGGACTTAACGCCAGACCTTGTAGATTTTGGAGGACGGCAGCTGAGGAGGCTGGTCCAGCTTTATTTCTATAACATTTTCCACGGGTGGGGGAGATCTTATCAGTACGGCGGTAGGAGAGTTCCTGCGCACCTTCCTAAGTGGTTCAAAGTTGTTTCCAGTTGGAACAGCAGCATCAATTTCCGCCGTTGGAGTCGGCGGAGTCAGTCATGAAGGAGAGTTGCCCCCAGCCTTCCTTACTCCGCGCCAGTGGCATATCCCTAGTAGGAGGAGTGTTGCCTCCTGAGGGTTTTCAGCGGATTACACCCACAAAATCCTATAATAAAAGAGAGATGGTGAAATTTATATAAAGATAAGAACTATAAAAGAAAGAATTTGAAAATGAGAGTTTTCAACTATACCAGCTTTTCAGTTGCTATGAGCTATATCTTAATGGTCATGAAAAAATGTTAGAAATTACATTATCCCTCAATAAAACATCGCCTTTAGTTTTCATTCCTATATTTCTTCCAAACATTGATCATATACCCCTACGTGTGTGAACTGGACATCCCTACACTCAGAGAATTCAATTCAAGCAATCATACTCTTTTCCATCTACCTTAGTACTTTTAGATGGAATTTGCTCACACATTCTTCATGCGACCGTTAATACTTCTTGAGGTACTAACCGACCGATTACTCATGTGCTTGCTAATTAGGTGTTTTTCCTCGTCTTGCAACACCTAAGGCTTAGCAGTGGCTCCCAAACCAGTTGGTCTAAGGCACTAGGTGATAAAGCACCCTCGCTATATTTTTTTTATTGTTGCCTCGGTGATAACAAAACCAGTGTTCATTTTTATTTTCACCATTTTATCTTTTATTCTCCACTTTTATTTTCTTCATATTTTGGCTTTTAGACAAAAGCATTTCAAGGTATCCTCAACTATCTCGAGTTTCAAGATGTGTGTAAGTGCGTATAGTAGGATATCAACGTTCAAATGCTTGGCTTCCAGAATAGGAACTATTTTTCAGGCTTATTTTTATCCTCAGATTAGTAATTTCCTTCATCTTACTAACCCTTGGGACAACAGCTCATAACTACTTATTACTAGTTTCATTTAAGAAAATATCTAACTTTCTTGTTTTTCTTAAACTATTCCTATCTTTTAAATATAATTTTTCAGTTTCTACTTTTTTATTATCACAATTTTTTTTTTGTGTGCTTATATAGGGTATAATGCAAAGTAGGGCACAAATAATCACAGGAGCGCTGAAAATGATTTCTTGGGAGCTTCTTGCGATGGTACAGGAGCGCTGAAGCTCGTTGGCGGGAGCATGGTCCCGAAGAATAGCCCAGTGGTGGCTTGAGTTACCTGCTCCACTAGCATAGTGAAAAGGGAGGCCGCTTGGGGCCCGTAGGTTACTCCTCCAGATGGGACAGAGCGAGAGTTGCTGTTGCAGTTAGTGCAGTTTGAAGCCATTGATTTCTTGAAGAGCTTGAATATTCTGCCCCCTGCGTCGACCTTGGTCTTTGGCATATGCCAGTTGTTTGAGGACCGATTCCGTCGGCAAGGCTGCTGCTTGGGGAGCCTGCCTGTGGACGACAGACATCCTTTGGGCTTCCTCCATCGGCGTTGAGGCACCGAGGGTGGGAGGTGGGAGCATCGACCCAAAGAGAAGCCCGTTGATTTCTTGAAGAGCCGGATTGCAGAGATTTGAGGCTGTAAGTGACCCATACTCGACTCCGCCGGATATGACAGAGCCTGAATTGCTAGGGTGGGAGCAAATGCCATTCTTCATAGAGACGAAATGCTGGCTTCAATATCCACTCCCCTAAGGGCAACCAAAAACATACACACCGCGATTATTTGATCGCGGGAAAAACACGACACACGAAGTGTGGAGTGGAAAGAGGAAAAGGTCCCACCGGGCGTGCCAGAATCTGTTCCCCTCCGGAAGACGCGGCGGAGACGCGGAGTACGTCTCGCCTGAAATTCGGGGCAGATGCTATTTGGTGCTATCCGTCCACCTCTCCGAAGATGCCAAGTTGATTTATGACACGGTGTATCGAAGGTTTAAACGGATGCGGCAGATGTAGCAGACTTCGTCAGATTTCCCCTCGTTTGAGGGGTTTTTGATTGTGGGAACGCTCTTCCCTGCAGGCGCAAGCCTCCGCAGTTAATTACGTTACCGCATCACGGTAACAACTTTCTCCCTGTCCAGATGGTCACTTCGTGTCGTGGGTGTTTGTTTTGTTTGTGGTTGCCCGTGGATTGTATACGGAGACTAATTTACGTTGTCGCTCGTAGGACGTGGATTAGTCCAAATCTGTATTTTCTTAGATTTGGGTTTGGGGTTTTGGTTTAAGGATACGTTAGCCATATTTGAGGCTAAGATCAACTTAAACGTTAGTTAAGGATACGTTAGTCTAATTTGAGACTAATATCAACTTAGCGGGATCGTTTAGATCCAACAAGAGAGCATTTAGACTCTATTGTTTAGTTTAGAGACATTTCGGTCGATTGCCAGTTTAAGGACACGGTGGTCCAACATTCCCATTTTGGGGACGGATATTAGTTTAAGGACATTTTGGTCCAACATTCCCATTTTAGGGACGAATATTAGTTTAAGGACATTTCGGTCCAACATTCCCATTTTGGGGACGAATATTAGTTTAAAGACATTTCGGTCCATGAGTTTAAGGACCCCACAGTCCGTAGCAATGTATGGTTGTCGGGACCCGTCACCTTTCTGACGACGTTGAAGGATTACAACGACAAGTATCAGAGGAGTTCAGAGATGTACCCTTGAACCGGGTGTAAATTGATTCGGGAGAGCAGTTGTGCTCAGTTCAATTTAATTTGAGGACTTATGACCAGAATTGGGTTAAGTCCATTTGAAAATGTTTAACATTTTATTTATATTTGGCCTGTTAGGCCTTGCTTGGGCTCAGCCTTTTTAAACAATGCATAGCATTGGACTTTTTTAATTAAATGCGCAGCATTCAGATTAGGCCTGTTAGGCCTTTTAATTGGGCTCTGCCCTTTTTAATAATGCATAGCATTTGTTTTGGTCTGTTAGACCTTTTAATTGGGCTCCGCCCCATTTTAATAATGCAGAGCATTTAATGGTCTGACAGTGCGCCACGTGGCCTGTCAGGCGCTCTGCGCCAATTAAAGAGCGCAAGACACCAGCGCATGTGGAGGTGACACGTGTCACGATCTGGTGAGCGCAAGTCTGTTAGCGCAGTGCGCTGCGCCAATGCGCTGCGCTAGTGCGCTGCTGACACGTGGCGCGCTCTGGTGCAGTGCGCCAATCTAAGAGCGCAGCGCTCTGTTTTTAGGAGCGTAAGGCGCAGATTGACACGTGGCACTCTCTGGTGACTTGCGCCAGTCCAAGGAGCGCAACAGCGCAAATTAAGAGTGCAGGGCACTGTTCAATAGCGCAGAGCGCATCTTGATCAAATTTAGATCAAAGAAAAGAATCTTTTCAGTTCTAAAGAGGTTCTACCTCAAAATTCAAGAACCAATGGTTCATCAAAAGGCTGTGCCTTTATATAGATCAAAAGATCTAGGGATGAAGTAAATTACTTCTTTAATTTTTGTGATTGGATCATTTTTTCGATCTTTTTCTTTTTATTGAAGATCTTGATCTTGTTCTTAGATTTTTGATCTTTTTAGAAGAAATTCTTCTTTTTTCAAAGGTTTACCTTTTTTCCTCATTGAGTTTTTTCTCAAAGTTTTTAAAGGAGCTCTGTATATCTGAGATTTGGAGTCTAGGGGCCTTTATATAGGGCCAATTAGTTTGTTAGGTTAGTTACAGAGATCTTTCTCTGATTGATCTGGGGATATTTCCCCACCGTCGGATCTTTGATCCTAAGGCCTCTGTTTTACAGATGATAATCTTCTTATTTTAATAAGATTAAAAAGATCTTTCTAGAATTTTAATTCTGATTAATTAAATAATTTATTATTTAAGTTTTAGTGCTGGCAGAGTTGGCGCAAGTGCACATGCGCTTGACACGTGTCGCGCAGCGCAGAGCGCAGCGCAACTGCGCTGACACGTGTCGCGCAGCGCAGAGCGCAAGTTATCTGAAGCGTTGCTTCCTTTATTTTTAAAGTTTAAATTTTAAAACAGAGCCTTGCTCTGATTGGGGTGCGCTGCCTTGGGCGCAGCGCCCCTTGCGCTGGCGTGTCTGCTTTTGACATGTGGCGCTCTGCGCGCAGTGCAATGGATATGAAGCGTTGCTTCACCTATTTTAAAATTTGAATTTCAAAGCAGAGTTTTGCTCTGATTGGGGGAGACAGAAGCTTTGTTTCATTTCCCGCCTTGGAATTTGAATATAGCTTTGCTCTCATTGGGGGAAACAGATATACAAGCAATCCGCATTTTTTTTGAGCCTGCAATGAAAGACGGATTACACAGTCACGATGAATAGCCAAACCCCCACCCAAGACCCTTACGGGTACGGCAAACTACCCGCCAAGTACCCGAAGTGAAGCGGTCTCCCTCAACGACGCGAGTAGGCCACTAAGCACTTCAAAGTACCCGGTAGTTTGTGCACCCCACCTTGGGTCTATCCTAGGAGCAGAAAACAGTCAATAAAATAATACAACGGTGGCTACAACCTCAACCCAGATGTGCCCCGCAAAAGAATATTACAACAAATTACAATTTACATTTGAATGAAAGAAACACTCGTCTCACATTCCCGGCTATCCATTCACGACAATCCAACAAGTTCATATTCACAAACCGGTAAAAACCATTACAGAAATGTGCAACCCCCTGCTAACCGACATACTAGCAGTTAGGGGAGGTTTACGAACACATTAAACACAACACAGATATAATCCAGTTAGCCAAAATTCTTAGAATTTCGATCAAGCAGCACATATGAATCTACTCCAAACAATTCTCTGTGCACAAAAAACCTGAGCAGAAACAAAACATCCCAGAAAATACAACATCAACACAGAAGAATAACTGAGCAAATTTGGGTTGACTCGGTGTCAACTCGGCCGCGGATCCGCGGCGGATCGCTTGGTTCGGCCGCGGTTCCGCGATGGTTTGGATGAGTCATGATCCCAAATTTCTTCACAATTCTTAAAAAACCCTGCTTGTATTTTTAAGGGTCCCTGAAAAATTTTTAGACCCCAATTTAAAATCGGCAGAAACTAGGTGAGAACGTCGTTTTTTCGGGATTAAATTGCGATCGAATTTCTAAAGACTTTGCTAACATATTAGTCATGGTTTACCTAGGCTCTGATACCACTGTAAGTTAACGTTACACACCCCACAAGATGCGGGGAGGCGGAATAGGTAAAATAATCATTTTGTTTAAGGTAACATCGACTAAATTTATGGATCTTTGCTAAACCCTGACTAACAACTATCTAGAAGTGCTAAACTACTATTATAGATGATTATACCTCAAGATACTAGTCCTTCTTGTTCTTATTGTTCACCTCCTCGTCGGCCTCCTCGATGTAATAGAAGATCCACCCGAGAGTTCCTCCTTCAAGCTTTAACCTCTAACTTGAGGTAACTAAGTGGTTAGGATTGCTAATCCAAGTGACCTAGAAGATATAGAAGTGGATTAAGAATCTATTAGTCTTTCTAACCCTTGGGATCTCAACACATGAGAGGATTAGGGTTAGGTTGAAGAAGAGGAGAGCTTGAGGAGAGAGAGTGTGTTTTTTTATTATCAATTGAAAATATAACTCATTTGTGTATATCATGAAGCATAAAAATATCTTGCACAAATATCTTTCATGCTTCATTTAATGCAAATGGATGAATCATCTCATGAGTCATGGTTTCAATTAATGCAAATAACACATAAGCTCTCCACCTTATTAAGTTTAATCCACAAATGAATTAAAACTAAATGAGTCACCTTTCTTCTAGAAGCTTCTCGACTAATTACGAGAATGCCCCTCCCATCCGTATTTACGAAAAACACGGATATACTGAGACTGCATAAATCCAATAATCCAATACTAGAATCTGTCTTAAACCAAAGCCCGCTAGTATAATCTGTCCGAACATCTTACGTACACAAGTACACGTATATGTCCGAACCCTGTCGTAAAACCATACGGCCTCTATATCGGTTTGCCTGAAGCAGAGAAACTCTCTATGTGGGACTCTAAAGACTCGACACTACGCTGGCAGTGGGTTTAACCACAGGCCGCAAGCGGTACAAGCTGTACGTAACAGTCCCCAGGTAGATGTCGATAAGAAGGCCGATGAGGAAACCCATCCGAACTCCTACTGAGCCTGATGTGACAATCTTCGTACAGTCCGTTCTGTTCGTCTAAGACTATCGCATATCGGGCCTAGGGGGCGGTAAGCGTCGGTCCCCTAAAAGCGGTATAAGTCGTGTTGGAGTGAAGCCCATTACACCTTGAGAAACTACTGGAAAACCTACCAGTAAATCTCGCTTGCCCTGGTAGGGACTTTGCGTAATGGCTCTCCAAACACAGTGCGATATCAACTCCCAATACCGGAAGAGACGAATCCTATCTAACTGCCACTGCCTCCAAGTGCTTCGGGACTGCACCCAACTGCTACCTGTTTGCACGACTCCTTTGAGCCATGGTAGGGTAGCAATCTAAGAACAGTGGGAACACACTCGAGACGAAGCAGCAGTGTCAAGTCTACGGACTATGCTGTACTCATGTCACCTGGGAACTGTTAACTGACGACGGGTATAATACCAACCAACAGTTCCCTGTGAGTTCTGTCCGGTGTACCCGTAACCCAACGAGCACCTGCATACTATCTCCAGTACAACGTACTAATGGCTGTGGGACAGACCATTTCCCCTGCTGGGATGAGAAGCGTATACACTAGTCTACTCTGGAGTATCGATACCCTGTCTCGATAATCCTACGACTAGGGACCTGAAAAAGGATGTGCTTATAGACTACCCATCCCCCACTAGTGTGACTGCCATCACAACGCTGGTAATCAAGCAAAGATCCTTAGGGCTCTACTAATATGTATAAGCGATATGTTAAAAGAAACACATGCACATATTAAAGTGGAAACAAACCAAGTAGCAAACTACCATTTTTAGCAAGACTGTCAATACAACTGTGAATATCCCAAGCTTCCATTAAGTAATATACAAACTAGTATGATACAGTAATGGCCTCTAGGGCATAAACACTAACAGGGCATAGATGCCAACAGACATCCGGGGGGCTCAAGCCGCACGAATAAGAACATCTACTAGCATGTATTTTCTTTTCAGAGCAATGTACATCTTTCTTGAGATCTTTTGTTTATATAATAAAGGGATCAATAAAGCATTGCAGAAAAGAAAAAGAATCTTATTCATTCAAGAGGTAATATAGGCTCCTCAGCAGTACAAAAGAAAATAATATATATTACAACAGCGGGGGAATGGGATACAAAGAGCACTGTTCGTGGTACTCTGAGGATATTTCCACCAGCCGAGCCCTCGCGGCATCTAACCTCTCCCTTCGATGACCCCCGCTAGCGTCGGCATCGAGCCTCAAGTGGTAGCACTCAAGGACGAGCGCCTCCGAGCGATTTAGCCGGCTCGCAGAGATCAGGCCGAAACACCTCAGAGACCTCAGCTTGCCAATGGCCTCATCTTTCAGCTGCTCAGATAAGGGGTTGTAGAGCCCCGACGACGCCCTCCAGATGGAGTACATCAACACCTGAAGTAGGGAGGAGCGCCGGGGGAGCAATCGACCGAAATGATCCTCGATCCGGCCTATCACCAACTGCACCGTGTCATCAGTGCAGTACTGATCGTAGAGATACACGTCCTCGAAACTTATGATATCGGGGATGGTGAAAGGGAAGTCCTCCATTCTTGCGTTTTGGGTGTGAGGAAAGGAGCCATCAACAATCTCTCCATTTTATAGCCCATAATGCTCCCGGAGTTCAACGGTCGCCCGCAACTGTGCCGCAACGCGGCAGACATCGCGCCGCTCGATGCGAAATCGAAACGACGCAGGTCTGATGCTTCGCCTCCTCCACGTGTTCGTGGCACGTGTCATTCGCGGCTGTCCATCTTCCTAAAACCCTCACGAAGAGGCAGCCCAGCAGTTACCCTGCTCGGCTATCCCTGGCTGGTAGCTTCCCTACCCCCACAACGCCAAGGATCGAAGCCCTCACCAAGAGGCAGCCCTGCAGCTACCCTGCTCGGCTATCCCTGGATGGTAGCTTCCCTACCCCCACAGCGCCAGGAATCGAAGCCCTCATCAAGAGGCAGCCCTGCAGCTACCCTGCTCGGCTATCCCTGGCTGGTAGCTTCCCTACCCCACAACGCCAGGGATCAAAACCCTTATCATGAGGCAACCCTGCAGCTACCCTGCTCGGCTATCCCTGGATGGTAGCTTCCCTACCCCCACAGCGCCAGGAATCGAAGCCCTCATCAAGAGGCAGCCCTGCAGCTACCCTGCTCGATTATCCCTGGCTGGTAGCTTCCCTACCCCACAACGCCAGGGATCAAAACCCTTATCAAGAGGCAACCCTGCTCGGCTATTCTTAAGGACAAAAAGCCTTCGCCATGAGGCACCGGGCAGCAACCCTGCTCGGCCATCCTTAGTAGGCCACTTACGGCCCCTCCCGCGCTAAGGATGAAAAGCCCTCAAAAGAGGCAACCGGGCCCGCCCTTGCTCGGTTACCCCTGGATGGTAGCTCCCTACTCCAACAAATCAGGGATCAAAGCCCTCGCCAAGAGGCAACCGGGCCCGCCTTTGCTCGGTTATCCCTGGCTGGTAGCTCCCTACCAAACCAGGGATCAAAGCGCTCAAGAAGCACCGGGCAGTAACCCTGCTCGGCCCGTCCTTAAAGATCAAAGCCCTCGCCAAGAGGCACCGAACAGCAACCCTGCTCGGCCCGTCCTTAAGGATCAAAGCCCTCGCCAAGAGGCACCGAGCAGCTACCCTGCTCGGCCCCATCTTTAGTAGCCCACTCACAGCCCATCCCGCGCTAAGAATCAAAGCCCTCGCCAAGAGGCACCGAGCAGCTGCCCTGCTCGGCCCCGTCGTTAGTAGGCCACTCACGGCCCCTTCCGCGCTAAGTATCAAAGCCCTCGCCAAGAGGCACCGAGTAGCTACCCTGCTCGGCCTCGTCCTTAGTAGGCCACTCACGGCCCCTCCCGCGCTAAGGATCAAAGCCCTCACTAAGAGGCACAGAGCAGTTACCTTACTCGGCCCCGTCCTTAGTAGGCCACTCACTGCCCCTCCCGCGCTAAGGATCAAAGCCCTCGCCAAGAGGCGCCGAGCAGCTACCCTGCTCGTCCCCATCCTTAGTATACCACTCACAACCCCTCCCGCATTAAGGATTAAAGCCCTCGCCAAGAGGTACCGAGTACCTACCCTACTCGGTCCCGTCCTTAGTAGGCCACTCACGGCCCCTCCCGCGCTAAGGATCAAAATCTCTCGAAAGAGGCAACCGGGCCCACTCTTGCTCGGTTATCCCTGGCTGGTAGCTCCCTACCCCAACACACTAGGGATCAAAGCCCTCGCCAAGAGGCACCGAGAAGCTACCCTGCTCGGCACCGTCCTTAGTAGGCCCCTTACGGCTCCTCCCGTGCTAAGGATCAAAAGCCCTCAAAAAAGGCAACCGGGCCTGCCCTTGCGCGGTTATCCCTGGCTGGTAGCTCCCTACCCCAACACACCAGAGATCGAAGCTCTCGCCAAGAGGCACCGAGCAGCTACCCTGCTCGGCCATCCCCCGCTGGAAATTCAATACCTTAAAACTCCAGGGATCGAATCCCTCGCCTAGAGGCGCCAGACAGCTACCCTGCTCGATCGATCATCAGCATGCTTCTCCAAGCTTCCCACGCTAAAGAACATGACCTCACAAAGAGGCATCCGGTTCTACGTCTAAGCAATCTCCACCTCGATTTCGGGGCCATGGAGATACCGTCTTCGCACCGATCTTTGCACACTCGGCAAACGAACAGTTTCAACTCGATGTGTGATCGCTAGACAAAGAACCGACATAAAACGAAGATAGTACTGCGCAAATACGTGTTTACCAACAAAGGAAAATACAAGCACAAACACTACTGCAAAAACAAAAAAATTTATTCACAAAGTCAAAGCTTTTACAAGGGTACTGTGGGCTCCCCAGCCTTACAAAAATGCCCGAAGACCTACAAAATACCCGAGGCAACAAAAAAAGAAGAAAAAAACAAGAAGACAAGGGACTTCAGGCCACAGGGCCAGGCGCAACACCGGGAAGCTCAGCGCCCACCATAGAAGCCTCGGCGTCACTCTCGCCGGGCATCTCTTCCCCGACCTCGTCCCCGGGGCCGTCCCCCTGCTCGTCATCCCCAAGAGGATATTCGGCCCGGAGCTCCTCGTCAGCGAACTCCAGCATCCGAGCCTTGACGGCGTCGAGGGCCTCATGCCAGATGGCGGTGGTGGCCGAGGCTAGGACGGTGTAAAACTGTTCCGACTTCTGGAAGCTCTCCACCGCCTTCACCGCTCTGAGGTCGGCTCGCTTCGCCGCTTCTCCCGCAGCCTCCAACTCCTTCCGGAGGGTGCTCACGGACTTCTTCATGGTGCCGACGAGCACCCTGGAGTCCCGAAGCTCGGTCTCGGCAGCCTGGGCGGCCTCGCGGAACCTGGCAACCTCCTGCTTCGAGGTCGCCACCTCCTGCGTCGCGGCCGCCGCCTCCTGCTTCCCGGCCGTCACCTCACCCTCAAGGGCAGCGACCCTCTCCATCATCGCCTCCAGCTCCCGCTTCGAGCTCTCCCCCAGCGAGGAGAACTCGCCCGCGGCTCGCATCGCCGAGGCTATCTCCTCCTCCTCCTCCTCTATACGGGCGACGATAGCGACGTGCTGGAGGACCTGAAGAAATCGGAGGGGGTCAGAAAGAAAAAGGGGCACCAAATCTCATAAGCGATGAGACGATGTACGAGCACTAACCTGCACGACCTCTTGGGCGATAGACGCCATTTGTGCCTTCAGCGTCCCCCCATAGACCCGGCCCCCGGCCGACCTCTCCATGTCGTGCAGCAAGCTGTCAGCAACGGAGATCCTCGAGGGCACCTCAAAGCGGAGCTCCCCCTCGTCCACCAAGATCGGAGAGGCCGGGGTCCGCGGAACTGTTCGGGGGAACCTCTTGAGAGACGACGGCGTGGAGCTCATCTCCACCTCCGAAGTCTGGGCATCCTTTCCCCCAGCCCTTTTTTCTGCTCGGTGCCTGGCCGGGCTCCGAGGCGCGACCCGCACTCGAGCGCTGGGGTAGGACGGTTGCGAGGGGAGCCGGGATCGGCGTCTGACGAGAAGAGCTGGCCCCTCCAGCCTTCGACCCTTTCTTCGGCTTGCGCATGGCTGCTCATAGGAGGTCCGCGTCCATGGTTTCTGCACAAGACAAGATATAATGGAATCAACGACACAAACAGAAACAGAAACAAACACAAGCCTAACTTACCAACAAACTGGGCGGGGCTGAGCCCGGCCTAACTAAGGGCCCGCTCAGAAAGCAACACGTCGGCCCGGGGAATAGGCTCCCACCCCGCCACCCTCACCGCATCGGGGTCATTGGATGGATTTTCCTTCTAGCACCTATCCCTAGACCACTGGATGGGTACGGGCCAATCCTCACCCTCTGGTGGCCCGACGAAGAAAAACTTCTTCTTCCAATCATGGATGGAAGAAGGCAAGACGACAACTCCTGACCCGGCTACACTTCCCCATTGCTTCCTAAAGGAGAGGTAAACCCACCTCGGGTCGCTCGCGTGAGTTCCGGGGTGGCTTTTGTAAACAAGAGAGGAGGCGAGGATGGACAGACTAAAGGGGATCATCTGCAGCTTTAGCCGGACCAGGAACCCAAGGAGAATCCTCCAGGAGTTCGGCACTAGCTGGCCCGAGGCTAGCCCAAAGTAATTTAGCGCAGCTACGACCTCGGGAGAGAAAGGCAGGCGCATTCCGGCCCAAAGGGCTTCCAGGTACAAGACGATCTCTCTACCCCGCACCTGATCTGCCATCTCTCCTTTCTCGGCCAATTATAGCGTGTAGCCGGAAGGAATATGGAAACGAGCCCGAGCGGTGACAAGCTCGTCCTCATATCTCACTGAGGACGACGCACCAGGGACGTCCGCCGCCACCACTCCGGGAACCGCCCTAGACGCGCGACCCCGGGAAGAGGATCTGACCCCAACTTCCCGAAGGGGCTCCAACCCAGAGAAAGAATCCCTAGTATCTACCCCTGCGACATCTACAAACTCCTAAAAACAAGACATCTAACCTGATGGGAAGAAATTCTCGAGAAGAGAAAACGCAAAATCCGACCGAAAAGGGGAGAGCACCGAGCTAACAAGACTCAGAATGAGGAAAATGTGAAGAGAGAGAGATCCCGAATCGGGCCTCCCCTCGATTAATATTGTCGGTGTCCTCATCCAACGGCGACGGTCAACTCCCGCCAAAACGGTTCACTGCACTCGACGGCCACGATCGCTCCACCTATCGCAAGCGCAGCATCCCATCGGACGCCAGAAGCCTGCGGCACGTCATATCAGCCAACCAGCACCTGACACGTGGTCTTTCGCCTCAGCAAAAGTGCACACGATCTGACGCACCCTCTTTAATGCAGAGATCTCGCCTTGATTCGCTGGCATCACCCAGAAAAAATAGCCGATTGCCCAGGGACACGCCCGACGATATCTTCGAAAAGGAGCTCACCTCGGGTGACCAGGCAAACCACTCTCGACCCGACCTGTCAGCTGGTCGGGACGAGAGTGGGGGGCTAATGATGATGCTCGATATCGGTGATCTCCTTGAACAGTACATGTGGCAGATGACGTGTCCCAGAGCATGCAAGAAAGGACCTACAGTGGCCGACCAGACCACACATATGCTCGTCCTACCGAGCGAACGCTGGCTCACCTCCGAGCCCCTGCATAACCGGCCTCCTCGGCCTCACAGCTCGTCTCCGAGCTACCGCAGAACCAAGAAACCTCGGCTCTCCCGCTCGTCTGTGAGCTCTCCCGCCGAGGTCATCTTCCTCGGTCTCATCGACCGACCAACGGCACCGCTTGTAAACGTAACCGCCATCCCGCGAATCTCGCCATGTGCGAGATCTCCGCCGGCCACATCCCATGTTCCACGCCACCACGATCCCCCATTAACGAGCCTGTCTCGCCATTAATGGGAGGTCTCGCTCATCACGCGGGCGTGACGTCGGGAGCGTAATGGCCGGCATGATTCTCGCACCTACCCTGCTTGCTGCCACCGCTATATAAACACCTTCTTCAGACGGTTCAAGTAAGCCATTTTTTACTCCACTAAGCCGTTACTCTGCTCGGATCTCTAGACTAACTTGATCGTCGGAGGGTGCTCGGTGGTACAACCACCCCGGGGCTTCCTTGCAGGTAGCTCGGCAACCACAACCTCAAACCCATTGAGATCCACACGCTTCAGAAGTCTGACTCCAGGACCAATCATAGCCATCCATCGCAGCCATCAGCAGATCAACGGAGGGCAATATCTGAAAGAGATCTACGCCTCCATCACACTGCAAAGTATTGATGGCTTTACAAATATGATTAGTCGAAGTGCTCTCATTGATTGTGGATTTCATAGTACACAGTTTACTTATTGCAATGCACGGGAGGGCTCAAACAGATCCTGATCCAAAATAGACAGATGACTAATGAACCGATTGAATGAACCTATTTCCTGATATACAAGTTGATCATTTAGCAAGAGGATGTTCAGATCATATTCCCATTCAGTTGCATTTTATGTCTCTTCCCCAAGGGCCCGAGCCTTTCAAATTTCAAAATATGTGGATAACTCATCCAACTTTCGTTGTTGCAGTTAAGAAAGTTGGTCTGATTATATAAATTCAAATGTTGATCCTATTCTCAAATTTTTCCTATACCTCAAAAGACTCGAGGATGCTTTAAAAATCTGGAATAATTTGGTTTTTGGCAATATATAGAAAATAGTAAAGAGTGCAGAGGATATGGTGCATCAGAAACAGAATGATTTTGATCTAAATCCATCTGAAGACAATCTTCATTCATTATGGCAAGATAAAAGTAATTTTGAAAGTGCTCTTCATCAAGAAGAGACTTTTTGGAGTCAGAAATCCAGAATAAATTGACTTTCAAAAGGTGACAAAAACATAAAATTCTTTCATAGCTAGGTAAAGGTCAGAAATAGTCAAAATAGAATTATTAAGCTACAAAATACTGATGGTATTTGTTTTGAAGAGCAATAATAGATTGTTGATATGGCAGCTTCTCATTTTGAGAAAGCTTTTACTTCACAAAATATAAATTCAGATTTTGATTGCAGACATATTTTCCCCACATGATCTCAGATGCTGATAAAAGATACTTATTGATATACCTTCTTTTGAAGAGCCGCATGGTTGTATTAAGAATATGGATCCAGATAGTGCTCCTGGTCCTGATGGGTTTTTTGGCAGATTTTATTTGGCTGCATGACAGATCATTAGTGAAGATCTTTGTGCAGCAGTAAAATATTTCTTCAAGAATAAAGAAGTGCTCAAGGCTGTAAATTCCACATTAATTTGTTTTATTCCTAAAAAGACAAATTGTTGCTCTATTACTGCCTATAGGCATAAGCCTTTGCAATTTCTATTACAAAATTTTCACTAAGATTTTATTAGACAGAATAGCTATTATGTTGCCAAAAATTATATCTCGGAATTAAGAAGCATTCACAAAAGATAGAAGTATTTCTAGCTCTAGCACAAGAACTTGCCCAAGACATTAACAGGAAAACAAGAGGCCACAATATCATTTTCAAATTAGATATGGAAAAAGCATTTGATAGACTGGAGTGGAGTTTTATTCAAAAAATTATGCATGATTTTGGTTTCTCTAATCAAATCCTACTGCTTATCACAGATTGCTTATCTACCCAACACTTTTCAGTATTAGTGAATGGTCAAGTAGGTGGTTATTTTAAAGGCACAAGAGGAGTGAAGCAGGGGATCCCCTATCCCCTGGACTCTTTATTATAGTTTCAAAAATTTTAAGCTGAGAAATTTCTTATCTTGCAGAAACTGGAAAATTAAAAGCATGCAAGACCAAAGAGAATTGCCATAATATCACTCATTTATTATATGCAGATGGCACTATTATTTTTTCTAATGCAGGTAAAAGAAATATTAAATTACTTTTCGATTTTCTCCAAAATTATGAAGCATTATCTGGATAGAAAATTAACTGGAATAAAAATGCTTACTATACTTGTTACGCGCCCCGCTTCTCAAAAGACGGAAACGGTGACGTGGCGAGGCCCGCGAAGTATTTATTTCGAGAATGTCACTTTCCAGAATAAATACGCTAAGCGTAAAAGAAGCAATATAAAATAAAAAGAAAATTAACATAAGATTTATAATTCAACAACTTTATTTACCTTCAACTTGATTCATTTACAATACATGATTTCAACTGAAAGAAAAATACAAGAATGGAAATGCCTAAGCAATGGCATACAAACACTGAGAAAAGATAATTGGTCTAGGTCTGGATCACTATCTGATCGTGCTCCTCTGAGATGTCTACCTCCTCGGTCTCCACAGTATCTGACGGACATTCCAAGAAAACAAAAGTGGGTGGAATTCCTGTCAGCGGACTTTCACTCGGTAAGTCCCCAAGATAAAAAGTGAAATATAAAGTCTAATGATAAAGAAAGTGTATATCATGAAAAATTGATTATGAAGTATGGTATCTCAGCATCTCATTTTATGTAAACACGGCAATTTTATTTAGCATACAGTTCTATCGTAATATATGTGAACAAGTATGGAATTATATATGAAAAGTAGGAAAACATGACAGTATAACATGAGTATGGCAAACAAATATAACATGGCCGTGTAGTGTAAGTATGGTGAATATGCAGTGAATGTAAGTGTCTTAACAGGTCTCCACTTGGGTACACTAATTTAAAGTAAGTTCAATGTCAACTAATCTCAAGAGTGTTCTCGAACCCAACAGGCTGTAATCCAAGGGTAAGAAATCACGGACCCGAATCAAGTGTTAGTAACAGGACTTCAACCTAGTGTTGAACTATTCCAAACTCAACAGGCTGTAATCCAGGAGTAAGGAAACACGGGCCCTCATGATAGCTTACTTATGTCAGTAGATATGGATTAATGATCTAGTGGGACTCCTGGGATTTCGTTAGGTTCACACATGAACTACCTCAGCACCCCGTGTAGTCTACGTTATAGTTAAAATTACTGGTCTTACTCGAATCCATGAATACATCAAATTGCAAGATTGAGTTCATGTCAATATCATGTATTCGTGGCAAGTATTCATGTATTCATTTCAAGTTGTATTCATAGTTCGAGTCAGGTCATAGTCATGTATTCAGGTTTGATATTGAAGTTTGATTTTTCAGGTATTCATGTTTGTGTTCATGTATTCATGTTAGACTTTGGATTCATGTTTGAATTGTACCTTGATTTGAGTTTGGTTTCTGGTTTAGATTAGACTCAGACTTGAGTCAGACACTCATAACTGATTTAGATCCTGAATTAGGTTCGGAAGTTATCGGTAACTGCTGTACATGGACGACAGGATTTGTGTTTTTTCCAAGACAATTACCATTGATAACACCGTTAAGTTTTCTACCTTAAATAGACAAACACTCACTTTCTCTGGCTCCGTGGGGCTTAAGAAAATTGATCCCGCTTAAACCTATATTTACTAAAGTCCTTAAATGTTGTTTTATATAACTCGAGGGGTTTTTATGAAAAATATTTTTAATATAGTTTCAAAATAACCTCGAGAAGTTATTTATATTATTTAGGGTTTCTATAAATGTGAATTATAAGGATTTGAGGTATTTTAGTGATAATAGCTTAGCTTGGAAAGTTCATGGTATTTTATTGTAAGGCTTGATTTTTGTTAGTATCTTGATGGTATTTTGGTGAAACTTGTAATTCTTTTATTTAAAAAATGCAAGTCTATTATATTTTTAAAATATATGGATTTGTAATATTTATATAATTATTAAAATTAAAATTTTAATTAAGTAGAAAAATTACGTTTTTTCTTAAAAATCGTATTAAAAATCTTTCGAGACCTAATGCTCCGTGAGAAGATCTGCATCTCGCTCTACTAACCCAAGGATGTACGATAATTCGCACCATCCAATAGCGAGTCTCCTAAAAAGGGTTGTAGAGGCATATTTGCAAAGAAATTGAAAATACAATTTAAAAGAAAACTGTTTTGTTTATAGTAAATAGTATTTTAATATAATCTTGTATTCGTAACAAAAATACATTCGAAGAGTATCGTGCTATGGAATCATGTGTGTATGTGAGAGATAGGTCGTTACCTTGTAAATTTTCCTTATGTTTAAGCAAAATATTAAAAGATGATATATGCAAACTTCATGGTATTTTAATATAAATGTTGAGTTTACGTTATTTTGCATGATATTTTAATTAAAAATTAATTCTAAGTATTGGTTTTATGTTAACAAGCATGGTGTAGGAATATGAATGAAAAATATATAAGAAAAAAAATGGAATTATAGAGTTTTAGAAGAAGATGTCGATTTTAACTCCACTTCCGACATATATTTTGAAAAGAGACTATCAAAGAAGAAGGAGAAAGATTGGAAGGGACTTACTAGCTAGTTAGGTTAAGAGAAGGTAGAAGAGGGAGGTGTGAATTTCGTGGCATCGTGAGATCGTCGCAAAAGCTTCGATTCCTCGCTAGAAGTTGACCGCTTGCTAACTCCACTTGTACTTCGAAAATTTTGAAAATTTTGATTAGAGATTTCAGAATGATGAAGGGCTAGAGCATGGAGTGGTATTTATAGTATGGAATTATGGTTTTGGAATTAAAAGAGTGAATTAAAATGCATTAAAATGAGAATAAATGGGGAATTGAAGGATCTCAAACAGTGCAGGGGAGTTAGGGATAGGGGAAGGATCGTGTATGCAAAGCGAGGGCCTCATTGGCCACGGTTCACCCGTCGGTGCCGGTCCAAACCGCCATTCCGCCGGCCGATATAGGGAGTGGGGCCGATGGATTCTTACCACGTGTTTATCTCTGTGTTTGAACCATTGTGCACATGTTTGATTATTCTGTCTTTTCGTTTTTATGTGCATTGCACGTGTAAACTTTTGGACTTCCAAAAAGTTTAAAAAGAAAATCAGAAAAAAAAATTAATGTGTCGGATGGGATTCGAAAACAGGGGCTACGTCACATCAGTGCAAGACTTTACCAGTGAGCTACAAGTTGTTTCTTGCTGTTCTTAAACAAAATTAACTTATAACTTATGCTCGGTCTGTGAAACTCTATTCTGTATTTTAACAGAAGAATTTTCGTACTAAAGTTTCAGAGTCGTTACAATACTGCAAAAGATTACCCTTCTTCCGCAGGCTCAGCAATTCAGTAACAAACTATTATCTCTAAAGGACACTGTCCTCTTATATATTTGGGAGCTCCTATCCATTTTGGAAGGGGCAAGAAATTATTCTTTGAAAGTTTTGTTGAAAGGGTCAAGAACAAACTACAAGGCTGACAAAGTAAAATTTTATCACAAGCTGGAAGACTAATTCTGATAAAACATGTGCTATCCTCTATACCTCTATATATTCTATTTACTACAAATCCTCCAAAATTTATTTTGCGGAGGTTTTCATCTATTATGGCTAATTTCTTTTGGAAGAATAATGAAAGAAGAAGGCTTAGACTTGAGAAGTTTGAATGATTTGGCAAAAGTATATAATATAAAAGCTGCTTGGAAATTGAAAATTGAAAAGAGTTTGTGGTCTTCTTTTATGCAAGCTAAGTATATGAGAAATGATTCCTGGTCTTGTCTTAGCAATGCTTCTGCAGCCTGGAGGAATTTTTTAAGGCTTTTCCTATAGTTGATTCTTCCTCTAAATAGCTTATTGGAATTGGAAATATTGACTTCTGGAAAGATGTATGGCATAATGAGGAGCCTCTTGACAATTTGTCTACAGGCCATATTGATAAAATCAAAATTCAGACCATCTTGAAAGATTATAAATGGGATTTCACTGGTCTGGAGCACTCTTACCACAATATATCAGAAATTAAATACTGGATGCAAATTATACTACCAATCAATCAGCTGATGTTATGATTTGGAAACATGCTAGTAAAGGAAAATTCACATTAGTATCAGCATTGGAAAGTATAAGAGAGAGAAACCCTCAAGTAGATTTTGTTAGTTTTCTGCAAAATAGAGGGTTTCTATAAAAAAAATCTCTTTTTTCTTGGAAGCTTTTCTCAGAAGCTTTATCAGTGGATTCCAATATTGTCAAGATAGGAATTTATATGCCAAGTAAATGTGTTTGCTACAGCAATTCAGAGCAAGAGAGTACTGAGCATATGTTTTTACAAAGTGAAGTAGTAAGAAATGTATGGAAGAAAATGCATGAGGCATTCAATATAAGACATGCAACTAATCAGCTCCATTTTATTATGCTATGATTTTTGGCAAAACAGGTTACATAAATTTAAGATTGCAAGATGGATTCCTCACATAGTCCATTGGAACATTTGAAAATTTAAATTTGAAAGAAAGTTTCAAAATAGCTCTTCTTCTACTGAAGGTATTGGGTATAAAATTCTCAGTAATTTCAGAAGCATACTTTCTTTCACAAAAGTTCAAGTTTTTTATGAATCCCAGAAGCAGACTTCTGAAAAATTGTATACTGTTGATCTGCTTGATACAAATATTTCCAGAAAAAGCAATATAATTCTTACTAATTGGAGTAAACCCCCAATTGATCAGTACAAGCTAAATGTTGATGGAGCAGCTCAAATTAATCGGCAAAATTTTTCAGGGGGAGCAGTTTTCAGAATTTCTGATGGTAAAATTATTTTTGCTTCCAAATTTTACTATGGAAAATGTGACAGTTTACTAGCAGGAGGCTTTTACAGTGTTACTTTATGAAAATAAAAGGGTCAAAGGTGGAAAACTGAGCTAATTTATTCACAAGGAAGATGTCCCAGGTTCGAACCCCACGAGTGGAATGCCGCGGGATTTCTTGGAACTTGTAGTATTGGGAGGAGGGGGCTAATTTATTCGACATATTATCTTAAAAAAAAGTGGAAATTGATTCCAAATTTCTCGTAGAATGCATCAAAGATGAAAAGATCATACCTTGAAATATAAAATATATTGTTCAAACAATAAATTTCATTGTAAGAAGAGTTGATGCAGAGATCCCGCATACTTACAGAGAGAATAATATGATTGTTGATTATCTTTCTCATGAAGCTCAAAAAATTAAAATGAGTTGCTTGTATCCAAGCTTTGCTGTACCAGAGAAGGTTCAAACCTTAACAAGACTAGATCTTTCTGACTTACCTCGAGTTCGCCTTCGTAGGGGATCTGATTTATTTTGTGAAATAAGAAGAGAATTGAGATCTGAAAATTTATGCCCTATGAGATTGGTTTTTTTTTTTAAATAGGTTATTTTGATTTTTAAATTATAAAAATAAGATAGTTAGATTTATTTTTATGAAAATAGGATGGTTTGTGGACCCCCGTAATTTAATTTTTTTTTATAACAGAGGGCGGGTTACCCCGTCCTCTTCAAAAATGAGGGGAGGTAGGTAGAGGGCGGGTTCTAGAATCCCGTCCTCTAAACTGGGGAGGAGGATGGGGTCCACCAAACCGTCCTATTTTCACAAATATAAATCTAACTACTCTATTTTTATAATTTAAAAATCAAAATAACCTATTTCAAAAAAAAAACCATGAGAGTTTAGATATGGAATGATCTTATTCTCTCTCCTCGGATATTTTGTAACCCTGATCCCCCAACCCCACTCCCTCTCTCTTTTTGGTACTGGGCCGAGCCCATTAACATGGGTCTTTTATAAAATTAGCTGTGGCCTTCGTCGGTTTCATTGAATAAAAAAGACCAACAAGGACCTGACTGGGAGGAACACGTGTGTCGATGACATGTTTTTTTGATTGTATACAAATCGTGAGAGAACCAAAGAAACTAACAAGAATCAGCTTTCCCAAGCCTAAGCTATGTTGTTCTCCTCTGTGAAGTGAACTGAACTTCCCTATGTCAAGAAATTACAAAGTTTCAGTAACCAAACATCCTGTATCCTCATACCATCACCACGACATCAGCCACAACTTATGATTACAAGACAGCATCATATGAAACCAACCTTCAATATTCAAAGAGAGTCGGAAATCTCTCCAAATTTGATCCGGCCGAGCAGGAGCCCGTAACTACGTGAAAATAGAGCACCCAATTCTAGAATTCTACTACTCGACACAAATATAATGTATACAAAATAAATAACAAGGCCCTCAATCGAAATGAATGGATAAATTAGATATTATGATTACACACAGCCATATCTATTGTAAATGAGCTGTCTCATTCTTCTGAGCTGACCCAGCATGGGCGCCGCCACACAAATGGACTGCAACCTGGATTTGATAATCAGTAGCACCCTGATCGAAGGTTTTTTCAATCCCGAGTGTTAGAGATCTGTTTGCAAACGTGGGCTGCCATTAGGAAAATGCCCAATAAATATTTCTCCAGCAATCTGTCTAAATTTAAGCATTAGTCAAATTCTGGTTCCTGGCTTCTTCTTTGAGGCCTGATGGAAGCTTCTGCTTGCTCCTTCCTGGAGTCCTCTACCATTCGAGTGAGGTCTTGGACAACCTCCCACATTGGTGGCCTGAACTCAGGCCCTTGCTGAAACACAATATCACAAGTTAGCCCTTACCGTCCACATATAATTTACTTCAAATCTCCCTGTTTGAATGTGCAATAGTGTCATGCAACAAAAGGAATACACGCGTGCATACACACACATATATGTTGAAAGTAGAAAAAATGTCATACCTGTAAAGAAGTACAGAAAATACATAAAACAATAGAGAAAGAAAGAAAGAGATGAAATGGTGTTCAGGTGCCCCTATCGGGTGCCCCTTACTCCACCTTTTCTTAACAATTCGATCGTTAGAGGGTCTTAAAGAGGGTAAACAATATAGTCCAACTTCCTCAGCATGGTTCAGGGTGTTGCATTCTGGATATTAACTCAAGAACTCCACACTCATATTTAATTCATCATTGTCCTGATCTGTCATTTCCCATCAAAATGGTGTCGGGTATGGAAATATAGCTCCAAGAAATGTTTGATTTGAATTTAATGACGGAGATAATTCTACTGCAGTTTATAGACATTCCACCTTGTTGCAGCAAGACGATCACGAAGACATGCAAACGATAGAGAAGAAAGCACAAAACAAATCATAGACAAATAGAAAATAAAAGTACTAACCAAATAGACGAAAGCGAAACTTTATTAATCAACGAATATGGAGGAGTAGAAAACCGGTGGACGAAATACAAATCCCTCAAAACCCTAGCTCTCGTAAATAACAAAAGGGTTCTCTCAAAATATCACAAAAGCTATTTTAAAGCTATCTCATCTACAGTTACAAAATACTACATTGTATACAGTATTAGAAATGATAGATTCAAATAATTAATTTCCCAACTAACAATTATCTGGCCCATAACGATGGCACGTCTGTCCAAGAGTTTTTAGAATTAACAGAGCATTCTCATACGTCTGACGTTTGGTCTTGAGGCTTCGAAAATACATAGCGCTCGCAGATGTCTGATGAGTTCGATTCATACGTCTTCCCAATGTATGGGAACATACAGAGCGACGTCTAAAACTATAACTACACACGTCTATCCCCTTTCTTATAGATAAACTCGAATCTTCAATAACTTAGAGATAACGCCGAATCAAACAGGAAATGGGATCGAAATGGGAGGCATACACAACAAATCTCCACCTTACCTCACATTCTCACAAAACTCCTATATAGAATTAATAGTAGCTTCATCTTCACCATAAAACCCCTTTAGAACTCGATGAGTGCGACGCACTCCAATTAAGTTCAAACAATGCTCAAACTTAACCGAAAGAGACTTCGTCAATATGTCGGCCGGATTATCCGTTGTGCCAACTTTCTTCACAATAATCTCTTCTTTTTCAACGACTTCCTGAACAAATCATTACCGTACATCAATGTGCTTTGTCCTACCATGATGCATCTGATTTTTCGTCAAGTGAATCGCGTTTTGGCAATCACAACAGACTATTATGGTATCCTTTTGAATACCAAGTTCCGAAAATAGTTCTTTCAACCGGATCGCTTACTTAACAGCCGCAACTACAGCCATATATTCCGCCTCCATCGTAGACAACACTACCGTAGGCTGTAACGAAGCGCACCAACCGATAATACGTCCTAAAGAAAATATATAACCGACGATCCACCATCGCCTGTTGAGATCACCCTCATAATCGAAATCACTGAATCCAACCAAATTGTCGTTGTTCCTTCCAAACACCAACCCCACATCAGATGTATCCCGCGGGTATCGTAAAATCTATTTCACAGCTTGCTAATGGCCTTTACCAGGAGATGCCATATAGCGACTAACACTAACTGCATGTGAAATGTCGGGTCGGGTATAAATCATGACATACATAATGTTATTCACCGCACTCGAATACGGAACATTCGACATATACTTAATCTCGTTCTCTATTTGTGCTGATGAACTAGTTGAAAGTTTAAAATGAGCTGCCAACGGAGTACTTACAGATTTAGCGTCGGCCATGCCAAACCGCTCCAAAATTTTCTCAACGTATCACCGTCGAGACAAGTAAAGTTTTTCTCCCTTACGATCGCGACTAATTCCAACCAAGTATTTTCTTGGCCGCTCTCAAATCCTTGATCTCGAACTTGCCTTTCAACCGTTCCTTCAAATTCTGAATATCAACCATATACCTTGCTGCTATCAACATAAAGCAACAAGCATATGAAAGCA
Source organism: Agapanthus africanus (assembly GCA_030015575.1). NCBI lineage: Eukaryota > Viridiplantae > Streptophyta > Magnoliopsida > Asparagales > Amaryllidaceae > Agapanthus > Agapanthus africanus. The sequence goes on from CM057338.1 coordinate 985,302,688, forward strand.
CCATCGGCGAGCTTCTTACAACACACAACTGCCGCCCTTCTCGTAAACCAAATATCTATCATAAAGGAGTCAAACTTCTTATACCAACGTCTAGGTGACTGCTTCAAACTATAGAGATACTTATTTAGCAAACAAACGTAGTCTTCCTTACCTTCAACTTCGAAACCTTCGGGTTGTTGCATGTAGATCTTCTTTACCAAATAACCATGCAAAAATGCGGTCATCACATCGAGCTGTTCGAGCTCCAAATCTTGCATAACTACCAAACCGAGCAAAACATATATAGAGGTATGTTTAACAACCGGAGAAAATATCTCATTGAAGTCAACTCCCCAAGCCTACGAATAGCCTTTCTAGCTACCAACTGTGCCTCATATCTCGTATCCAAAACCCCTTGGTCTCTTTCCTTCTTGAAAACCCACTTGCAGCCAACTACTTTCTTTCCTCTTTCGGATTTTACGAGTTTTCAAGTCTGGTTCTTGTGAAGAAACCCAATCTCTTCATTCATAACTAGCCAACGAGCTGATCTATCGGATGAAATAACTTCTTGATAACTCATCAACTCGCTACTATCAACTGTTCCAGCAACAGACAACGCATACGTCATTAAATCATCGTAGCCATATCTTTGTGGCGGTTTAACATCCCTTCGTTGTCGGTCTCGAGCGAGTAAATACTCCTCATCTTTAGCTTCATCAGACGATGGTGAAGGAGAGATCTCCTGTGAAACCTAACTTTCACTGACTTCAAATTCAACATCCGGCTCATCTTTCCTTAAATCGTCTTTACTTATAGATTCCACAATTTTTGGCTTCAACATAGCAGATTCATCAAAATTTACAACTCTGCTAATCATAAACTTTGGCAACTTCGGATTCGAACACCACAACCTATACCCTTTAACATGGTAGCATAACCAAGAAATATGGACTTCTTTGCTCGAGAATCCAACTTGCTTTCATGTTAATGTACATATGCGGGACAACCAAACACTTGAATTGTAGAATAATCAGCGTGCTTCTCAGACCATACCTGCTCCGGTGTTTTACTACACAGCGACGTATGAGGTGACCGATTCACAATGACGCATGCCGTGTTCACCGCTTCTATCCAAAACTCCTTTACGAGCCCTGCATTAGACAACATGCACGACGCTTTCTCCAAAAAGGTCCGGTTCATACGCTCCACAACTTCGTTCTGCCGTGGTGTGTAGACGACGGTATAATACCGAACAGTCCCTTTGTTTTTGCAGAAATCATTGAAATCTCCACTGTAAAACTCTAACCCGTTGTTTGTTCTCAGTCTCTTGATCTGCTTCTCAAGCAACATCTTCCATTACTTGAATTTAGTAAACCCATCATTTTTGTGCTTCAAGGAGTAGACCAAAACTTTCTTAAAAATTCATCGATGAAAATAATCAGATACTTGGCACTGCTTCCTTTAGAAGCAACTGGAGAGGGTCCCCAAAAATCTGAATGGATATAATCAAGAATGCTTTTTGTCTTGTGCACCGTCGAACTGAAGCTGACTCGTTTCTGCTTCCCAAAAACGCAATGCTCACAAAATTCCATCTTCGATGTACTCTGTCCACATAATAGACCCTGCTTCGATAACTCGGCCATACCTCTCTCATTCATATACCCAAGCCTCATGAGCCATAATCTGGTAACATCCGAATATGACAGATTTGGATGATGAAATGCCCACTGATCCAGAAATCGTCGAACCCTGCAATGAATATAAGAACCCCTTCTTCAAGTCCTTCATCACAACTAGAGTATCTTTGGTTACCTTCAAAACTCCACCTTCAGCGGAAAACTTGTAATTCTTGTCGTCGAGTGCGCCCAAAGAGATGCGATTCTTCTTCAAGTCGGGTACGTGCCTAACTTCTGCCAATGTCCTCTCAACATCGTCAAACATATTGATTTGGATCGTTCCTTTGCTAATAGCTCGATGTAGGGTTACTAGGCACACTAAGGAGGTTCCACAAGGCATCAACCATGTCAAACAAAAAATTTCCGGTACCGAGAAACCCTAAACTAGATCGTTAACTAGATGTTAAGGAGAAAAGCAAGCAAGCAAACGACTTTGCTACTAAGTGAAAGGGATTACAACCTTTGTAGATCCGGTCCACCACTTCTTTAGCTCCGTGTTGACGTCCCTCCGCTGCGATCATCGGATCCCGGACTCTAGAAATGGTTTCGTCGGAGAAATGATCGGGCTAGGTCATTGACATCGAGGCCGAAGATGATCTACGTCGGGGAGACTCAAACTCAAGCTATTCCTTCACTCGGTCGAAAACTTTGTGAAGAGAACACCCTATACTACATTGTAAGTGGTAGAGGATGAAGAAATAGGAAGTGGGTTCACTTTAGAATTGGATTTCTCACTCTTTTTCTCATGATAACATTGGAGCTAGCAAGCTTTTTCAAGCTTGATGAAGATGAAGAAGAAGAAAGAATGATATGAATAATTTCCAAAATGAAACTTATCCTAATGAATAATAGCACTATGGTTGAGTTAAGCCCTCATGCTTAACTCATGTAGAGATTTAACCAAACCATTAGGTTAAAGGTTAGGTTAAAGAATATCAAAAGAAATGACAAAAGAGTGGACTTTGTCAAAGCTTCTCTAAGCTTCTCCAAGCTTGATAACTTTGACTAAGTTAATCCCTTTTGTTATGTCTTAAGATGAAACAATAACCCTAATCTTTACCCTAATCTTGGTATGAATCTCATACACACATCTTGTATGTATCATCAAACATGATACAAACATATGTACACAAATATATATCATATATACACTTATGCACAAACTAGTGAGAAAACAAATCTTAAGTGAACCAATACTAGTTAATGTAAAGTAATATATCAAATATATAATTATACATTAAATCATTAAATCAACACTTGATTTAACGATCCGGTCATATCGCATATAACCGACTAATATCAAGTGTATCAATGTATCGAATCAACACTTGATTCGGTAACCCGGCTATATCACATATAACCGACCGATGATACAAATCGCGAGAATAGAATACAGTATCACATACTGGTATTATTCTCGGTCCCGCATATATCTCATATGCGCTCCTATTTCGTTTCGCTTGAGCCAGAAAACCCCTGTGTAGGACTCTAAAGACTCGTCAATACGCCGGCAGCAGGTGATGATCATATCAAACACCCACAAGCCGCAAGCGGTCTGCCAAACGTAACGGCCACCCGGGTATTGAGCGATCAGAAGATCAACGAGCAAGCCCGCTCACACTCCAGTGATTCCAACGAGTAACACTACCGTACAGTCCGGTCTGTTCGTCTGATATGTCGCATATCTTGGCTAGGGATGGTAAACGTCAGACCCCAATAACTCGATAAGTCGTGTCGATATGAAGCTCATAACGGGTCGAGAAACTACTGGTAACACTTACCAGTAAATCCCTAAAGCTGCCTTGGTCAAGGACTTCCTGTTATAGCCAATCGAGTACTGCGCAACATCAACTCCCTATACCGGAAGAGACGAAACCCCTCCTATCGCTCATTGCCTCCATGTGATTCGGGACTGTACCCAAAAACCACCTTTTTGCACGCCCTCTTGGACGTGGTATGATGGAAATCAAAGCACGGTGGGAATCACACAAGACTCTATGACGATCTCGGGTTTACAGACTAACCTGTACCAGTGTCACCAGAGAACTGCCATCTGACGTAAGGTATAATACCATCTGGGAGTTCTCGGCGAGTCCGTCCAGTGTACCCAGTCTCCACTGAGCACCCGTATATCATCTCTGATGTCAAACACCAATGATATGGGATCATCCATCGCCCATCTGTATGGGTCGAGAAGGTACACGCTAGTCTACTCTGGTGTATCGATGCCCCGTCTCGATACACCCACGACTAGGGACTTTGAAGGATGTACTTATGGACTACCATGTCCCCACTAGTATGATCCGCATCATAGTCCAGATAGTCAAGTACACATCCTAAAGGCTTTACCAACATATAACAGAGAGACAATCAGTGTACACGTTAAGGTAAAGAGTAACCAGATAGCACACTATCATATCGAGCAAGAAAGTCATCCCTATATATGTCCAAGCATCCACTACAATATATATCGTATGTATAGTAATGGCCTCTAGGGCATACATATAACTAACAATCTCCCACTTGCACTAGGGCCATCTGATAGCAGTGGTTGTAGTATTTTATACTCAACCATCCCATAAAAGTCTCTCTCTGGGAAAAGGCCTTTCGTGAGTGGATCCGCCGTGTTGTTCTCTGAGTCTACTCTCCTAACCTCGATCCCCTGGAGATCAACCATCTCCACGATCAGGTGATACTGTCTAAGAATATGTCCGGATCACTGATGGGACAGACGTTCCTAGGCATCAGCCACAACTCCATTGTCACACAATGGGAAGAACGAAGTTCATCTTATGAACTAATATACATCCAGACTTCCTCTTTGGTGGTATCTTTGGTAACGATGTATCTTGCCTTTAATCGTCTAGTATGTCACGGTATCTAGCTTGGAACTCTTCCAACATACCGTCCCTTTACTGAGGGTAAAGACAATGCCTGCGACTGACATTCAGTCGTCCTTATCACCCTGGAACCTTTCCAGTGATTCTCCCCAGGATCAATTGATACCTTCTCACTACAACTAGTGATTATCCAAACATCCAATTAGATCTATCTCATAAATCCAAAACCCAGGATTTAGTAGGTATCACTTTGATCCTATATGGAGAATCCTTGTGATAAGCGGAGATTGACCGAGCGTAGCATAGAAAACTCCTTTCCTATCATGAGTATGTCATCCACGTACTCTACGAGGATCATCACCATACTCCCTACTACCTTTTTGTATATACAAGGTTCATCTACCATTTTGATGATGTCAAACTCTTTGACTAATCTCATCAAAACAGATGTTCCAACTCCGTGATGCCTGCTTTATCACATAAAACATCTTCAACACGTTTCCGCTGCTCCCACTATCTACGAAGCCCTCTGGCTGTGTACTTATAGACTCTGTCTTCTAAATCATTATTTAGAAAAGCAGTCATGACACCCAACCGCCAGATATCGTAGTCATGGTATGTAGCCGTGGCAAGTAGGATCTGGATGGACTTAAGCATAGCTACTTAGAAAAGGTTTCATCATAATCCATACCTGGTCAATGATGCAAAATTTTAACAAGTCTAGCTTTGAAAGTCTCAACTTTTCCATGTACACCAAGTAATCTTCTCAAGATATACTTGCTCCTGATGGGGATTTAACCCTTCAGATAAAACAACCAAAGTCCATACTTTGTTGGTATATAAGGATTCCATCTCAGATCGATAAACACCCAGCCATTCTTACAGAGTCCTACTCCTGATGGCCAGCCCGAAACTAGTTGGGTCATCATCTCATGATGCAATCCTCGCTCCCACTGTCATAGAGAAACCGAAGTATCTCTCAGGTGGGTGAAGAACCCTACTAGATCGGCGGAGAGGCTGAGGTTCGTTGGTTGCTATTGAATCCTTTGGTTCTACCAAATCAGCAGCTGCAGTTTGTATAGCTGGAACTGTTTCCAGTTGTATATAACAGACCTTGCCTCGAGCTTGTCCGGATTATGCTTTTAGACATAGCCCGGACAACCCCAAATCTTAACCAACTTAAGATATGGGCTCTTCCCTTTCCATATCACATATAAAGCGGTAGGCAACTGATTTGATTGGAACCCTATTCAATAGGTATGCAACTTCATAAGTGCATAACTCCCAAAAGGAAATAGGTAACTCAGTAGTACTCATCATAGAGCACACCTTATCATATAGGGTGTGATTGCTCCGCCCCGATATACCATCGTGCTATGGTGTATACGGAGGAGTAATGCTGAGAGAGAATCTCATTCTCCTTTAGAATAGTCCAGGATTTCTGTGCTCAAGTATTCTCCTCCTTGATCTCATAAAAAGACATAATACTTATACCCGTATTGGTTCTCTACATATAACTTATATTCTGTGAATATCTCAAAAGGTTCGGACTTGTGTTTCAATAGGAACATATGTCTGAATCTTGAGAGATTATCAAAGAATGTAATGAAGTAAAAAGAACCGGTCTTGGTATGTGTAGACAGGGGACCTTCATACATCAACATGTATCATCCCAAGAGTTCACTAACTCTTTCTCCGTTTCCAATAAACAGAGCTATGGTCATCTTATCTCTGTGACATGACTGGCAAGTTTCACAAGATGTAAATTCAAACTAATTTAAATATGCATCTAAATATAACTTCAGCCAGTCGGGTCGCATTGATATGACCTAGTCTACAATGCCTCAAGAAGGATTCGTTCATTTCTGAACTCTTCATCTTGTGTGTGTTCTATATACTAAGAACTGTGGTTTGATTTAGAACGTCAATGCTTTTAGATAACGTGCCTGAACCGATCAACTCTTGATATAGGAAATGTTCAAAACATTATCCAACAATACAAAATTATATCCTTCTTTACTAATAAAGAGACTGATATGATTTTGTATATCAGGTTCGGTATCTAATAACATTTGTTCAGAATCAATGTATTCTGGTAATACAGGGTGACAGTGACCAACAGACTTGGCTGCAACACTTGCACCGTTTTCTGCCTCATGAAACTTATCACCCGTTCTCAGTTCTTTACATTTCTGTAGCCCATGTAATATATTACATATGGGATCCTGATCCGGTATCACATACTCAGGACGCAAAGGACATTGAGAAACAGTTCTGTGTAATGAACACACCCGAAGGAGATGCATCATATGCACTTTCTTCGTTTGGGCAGCACGGGAAATCTGGTATTCCCCAATTTCCTGCTCTGTCTTATAACAATTATAAGTTGGAGCGGGACCAACGTTCCCCAGCTCAGTATAACAAGCGGGTTCGGTCAAAATATCCGTTTTATTATCTTGATTAAGGCGTGACATGGTCGCTACCTGGAGAGAGAAGAAAACACTCTACGTGCGCTCTTGCAAGATCAGATTGGTTATTTATTTTATCTAATCAGGATGGCTCCCACTGTTTTTATCAAATCTTCCTTCAAACCCTAAAAGGAAAGACTAGCCGGGATTAATTACACGCTACAAGTTCGCCAATCTTTCAGCCGGGCCAGTGTCGGTACTTTGAGGGAGGTTCCCCGTGCTTTCGCACGGACTTAATTAATGTAAACATCGTTTTCCCAGAGGCGTAACCCCGTTAACACCTTTCTAGACACCTACTTGATCGGCTAATTGTAATGTGTAAAACTCTCCCAGGAGTAACAATTACTCGCAGTGGTTATCGGGATCCAACTATCTCATAGAAGGTATGCAATCTCATTGCAAATTTCAACACTTGAAATTCCCGATAATATTTTACCCCTAGCGTCCTATGACCTTGACAGAGGTCAACAAACCATAGGCTGCTAGTCAAGTTCAACCCGTCATTTCCTGATTGAAGTAAACCCACCCGCACGACCCTTGACAGAGGTCAACAAGGTCGCACGACTACCCTAAAGCAATCATATCATATGCTTATACAGATAAGCACTAATCAGCTACCGCACACTACGCCTTGACAGAGGTCAACAAACGCAGCACGAATACTAACCAGTACATATCTGAAATGACGGAGGGCTACGACAGGTTTTTCTGAAAACCTTTTGCGTAATGAACTTGATATCGTTGTAGAATCAAATGATTTTAAAATGGAGTGTTTTTTAGGCTTTTCTAGTTTTGCTAAAGGGGTCACTCCCGGTGAAGGGATCGTCGGCCCTTTCCTCATCGAATGAGGTGCAGGATATATCATATACATCGCTGTGCAAAGTAAGAACTATAAGAGCAATCAAAAGACAAACCGAGGATTGTAGTATCTGCCAGTTTTTGCTAAAGGAGTCACTCCCGGTGAAGGGATCTCGGTCCTTTCCTTATCGAATAAGGTGCAGGATGTTCTACAAGGAACACCGCGATGCAAAGCAAGAACTGTAGCTACCTGTTTTTGAAAATTCGATTCCACAACATCTTTAGGTTTCTTTTTCTTTCATTAATCGCATTAATGAAGTCCCATCATTTAAATCACCTAAACATCACAGATAAATACGACGTACACTTATGCCATCCGCATTCGCCTCGATGTCCCCTCGTGCACCGTTAGGTTAGGTAACTAACGGCAGAGCGGGGCAGGGCTAGCGCGGGTGTAAAACATAAGTAACGTCTATATAATATATCATATATACTATATACAGTATTTATCACAGAACATCAAATGATCACATCACAGATATCGCAGCAGAAGAATCATATGAAATATTGGATATACTAGGACGTCCGTGTTTTCAATACGAGCTAGTATAAAACACGGATTCCACGGTCGCGATGAATAGCCAAACTCACACCCCTAGACCCCTACGAGAGCGGCAAGCAACCCCACCAATTCTAGAGTTAGGAGACCCGAACTCGACTCCTCGAGTTGGTCTCCCTCTGGACTCCAGAACCCGGTTACTTGTGCTCTCCTCCTTGGGTCTATCCTAGTGCGGAAAAGTAAATAATATACAATGGTGACATCTTCCGCAACCTGGAAGTGCCCCAATAAAAGAATATTACATACAAGTTTTTACATGAATGAAAATGAAAAACACTCATCTCACATAAAAAAAACCCGGCTATTCATAACACGACGATCCAATATAACATATCCAGCAACACATAACATCACATGTCATCAATGTAAGTAAACATGCGTATCCCAATTGTCGTTGACATATAGCAACGAAACCGGCGATATCACATATTACACTTACGGTCGCAGAAAAGAAAGTATAAAACTACAACAATTGGAATCCGCAACCTTTATAGACATCGCATGCCTAATCAAATGAATTCCTTAGACATCGCATGCCTAACAATTATAAACCCCGCATTTTAGTCTCATTATCGAAAACACTTTTCAATATCAAGTCGGGCAACTCAACAAGATTCCCGATATCCTGATCGAATGCTCGTCGCAAACTTTAGTAGGCGGCCGCACCCCCGACGCCGTCGACGAAGTGCACCAAGGCGGAACACCGCTGCCGCGAGCACCCGAACGGATGCTTTCGGCGACGGGGTTCTCCTACAGTCACTTGGTCGGGGCTATGGGGCATGGCTGTCTATTAAGTTTACCGGCGAGTATCCGCGTACGCTACGTGATTGCGACGGACTTTTGATCACATCAAAATTCCGTGGCAACCGATCAAATGAGACTAAAATACTATGTTTATAACATTCATTTTAGTTATCTCATAACTACTTGTGAATTCCAATTATTGTATCACATTCCAGATAAATAGAAAATGTTAAACTTTCCGGTCGAACATTCAAACACCCAAGTTTTCCCGAAACAGCTCAACTCTTGAAATAAGTTCAAAAACATCCACTTCATAATTCCAATTATTGTATCACATTCCAGATAAATAGAAAATGTTAAACTTTCCGGTCGAACATTCAAACACCCAAGTTTTCCCGAAACAGCTCAACTCTTGAAATAAGTTCAAAAACATCCACTTCATGCCACAGTACCAACGGTCCAGCCGTAGAAGGGTCAAGCCAACGCCTCACATGTGGCACGCCGTACTGCCCCAAACCCTAAGGTTCAAAGGGCAGTTCAAGACGGTCACATAATCGAGTTAAGGTTTGTTGTCTTCTAGAGGGTCCATCGCGTTACTTGCACTACTTAGAACGTCTTTAAACCATGGAAAGATCCAACACTTGGAAATTTCCCGACAGGGGAAAAAGTGGGTATTTATATCCGGTCGAACTTTTTAACATATTCTAAAATTATCTGGAAAAACTTATAGACAAAGCTAAAAAATCCGATCGAATCATCGATTCCCCAAAGCAACCCAGAAAACTCAACTCTTGAGTGCAAATTAAAAATTCCCAGAAAATACAGCATTAACATATAGGAATTACTGTGCAAATTTCAAGTTCTGAAGTGACTATATGGCCGTGGAACCGCTGCACAACCCATGCTTGTGTCGCGGTTCCGCCGCGCTTTGGTTGAATCACGCGGACGTGCTTCACAGTAATTCATAAAAAAGCCTGTTTATTTTTCTGCATATTTTTAATTCACAAAAATCCCAGTTTTTAAAAAATGTACAGAGAATGGTTTCGGATTAGGGTTTCGGGTTCGATCGGGTTTCTAACATCATCTACGCATCGCCTAAGGCTCTACCTTTGCTCTGATACCACTGTCTTACTGTCTTACTATACGTTGTCTTTACTTATAGATTCCACAATTTTTGGCTTCAACATAGCAGATTCATCAAAATTTACAACTCTGCTAATCATAAACTTTGGCGACTTCGGATTCGAACACCACAACCTATAACCTTTAACATGGTAGCATAACCAAGAAATATGGACTTCTTCGCTCGAGAATCCAACTTGCTTTCATGTCAATGTACATATGCGGGACAACCAAACACTCGAATTGTAGAATAATCGGCGTGCTTCTCAGACCATACCTGCTCCGGTGTTTTACTACACAGCGACGTATGAGGTGACCGATTCACAATGACGCATGCCGTGTTCACCGCTTCTACCCAAAACTCCTTTACGAGCCCTGCATTAGACAACATGCACGACGCTTTCTCCAAAAAGGTCCGGTTCATACGCTCCACAACTTCGTTCTGCCGTGGTGTGTAGACGATGGTATAATACCGAACAGTCCCTTTGTTTTTGCAGAAATCATTGAAATCTCCACTGTAAAACTCTAACCCGTTGTTTGTTCTCAGTCTCTTGATCTGCTTCTCAAGCAACATCTTCCATTGCTTGAATTTAGTAAACCCATCATTTTTGTGCTTCAAGGAGTAGACCAAAACTTTCTTAAAAATTCATCGATGAAAATAAGCAGATACTTGGCACTGCTTCCTTTAGAAGCAACTGGAGAGGGTCCCCAAAAATCTGAATGGATATAATCAAGAATGTCTTTTGTCTTGTGCACCGTCGAACTGAAGCTGACTCGTTTCTGCTTCCCAAAAACGCAATGCTCATAAAACTCCATCTTCGATGTACTCTGTCCACATAATAGACCCTGCTTCGACAACTCGGCCATACCTCTCTCATTCATATGCCCAAGTCTTATGAGCCATAATCTGGTAACATCCGAATATGACAGATTTGGATGATGAAATGCCCACTGATCCAGAAATCATCGAACCCTGCAACGAATATAAGAATCCCTTCTTCAAGTCCTTCATCACAACTAGAGTATCTTTGGTTACCTTCAAAACTCCACCTTCAGCGGAAAACTTGTAATTCTTGTCGTCGAGTGCGCCCAAAGAGATGCGATTTTTCTTCAAGTCGGGTACGTGCCTAACTTCTGCCAATGTCCTCTCAACATCGTCAAACATATTGATTTGGATCGTTCCTTTGCTAATAGCTCGATGTAGGGTTACTATGCACACTAAGGAGGTTCCACAAGGCATCAACCATGCCAAACAAAAAATTTCCGGTGCCGAGAAACCCTAAACTAGATCGTTAACTAGATGTTAAGGCGAAAAGCAAGCAAGCAAACGACTTTGCTACTAAGTGAAAGGGATTACAACCTTTGTAGATCCGGTCCACCACTTCTTTAGCTCCGTGTTGACGTCCCTCCGCTGCGATCATCGGATCCCGGACTCTAGAAATGGTTTCGTCGGAGAAATGATCGGGCTAGGTCATTGACATCGAGGCCAAAGATGATCTACATCGGGAAGACTCAAACTCAAGCTATTCCTTCACTCGGTCGAAAACTTTGTGAAGAGAACACCCTATACTACATGGCAAGTGGTAGAGGATGAAGAAATAGGAAGTGGGTTCACTTTAGAATTGGATTTCTCACTCTTTTTCTCATGATGCCATTGGAGCTAGCAAGCTTTTTCAAGCTTGATGAAGATGAAGAAGAAGAAAGAATGATATGAATAATTTCCAAAATGAAACTTATCCCAATGAATAATAGCACCATGGTTGAGTTAAGCCCTCATGCTTAACTCATGTAGAGATTTAACCAAACCATTAGGTTAAAGGTTAGGTTAAAGAATATCAAAAGAAATGACAAAAGAGTGGACTTTGTCAAAGCTTCTCCAAGCTTGATAACTTTGACTAAGTTAATCCCTTTTGTTAAATCTTAAGATGAAACAATAACCCTAATCTTTACCCTAATCTTGGTATGAATCTCATACACACATCTTGTATGTATCATCAAACATGATACAAACATATGTACACAAATATATATCATATATACACTTATGCACAAACTAGTGAGAAAACAAATCTTAAGTGAACCAATACTAGTTAATGTAAAGTAATATATCAAATATATAATTATACATTAAATCATTAAATCAACACTTGATTTAACGATCCGGTCATATCGCATATAACCGACTAATATCAAGTGTATCAATGTATCGAATCAACACTTGATTCGGCAACCCGGCTATATCACATATAACCGACCGATGATACAAATCGCGAGAATAGAATACAGTATCACATACTGGTATTATTCTCGGTCCCGCACATATCTCATATACGCTCCTATTTCGTTTCGCTTGAGCCAGGAAACCCCTGTGTAGGACTCTAAAGACTCGTCAATACGCCGGCAGCAGGTGATGATCATATCAAACACCCACAAGCCGCAAGCGGTCTGCCAAACGTAACGGCCACTCGGGTATTGAGCGATCAGAAGATCAACGAGCAAGCCCGCTCACACTCCAATGAATCCAACGAGTAACACTACGGTACAGTCCGGTCTGTTCGTCTGATATGTCGCATATCTTGTCTAGGGATGGTAAACGTCAGACCCCAATAAGTCGATAAGTCGTGTCGATATGAGGCTCATAACGGGTCGAGAAACTACTGGTAACGCTTACCAGTAAATCCCTAAAGCTGCCTTGGTCAAGGACTTCCTGTTATAGCCAATCGAGCACTGCACAACATCAACTCCCTATACCGGGAGAGACGAAACCCCTCCTATCGCTCATTGCCTCCATGTGATTCGGGACTATAACCAAAAGCCACCTTTTTGCACGCCTTCTTGGACGTGGTATGATGGAAATCAAAGCACGGTGGGAATCACACAAGACTCTATGACGATCTCGGGTTTACAGACTAACCTGTACCAGTGTCACCAGAGAACTGCCATCTGACGTAAGGTATAATACCATCTGGGAGTTCTCGGCGAGTCCGTCCAGTGTACCCAGTCTCCACTGAGCACCCGTATATCATCTCTGATGTCAAACACCAATGGATATGGGATCATCCATCGCCCATCTGTATGGGTCGAGAAGGTACACGCTAGTCTACTCTGGTGTATCGATGCCCCGTCTCGATACACCCACGACTAGGGACTTTGAAGGATGTACTTATGGACTACCATGTCCCCACTAGTATGATCCGCATCATAGTCCAGGTAGTCATGTACACATACTAAGGGCTTTACCAACATGTAACAGAGAGACAATCAGTGTACACGTTAAGGTAAAGAGTAACCAGATAGCATACTATCATATCGAGCAAGAAAGTCATCCCTATATATGTCCAAGCATCCACTACAATATACATCATATGTATAGTAATGGCCTCTAGGGCATACATATAACTAACACTCGACACGAACTATTGTTACCCATCAAAACCACTCCACCATCAATAGACTGATAGGAGGTGAACAAATACCTATTGAGACACATGTGGTAAGAACCCGAATTCATGATCCATTCGTCCTTGAATTGATGTGTGTTGTCAAGAACCACAAGATCCCCTTCTCCTTCCGCTATACTAGCTTCAGCCGAAAACTCCTTCGATTTTTCTTCTGGTTTCAGCTTGTTCTGCAATTTAAAGCAATCAACCTTAAAGTGCCCATTTTTATTACAATAATTGCAGGTCAAGTTCTTATTCTTGAATTTCAACCTTGACTTCTTCCTATTACCTTCCGTATCTCTCTTCTCCGCTCGCCCTTGAACAAATAAGCCTGAAGATGAACCATCGTCTTCACTAGAAGTTAACTTCTTGTCAATCTTTTCCTTGTTAATCAAATTTTCTTTGACATCCTTGATCGAGATAGTATCTTGTCCATAGACCATGGTATCGCGAAAGTGCTCATATGAGGGTGGCAACAAACATAATAAAAGAGCCTGATCTTCATCATCTTAACGTCGATCTTACCCAGATCCGTAATGATCGAATTAAACTCACCGACGTGAGATTTGATTGGAGTATTCTGACATACGAAGCGTGTAGAGACGCTGCTTCAGCAGGAGTCGATCGTGAGAGATTTCCTTAAATATAACTCTAATTTTTGCCACAAATTAGCCGCCGTCTTTTCTACCAAAACTTCGTTCGTAAGACACAACTGGATAGCCGTAAAGGCATTTTATTCAACTCCTCCCAAATTTCCTCCGTCATAGTGGAAAGCCTTTGTATTCTTCCCAAGAATCGCCTTTCTTAAATTATTTTGAGTCAACACGGTAACCATATGAACTTGCCATAAACTGAAACATATATTTCCATCAAACTTCTCAATGTCGAACTTCATGATTGTCAGAGATATTATTCGGGATCAAAACTAAAACACGATGCGTGCTAACGAAACCTGAAACTTCAAAATCACGATCTAAGAAGATGACACAATCATCGTTACCCACCGTTAACCTAGGTCGTAATATTGAAGACCTAATGGTTCAATCAAAAGATCCCAAAACAATGGCTCTGATACCAGTTTGCTGCAGCAAGACGATCACGAAGATATGCAAACGACAGAGAAGAAAACACAAAACAAATCACATGCAAATAGAAAATAAAAGTACGAACCAAATAGGCGAAGGCGAAGTTTTTATTAATCAATGGATATGGAAGAGTACAAAACCGGCAGACGAATTATAAATCCCTCAAATCCCTAGCTCTCCTAAATAACAAAAATATTCTCTCAAAATATCACAAAATCTATCTTAAGGCTATCTCATATAAGGTTACAAAATACTATATTATATATAGTATTAGAAAAAATAGATTCAAAAAACCAATTTCCCAACTAATAATTATCCAGCCCATGACAATGGCAGACGTATGATGAAGTGCAGACGTCAGTTCAAGAGTCTTCAAAATTAACAGAGCGTTCCCAGACGTCTGTCCAAGAGTCTTCAGAATTACCAGAGCGTTCCCAGAAGTCTGAAGGAGCTTTAGAAGTCTGGTGTTGAGGCTTCGAAAGTACAGAGCGCTCGCAGCTCGCAGACGTCTGATGAGTTCGATTCAGACGTCTTCCCAATGTATGCGAGCATCCAGAGCGCTGACAGACGTCTGAAGCTATAGCGACAGACGTCTGTCCTCTTTCTTACAGATAAACTCGAATCTTCAATAACTCTAAAGATAACGCCGAATCAAATAGGGAAATCAAATAAGGATCGGAATAGGAGGCATACACAACCAAGGTTTGAGGTTTCGACCGAAACCACCAATACGTGGTGGTTTCGTATCGGTTTCGGTGAAGACTGATACGAAATCCGAAACTACAAAATCATTTCGGCTGAAACCTTTAAAACCTTATTTTTTTATACCATTTTTACTGTCATTGTGATCATTGTAGGCCTTCGTTGTTAGAAAACCGCAAAAAATGAACCTAAAACCTTATTTTTTTATACAATTTTTACTGTAATTGTGATTATTGTAGGCCTTCGTTGTTAGAAAACCGCACAAAAATGAACCCAAACCCTATAGTAATACTAATCTAAGTATATTTTTCAATATATTTTGCTTCATGGCTTGATTTTTAAACATTAGGATCATTGTCTTGTAATATATAACCATAAATTTAAGTATTTAATATATATACACTTATGTATATTGTATTACCATCGAAACCGAAACCCGGACCGAGTTTAGCGAAACTAACCGAAACCCAGCGAAACTAATAAAATTATGAGAGAACGAAACCGAAACCGAGTTCTTGAACCTTGTACACAACACACCTGGACTTATTGACCCAAAGATTCAAATATTAGAATCAAAAAAACAATTCAGGACACTGCCTCTGAACCATTTTACATGAACTTCAAGGAGATTAAAGAAATCAACGAGACCTCAAGAATGGTTTGCTAATAGCAATGATGGTGTTTCTTAAGCGTTTTTTCTTCTTCCTTTTCCCCCTTAAACACCCACTTCCCTAACAGACTCCACATTGAAAGGCAAATTCTGAAATTTATTGTTTTCATTCATTTCAATGGAAGTGACCAAGGAATTATAAAAATGCATGTTCCAAATTGTGTATATGAATCGTGGACAGGTGGATGGAACAGAGAGGACACGGAGCTAACCATCAGCATCCACATTTTTCACAATATGTGCTTAAGAAGACAAACAGAATTACCTGAATGCAGCGGCTAATGATGTCTGCAAATTGTGATAACGATTTAAGGGAACACTTTCTGCCAATAGAAGGATCCACCATTTTAGATAAGTTGTTGATGTCATGAAGTTGAGAACTAGCCCATCTCACAAGATGCAGCTCTGCGCGAGGACGTGAACTGCAATTTGTGTTTTCAGAAAGAAAATGGATAGATATACCATTTGGTTAACACTGCTAAAAGAAGTTGCAGATCAAATTTCCTTTAAGGAATAAAGCAAGTTATGCTAACCTGTCATAGGGTTTTCGGCCTGTAAGTAGTTCTAACATGACGACTCCAAAGCTGTAAACATCACTCCGATCGGTGTAAGACCCAGATTCATTGACTTCTGGGGCATCATAATTTAATAATGCACGCATGCGGCCTGACAACTGATATTATGACAATGTTAGTGGCAATGGCACATTAAAAAGGATATCTGCTCCATGTATAGGCTTCAAAATATGCATTTTCTAAGTTAGTTAACAAAACATTTTTAGTAAGATACTAGACTAGCAGTTTCATAATTTTCCAAGAATCGATACACAAGGCAACTGACTAAACTATGACCTTCGAAAACTTAAGCATCATTTTTGCCGCTTAAATTGTTCCAAATCCACATAGACCTCTTAAAGCTTCTCTTCATTTGCAGGTATGTAAATGCACAGACCTGTTGCTGCTATCACCCCTGTTCCACTGCACCAGATCCCCTGTCCACACCTTTTCTTGGTTGATTGAAGCTTTCCAAGGTTACACGGACACGGATAAGGGGGCACGGATACGGGGACACGGCTATATATATAATCATATAAAGATAAATTGGATATCATAACAACATTAAACAAGGAAAAATTAACAAGTCTAGCATGCTATATGCTAATAATCTATTAAAAATATGTTTATACGCATATGACATGCATAGAACACATATACATATGTGACATATATACAACGCATCGTGCAAGTATCTTGCAAGTGCCGGTGCGTGTCGAACACGGATACGGCAACCCGTTGGAAGTGTCAGTGCAACCTAGAAGCTTTCATAGCACATCAGGTACTCTATTGTTCTAATCTAAAATATTGTAGCCACTCCTATAGCAGGCTACCCATAGGATTGCCGGATACGGATATGGTAAGCACCCATATCCGATCCGTTTACATCGCCAGATTTTAGCAAGTTTAGCATAACAAAAGCGTGAAATAGAGATTTAGTTTACACTGAAGAAGATGGATACGTGGTCAAATAAGCTTGGACTCAAGGATCCAAGTGAATCATCTATCCATTAAGGTCTTTCCACATGTCCCTATGTCCCATATGAGGGTGAGTGCTAGCTTCAAGAATGCTTGATGATTGATTTACATCTTTGGCTGACAACCCATCAGCTCAAGGTTTTGGCTGAAGCAGTTTGCAACAGTACCCATATCCCGTATCATGAAGAATAACACCACAAATATTCTAGTAGGATCTGACGATACGTTTTTGCCGGAAAAGAGCCACACTTATTGATCCAATGTAGTTTAGTAGAATAGCCAAGTTTTGTGGGGAAAACATGTTGGGCAATGAAGAAACATCTACAAGCATACAAAAAATGAGAATCTTGAGGGTATGAGTGGCAATAAATCAAAATATCAGATAATGAACAGGTGAAACTAGATGTAACTCCAAAAGTTCAAATTGAGGACAAAATGAGAGAACAGACTGAAATGGATTTGAAATGCGCAGCAAAGAAAAAAAAATGACCAAGTTACGAATGACAGGATCATAGTGGATGGAGGAACAAGGACAATGACACTATGAGTTTAGAACAGACCTAAACAAACGTGAATTGAGGCAGTAAAAAATATGCTAGCGGTTTAAGTAACAAAAGATATAGTTGTTGGCACAATTAAATGGAAAGGAGGGGGGGATCACGTAGCCAAACCCGAAGGATCTACGATAACGGCTTTGTTGTAGTTATATTCTCATAGGATCTGCATCACAAATCTAAATGTAAAAGCATTGCGACATCCAAACAAATCCCATAGTGTTAACATCGACAATCTAAAATGCTTACACCAGAAGCAAACTGCCCAAAGATCTCAATCTAATGCAACACTGTTCAGAAGACAGACACTTTTCCATGACCATGGCCCAACAAATAATTAAAGGTATTGAAATATCTGTAACATATGACAATCAAAATCAACAATGCAGGCTTTCAAGTTGTTAAGGCCGAAACTCCTGGCTTGGTTGTATTTTTTGACATCTTAAAGGCGTACTTGAATCTTCACTAATTGTGACAGAATAACTGCTGTGAAGTAAAATTTATAATCTAAATGCTCTCATAAAGACGGCGAGTATATAACTACTAATGTGCAATAGCAAAAATCTTAACGACTATACATCTGGTTGTAATAAACAGAAAAATGATGTGATATGGCACAGAGCTACCTGAGACACGGAATTGGATGACAACAGTGGAGCAAGGCCACAATCAGCAACGCATACCGCCATCTCCTCATTAAAAAGAATATTATTAGGCTCAAAATCCTGATGTACAATGGGGGGTTCACAGCCCTCATGAAGATACCTTCAGAAATCAGAAAGTTTTATGCAGTTGGGGGCATAATTTCATTGAACAAATTAATAAAGTAAAGCATAATCCACTTACTCTAAAGCTTTTGCTGCTCCAAGGGCAACTTGCAGCCGGGCATTCCATGTTAGTTTCCTCTTAAGATCATCTTCATAGTGGAGTATATGTAAGGTCGTTTTACTGAAGTAGTTGTACACAAGCAACCTCTGGCCAAACTCAGCAGAATAACCCACAAGCTCGACAATGTTAGGATGACGAAGTTCAGAGATGCTCAACACAAGCTCCAGAAAATCATCAACCGATACTTTCGAGTTCACATTGTCAAGCTTCATAACTGCCAGCAACTGGATAGTATACGTAGAGATCATAATTAGTATATTTACCAACACCGCTTTTTCTATCGGTATACTAAACATTCTAAAACACAAATGAAGGACCAAGGTTATACAAATATTTTCCTAGTATCTACAGAAAAACCGCCAGGTAAATCATATCTTGAAAATGCGGAAAATGTGGGCGATGAATCATTGGCTCATTGCCATCTAAACGAAATGTTATAAATAAACTGGAAGGGCAAATTGTATACTTCTGATGCATACAATAGGACAACTATCATGTCCAATAAGTAGAAAAATCAAAGAAAATTAGTTACATAAACACAATCAAAACAAAATCCTTCTGAGCTCAGCAATCATACCTTCCCATCAGGGAGCTCTGCCAGAAATACTTTGCCCAATCTACCATCTCTAATTAAATTTTCTTCACTGAAACTATTTGTATATTGCTGAAGATCTGCGACAGAATAGGAAGCCACAGAAGTGGGGGTGTTTGCAGTTGCAGGGGAAGGTGTTCTATTAATTGTTTTAGGAGGAACAATGGGGTTTACAATGACTTTTTCTACAGGAAATGGAGGTGGAGGTGGAGGTGGTGGAGAGGGAGGGGCAGGGGGAGGAGGGGGAGGGGGAATTAGAAGCTCTTCCGACCTTGTAATATCTATCGCATGCTCTTTCTTCCCAGAAACCTCCATTGGAACTGTTAAACATAATTCCAGATTGACATCGAACAAAACAAAAACAAATTGAAGTTTTACCAATAGATATAATAGTGAAATAAATTTACCTGCCCCTCTCGTATCACTCTCAAGATGATTATTTTGTTCTTCAGAAGCATTCCGAACTAATAGCAACAGATGTAGACATCAGTATTGAGTAGAAGAAACCACAAGAAGTGACATTTAAAAAATAGTTAACATTTAAAAGAAACAAGAAAGGAAAACCACAAAATAGAAACGTATATCCAATGTTTGCCGAGTGGTATGATGTTTACCTCTCTTGATGTTGGCGTCTGGTCTCATGAAGTTCTCATTTTTTTTAGGCTCCTTAGGCCTTTCACGTGCCACTACTTCTTGCCTCATGGAAATTTCTTGATCCCTCAATTTTCTTTCTTGGCATTTTGATATACAAAAGATAACTGTTAGTGCTACGACAATAACAGAAATCACGCCAACCAGAACATATCCAACGATTTTTATTGTTGATAAATTTTTACTTCCTCCAGTATGGCTTTTTTTAGCAGATGACCCACTAGATGAGTTCGAAGGCATGGATTTAGGAGCAGGAGCGCTTGGAAAAGGTAACGGTGGTGGTAATGCTGGTGAAGGCGCCGAAGGCACTGACGATGGAGAAATGTCAGTACTGTTAAATGGGTTCCCATCCTTTCTGCACAACAGATTCATTGATGACTTTTCAGTTCCAGAAACACCATACTATTCGCTACATTATCTCATGAAAATTGCAACTAACCCTAATAAACTAGAGAAGAAAAACTTGATCATTCATTTGTAAAATAATGGTTTGGAGCATCTGATCGGTAGAGAAAATAAGAGCAGGAAAGATGATGTGAGGTTCTTACTTGAAATTTGGAATGCTTAGCAGCTTTTCAGGTACAGGTCCAGAAAATTGATTATTTTCTATATTCCTGTTCAATAACAGCAAAAATAATAATAATAAAGTTAGCAACAAAGATTGAAAAAGGAAATTTATGGATCAGTGTTAGCAAGGCATTTTGGAGATCTTAATGGTACCCTATTAACTGATATCGGAGGAAAACGGAATAGAGTGGGAATCATATAGCTTGAAAACGGACAGCTTTAAGCAAAACAGAAAAGATATGGACACTGCCAATAGCCCACATGACAATACCGCACGAAGAAAAGAATTTGATGAAAAACATCTATTTTATTTCACTCGCTTGTATACCACTGCCTCATTATATAGCATTTGTTTCCAGAAGTTCAGGAACAAGTTACAGAGAAAGCCACAACTGTATTGGAGTAAAAAATCAGGTCAACAAAGAGGTAGGTTGGGTTTCTTTTATGTCAAATCGTGTTTGGAAACTTTTCTAAAACAATTTCATCATGTGAATATCAGTCTGCGGTGTGCTGAAAAATTAAAAGTTAATGGAGATGCATCCTCAGTCAGACCATTTTCTCTTGTTCGAGAGGGGGGGGGGGGATAAGATTTGCAAAGCATCCATTGCACAATTTTTTTTAAATCTTTTTTGGTTATTGTCCAAAAAATATAGAACTTGAGATTCATATGCCTCTCACTGAGGTTATGCTCGGTTAGAAAGGAACTGAAAGAAAAGAAAGAGAGATTTTGTGCTTATTATCATTTCTAGAAGAATATTAAGCAACTCTCATTTTCTTTTCCTTTCTTTCACTTTCCTTCAAACCAAACATAGCCCACTGATCCACCTGCCTTCCACAAAGCTTCTACCTCTTAGAGAACTACCAAGAAACAAATGACAGAAAAGAAGAAGGAAAAGGGAGGGGGAGAAGATGGATCTGGAAAGTACAAATCTTTGAGGGGCAGATCTTGCAAAACGTCGAGGGTCCCAGAGAGCTTATTATTTTGAATGCGCCTGCAAAAAGAGATCAATTAAATCGTCTATGCTAAAGAGCTTATATGCAATTATTAGAGATGTATATAGGAGAGAAACTCACATGGTAGTCAAAGATGACAAGCTCGACATGGATGGTGGAAATTGGCCACTCAAATTGTTTGAAGATAGATCCCTATTCACCAGAAGATTCAAATTCTAACAAAAGAGAACATTAAAGAGGAAAGAACAGAAGTTAAACTTTAAAGGGAAGAATTAGCTTACAAGTTAACTAAACCAGTGAGAGGGTCAAAGGCATCTGGCAAATCTCCACTTAAATGATTATCGTTTAATGACCTACAGAAGTAATACCAAATGAAAATTGCACAATAGGTACAAAATAAAAGGATAATATTAGAAAAAAATAAGATCGTACATGGCTGACAGAAGTGTTAGCTTTGACAGAGATATTGGAATATTTCCTGTGAATTGGTTAGCTGAGAGAAAACTGTCAAAGCCAAAGAAAAAATACAAGCAATCAAAATCACTAAAAACAACATTTTGTAGCAAGATTTCCTAATTCAAATCAATTGACAAAAGACATACATTGTCTTCAGCGTAAAAGGTAAACTCTCCGGAATACTTCCACCGATATTATTATTGCTGAAATCTCTACAACATAAAGATGAGAAATTACTGAAAGAAGCCCTGATAATATATCTACGCGTAGATAAGTTATGAGATGATTCTGCCAAAGAAGCAGGTAACTAGTATGTAGTTGTGAATCTCCAGAGCATCATTTACACAGCATTTCATGTCAGTAGGTCCAGGCCATACAGGAATTATTATAATACATGCAGGAGAGCTGAAATTATAAATGTCACCACTTACATTGAGGTTATCGAAGTAAAATTCCCTAATCCATCACCTAGTTGTCCTCCCAGATTAGCACTGTTTATAGTTCTATCAAAAGGAACATCTATTAGAAGGTATGATTCAGGATGATCAAGCAAAGGAAGATATAATCAAAACAATGATGGCTAGGAAATTACCGTACATTGCAGCTATATTAGAATCAACACATTGTACACCTTGCCAAGCTTGCAAGCATGGGTCTCCTCCATTTGGCATCCATCCAGGAAGCATGGGTGATCCCAATGCAGCATATAAGCTATTTATTGCGAAAACTGAGGGGGGGGGGGGGGGGGCAATTAAATGTTAGTAAAATATTATCTTCAAAAATGAAGATTCCAGATGATATGATTCCATATATATTAATACTCAAGTAATATTAGATATAAGAAAAAATACAAATGATGTGATGAGCCAGTTCCTTCCTCAAAAATATTAGATACAAGCAAAGATACAAACGATGCGAGTCGGTTCCTTCCTCAGAAACACTAGATACAATCAATTCTCGAATTCATTGAAACTTTTTCATGTGATACACCTCCCTAAGATACAAAGATGCGAGTCGGGTGGACTAATACACAAGTAATAACATTTCTTTATCATAATGTATTTGGCATATTAAGTAAGCACTCGTTTACACATATATGACTATAGCTTTAAGTGAAATTACTATGAGCAATCTGTAAAAGGAACTCAGTTGAGCTTTCTCAACCGCGAAAGGAGCAACATTGATAGGTATCAAATAATTTTCAAGAAGTTGCTTAGAGGTTATCATAAGCTAAACTATGCATGCTCAAACCACAACTTTAGGTGGGAAATGGAAGATTATCCCAGCTTCTCCTTTGTCCAGAGTTTAACCATTTTGTTGTCGATAAAATGAGAATATATAGAACTAGTCATTGTTCACACATACTTTTGGAACTTGACACTGGATATATTATGTTTTGTGTTCCCAGGGTGTATCGAACATAGGTGATGCTTGTTAAGTAAATAGAGATGCATACACATAACGGTGGATGCATAAGCAATAAGTGCTGCAAAAGGAAGAGGGAAAAGGGTTGAACTCTAGGCATCAATGATTAAGTTATGAACAAATTGCCAATAATATTATCATCTAGTACAAAGGCAAATGATTTACGACAAATGGATAGGTGTATAAGAACACACCGTCTTGTTCATTGGTGAGTCCCATGGAAAATGGCATGGCAAAAATTACCACCATACCAAATGCGGCCAATGGGAAGAATCTCGATCTCACTTTATTCATCATCAATATCCTTTCTTCAATGAGAAGGAATCAAATTAACCAATTGTTATCTGCAGCAACAAGTACAAAATTCATAATCAGCAAAGATCGAGGTTAATTAGATAATGGACTGCAGGAATTTGATTCAGCTAATCCAATATTGCAAGCTTTACTGCTTCCCAAGGAACAAATCAAAATCAAGAGTCCCAATACTAGATTAAGATTTTTCACCCATAATAAATAAGAAAGGGGAAAAAAAGAAGCATGCACCTAATTTAAACTTTCTGCAGATATTAAAAGGAGCCCTAACACCAACACCCCCACATTCTAACAACAAAAGGGGTAATCCTGAACCACATATTCGATTAGATTAGGAATGACAACAATTACAACAAGTTTGCATCCTACCCCGTACCTACCAGCCCCCTTCTTAATTACACTTTTTTATTTATAAGGAGAAGGAGGGGGGACCCACCTCAATTAACATTTTATCTCACAAAAATCGAGAATCAAGCATTTTCCCTGCCATGGAATAAAAATGTGAAAAAAAACTCTCAAGAAAAGGGAAAGAAGAAGAAGAAAAAGGAACCTTTCACTCGGTACGAGAACTAACTGTGATTAATAGATCAGTGAAATTGCTCGCAAATCAAAAAAGATATTCTCTCTCTCTTTTTAGGGGGAGAAAAGAAAACTGAGGACGTATTGATTTGTAAATGGCACAGTAGCCCTGAAGTCCACGGCTCTAGAACAAATTAACTAAGAAGAAGAAATAAGTAAAATAGAAGAGCGAGAGAGAGACTGAGAGTAATATAAATTCGAAGAATAAAACATTAAAAGCTAAGTAAGATCTTTTTGGTTTTATTGCGATGGAGAGAGGTTTACCTCGAAAGCGAATTGGATTGAGGTTGAAGGCTTTAGCTGCTAAGCTTCTACTGCTCACTTCAGATCTAGAGAGAGAGGAGAGGAGAGGAGAGGGAGAGAGAAAGAGACAAAGCAAAAAGAGATCCGTAAAATACACTTCTTCTTCTTCTTCTTTTTGTTTACCTCTGTTTCTTTATGGCTAATCCCTTTCTTCTATGCTTTTTAGTTTATTAGTCGAATCTACAAACAGAGGGGTGCATAAAAGCCATGAAAGAAAAAGGCTCTATTTTAAAGGAATTATCGGGTGTGCGGGTGTAATACATCCGGACAAGGATGAGAGAGCGAAAAATTTCCATGTGCCAAATGTATGCACCCGGGCAATAGAAAGAAGAAATAGAAGGGTTGGCTCCACATGCTTCTCAAAACTGTTTGAAACTCTCTCCTCTCTCTCATTTTCTGACCGGATGTATTACACATGGCACATTGTGTAATTCCTCATAGAGGGGGGTGGGTGGTTCGGGAACCGTTGCGCAGCATGTGAGGCCCACACTTCTATTTTTCTCTTTCTTGCTCGGATGTATACGACCGACACATGGAAAAAAATTCCTATTTTAAACTGGATTGATTTTATCCCATGCTCTATTATCTCTACTGTTATAGTGCTAATAGAAGGGGCTCTCAAATTTTGAAATTGATTGCTAATGTGACATTTCCATTCTTCAAGAAAAATCAATAAAAACCCATTAAAAAACCCAATCATGATTCATAACCACAACTAACCTCACCATTTATTATGGAAAAAAATAAAGTCATTAAAATTTGATATATACGTCCATCGCACGTGTAAATTACTAGAAATAGTATATCCTAATCTCATATCCAATATATCACATATTTAAAAACAAAAACCTATAACCAATGAGCCGGGTAGCTGAGTTCGTATGGAGTTTCCCTATCTGTCGAGAATGTCGAGGTTCTATTCCTGGTGGAAGAAACGGTCACAATTTAACACTTTCATGACAAATTCATGGACCGTGGTGTGTGTGATATGTGCATGGGTGCGTTGTGTGTGTTGTATGCATAGACGAGGGCTTACATGCCCATGCAAAAACAAGAAGAAAAAAAACTATGGAACCTTTGTTTTCCCTCATCGCCGTTAGATTCAAAGTATGGAATAGCATGTTGGATATAGTACCCTCAAGGCAATTATTGTAATTGCATGTAGGCGATTATGATAATTGAGGGAGAACCTATACAGGTAGAACAGTCTTACTCGAAATGATAGTATACTATCTGGTTTGTTTTTATCATTGATGTGTATACATTTTACTTGTTATTATGTGTTGCTACTACATAATGATGAAGCCTGTAGGATTCTTGCTTGACTATCGGTATTATGATAGCGATCATATACATGAGAGCTGGGTAGTCCATAAGAACATCCTTAAATGTCCCTTGTCGAGGGAATATCGAGACTGAGTATCGATATTCCGGAGTAGACCAGTGTATACGTTTCTAGACCCCGACAATGGGCGATGACTGGTCTCACAAGCCATTGGTGTCGTGTCACCTAAGATAGTATTGAAAGTGTATTCTAGCACCACCACAAAGTTTTAACCGGCATCAAGCATGCAATTTTAAAAAAATCTTGGTGATAAGCTACACTAACCGATAATCTAACTAGAGTATTAGGGTTTAATGTATGATATCACAAAAACCATACTAAGTGAAAGAGTTTACAACTTTTGTATACCAAGTCCTTCACTTCTAAAGCTCTGGGTAGTAGTCCTACGACTTCTCGTAGCTCCACTTGAAGAAGGAACAAGCTTGCTTCGCGATCTTCGTGTCGAAAATGATCCACCTTGAAACTTCTCTAATTCAAGCTACATCTTCACTAATCTACTATTAGTGAATGAAACTAGCTATACTTAATGGCTAATTGAGTGTAGGTTGATGAAGTAGGGTGTTTAGCCCACTTGGATTACTCTAAAGCCGTAGGGTTCACAACACATGTGAGCGTCAGGGCTTTGAGGACGAAGGAGAAGATAATGGTGAGAGCAAAGGAAATGAGCTCAAGAAAAAAATCTCAAGTGAAGAATGGCTCTCATCTTTCATCACTTATTGAAGCATGCAGAATTTTTCAATAAATTTATTCAACCATACTTCAATAGTGTTGCCAAACCATTAAACAATTGATTAAAGCCATGCTTCACCTATGCCCAAAATATCTCTCATTTTCCACCTCAATTTTCTATTTCTAAAATAGATAATTCCAATATATATATATATATATATATAACACACACGCACGCACACACACACATATTAAGAGAATAAAAACTTAAGTGAGCATTAATATTAGTTAACACATAATTATATCAAATTATTAAATTAACACTTGATTTAATAATCCGGTTATATCATATATAACCGACTAATATCATTTATCTGTATATCAAATTATCAAATTAACACTTGATTCAATAATCCGGTTATATCATATATAACCAAACCGATATCAGTTATCGCCAGATTAGAATACGGTATCACATACTCGTATTTAATCAGGCTCCCGCACATATCAGCATATGTGTCATACTTCGTTTCTCTTGAACTAGGAAACCTCTGTGTGGGACTCTAAACACTCGTCAATACGCCAGCAGTAAGTAATGATCACATCGGTTACCCACAAGCCGTCAGCGGTACCACCTGGACGTAACGGCTATCCAGGTATTGAGCGATTAGAAGATCAACAAGCAAGCTTGTCCAAACTCCTATGAAGCCTATAAGTAATACTTACCGTATAGTCCGGTCTCTTCGTCTGATATGACGTATATCGAGTCTAGGGGTGGAATCGTCAGACCCCAGTAACTTGATAAGTCATGCCGATGTGTAACTCATAACGGTTCGAGAAACTACTGATAACACTTACCAGTAAATCTCATCAGCCATGACCAGGAACTTACTGTTATAGCCAATCGAGCATAGCGCAACATCAACTCCCAATACCGGAAGAGACGAAATCTCTCCTATCGCTCACTGCCTCCATGTGATTCGGGACTGTAGCCAAAATCCACTTGTTTACATGACTCCTTTGAGCCGTGGTAGGGAGGAAATTAAAGCACAGTGGAACCACACAAGACACTATGACGATATCGGGTCTACAGACTAATATGTACCAGTGTTACCAGAGATCCGCTATCTGACGATAGGTATAGTACCATCTAGGAGTTCTCAGCGAGTCCTGTTCGGTATACCCATTCTCTAACGAGCACCTGTGTACAATCTTTGATGTCAAACACCAATGGTTATGGGATCAACCATCGCCCCTTACAGGGTCAAGAAACGTACACACCGGTCTACTCTGGAATATCGATGCCCTGTCTCGATACTCCCTCGACTGGGAACAATTAAAGGATATGCTTGTGGACTACACAAGTCCCAGTAGTATGATCCGTATCATAGCCCTGGTAGTCAAGCAAACATCATAAGGGCTTTATCAACATGTATCAGAGAGATAGTATAATAATACAAGTGTACATGTTAAAATAAAGAGCAACCAGATAGCATACTATCATGTCGAGCAAGAAAGTCCTCTCTATATATGTCCAAATATCCACTATATTATACAATAATGGCCTCTAGGGCATACATATTCCTAACAATTATACATGTGTTCACTGGAGGTGAGTACACTGGACGGATTCGCAGAGAACTTTTAGATGGTATTATATCTATCGTCAAATAACAGTTATCTAGTGGCATGAGTACATGTTAGTCTTTTAATCTGAGATCGTCATTTGTCTCGTGTGAGTTCCCACTGTACTTAGATTACTACCCTACCACGGCTCAAAGGAGTCATGCAAACAGGTTTTAGTTGGGTACAGTCCCAAGCCACATGGAGGCAGTGAGCGACAGTCAGGGATTCATCTTTTCTGGTATTAAGATTCGATGCCGTGCTGTGTTCGGTTGGCCATCACCCTAAATCCGTGGCCATAGTGGATGAGATTTATTAATAAGAGTTCAGTAGTTTCTCGGTTGGTGATGAGCTTGACTCCAGCACGACTTATCGGGTTATTAGGGGTCTAACGTTATCCACTACCTAGACCCGGTATGCGATACTCTTAGATGAAGAGACCAAACTGTACGGATATTGTCACATTCAGGCTCGGTAGGGTATAGACGGACTTGATTGTTCACCTCTTTTTCGGCATATACCTGGATAGTCGTTAGGTACAGCTAGTGCCGCTGACGTGCTTGTGGTTATAGATTTATCCAGTAACTCACTGCCAGAGTATTGTCAAGTTTTTAGAGTCCTACTGTAACTGTCACGCCCCGCTTCCCAGAGTACGCTAAAATGAGCACGTGACATAGCCAACCATGCTACCTGTGGGTAGGAAGTATCCATCCACAGTCACATTACGGTTGTAGAGATATCAAGAACAAAACAAAACAATCTAAACATGTCCATAATCCAATATAACATGAGTCAAGAATAATAAAAATGCGGAAGCGAAAGATCCAATACAAAATAACTGGAATGTATGTCTCATAATGCGGGCTCACATCAGGAAAAAAATGCAGGAAAAAAAAACTAACTAATACTGACACCTCACAGCTCAGCCTATCGGCTGAAGTATTCCTGCTCGGACTGGGACAGCGGTACAGAATCTGGGCCATGCAAAACCCAAACGTCAGCGCGTCAAATCATCAAGTAATAACATAATAAACAGGCAATGCGAATATAAACATGAATAAGCAGGGGTAACAATAATATAAATCAGAGCAGTGCAGGGTAGTGTGCAGTGGGTAAACTAAACTGTGCTATCAGGTTCTCTATTCTAAAGTCTTTGAAACCAAATTGATGAATCATCGATATAACTCAATAGTATCCCGTACATACCCGGGACCACGGCCACAATATTCTCGGCTGAAACCGAGACATGCCGCTAGGCACCAAACAGGAATGTGTACATTCAATAGTATCCCGTACATACCCGGGACCACGGCCACACTATTTTCGGCTGAAACCGAGACATGCCGCTAGGCACAAAACAGGAATGTGTACACTCAGAACAGGTAGTGAACTGTCGAGTTACAAGTCAGGCTTCACCTTTGATTTCCCCATACCCCCAAGTTGCATGTGTATGTCAAGTCAGGTATCCCGTAGTCAAGAAACTAATGCCAACACAGGATCAGGTAAACAGGTTTGTCTGGATAGACAACAGGAACGGTCCATGAGGACTACATGTCAGGTTTGTTGGCATTAGACACAAGATCAGGTAACGGATCAGGTCATGGTACATCAGGTCAAGTCAAGCAGTGTACGGTACCATGTCGGGTCAATCAATATGCATGTAGCAAGTCAGATCAAGATGCAAGCGATATCATAGGTGTGCTCACAATCAGTTATATAATCAAGCATGGGTATCAACAACATGATATAAGCAATGAATTAAGCAATAGGCAGATTCATTCAATTAGTAGTACAGTTATCAATTGTGTCACATGGATGATTTCAACATTATGTGAATGCGGTAAGACAGTTATAGCCATTTAATCATGTTACCAAGTTAAGATTTCATGGATGCAATGATATCTACATATATAGGTTCCAAGTTTGAAAGATAAAATGTTATATAACAATATTGAACATGAAAAGAGAAATGATTGTACCAAAGTTAAATTTATAGGTTAGGGTGTCATTAATATGTATGTAAATATTGTTTAGCATGTAGCAAGGGTTACTTGCCTCGATGGGTCGCGAATCGGGAAAACGGAACGTTAACCGTCGGCGGGGAAAACTCGCGACGGGCGCACGGTTCACGGAATGAACCCAAACGATGAACAATGGAACCACACGGGTCGGGGTACCTCGCTGGAACGTCGGGTCACGTCATCGGCATCGTCGGATTCCGGCCAAGGAATGAACAGTGAATGTCAAAAGTTGCACAAAGAAAAGAACGGAAAAATAAAGAAGAAAGGGAAGGAGGATGGAGAGGGAAGACTTATAATGGTCTGTAGGACGGGTGTGACGGTCGACGGCGTCGACGAACTCCGGCGGACCACCTGCAGGGATACCGCGATCAAGAACTGTGAAGAAAAATGAAAGGAAAGGAAGGAAGGAGAAGAAGGAGAGGAAGGGAAGCGATGCTCACTGAGTGCGCACGAAGGTTGGGGACACAGGGACGAGGTCACCGGCGGCGACTCCGGCGACGCAGATGCGTGCAGGGGGTTGCTGGTGGTCGTGGCGCTGGTGCAGGATGCACAGGGAGAAGGGAGAAGGAGGAGGGAGGTGTGGTGGAGAGGTCGAGGGCGAGGAGGCGACAACGCTGGTGATGGTGGTGTCGGCGTTGGGGCTGCGGCGGCGAGGAGGGAGGCGGCGGTAGGGTTTGCGATGGGTTCTGCGTTTTAAACGAAAGAAGAGGAGGGAAAATAAGTAATACAGAGGAGGGAGAGAGAGAAAAGTTAGAGAGAGAGAGAGAGAGAGATAGAGAGATAAGAGGGAGAGAGATATACGGGGAAGAGAGAGGAGAGATACGGGAGAGAGAGAGAGAGGTGGGGCCCACGGTTGGTTAAGAGAATCGTGATTGGCTGGTGAGAAAGATTGGTGAAAGATTTATAAACGTAGAAAAATAATATAAAGTTAAATTAAAATATCGATGGTTTAAAATATATTAAAAAAATGGGATTTTGGCGCAAAATAAAACATTTCCAAATCGCGCCCGGGTCGGGTCCAAAAATTCGAAATTGAAATAATAGAATTTTAGGCGGGATCCAAAATTTAAAATGAAGTGTTTTATGATCAAAAAGCATACCCCAAAAACGGACACACGTACGTGCACGTAGCCGTCCAAACTCGCCCGTTTCACTTAACGGGACGAGAACACGACGCACGGACGCTACAACGGGGTTAGGGGAGTCAAGCAGGCCAAGATGAATATTTTTAATTTTATTTTAGATGCCATAAATTGATATATGCAGAATTGAATTGACGGGGTAAAATTACAATAAGTAACAATCAAGCAAGATAAATGAAATGAGTGTCACACTACGTTCAAACTCGAAAACATTCTCTCTCTCCTCTCTTCTTACTTCCTCTTCATTTTTCCCGCTTTCGTCTCCAACTCGAAAACCCTAACCCTAACCCTCGTCGCTTTGCGTCTCACCGTCGACCTTCTCCACTCCTCGCCTAACCCACGACCTTGCCTGCCTTCTCGATCTCCGACCCACACAACCACCTCCTTCTCCATCTCCCGATGCCTGCAAACCTGACGAACCTAACTCTCCTCCACGAACCCACGCCCGAGCCGTCATCCTCGCCGTCGCCTCCTCGCCCTCGCGGCCTCCCTCTCCTCCTCCCTCTCCTCTTTCCCGACTGCAAACAACCCGACCTCGCTGCAACCTACAAACTTTACCGCTACGCCCCCTGCAACCCTCGTAGCCTACACCCGCCGGAGCTCCGACCCCGTCGCCTCCATGCACTCGACACCACCTCAACCCATTCTCCTCTCATCTCACATGCAAAAACCACAACCCCTGCACCAATCCCGATCACCTGACACCAAGAACCCCTGTGCACCTGCGGCCACTGCCATCGCTGTGGATCTCGCATCATCGTCGCCGTCTTCCCTGCCTCGTCTCACCTCCCTCCTGAATCCAGAGCACCAAACCACATACCACCTTCTTCTTCTTCTTCTTCTTCTTCTTTTCTTTTACTTTCCCTTTCTAAATCTTTTTCCGGTGATCCCCGGCAAACCCCATCGCCGGTGACCCGCAACTCATCATCACTCCATCACGCCCTCGCCTCCTCTGTCCCTGACCTGAGCCATACCAACCCCAGTGCAACTTTCATCTCTCTTCTCTTTCTTCTTCTTTCTCTTTCCCTTTCTCTTTCTCTTTCTTGTTTCCGTTTTCCGATCACCCGTCGGAGCCTTGCTCGCCGCCGCTGATCCGGGCGACCCTGTGGACGTCCCCTACTTGCGTGGTTACTTTCTTGCCGTGCCTGGACTTGTTCCGTGTGCGCGTGTGGTTGTTGCGACATTTACCGACGTCGGACGCACCGTGCGTATCCGTATCGCGATCCATCGAGGCAAGTTAATCTTGCTACATGCTATTTAAATTATTACATACTTATTTAAGTATATATTAAACCTGTTGTTTAAATCTAGTGCCCCATATTTCATTTTAACATTTCGATGTTCCGTTTATATCATTTTAGATCTAGAACATGAAAATATATCATGTTGAATATTAGATTACATTACACTGTACCCATATCCATATTTGAATCACATAATGCTTATTTGCACAGCCCATAGTACCATTCTAAATAGTTTATAACTTTCGGATACCTATTTGCATCCATTCCGTCTAATATACATATTACTGCATCCATACATCATTTGAATATATAATATTGTAATGTTAACATTCCATATTTGATAAAGTGTATTTTAATTAATGTTGGAACTATAACCTTAACCCAAATCGATAACTGTGCATCCATATACTTTGATCTGTACCTATTTGCATACCCCATCACAATGTTCCATTTTTATTGTTCCATTAGTATCCCATACTTGTTTTGTATATCCATGCTTATTTTAGTTTGATTATGAGAACCCACGTGACATGTTGTGCACTCCTGATATGACTTGATACACCTACTACTTGACACGACATGGTACCGTACACTTCTTAACTTGACATGATTGGATCCTTATACACCACCTGACATGACCTGATGTACCACAGCTTGACCTGTTACCTGATCTTATTACTAATGCCAACAATCTTGACATGTTGTCCCTACGGACATTTCCTGTTGTCTATTCAGACAAACCTGTATTTGCTTGATCCTGTGTTGGCATTAGCTCCAGATTTATCAATCCCTGACTTGAACACATAACTTGGGCGCATGGGGAAATTAATGATGAAACCTGACTTGTAACTCGACAGTTCGATACCTTTACTGATCAGTCTTACGGGCTAGGCCAGCCCCGGGGTGATGCTGTTGACATCACTTGTCATTACCTACTACCCTTTACTGCCTTGCGGCACGTCTCGGATTCAGCCCGAGAGTCATAGACCGTGATCCCGGGCACGCACGGGATACTATTGAGTTACATCGATGATTCATCAAATTGATTTCAAAGACTTGAGAGTAGTTAACACAGTAGACCAGTTTAGATTACTCACTGCACACTACCCTTCACTGTCCTGATTTATATTGTTGTTTTACCTGTTTTACCGTTCATGATCATACCTGCATGTTTTGCTACCCCGTTTATTTTATTGCTTGATATTATGACGCACTGACGTCTGGGTTTTGCATGGCCCAGATCCCCTACCTTTGTTGCAGACTGATCAGGAGTACTGCCGCTGTTATACCGAGCGGTGAGGATCCTGTTGGTATCCAGTTTTACTTTCCAGGTGTTTTATTTATTGGATCTTTTGCTTCCGCATATTATATTATTTCTTGACTCATTTATTCTGGCTCATGGACATGTACTAGATAGTTTAGTTTACTTTCTTGTTCTTGATATCTCTACAGCCGTAATGTGACTGTGGAAGGATATTTCCTATCCACAGGTAGCATGGTTGGCTATGTCACGTGCCTATCTTAGCGTACTCTGGGAAGCGGGGCGTGACATGATTTGTTTGGTATCAGAGAGATAGGATATAGTTTAATCGAGTTTGATTCTTTTGTAGTTGGGTATTGGACCCAATACACGAATCAGAATACTCGTGATTAAGAACATGTCCTGCCACATTGTTATCGTGATTCTTGAATCATATCTCTTTTTTGACCCTTGTCTTGACGATATGTAAGCCACTTTGCATCTCGACTTGAAACCTTTTGGTTCCCTATTGATTCTCCTTATTCTTTGATTCTGATACTAGGATTTGGACGACTTGAGTGGAGTTATGTAATTGTACCCATGAACTGCAGCATGGTTACAATATGGTACTCTATTTAAGTATCTTGGAGTCCTGATCTTGATTCACTTCCTTGTTCCATGGTCGTTATATTGCCTTGTTTCTCTTGCTTTCCAGTTCACGTTTTATCGCAAGCTTGAATCCTGTTTACCGTGCTTATCTTCTTCAGTGTTTGGCTTCAGGTGAAATCGTTTCAGGGATCTTACTTGTTCATGTTTTCCTCGCATTAGAATTATTCAATTCTGGTGCATCCCTTTGTTTGTTGTTGTCTTGGGAATGGATTTTCTCGGCACTTTCCACGCTCATATTGATTGTAAGGAAATAAAAGTGATTTTCCATATTCTCGGACATCCGGAGTTTGTTTTGCTGGAGGAAGCAATTCTGTCGGGCCAGTCGAGTTTAGGGCTAGGCCGACAAACAATGTTCTTTCGTCGATAGAAGTTAATAAGGAGGAAGCGCCATCTATAGTTCGAGAGTTCATGAATGTATTCGAAGACATCTCGGGATTATCGCCAAAACGAGATGTGGAGTTTGCGATCGATCTTGTTCCTGGTGCAGCGCCAATCTCAAAGGCGTACTATCCAATGGCACCAGTGAAGTTGGAAGAAGTAAAGAAGTAGGTTACTGAATTACTTGAGAAGGGTTGGATTCGCAGCAGTAACTCATCTTGGGGAGCTCCGGTTCTTCTAGTAAAGAAGAAAGATGGCACAGGGAGGATGTGCATCGATTATCGAGAATTAGACCGGGTGACTATTAAGATCAAGTACCCGAACCCTCGCATTGGCGAATTATTTGAGCAGCTTAGTGGTGTGAGGGTATTCTCGAAGCTGGATTTGCGATCCGGATATCATCAGGTTCGAGTTAAACCAGATGATATTTGCAAGACTGCGTTCCGAACTCGGTATGGACATTACGAGTATTTAGTGATGCCCTTCGGAGTAACGAATGCACCGGCAATATTCATGGACTTGATGAACCGAATCTTTTCACCATTCTTGGACCGGTTTATAGTGGTGTTCATTGAAGATATTTTGGTCTACTCGAAGAGTATTGAAGAGCATGCAGAACACTTGAAAATCGCACTGCAGACATTGAGGCAAGAAAGATTGTATGCAAAGATGAGCAAGTGCGAGTTTTGGCTTGAAGAAGTGAAGTTTTGGGGCATGTCGTGTCTGGAGATAGAATCGCCGTTGATCCCGAAAAGATTGCAGCAGTTCAAGATTGTCCGATTCTAAAGACGTAGTAGAGATCAGAAGTTTTCTTGGACTTGCCGGATATTACAGAAGGTTCGTGGAGAATTTTGCTCGTTTGGCTGAGCCTTTGACCGGGCTTACGCGCAAGGAAGTACCATTTGTATGGACGGATAAGTGTGCGTCAGCTTTTGAGGCGTTGAAGCAGAGATTGATAACCGCTCCTATTTTAACCGTGCCAGACAGTTCCGGAGGATTGGTGATTCACAACGACGCATCTGGGAAAGAATTGGGATGTGTTTTGATGCAGCATGGGAAGGTTATACGCATCAAGACAGTTGAAGACCCATGAGAAGAATTACCCAACTCATGACTTAGAGCTAGCAGCTGTGATTTTCGCTTTGAAGATTTGGAGACACTACTTATTGGGCGAAAGGGGTCGAGGTTTTCACCGATCACAAAATCCTAAAGTATGTGTTCACACAGAAGGAGCTTAATATGAGGCAGCGTAGATGGTTGGAGCTGATGGCTGACTACGATCTTGATCTTAAGTATCATCCGGGGAAAGTTAATGTTGTGCCGGATGCGTTTAGTCGGTTGCCAGCAATTCAGATGTTGACTGCACAGAAGGAACTTATTGAAGACTTTCGAAGATTCGATTTGGAGGTTGTGCTACCGCATTCTTCGGGACAGTTGATGCAGCTGCAAGTACAGTCGTCGTCGATCGAGAATATTAAAGCAGCGCAATTGCAGGACCCTAGATAGCAAAAGTTTCGAGAACAAGTTGAAGCTGGACTTCGAACGGACTTGTTAATTCATGAAGATGGTTCATTGCGATATGGTAGCCGCCTGTGTGTACCAAAGGGAGATATTCGTGAAGAACTTATGAAGGAGGCGCACAGTTCAGCATATTCCGTACATCCAGGAGGCACGAAGATGTACCGAGATATACGGCAACATTTCTGGTGGGAAGGCATGAAACGGAAGATTGCCTGCTTTGTAGCGAAGTGCTTGGTGTGTCAGCAAGTTAAGGCTGAACATCAAAGGGTTGCTGGTTTATTGCAACCACTTCCGATTCCTCCATGGAAGTGGGAACATATAACCATGGATTTCGTGACGGCTTTACCACGGAGTCCGAAGGGCAATAATGCAGTTTGGGTGATTGTTGATCGATTGACCAAGGCAGCTCATTTCATCCCTTTTCAGGTTGGTCAATCAACAGAAACTTTGGCAGAACGGTACATGCAAGAGATTGCAAGATTGCATGGAGTACCGGTGAGCATCGTGTCCGACCGTGACACTCGTTTCTTATCACACTTTTGGAGGAGCTTACAGGAAAGTTTGGGGACTCGTTTGAAATTTAGCACAGCTTATCATCCTCAAACAGATGGCCAGTCAGAGAGAACGATCCAAACTCTTGAAAACATGTTTAGAGCTTGCATGTTAGACTTCAAGAGTTCATGGGAGGATCATCTACACTTGGTGGAGTTTTCGTACAATAACGGTTTCCAGGCGACTATTCAGATGGCTCTATTCGAAGCTTTGTATGGTCGCAAGTGTCGTTCACCTGTTTGTTGGGACGATGTTGGAGAACGAAGATTTTTGGGGCCGAATTTGATCGTGCAAACAGTTGAGAAGGTTAACACTATCCGGAATTATATGAAAGCAGCACAAGACCGACAAAAGAGTTGGGCAGATACGTCGAGAAGACCACTGGAGTTCGCCATTGGTGATTTGGTATTCTTGAAGATATCACCGACTAGAGGGGTGATTCGTTTCGGAAGTTGAGGAAAGCTTAGTCCTTGATTTGATGGAACTTTTGAGATTTTGGAGCGTGTTGGAGTAGTGGCGTATCGATTAGCGTTACCGCAATCCTTGGCGAATGTTCATGACGTGTTTCACGTATCTCAACTCCATAAATATGTTCGAGATGAAACACATATGTTGGATCATTCGGGGCTGACTGTACGCGAAGATTTGGCTTTTGAGAAGCGACCGATGTTGATTATGGATCGAAGAGAAAAGGTTCTTAAGAACAAAGTTATCCCTCTTGTACTTGTTTCTTGGGGGAACCGTTCACATGGAGAATTAACTTGGGAACGAGAAAATGAAATCCGGCAGAAGTTTCCACATTTATTCTTGTAGTTTGATGATTGTTTATCCTTTCTTGTTCTTGGAATTTCGAGGACGAAATTCTTTTTGTAGTTGGGTATAATGTAACAACCGAGTTCATTTATACCACTTCAGTTCCCGTATTTATTTATCTGTGGTATTTTAATTATTTATCGTGTTTGGTGCGAATAGTAATTTTACATTTTACATTGCATTCGACCCGACCCGCCTGTTTGAACTGGTTGATTCATAGTTATAGATTACCCTGACTTGTTACATAGACACGTGCATCTAGTGTAAACTGCATATTAGCATTTCATCTAGCATCACATATTTTTACATATAACATTTTAGGTCTCGGAAAATAAATTAAAATTGCATTTATTAGCCTGCGTGATACCCCTAACCCTGTGGTAGCGTCAATGCATCTTGTTCTCATCCCGTTCAGTGAAACGGACGTGTTTGGATGACTACACGCACGTACGTGCATCCGTTCTTCGGGGTATGCATTTTCGTTACCTGAGCATTCATTTTGAAATTTGGAAGTCGCATATATTTTTCATATTTAAAATCTGAATTTTTAGACCCGACCCGGGTGTGTTTTGGAGTAAGTTTGTATTTGCCAAAATCTCAAAACGGACTAATATTATATTCTTTATATATTATAAAATTCATTTATATACCAAACTGTTTTACGATTTCTTAACAAATAAAATATTCAAATATATTTTAAATCCTAATCTCACCTGCTCTCTTCACACATATATAAATTATATATTTTTTAAAAAGATTCTTTATAAAATCCAAACAACATAATTCTCTCTCTTCTCAGTATATAAATATATACATATATATTTTTTTAAAAGTTTTCTTTAACCCATACACACACACCCACGTTCTCTCTCTCCTCTCTTCTTTCTTCCTCTTCATTTTTCTCGCCTTCGTCTCCAACTCGAAAACCCTAACCCTAACCCTCGTCGCTTTGCGTCTCACCGTCGAGCTTCTCCACTCCTCGCCTACCCCATGACCTCGCCTGCCTTCTCGATCTCCGACACACACAACCACCTCCTCCTCCTCCATCTCCCGATGTCTACAAACCTGACGAACCCAACTCTCCTCCACGAACCCACGCCAGAGCCGTTATCCTCGCCGTCGCCTCCTCGCCCTCGCGGCCTCCCTCTCCTCCCCCCTCTCCTCTTTCCCGACTGCAAACAACCCGACCTCGCTGCAACCTACAACTCGACCGCTACGCCCCCTGCAACCCTCGTAGCCTGCACCCGCTAGAGCTCCGACCCTGTCGCCTCCGTGCACTCGACACCACCTCAACCCATTCTCCTCTCATCTCACCTGCAAAAACCACAACCCCTGCACCAATCCCGATCACCTGACACTAAGAACCCCTGTGCACCCGCGGCCACTGCCATCGCCGTGGATCTCGCATCATCGTCGTCGTCTTCCCTGCCTCGTCTCACCTCCCTCCTAAATCCAGAGCACCAACCACCAAACCACATACCACCTTCTTCTTCTTCTTCTTTTTTCCTCTTCTTCTTCTTCTTTTCTCTTACTTTCACTTTCTAAATCTTTTTCCGGTGATCCCCGGCAAACCCCATCGCCTGTGACCCGCGACTCATCATCACTCCATCACGCCCTCGCCTCCTCTATCCCTGACCTGAGCCATACCAACCCCAGTGCAACTTTCATCTCTCCTTTCTTTCTTCTTCTTTCTCCTTCTCTTTCTCTTTCTTGTTTCCGTTTTCCGATCACCCGCCGGAGCCGTGCTCGCCGCCGCCGATCCGGGCGACCCTGTGGACGTCCCCTACTTGCGTGGTTACTTTCTTGCCGTGCCTGGATTTGTCCCGTGTGCGCGTGTGGTTGTTGCGATATTTGCTGA
Source organism: Agapanthus africanus (assembly GCA_030015575.1). Lineage (NCBI taxonomy): Eukaryota > Viridiplantae > Streptophyta > Magnoliopsida > Asparagales > Amaryllidaceae > Agapanthus > Agapanthus africanus. The sequence goes on from CM057338.1 coordinate 985,342,719, forward strand.
CGTCGGACGCGCCGTGCGTATCCGTATCGCGATCCATCGAGGCAAGTTAATCTTGCTACATGCTATTTAAATTATTACATACTTATTTAAGTACATATTAAACCTGTTGTTTAAATCTAGTGCCCCATAATTCATTTTAATATTTCGATATTCCGATTATATCATTTTAGATCTAGAACATGAAAACATATCATGTTGCATATTAGATTACATTACACTGTACCCATATCCATATTTGAATCACATAATGCTTATTTGCACAGCCCATAGTACCATTCTAAATAGTTTATAACTTTCGGATACCTATTTGCATCCATTCCGTCTAATATACATATTACTGCATCCATACATCATTTGAATATATAATATTGTAATGTTAACATTCCATATTTGATAAAGTGTATTTTAATTAATGTTGGAACTATAATCTTAACCCAAATCGATAACTGTGCATCCATATACTTTGATCTGTACCTATTTGCATACCCCATCACAATGTTCCATTTTTATTGTTCCATTAGTACCCCATACTTGTTTTGTATATCCATGCTTATTTTAGTTTGATTATGAGCACCCACGTGACATGTTGTGCACCCCTGATATGACTTGATACACCTACTACTTGACACGACATGGTACCGTACACTTCTTAACTTGACATGATTGGATCCTTATACACCACCTGACATGACCTGATGTACCACAGCTTGACCTGTTACCTGATCTTGTTACTAATGCCAACAATCTTGACATGTTGTCCCTACGGACATTTCCTGTTGTCTATTCAGACAAACCTGTATTTGCTTGATCCTGTGTTGGCATTAGCTCCAGATTTATCAATCCCTGACTTGAACACATAACTTGGGGGCATGGGGAAATCAATGATGAAACCTGACTTGTAACTCGACAGTTCGATACCTTTACTGATCAGTCTTACGGGCTAGGCCAGCCCCGGGGTGATGCTGTTGACATCACTCGTCATTACCTACTACCCTTTACTGCCTTGCGGCACGTCTCGGATTCAGCCCGAGAGTCATAGACCGTGATCCCGGGCACGCACGGGATACTATTGAGTTACATCGATGATTCATCAAATTAATTTCAAAGACTTGAGAGTAGTTAACACAGTAGACCAGTTTAGATTACTCACTGCACACTACCCTTCACTGTCCTGATTTATATTGTTGTTTTACCTGTTTTACCGTTCATGATCATACCTGCATGTTTACCTACCCCGTTTATTTTATTGCTTGATATTATGACGCACTGACGTCTGGGTTTTGCATGGCCCAGATCCTCTACCTTTGTTGCAGACTGATCAGGAGTACTGCCGCTGTTATACTGAGCGGTGAGGATCCTGTTGGTATCCAGTTTTACTTTCCAGGTGTTTTATTTATTGGATCTTTTGCTTCCGCATATTATATTATTTCTTGACTCATTTATTCTGGCTCATGGACATGTACTAGATAGTTTAGTTTACTTTCTTGTTCTTGATATCTCTACAGCCGTAATGTGACTGTGGAAAGATATTTCCTATCCACAGGTAGCATGGTTGGCTATGTCACGTGCCTATCTTAGCGTACTCTGGGAAGCGGGGCGTGACACCCACATAGAGGGTTTTCCCAGTTCAAGCGATATGATGTAGATGACGTACGTTGATACATACAGGGGTCCGATTAAATACGTGTATATGCTACACAAATTTTAATCGGAAGGTTGATAATACTAGCTTGTTTAGTATTAAGCCGGATATATATATATATATATATATATATATATATATATTCAAGTATTATTTTTCACTATTCATTTTCTCTCTCTTGGCTATTCATATTTTTATACGAATATGTGTATATGTATTTCGATACGTATACCGGATTGTATTTTGTATTTGTACGGAATACTTTCTAGACGGAGGACACATCATTTGTGAATATTCATTTATGAATATTCAAAAAAATGCGATGGAGGGTGAGGTGGTTTTGGGTATAGTTGTGGACATGTAGAGAGTGATGAGCTTCATTTGTTTATTGTAAATGGCTGTGAATTTTTTTTATTTTTTGATGGTTGTAATAATTAGATGAAGTCATTCTCTCATGCATTGAAAACTAATTCCTTCTGTGTTATGGCTACGTCTTCATCTTCCTCCTCCCCCTTCATTTGCTCTCTTGAGCTTTGTGTTTGAGAGAAAACGATAGTGGAAAATTCCTACGTCTCCACTCTTCATTTCTAGCAAGCTTGGAGCATCGGTTGCTTCATTAGGTGAAGCTGGAGCTTGAATCGGTTCTCTAGCGTGGATCATCTTTTGTAAGGGCAGTCGCCTCTCAAGCTTATTCCTGACGGCCTATGAGGAGCTTGGAGAGGTCTTCCATGATTGGGTGGACACGCGACAAAGCTTCTAATCTCTACGAACCTTGTATGTTTAGTTGCTAATTTTAGTGTTTGGAACGATCGTTAGGGATTAGATTCTATTCCTCCCCGTAAAATTTTTGTTTTTCGATTCCGCATCAGTCGTGGTTGTAGCGGCAAGAGCACTAGGAACTTTCAATGGTATCAGAGCCTAACCAAACACTAGAACTAGTTTAGACGATATTTTAGTTTCGAGACCGTATTTTTTCCTGTAACCTGTTTCCGAATCCTAGCTACTGCCCTTTTTTAAAATTTTGCCTAAATTTTTTTTAAACAACTGCAGAGGACCTGTCTTTTGAAAATAAAACTTAGCACAAAATTCGAGGAAATTTCACCCCATTTTGGCCGCCGATTTTGGAATTTCGTCGGCCCCATTTTTGCAAAAGTCCCAAAATTTTGTCAGTTGCTTGGAATGGTGGAACTTGATTTGTGGTATTGTTTGTTTTGGCCCAGATTTCAGTTTGTGTAGTTTATACATAGGGGCATTTCAGGACTGTTTTCGGTCAAAATTTTAACATCGTTTATGATCCATAGTTATATGTGTTGTTGAACATCGTCTAATTGCTATATGTTCAATTAGACGGCGTTGCACACTTACATGTGTTGCTTGTTATTATATATATATTTTGCTGTGGTTTAGCCGGATGGTCGTGACGGATAGCCCTATGTGCGTTTACTTGTACAGTTTTGTTTTATATAATGTTGTATTCATTTGTTCGGGACGAACTCCAACTTGTGACCGCCGTTTCTGCTTTATGTATATTCTTTTATTGGGGCTCGGCCAGAATGCGATCGTTGTCACCCTTGTATATATTTCATTTCTGTACTAAGATTAACCCAGGAGAAGTGCTCAAGTAGCCGGGTTCTAGAGTGCGCTGGGTGGCCGTCTTATGGTGTTTGAGACCGGACCGCCTCGCTCTAGAATTAGTGGGTTGCTCGCCGCACATTGTAGAGGTTATAGGATCGACCCAAGGAGTAGTGCCCAAGTTACCAGATTCTAGGAAACCGCCGGGTAATCGACTCATGTTATTCAGGACGGTTTATCCCGTTTCTAGAATTGGCAGGTGGCTTGCCACGCTCGTAGGGGTCTAGGATAGATATTGTGCGAGCTATCCACACGACCGGGGAACGTCGCGTTTTATTTAAGGCTCAAATGAAACGCAGGCTTCTACTTTATCCGCTATTCCATATTGTTTGCTGCATGCCTGTGATGTTATTACATGCCTGTGATGTTGTGATATATATATATATATATATATATATATATATTACAGTAGATGCTTCTATATGTTTTGCATCCGCGCTAACCCTGTCTTCGCCCTGCTGTAAGTTAAGTAACATTACGGTGAAAACCCGAGACCCCGTAGCGAATGCGAATGACATATAAAATTATACTATTTTGGTTGTTTCTGGTGTAGCTTAGAAACTTGTATGATGAGAACGCATTATATGTATAATGCAATGAAAACAAACCTTAATGATGTTGTCAGAACCAATTTTTAAAACCACTTGGTTTTCTTCAAAACTATAGTCATGTGCTTTTGTTTTGTACAGAGGTATACGATTAAGAATATCCTCTACCTCATTTTATGAGAAAAGAGCTTTGATCCCTTCACGGGGAGTTCGCTCTTAAGCAAAAGTTTATGTTACTAGTTTTAAAAGCGGAGCCTAAACCATTCCATTTCAAAATCACTCGAGTTCCTTCAACGATATCAAGTTCATTACGTTAAAGTTTTTTCGCCAAAAACAGACTTAACCCTCCGTTATTTGTTACGAGTAGTACTTAGTATTCGTGCTGCGTTAGTTAACTGTGTCAAGACGTAGTGTGCGGTAGCTAAGTGGTACTTCTTTGTAGCATGTTGTTTCCCCCAATCAGAGAAAGGCTCTGTTCAAATTTTCAAAATTTGAAATGAAGCGGCGCTTCATAAAAGCGCAAGCGCTTTGAGGTAGCGCACCACGTGCAAAGCACGAGTGCGCTAGCGCTAAGTGCGCCAAGAGCGCCAGCGCTCTGAGGCAGCGCACCACGGGCAAAGCACGAGTGCCCTAGCGCTAAGTGCGCCAAAAGCGCCAGCGCTCTGAAGTAGCGCATCATGTGCAAAGCACGAGTGCGCTAGCGCTGGAACTAAATGTTCCCCACCGTTAGATCAAATATCCAAGAATAATGATAAATCATTAATTGATCAGAATAAAATTCTGTTAAGAAAAGGTTCCTCAAAAATCTTTCCAAACAAAAAAATTGTGCTCTGTAAATCAGAGCACCGTTGGATCAATGATCCAATGGTGATTAAAAATCACCAAAAAAATAGAATAAATTTTGCATGGAAAGATTTCCCAATCTTGTTAAAAACAAGAAAACTGCCTTCTGTAAATCAGAAGCTCTTGGATCAAAGATCCAATGGTAGGGAAATCCCCAAATCAATTGGAGAAAAGATCTCCTTAACCGATTGAACAAATCAGCTTGTCCTATATAAAGGCCCCAAGACTTCAAGTATGATAGAGAAGAAACCCCCCCCCCCCATAAACTCTTAAATTGAGAATTAAATTCTCTTTTTGTTTTCTGGGAGCTTTTAGAATGATCTCTTTCCCTTTATTACCTAGGGTTTCTTTCTTTTTTCGAAGAGATCTTCTTTTCTCTCTTGAGAATTAAATTCTCCTATTTTTTTGTATTCTTTCTCTATATGTTTTCCCCAAAAATCAATCCTCCTCCTCTTCTCTTCTTGACTTCTATTTATAGGAGAAAGAAAAGAATCGGTTTGTTTAGTCAATCTTTCATTGAAAGATTTCAAATGATTTTGTAACCAACATGATCCTTTAGATCACTCAGTGAATTTTATTAACCATTGGATTTTTAATCCAAAAGATATTTTGTCTGTTATTCCTGGCAAATTTCAGGGAAATATCTCTTTGTATAGAATCTTTCTATAAATTGGTGATTTTTAATCACCATTGGATTTTTGAGCCAACGGTGCTCCACTTTACAGAGCGCAATCTTTTTGTTTGGAAAGATCTAGGGAAATATTTTTTCAGCTAGGATTTTTGATTTCCATTAATTAAAATTTAATTCTATTAGTTCAGAAGGTTTAAGAGCCTATCACTTGTTAGCACGTGACCCCATTGTTTGATTATTTAATTAGAATTTAATTATATTAATCAGAGAGCTTAGGAACCCATCACATGTCTGCACGTGACCCCCTGTCACGTGTGGGCACGTGATCCCCCGTTTGGGGTTTTCTTTCCTTTAACTCAGAGAATTTTTAAGACCCTATCACGTGGTGGCACGTGACCCACTGATTAAGCTTCTAACCAGAATTTAATTCTGTTGTTTTAAAGAACTCAGGAATTATCACGTGTCAGCACGTGACCCTTGGTCACGTGTGGGCACGTGATGCCCCATTGGGGTTTTTCCTTGTTGTTTTACTTTTAATTCTTTTCAGTGGGTTTAAAGGCCCATCACGTGTGGACACGTGACTCCACTGATTGATTGTTTGAGTAGAATTTAATTCTATTATTTAGAGAGCTTAGGAACCCATCACGTGTCTGCACGTGACCCCTGATCACGTGTGGGCACGTGATGCCCCATTGGTTTTTTTTTGTATCAGCTTTGGGATGTTGCCGTCCGTAATAGTTTATAGACGTCTTGGTCAACAGCCAGTTTTAGGATATAGTGATCCATTGTTAGTTTAAGGACGTTTCGGTCCGTCGTTAGTTTTAGGACATTTCGGTCCGTTGTTAGTTTTAGGACATTTCGGTCCGATGGCCGGCTACCACTTATAGAGTTTGGGCTTAGGAAGATAGCGAGCGGACATAGGCGTCGTCATCTATCGTTGACCTAGGCCGTGACACGTCAGGCGTAGTATTTTTTCAGGAAACGACCGTTTATTGGCCTGAAAGGTCTTTCACCATGCATGTCTATGAGTAGATAGGCTTCACCGTGGTAAACTTTGTCTATGATGTACGGGCCTTCATAGTTCGGCTCGAATTTCCCCCGTTTGGCACGATTGGGGATCATAGGTCTTTTGACCACTAGCACGAGTTCGTCTTGGCGGAATGTCCTCGGCCTAGTCAATCTCTCATATGAGCGCGTCATCTTTGCATTATAAGCCACCAGATATTGTTGCGCTATGAGTCGGGTTTCATCAAGGGCGTCAAGCTCCTAAAGCCGAAGATGAGCATTTTCTTCGTCTGTTAGCTCGTGGTGAACGACCACTCGTAGAGAGGGTAACTCTATCTCCAAATGGAGCACTGCTTCTGTGCCGAACACCAATGCATACGGCGTTGTGTTCGTGGCCGTTTTGAACGTAGTTCGATACGCCCAGAGAGCTTCATGCAGTCTCTCGTGCCAGTCCTTCTTATTTTTGGACACCGTCTTTTTCACGATCTTCGTCAAGGTCTTGTTGAAGGCCTCAGCTAGACCGTTTGCTCGGGGATTATAGACCGAGGAGTATCTCCAGTCTATGTTATGCTGTTGTGCGAAGCGGTTGATTTTGTGGCTTTTGTAGGCTGGCCCGTTATCGGAGATAATCCGTCGCGGAATGCCGAACCGATAAATGACGTGTGTCTTGAAGAAATGGAGGATATTCTCCATTTTCACTTCTCTTAGTGGTACTGCTTCTGCCCACTTGGAGAAGTAATCGGTTGTTGCCAAAATGAATCGATGTCGTCTGGACGATGCTGGTTCGATGAGGCCGATTATGTCAGTTCCCCACATTTCGAATGGCCCGCTAGCCACCGTTGGGTGTAGCGGATTTGGATGCTGGTGGATAAAGTCCCCGTGAATTTGGCACGAGTGGCACTGCTTCGCGTATTCAAGGCAGTCCTGGATCATTGTAGGCCAGTAGTAGCCCATCCGTTTGATCTTCAGCTTCATCTTCGGCCCGGCTTGATGAGAACCGCAGAGTCCGTCGTGAGTTTCTTGGACGACTCTCCTTTCCTCTTTAGGTCCCAGGCATTTTATCCATAGAGAATCAAATGATCTCTTATACAGAGTATCATTGACGAAGGCAAAAGATAGAGCTCGTTTCATGAGCTGATGTCTTGAGGACGCATCATCAGGTGTTCGACGGGATTTGAAGTAGTGTATAAAGACTTCTCTCCAATCTTTAGCCTTTTCCTGGTCTTTTATTTGTAAGGCCGTTTGCTCGGTCGCTCCCTTTTTTTTTGAAGATTCCGGTGATATTTCTGTCGGCGCAAGAACCCGACGGCTTTGCACAACGATCCTCACGTCATCGATGTTCTCGTCGGCCAATTCTTTAGCGAGCTTGGCTAATGCATCCGCTTTGCTATTTTCCGCACGCGGTATGCTTTCCATGGTGTATGAGGGAATTTGAGTCAGCAGTTGCTGCACTCTCTCGCCGTACTTCACCAACTCTGGCTTGCATGTTTGATAGTCACCGTTTACTTAACTAACGACCAGCTGGGAGTCTCCGTATATGAGAGACCTGCTATCAAAGCTTCATACTCGACTTCATTGTTTGTCCTTGGCTCTGTCAATGAGAAGGCGAAGCGCATTATCCCCCTTTGTGGAGTTATGAAGATGAGGACTACCCCGGATTTGATTATGGGGGTACTTTGTTTGCGCTTCTTCATGGAAGATACTCCATCGAAGTAGAGTTCCCACCGGGCGTGCCAGAATCTGTACTCCTCCGAATACAGAGAGGGGATCGCGTAGGTTCGTCTTGCCTGAATTTGGAGGTAGATGCTATTTGGTGCTATCCGCCCACCTCTCCGAAGATGCCAAGTTGATTTATGGCACCATGTATCGAAGGTTTAAATGGATGTGGCCGATGTAGCAGACTTCGTCAGATTCCCCCTCATTTGAGGGGTTTTTGATTGTGGGGACGCTCTTCCCTGCAGGCGCAAGCCCATGCAGTTAATTACGCTACCGCATCGCGGTAACCACTTTCTCCTTCTCCAGATGGTCACTTCGTGTCATGGGTGTTTGTTTTGTTTTTGGTTGCCCGTGGATTGTATACGGAGACTAATTTATTTTGTCGCCCGTAGGGCGTGGATTAGTCCAAATCCGTATCTTCTTAGATTTGGGTTTGGGGTTGGGTTTAAGGATACGTTAGTCTAATTTGAAACTAAGATCAACTTAAACGTTTGCTAAGGATACGTTAGTCTAATTTCAGACTAAGAACAACTTAACAGGATCGTTTAGATCCAACAAGAGAGCATTTGGGCTCTATTGTTTAGTTTAGAGACATTGCGGTTCATCGTTAGTTTAAGAACAATACGGTCCAATGTTAGTTTAAGGATATCTCGGTCCAAGGTTAAGGACATCATAGTCCATGGGTTTAGAGGACCCCACAGTCCGAGGTTAAGGACATCATAGTCCATGGGTTTAAAGGACCCCACAGTCCAAGTTTAGAGACATCATAGTCTGTAAGATTTGTTGGTTGCTGGGTCCCATCACTTCTCTGAAGACGTTGAAGAATTACAACGACACATATCAGAGGAATGAAGAGATGTACCTTTGAACCGATGTAGATTAGGAGATCTGTAGTCCAGTTTAGGACTACGATCAATTAATTGAATTATGAGCACATGGGCTCAGTTAATCTGAATTAAGGACTTTTGGCCAACTTGGGCTAAGTCCATTCAGGTTTTTTTTTAAATGTTGAACATTTGTTTTGGGCTCAGTCCCACTTTATTTAGCAATGTTAAGCATGAGTTTTGGATTCTAAGAATATTTTTGTCTTTTACTAGGCACTGACCACTCATCATGGCTCTGGGGTTTTATTTTGAATGTCATATGAAATGATCAAGTTTGGAAGAATATAGTTGGGGTTCAATCAAAAGGGAGATCTTGTCTTTGGAAAACATAGCTGATTTTGGGCTAAGACTGGTTTGAAAATAGTGTTAAACACTAGAGTATATTTGGCGATCACGTGTTCCCACGTGATGTGCTTAAAACAGTCTGGGTTTGACAAGTCTCAAAATAGTGTTAAACACTAGGGACAAAATGCTCAAAATAGTGTTAAACACTGAAAATGAGGTGGTCACGTGGGGTCGCGTGAGGCGCCTGAGAATTGGGCCAAACCTCCTTTATTTTACTCTCAAAATCTGCAAATAAGTGTTAAACACTTAGCCTTTGTAATCATCACGTGTGGATATGTGATAGTGCCAATGTATTGGGTATTAATTCCTCTGTTTTCCCTCATTTGCCCTTTTAAAAAGATGTTTGTCAGGGGTCACGTGGGGACACGTGAAGCGCCATAAATTAGTACTGCCTTTGGATTTGTTCCATTTTGTTTTGAGGGTCACATGTGAGCACGTGAGACATTGCCTCTAAACTTTTTCTTTCTCATCATGAGGAGTCTATTTAAAGGTCACGTGGGGACACGTGACCATGTCTCATTCTTTCTTTTTTACTCATTGAGGAGGAAGGTCACATGTTACCACGTAACCAGGTTGGGTACTGATCTCTTTACGTGCATGGAGAGTTAAATCCCTTGTTTAAGAATTAAATTCTTTTATAGGGTTAAACCCTAATTTCATTTAGAGGAATTAAATTTCTATGTATTTAGAAGAATTAAATTCTTTTATAGGGTTAAACCCTAATTTTGTTTGGAGGAATTAAATTCCAATGAATTTGGAAGAATTAAATTCTTTAAACTCAATTCTCCCTTTAAGTTTTGGATCTGCATGGCAGAATCTCCCCGATGAGAATTAAATTCTCAACTTATGGGGAGATCTGCTTCTACAGATCCTCGACCAATGGAAGAACTAAGTTCTTATTCAGAAGAGTTAAACTCTTAAATTGAGAATTAAATTCTCTTTTTATTTTGTGGAAGCTTTTAGAATGATCTCTTTCCCTTTCTTACCTAGGGTTTCTTTCTTTTTTCGAAGAGATCTTCTTTTCTCTCTTGAGAATTAAATTCTCCTCTCTTTTTTTTGTATTCTTTCTCTATATGTTTTCCCCAAAAATCAATTCTCCTTCTCTTCTCTTCTTAGTTTCTATTTATAGGAGAAAGAAAAGAATCAGTTTGTTTACTCAATCTTTCATTGAAAGATTTCAAATGATTTTATAACCAACATGATCCTTTAGATCACTCAGTGAATTTTATTCACCATTGGATTTTTAATCTAAAAGATATTTTGTCTGTTATTCCTGGCAAATTTTAGGGAAATATCTCTTTGTATAGAATCTTTCTATAAATTGGTGATTTTTAATCACCATTAGATTTTTGATCCAACAGTGCTCCACTTTACAGAGCACAATCTTTTTGTTTGGAAAGGTCTAGGGAAATATTTTTCCAGCTAGGGTTTTTGATTTCCCTTAATTAGAATTTAATTCTATTAGTTCAGAAAGTTTAAGAGCCTATCACGTGTTAGCACGTGACCCCATTGTTTGATTATTTAATTAGAATTTAATTATATTAATCAGAGAGCTTAGGAACCCATCACGTGTCTGCACGTGACCCCCTGTCACGTGTGGGCACGTGATCCCCCGGATGGGGTTTTCTTTCCTTTAACTCAAAGAATTTTTAAGACCCTATCATGTGGTGGCACGTGACCCACTGATTAAGCTTCTAACCAGAATTTAATGCTGTTGTTTTAAAGAACTCAAGAATTATCACGTGTCAGCTCGTGACCCTTGGTCAGTGTGGGCATGTGATGCCTCATTGGGGGTTTTCCTTGTTGTTTTACTTTTAATTCTTTTCAGAGGGTTTAAAGGCCCATCACGTGTGGACACGTGACTCCACTGATTGATTGTTTGAGTATAATTTAATTCAATTAATTAGAGAGCTTAGGAACCCATCGCGTGTCTGCACGTGACCCCTGGTCACGTGATGCCCATTGGGGTTTTTTTGTGTCAGCTTTAGGATGTTGCGGTCCGTAGTAGTTTATAGACGTCTCGGTCAACAGTCAGTTTTAGGACATAGTGATCCATCGTTAGTTTAAGGACGTTTCGGTCCGTCGTTAGTTTTAGGACATTTCGGTCCGTTGTTAGTTTTAGGACATTTCGGTCCGTTGGCCGGCTACTATTTATAGAGTTTGGGCTTAGGAAGATAGCGAGCAGACATAGGCATCGTTATCTATCGTTGACCTAGGCCGTGACTCGTCAGGCGTAGTATTTTTCAGGAAGCGACCGTTTATTGGCCTGAAAGGTCTTTCACCATGCATGTCTATGAGTAGATAGGCTCCACCGTGGTAAACTTTGTCTATGATCTACGGACATTCATAGCTCGGCTCGAATTTCCCCCGTTTGGCACGATTGGGGATCATAGGTCTTTTGACCTTTAGCATGAGTTCGCCTTGGCGGAATGTCCTCGGCCTAGTCAATCTCTCATATGAGCACGTCATCTTTGCTTTATAAGCCTCCAGATTTTGTTGCGCTATGAGCCGGGTTTCATCAAGGGCGTCAAGATCCTCAAGCCGAAGATGAGCATTTTCTTCGTCTGTCAGCTCATAGTGAACGGCCACTTGTAGAGAGGGTAACTCTATCTCCAAGGGGAGCACTGCTTTTGTGCCGAACACCAATGCATACGGCGTTGTGTTCGTAGCCGTTTTCAACGTAGTTCGATATGCCCAGAGAGCTTCATGCAGTCTCTCGTGCTAGTCCTTCTTATTTTTGGACACCGTCTTTTTCACGATCTTCGTCAAGGTCTTGTTGAAGGCCTCAGCTAGACCGTTAGCTCGGGGATTATAGACCGAGGAGTATCTCCAGTCTATGTTATGCTGTTGTGCGAAGCGGCTGATTTTGTGGCTTCTGTAGGCTGGCCCGTTATCGGAGATAATCCGTCGCGGAATGCCGAACCGATAAATGACGCGTGTCTTGAAGAAATGGAGGATATTCTCCGTCTTCACTTCTCTTAGTGGTACTGCTTCTGCCCACTTGGAGAAGTAATCGGTTGTTGCCAAAATGAATCGATGTCCTCTGGACGATGCTGGTTCGATGGGGCCGATTATGTCAGTTCCTCACATTTCGAATGGCCAGCTAGCCACCGTTGGGTGTAGCGGATTTGGATGCTGGTGGATAAAGTCCCAGTGAATTTGGCACAAGTGGCACTGCTTCGCGTATTCAAGGCAGTCCTGGATCATTGTAGGCCAGTAGTAGCCCATCCGTTTGATCTTCAGCTTCATCTTCGGCCCGGCTTGATGAAAACCGCAGAGTCCGTCGTGAGTTTCTTGGACGACTCTCCTTGCCTCTTCAGGTCCTAGGCATCTTAGCCACAGAGAATCAAATGATCTCTTATACAGAGTATCATTGACCAAAGCAAAAGATAGAGCTCGTTTCATGAGCTGATGCCTTGAGGACGCATCATCAGGTGTTTGACGAGATTTGAAGTAGTCTATAAAGACTTCTCTCCAATCCTTAGCCTTTTCCTGGTTTTTTATTTGTAAGGTCATTTGCTCGGTCGCTCCCTTTTTTTTGGAAGATTCCGGAGATATTTCTGCCGGCGCAAGAACCCGACGCCTTTGCACAACGATCCTCACGTCATCGAGGTTCTCGTCGGCCAATTCTTTAGCGAGCTTGGCTAATGCATCCGCTTTGCTATTTTCCGCACACGGTATGCTTTCCAGGGTGTATGAGGGAATTTGAGTCAGCAGTTGCTGCACTCTCTCACCGTACTTCACCAACTCTTTCTTGCATGTTTGATAGTCGCCGTTTACTTGACTAACGACCAGCTGGGAGTCTCCGTATATGAGGAGGTTCTCGATTCCCATGTCGACAGCGATCTCAAGACCTGCTATCGATGCTCCATACTCAGCTTCATTGTTTGTCCTTGGCTCTGTCATGGAGAAGGCGAAGCGCATTATCCCTCTTTGTAGAGTTATGAAGATGAGGCCTATCCCGGATTTGATTATGGGGGTACTTTGTTTGCGCTTCTTCATGGAAGACGCTCCATCGAAGTAGAGTTCCCATCGGGCGTCACTCTCTCCTTTTTCCCTGTCGATCGTTTCAAACGCGTGCTCGTTTGGCAGTTCGCAATTCAAAGGAGAATCGGCAGGTATCGGATGCTCAACGAGGAAGTCGGCGATGGCCTGGCCTTTTACTGCCTTGAGGGGTCGGTATGTCACCGATAATTCCACTAAGAGTAGGGCCCATTTAGCAAGCTGTCCCGTTAATATGGCTTTTGATATCAAGTATTTGAGAGGATCCACTTTTGATATGAGGTGGACCTCATGTGCCAAAGCATAGTGTCTGAGTTTCGTTATCGCGAAGATTAACGCCATGCAGTGTTTTTCGATGGGGGGTAATTGCTTTCTGCCCCTAGGAGAACTCGACTCAAATAGTAGAGGGCTCTCTCCATCGCTTGGTCGTTCTCTTATGCCCATAATGCGCCTAGAGAACCCTCGAGGGCGGTTGGATAAAGAATGAGAGGCTTTCCCTTGACCGGAGCGGTTAGCACCGGAGGATTCTGTAGGTATTGTTTGATTTCGTCCAGTGCGCTTTGGAATTTGCGATCCCAGACGAAAGGAGTCCCTTTCTTCATTAGGTGACTGTAAGGACGGCACTTGCCGGAGAGATTGGCTATGAATCGCCGAATATACGCGAGCTTCCCTTAGAGAGACCGCAGTTGCTTGAGAGTCCTTGACGGAGCATTTCCATGATCGCCTTGATCTTCGACGGGTCTATTTCGATGCCTCGATGTCGGACGACGAATCCTAGGAACTTGCCCGAGGAAACTCCGAACGCGTATTTAAGATGATTCATCTTCAAGTTGTATTTCCGGAGGCGCTGGAACACGATCTTCAGATGCTCTAGATGTTCCTCGTATGATTTGCTTTTAACCACGAGGTCGTCGATATAAAATTCGACGATTTCATGTATGAGGTCATCGAAAATCTTCGTCATGACCCTCTGATAGGTGGCACCGGCGTTCTTTAGACCGAAAGGCATCACCTAGTAGCAAAATATGCCCAAAAGGGTCCGGAAAGCAGTATGCTTCTGGTCCTCGGGACGCATCTTTATCTGATTGTATCCTGATAATCCGTCCATGAAGGAGAAAACTTCGTGAGTGGACGTATTATCTATCATCAGCTCGGTGACCGGTACTGGAAATTCGTCCTTTGAGCAAGCTTTGTTGAGATCCCGAAAGTCCACACATATGCGCACCGTCCCATTTTTCTTCATCACTGGGACAATGTTGGCGATCTGGTCAGAATACTGAACTTCTTGGATGAAACCGGAGTCGATTAGCTTCTTGACTTCGGCGTTGATGCTCATCTCAAGCTCGAGCCGCATTCTTCTCGGTGCTTGTTTGATCGGCTTGACGTCCGGAGATATCGTCAATTTGTGCACCGCAATCTCTGGATCTAGTCCCGGCATCTCGGAATAGTTCCATGCGTAGCAGTCTTTATACTGCCTGAGCACGTCTTTAAGCGTAGCCTCCTTTTCTTCAGTCAACAGTTCACTGACAACGTCGACCATGGGTCGTTTGTCGTTCCCAAGTCGATTTTTCTGAGGTCATCTGCAGTAGTATGTATCCCATCTTCCAGCTCTTTTGGCGCCGGTGGAAATTTTGAGATCAACTCGTCTTTATCGTTTTCGAAGCACCAAGAAAGGTCATCCATATTCTCGGGTTCTTCTTCTGACAGCGTTATCGCATGACAGGTACGAGATCGTTTCCAAGACCGATGTTGATCTGGTTCTACTCTCGCCATACATGTCGCTTTCGGTTCATGCTTCCGTGGCGGGGTTATCTTCCAACTGCTGGATAGAGCGAACCTGCCTTTTTGATATTGGTCTTCATCCCAGTTCTGTAAGGTGAAGCAGTCTTCGAGAGGATGTCCTATTGCTCAGTGATAGGAGCAATAGTTTGGGTGAGAGACCGTGTCTACTTGCTCGGGGTGCTTGGACTCCGGGAGTGTCATCATCTGATGTTTTATGACAAGATCGAATATCTTCTTTGTCTTGTCTTGGGGAAAAGAATATGCTCGACCCATCTTCTTCATAAGAGAAGGATCACGGCTGCTCGATTCTCGATCGCGTGGCTTCTTAGACCCGCTACGCTGCTGTCGATCGTTTTTTTTGTTCTTTGGTTTATTTTTGCCTCTGCACCAGGTCTTTTGTATGACGGGTTGGCGACGAGGAGCATCGTCATTCTCTGCGGCCTGCTGAAGGAGGCGCTGTGTCCTGGCCTTCTCGTAAATGGCCATTTCGCGGCTATGGTCATCCCGGACCTTTTGATCCGCTTCCCTTATTAGCATATCCATCCGTTCTTCAAACGACGGACTTGGCATTTTCATGGCGGGACCTCGTTTTGATTCAGGGTTAGCGTCTTTTAACAGAACATCTCCTTCTTCATCAAAGTCATGTATAACGTAGCAGTCATGGAATCTTTCCCGTTTCTTGGATTGAACATATCCAAGCCCGATTGTTTCCATTCTCCCGTTGGGCAATTTTCGCTGAGTTCCACGGACGTCCCGGATCCTATTGTAGAACTGAGCTTGTCGAGTAGTCTGTTTGAAGGGTACGCCTTGGCACCTCAACAGCCTTTTTAATCCTTCTGTCTAGTATCTAGGCAGACGGATGAACTGGAGCCTGTCAAGTGCAGAATCGGCGTCGTGCCAAATTTCTTTCTCCACTTTGGTTTCCGTAGATTGATAAAAGAGGATCGCCTTTTCATCTCTTCGCCTGGGAGAAACGTAGAATGTCTGCAGTTCTTGCACACTATAGGTACCAAGCGCGTCGAACTCTTTGTAATGCTCTTGCGGAACCATGGCGATTTGAAAACTCCGATCATCGTCAGCGAAGGCTTGTATTGACGGCCGAACGGAAAATACGGCATTGACCTCATCTTCCGAGTCGCTGCCGAAGATCAAAATAGAGGTGGACGGTCCCGGCTTGTTGCATTGGGGTAGCCCGGAATAGACTATCTCTTCGTCCTCCTCGGTATCGCTCCCAAAGACCGGAATTGCAGTGATAGCTTTTTGTTTGCTCTCCGGTTTGCGACATCTTTCCGTGTCTTCAAAGTCCGGCAGGAAATACTTTGCATCCTCGTACTTTCGGAATTCATTTACGGAAAATGGGTTCAGTTCCCCTATTACGGTATGCTCAAGATCATCTTTGAAGTACTTCATATAATGATGTTGTGTAGAAGGGATGATGTTATACTCGTGTAACCAAGGCCTGCCGAGCAAAGCATTGTAGCATGTCTTGACGTCAATGACGTGAAATTTAATGTCCGTGACGAGCAGCCCAAAGCGTAACGTCAGTATCATAGACCCGAGCTGTAAGTCGATGTACAACACCGCACGACTTGCGGGGAGGCGGAAATATGAAAAACGATCTTGTTTATATGCTAAACATCGACTAACCGCATGAATCGAAGCTAAACGATAACTAACAACAAACATAGAAGTTAACAACTACTATGTAAAGGGATTATACCTAAAGAACCGTGTCCTTCGTCTTTACGAACTCCACCTCCTCCTCGGCCTTCTCCAAGTAGTAGACGATCCACCACGAGAGCTAAACTCCAAGCTTTGCCTCTAAACTTGAGGCAACTAGGTATCTTTAAGTGCTAATCAAAGTACCTAGATGAAATAGAGTATGGTTATGGATTAAGTAGTCTAACTAATCCTTGTACTCAATACATGAGAGGGGAGGATTAGGGTTTGAAGAGAGAGAGCTTGAGGAGAGAGAAGATGAACATAATAATGAGAAGAGAAAATGAGTTATCATAATATATATTAAGCATTTTATTTTATCAAGAAAAGAAAAGAAAATGATTTACAACCATGCTTGATAAATATCTTGTGGCGATTCATCTCCATGAGTCATTAAGCAATTATGAAGCATTAATGATATGGATGAATCATCCATATGACTCACTAATCTCATTCAATGTATATACCACCTAAACCTCCTTAGTCACCATCTTCTAGAAGCTTCTCGCGCAATTATGAGAACGCCCCTCCTATCCGTGAAAACACGGAAAAACTTTAGACTGTATAAATCCAATAACCGGATACTAGTAACTGGCTTAAACCAAAGCCGACTAGTAAAAACTGTCCGAAAGTCGTACGTGCGTAAACACACGTATGCGTCCGAACCCTTGTCGTAAAACCATACGACCTCTATATCGTTTCGCCTGGAGTAGGGAAACTCTCTGCGTGGGACTCTAGAGACTCGACTACTACGCTGGCAGTGGGTTTAACCACAGACCGCAAGCGGCACTAGCTGTACGTAACGGTCCCCAGGTAGATGTCGATAAGAAGGCCGATGAGGAAACCCATCCGAACTCCTACTGAGTATGATATGACAATCTCCGTACAGTCCGGTCCGTTCGTCTAAGACTATCGCATATCGGGCCTAGGGGGGCGGCAAGCGTCAGTCCCCTAATAGCTGTATAAGTCGTGTCGGAGCGAAGCCCATTACACCCTGAGAAACTACTGGAACCTACCAGCAAATCTCGCTTGCCCTGGCCAGGGACTTTGCGTAATGGCTCTCTGACACAGCGCGATATCAACCCCCAATACCGGGAGAGACGAATCCTGTCTAACCGCCACTGCCTCCAAGTGCTCGGGACTGCACCCAACTGCTACCTGTTTGCACGACTCCTTTGAGCCGTGGTAGGGTAGCAATCTAAGAACAGTGGGACACACTCGAGGCAAAGCAGTTGTGTCAAGTCTGCGGACTATGCTGTACTCATGACACGTGGAACTGTTCACTGAAGACTGGTATAAAACCATCCAACAGTTCCCTGTGAGTCCTGTCCGGTGTACCCGTAACCCAACGAGCACCTGCATACTATCTCTAGTACGACGTACTGACGGCTGTGGGACAGACCATCTCCCCAACTAGGATGAGAAGCGTACACACTAGTCTACTCCGGAGTATCGATGCCCTGTCTCGATAATCCAACGACTAGGGACCTGAATAAGGATGTGCTTGTAGACTACCCAGCCCCCACTAGTGTGACTGCCATCACAACGCTGGTAGTCAAGCAAGATCCTAAGAGCTCTATCAATACGTATACTCACATATTAAGATAGAAAAACCAAGTAGCATACTACCATGTTTAGCAAGACTGTTATATACATGTGAATATCCCAAGCTTCCATTAAGTAATATACAAACTAGTATGATACAATAATGGCCCCTAGGGCATACACTAACAATCTCCCACTTGCACTAGGGCCATATACTGGCATATCGAAGACCGTTGATCTCGAGTAGCCTCTCGAACTGAATCTGAGGTAGGGCCTTTGTGAATGGATCAGCAATGTTCTCTTCAAAAGCAACTCTCCGAACTTCGATCTCCCGACGATCAATGATCTCCCTGATCAGGTGATACCGCCTTAAGATGTGTCTGGACTTCTGATGGGACCTTGGTTCCTTCGCTAAAGCTATAGCTCCGTTGTTGTCGCAATACAGAGGTATTGGATCAACTATGGTAGGAACCACCTGAAGTTCTGTTAGGAACTTCTTCATCCAGACTGCTTCTTTTGCGGCATCGCAAGCAGCTATATACTCCGCTTCCATCATCGAGTCAGCAACGGTGTCCTGCTTGGAGCTCTTCCAGCACACCGCCCCTCCATTGAGGGTAAAGACATAACCCGACATGGACTTGGAATCGTCCTTATCACTCTGGAAGCCGGAATCAGCAAAGGCCTCCAACCTGAGGTCTTTTCCACCGTAAACCAAGAACATCTCCTTAGTCCTTCTCAGGTACTTGAGAATGTTCTTTACTACTATCCAGTGCTTCTCTCCTGCGTCTGACTGATACCGGCTTACCACACTCAGTGCGTAAGCTACATCTGGTCTGGTGCACAACATCGCATACATTATAGAGCCTACCACAGAAGCGTAGGGTATAATAGACATGCGTTCCCTTTCCAAATCAGTCTTGGGAGACATCTCTTTGGAGAGGGTGATTCCGTGACAAGCCGGTAGATTACCGCACTTAGAATCTTCCATACTGAATCTTTTCAGTACAGTGTCGATATACCTGGACTGCGAAAGTCCTAACATCCTCTTGGATCTATCACGATAGATCCGGATCCCCAGAATGTAAGAGGCATCACCCAGGTCTTTCATGGAGAACCTGTGTGACAAGAATCTTTTGACAGATTGTAGCATAGGAATGTCATTTCCTATCAATAGAATGCCATCCACGTACAAGACGAGGAATACGACACTTCTGGCTACAACTTTACTATATATGCACGGTTCATCTGGATTTTTGATAAAGTCATATTCTTTGACTGTTTCATCAAAACAGATGTTCCAACTCCGCGATGCCTGCTTTAGTCCATAAATGGATTTAAGCAGCTTGCATACTTTCCCGCTGCTCCCACTCTGATTGAAACCCTCTGGCTGATCCATATAGACACACTCTTCTAAATTTCCATTCAGAAAAGCCGTCTTTACGTCCATCTGCCAGATTTCATAATCATGGAAGGCGGCAATAGCAAGAAGGACCCGAATGGATTTGAGCATAGCCACTGGAGAAAAAGTTTCGTCATAGTCCAAACCAGGTCTTTGACGAAAACCCATTGCAACAATTCTAGCCTTATAGGTTTCCACCTGTCCATCTACACCAATCTTTTTCTTGAAGATCCATTTGCATCCTATGGGTTTTACCCCATCTGGAGCAAAGTCCAAAGTCCATACTTTGTTGGTGTACATGGACTCCATTTCGGTCCGCATTGCATCTAGCCATCGTACCGAGTCGCCGCTCTGGATGGCCTGCTGAAAGTCAGTAGGTTCATCATCATCTATGATGCAATCCTCTCTATCTCCATCTATGAGAAAACCGTAGTATCTCTCAGGCGGATGAGACGGCCTACTACTCCTGCGGAGGGGTGCGGGAATGTCCTGTTCTTCTTGAACTACCGGTTCTACCAAACTTTCAGTATTAGTTTGTGGTTCTGGAATTTCTTCCAGTTCTATTTCGCTCCCACTAGATTCCTTTTCTAAAAACTGATGTTCTAGAAAATGGGCATTACGAGAAACAAATACCTTTTGTTCCTCTGCGTAATAGAATAGATATCCTCTGGAGTTCTTTGGATATCCCACAAACTTACACTTTACTGATCGTGCCTCGAGCTTGTCCACATGCTGCTTTTTAACAAAAGCTGGACATCCCCAAATCTTTATATACTGTAGATGGGGTTTCTTCCTGCTCCACATCTGATATGGAGTGGTAGGCACAGTCTTGGTAGGAACCATGTTCAAAAGATATGCCGCTGATTCTAGCGCATAACCTCAGAAAGATCGCGGTAACTCAGCATTACTCATCATGGATCGTACCATATCCAATAGGGTTCGATTCTGTCTCTCCGATACACCATTATGCTGTGGAGTGTATGGAGGAGTAAGCTGAGAGAGAATTCCTTTCACTTTTAGGTAACCTAGGAACTCGGCACTCAAGTATTCACCACCTCGATCAGATCTAAGTGTTTTGATACTTTTGCCGGTTTGGTTTTCTACTTCATTCTTATACTCTTGGAATTTCTCAAAAGCCTCGGATTTATGTTTCATCAGATAAATGAATCCGTATCTTGAGTAATCATCCGTGAAAGTAATGAAATAGGAAAAACCACCTCTTGCATGCGTAGACATTGGACCACATACATCGCTGTGTATGAGTCCTAAGAGCTCGCTCGCTCTTACTCCATGTCCAGTAAATGGAGTCTTTGTCATCTTTCCTTTGAGACAAGATTGACAAGTGTCATAAGTTTGATATTCGAACGAGTCCAAATATCCTTCTTTATGCAACTTAGTCAACCTTCTCTCATTGATGTGACCCAGTCTACAATGCCATAAGAAAGCTTTATTTAAATTTGGAGACTTTCATTTTAGTGTGTTCTGGACATTGAAAATTTGGAGTTGGTTTAAAACATATATACCGTTATTTAGTGTACCGGACCCAATCAAACCATGATTAAGGTGGATGTTAACAACATCTCTTACAAACGTGAAATCATAACCTTTATTTGATAACAAGGAAACTGATATGATATTACACGTTAAGCTTGGTACAAAAAAACAGTTATGTAAAACCAAAATGTGTCCACTCGTCAATCCTAGGTGATAATCCCCGACGGACGCATCTCCCACGCTAGCTCCATTAGCAACCTTTAGAGTCATATCACCTTCCTTCAGCACTCTACGGTTTCTCAGTGCCTGCAATGAATTGCAAATATGAGATCCTGATCCGGTATCCAATACCCAGGAAGTAGAGTTAATTGACAGACAATTCTCAATTACAAACACACCTGAAGTCGAAGCCACAGCTTGCTTCGGTTCCTGGTTCTTGGCGTTCCACGCCTTGCAATCTTTCTTCCAGTGCCCTTTCCTGTGACAATGGAAGCACTCATCCTGGCTCACTACCGGTACCGCAAACTTTTTCTTTCCCTTCCCTCCCACCTTACTAACACCTCCTCTAGGTTTGGTGGCGGCCTTCTTCTTCCTTCCTTTGGCCCTAGCCTTGGACCCGGAAGAAGATGCACCGCCAACAAACATAGCAGGTGTTTCCCTTGTCTTCTGCAAGGTGCCCTCTGCACTCCTTAACATGTTCAGGAGTTCCGGAAGTTCAACTTCTTTTCTTTGAATGTTGAAGTTCAGGATAAACTGGGCGTAGGTGTAAGGAAGGGACTGGAGAATAAGGTCTGTATAGAGCTCATTATCCAAAGTCGTCCCAAGGTCTGCGAGCTCTTCAATATAGTCGATCATCTTTAGGACATGTTCTCCTACCGATGACCCGACAGCCAACCTCGCTCGAAACAAGTTCTTAGAGGTCTCGTATCTTGCTATACGAGATTACTCTCCATAAAGTTCCTTTGTATGGAGAAATATGCCATCTAGTTCCATATCCTCGTGCCTCCTCTGATGTTCATTGTTCATCGAGGCAAGCACGATGCACTTGGCTTTCGCGCAATCTAAATCCCAGGTTTTGCGGATTTCCTTATCCGTATTACTGAATTTGGGACCAGGGACAGCAGGTGCCGTAGCGGTGAGGACGTACCCCAATTTGTCATAGGTCAAAGCCATTTTGACATTCCGCAGCCAATCTTTATAGTTTGGCCCTGTCGGTATATTTTTCTCTAAAAGTAACTTAAGTCCAGTCATTTTCAGGGTCGCTGCAAATAGGAGAGAGAGAAGAAAACTCTTTAGCATGATACTCTTGCAAGTTTAGAGTGGTTTTTAGTTTATCTAAACTGGATGGCTCCCACTGTTTCTCGAATCCTTCCTCAAACCATAAAAGAAGAATTAGCCAGGACTATTCTCACCGTACAATACTTGCTTAACCGTTCAGCCAGGCTAGTGTCGATACTTCGAGGGAGGTTTTCCAACGCTTTCGCGAAGTTCCTTAATTAAATAACCTCTTTTCTCTGGGGGCGTAACCCTGCTGACACCTTTCTTGACACCTACTTGGTTTATAGCATTGATCGTTAAGTGACAAATATCCTGATAAGTAGCAAATACTCACAGTAGGATCGGGATCCAAATATCATTGTATGATAATGTTGAAGGAATCCTACCAACATTCATCAAACTCCAAATGGTATGCAATTCTTTGCAAATTTCAGTTTCTTCAGAAATTCCCGATATATATTTTTGCCCCATGCTCTTATGACCTTGGCGTTAGGTCAAAATGTCATAAGTCACATGTCAAGTTCTACCCATCATTATCTTGTCAATTTGAACCCATCCGTATATATCCTTGACGTTCGGCCAAAATGATAATACGACTGTCCCAAACTAACTCATCTATCTATGCAACAAATGAATACCCAGTAGCTACCAAACATTATGCCTTGGCGTTAGGTCAAAATACATAGCTTGAATACTACTGAATACCCAGATGAAATGACGGAGGGCTATGAATGGTTTTGGCGAAACCGTGAACGTAGTGAACTTGATATAACCGAAGGAACCTGATAGCTTTTAAAAGGAGTGGTTAAAGCTCCGCATTTAAAAATATCTGTTTTTAAAATTAACTAAGTGGTTTCTTTTAAATTGTTCCAACGATTAAACTTTTTGGTTTATTTTCTTTGCATTATAAATAATGCGTCCCATCATTAACCTATCATTGCAGAAAACAACGAAAATACAACGTCCTCTTATGCCATCCGCATTCGCCACGGGGTCCCGTCATCACCCGTTAGGTTACTTAACTAACGACAGAGCGGGGGCTGGGCTAGCGCGGGTGTAAAACATAAGTGACGTCTAAATAGCTATCATATATACATATTGTATATTCGTCAGACGCAATAATAGGCATTCCAGATCACAGATGAACTTTATTGGATTTGCAAGTAATCCGTGTTTGTTTTAAGCCTGCAACAAAAGACGGATTACACAGTTGTGATGAATAGCCATTACCCCACCCAAGACCCCAACGGGTATGGCAAACTACCCGCCCGGCAGTTTGTGCACCCCACCTTGGGTCTGTCCTAGGAGCAAAAACAGTAAAATGAAATAATACAACGGTGGCTACAACCGCAACCTGGATGTGCCCTGCAAAATAATATTACAACAAATTACATTTACATCAAATGAATTAAATAATAACCCATCACATAACCCCGGCTATACATCACAACAGTCCAACACAGTTCATATCCACAAATAGTAAAATCCATTACAGAAATGTGCAACCCCCTGCCAACCGACATACTAGCAGTTAGGGGAGGTTTACGAACACATCATACAAACACAGATATAATCCAACAAGCAAATACCGTATAATTTCGATCGATTAAACACATTTAATTTTGCTCCAATACTTCTCTGTAAATCTGAAACCTGAGCAAAAATAAAAAATTCCAGAAAATATCAAATATCACAGAGAACCAACACAGGAAAATTGGGTTCATGAATCGGCAACTCGGCGGCGGAAGCGCGGCGGATCGGTGGGATCCGCCGCGGTTCCGCGGCGCTTTAGCCGATTCATGGGCCCAATTTTCTTGGGGGTTCTACTACTGTCATTTAGAGCTTTCTGAACCTGCCTGAAAAATTTTTGGACTTCATTTAAAAATCGACAGAAACCATGATATCGGGGTTTTCCGGTTTTGGTTTTTTCCGTTCGAAATTCATACAATTTTGCAAGCGAGTTATTTATTGTTTAGCGAGGCTCTGATACCACTGTAAGTCGATGTACAACACCCCACGACTTGCGGGGAGGCGGGAATATGAAAAACGATCTTGTTTATATGCTAAACATCGACTAACCGTATGAATCGAAGCTAAACGATAACTAACAACAAACATAGAAGTTAACAACTACTATGTAAAGGGATTATACCTAAAGAACCGTGTCCTTCGTCTTTACGAACTCCACCTCCTCCTCGGCCTTCTCCAAGTAGTAGACGATCCACCACGAGAGCTAAACTCCAAGCTTTGCCTCTAAACTTGAGGCAACTAGGTATCTTTAAGTGCTAATCAAAGTACCTAGATGAAATAGAGTATGGTTATGGATTAAGTAGTCTAACTAATCCTTGTACTCAACACATGAGAGGGGAGGATTAGGGTTTGAAGAGAGAGAGCTTGAGGAGAGAGAAGATGAACATAATAATGAGAAGAGAAAATGAGTTATCATAATATATATCAAGCATTTTATTTTATCAAGAAAAGAAAAGAAAATGATTTACAACCATGCTTGATAAATATCTTGTGGTGATTCATCTCCATGAGTCATTAAGCAATTATGAAGCATTAATGACATGGATGAATCATCCATATGACTCACTAATCTCATTCAATGTATATGCCACCTAAACCTCCTTAGTCACCATCTTCTAGAAGCTTCTCGCGCAATTACGAGAACGCCCCTCCTATCCGTGAAAACACGGAAAAACTTTAGACTGTATAAATCCAATAACCGGATACTAGTAACTGGCTTAAACCAAAGCCGACTAGTAAAAACTGTCCGAAAGTCGTACGTGCGTAAACACACGTATGCGTCCGAACCCTTGTCGTAAAACCATACGACCTCTATATCGTTTCGCCTGGAGTAGGGAAACTCTCTGCGTGGGACTCTAGAGACTCGACTACTACGCTGGCAGTGGGTTTAACCACAGACCGCAAGCGGCACTAGCTGTACGTAACGGTCCCCATGTAGATGTCGATAAGAAGGCCGATGAGGAAACCCATCCGAACTCCTACTGAGTCTGATGTGACAATCTCCGTACAGTCCGGTCCGTTCGTCTAAGACTATCGCATATCGGGCCTAGGGGGCGGCAAGCGTCAGTCCCTTAATAGCTGTATAAGTCGTGTCGGAGCGAAGCCCATTACACTCTGAGAAACTACTGGAACCTACCAGCAAATCTCGCTTGCCCTGGCCAGGGACTTTGCGTAATGGCTCTCTGACACAGCGCGATATCAACCCCCAATACCGGGAGAGACGAATCCTGTCTAACCGCCACTGCCTCCAAGTGCTCGGGACTGCACCCAACTGCTACCTGTTTGCACGACTCCTTTGAGCCGTGGTAGGGTAGCAATCTAAGAACAGTGGGACACACTCGAGGCAAAGCAGCAGTGTCAAGTCTGCGGACTATGCTGTACTCATGTCACCTGGAACTGTTCACTGAAGACTGGTATAAAACCATCCAACAGTTCCCTGTGAGTCCTGTCCGGTGTACCCGTAACCCAACGAGCACCTGCATACTATCTCTAGTACGACGTACTGACGGCTGTGGGACAGACCATCTCCCCAACTAGGATGAGAAGCGTACACACTAGTCTACTCCGGAGTATCGATGCCCTGTCTCGATAATCCAACGACTAGGGACCTGAATAAGGATGTGCTTGTAGACTACCCAGCCCCCACTAGTGTGACTGCCATCACAACGCTGGTAGTCAAGCAAGATCCTAAGAGCTCTATCAATACGTATACTCACATATTAAGATAGAAAAACCAAGTAGCATACTACCATGTTTAGCAAGACTGTTATATACATGTGAATATCCCAAGCTTCCATTAAGTAATATACAAACTAGTATGATACAATAATGGCCCCTAGGGCATACACTAACAATCTCCCACTTGCACTAGGGCCATGTACTGGCATATCGAAGACCGTTGATCTCGAGTAGCCTCTCGAACTGAATCTGAGGTAGGGCCTTTGTGAATGGATCAGCAATGTTCTCTTCAGAAGCAAATCTCCCACTTGCACTAGGGCAGTTATGCTCGCACGTCCCGAGGAGGAGATCTTCGTCGCCGAAAGTGATGTCAGCAGTGTGCACTTCTTCCAGCTCGTCCTTCATCTTTTCTTCGGCGAGGAAAGCTTGAAACTGGTCAGGCTCTTATAGTGCCTTGATCAGAGAATCTCTCGCCTCTTTCGATAGCAAGAGGGCATCGAGAATGTTCAGCTGCGCGGGTATCTTCCTCAAGTGCGCCAGAACGTTATAATCCACATTGTTTTTCTTAGGCGGGTCCTTGGCTGCAAGCTCTTTGACGGCTTGATCATCGAGGGCGATATCTTCAGGGACTTTTTCTTTCCCTTTATCTTTTCTATTCGATCCACTGTTAGCAGGTCCAAGATTCTTTTCTGGCAATGTACGATTGCGCAGCTAAATGTTTTCACAGGTCTTCATTTCTACCGTCTCGGAGGTGGGTTCTTTGAAGAGAGGGCAGAGGGCTATTTCTTCTTCCGAATCGCTCCCGAAGGTGAGAACTTGCGATCCCCCGGCGTCAACCATATGACAATTGCCAGCAGTTCTTTTTTGCTCCTCGGTCGTATTTCTTTGCTCCTGACGAGTTTTGCGCTTCATCCGCTTGAAATGTTGCCGGTGAGCAACATATCCCTACCACCAGTTTTTAAAGGCGTTGCACTCTTCGATGGGGTGCACAATCCTTCGATGATATAGACAGTAGTTAGGATGCACATCTCCTTCATTAAGGTGTATCTCATCAGCAGTGTTTCCTTTGGAGGGTGGCAGCTTCATTCCCATCGATATGGCTTTAGCGAACCTTTTCCTCGTCTTGAACCTGCTTTTATTTGCGGCGAATGTGTTTTGATCTGCGGAGAGTGTTTTAACCGTTTCGTCCAGTCGCCGGCGTTTGGCTTTTTCAAATGTGGCCATCTCGCGCTCTCGATCAGCTTTGCTTTTCAGAAGAGCTTCGTTCAGGAATGCCTTAATCATTTCGTCTGATGGTCCTAGAAGTCCCGGCTCATGATCTGTCCCCAGTTTCTTTGCGTCAGGAGCTTCTTCACCGTTTGTTAACGAGTGAGAGATCACATGGCAACTTGCTACATAATCCTCAGGTTCATCTGACGAGTCTTCTCCATTGTCATCATCTTCGTCCTCAAGGATATGGCTGAGAAACTCTTGAAATGTGATCGGGGTCCGCGCCTTCTGGTTATATTCTTCCAGCGCGTCGATATGTTTTTGTAAGTCCGTGCGCTTGTCATTAGGCTTCACGGGCTTTTTGGTCTTCATCTTCTTCTTCGAAGACTTTGACGGCTCAGTATGGGCGCTTTGACTATCATCACCAATTTTTGGAGTTGGGCGCGGCTTCAGCATTCCCTCGATGACCTCGGGTTCCAGTGGATTTTTCCACTTGATCGCCGGGCATGTTTGAAGATCCTTCAGCATTCTTTTCGTCTTGGCTGAAAGGACAAACTCCCATGGAGCTTCTTCTACAAAAGAGCATGATGCCCCCGGTTTGTCCGTCCTTTTGAGAGCGTGCGGCTGGGGCGGGTTTACTTTCCAATTCTCGGACAGCACGAATTTGCCCTGTTGGTATTGGTTCTCAATCCACCCTTTGAAGATGAAGCAATCTTCGATTGGATGGCCTATCGCTTGGTGATAGGGGCAATAATTGGGATTATTAGCCTCACCGGGTTGCAATGGGCGTTTTGGAACCGGTAAGTTGATGAGCGTTGTGCGCACCGCCAGCTCGAACAATCTTCTCGTTTTGTCCCGAGGAAACGAATAAGGACGCTTCATTTTCTCATTAAAGAATCGCCGTCACTCGTCTAGGCGATCAGTTAGTTTTGGGCTACTAGGCTACCGTTGAGCATTGGCGACGAAGATCGCTTTCCCTTTCCCTTTTTCATTCCGTGGCTCCGGCTTCGAAGAGGAAGGCCTGTGGTCTATCTGGTCCATTTGGGCCAACTTGTCAATCAAGGCCTGGAAAGTAGTTGGATTGAAAAACATCATGAATTATGAAATGGTCGCTTGAGGGTCGAAGAAGCGCCTGCGGTAGGCATATTCCTGGGTACTCTCGACCCAAGACAAAAATATTGTTAGAATCCAAAACCCAGGCTTAGCATTGCTAAATAAAATGGGACTGAGCCCAAAACAAATGTTCAACATTTTTTTTAAAAAAACTGAATGGACTTAGCCCAAGTTGGCCATAAGTCCTTAATTCAGATTAACTGAGCCCATGTGCTCATAATCCAATTAATTGATCGTAGTCCTAAACTGGACTACGGATCTCCTAATCTACATCGGTTCATGGGTACGTCTCTTCATTCCTCTGATATGTGTCGTTGTAATTCTTCAACGTCTTCAGAGAGGTGACGGGTCCCGGCAACCAACAAATCTTACAGACTATGATGTCTCTAAACATGGACTGTGGGGTCTTTTAAACCCATGAACTATGATGTCCTTAACCTCGGACTGTGGGGTCTTTTAAACCCATGGACTATGATGTCCTTAACCTTGGACCGAAATGTCCTTAAACTAACATTGGACCGTAATGTTCTTAAACTAACGATGGACCGCAATGTCCCTAAACTAAACAATAGAGCCCAAATGCTCTCTTGTTGGATCTAAACGATCCTATTAAGTTGATCTTAGTCTGAAATTAGACTAAAGTATCCTTAGCAAACGTTTAAGTTGATATTAGTTTCAAATGAGACTAACGTATCCTTAAACCCAACGCCAAACCCAAATCTAAGAAGATACGGATTTGGACTAATTCACTCCCTACGGGCGACAACATAAATTAATCTTCGTATACAATCCACGGGCAACCAAAAACAAAACAATCACCCACGACACGAGGTGACCATCTGGAGAAGGAGAAAGTGGTTACCGCAATGTGGTAGCGTAATTAACTGCATGGGCTTGCGCCTGTAGGGAAGAGCGTCCCCACAATCAAAAACCCCTCAAATGAGGGGGAATCTGACGAAGTCTGCTACATCGGCTGCATCCGTTTAAACCTTCGATACATGGTGCCATAAATCAACTAGGCATTTTCGGAGAGGTGGGCGGATAGCACCAAATAGTATCTGCCCCCAAATTCAGGCAAGACAAACCTACGCAGTCTCGTCTCTGTATTCGGAGGAGTACAGATTCTGGCACGCCCGGTGGGAACTCTACTTCGATGGAGCATCTTCCACGAAGAAGCGCAAACAAAGTACCCCCATAATCAAATCCGGGGTAGGCCTCATCTTCATAACTCCACAAAGGGGGATAATGCGCTTCGCCTTCTCCTTGACAGAGCCAAGGACAAACAATGAAGCCGAGTATGAAGCTTTGATAGCAGGTCTTGAGATCACTGTCGACATGGGAATCGAGAACCTCCTCATATACAGAGATTCCCAGCAGGTCGTTAGTCAAGTAAACGGCGACTATCAAACATGCAAGCCAGAGTTGGTAAAGTACGGTGAGAGAGTGCGGCAACCGCTGACTCAAATTCCCTCATACACCCTGGAAAGCATATCGCATGCGGAAAATAGCAAAGCGGATTCATTAGCCAAGCTCTCTAAAGAATTGGCCGACGAGAACCTCGATGACGTGAGGATCGTTGTGCAAAGCCGTCGGGTTCTTGCGCCGGCAGAAATATCTCCGGAATCTTCTAAAAAAATAGGAGCGACCGAGCAAACGACCTTACAAATAAAAGACCAGGAAAAGGCTAAGGATTGGAGAGAAGCCTTTATAGACTACTTCAAATCCCGTCGAACACCTGATGATGCGTCCTCAAGACATCAGCTCATGAAACGAGCTCTATCTTTTCCCTTCGTCAATGATACTCTGTATAAGAGATCATTTGATTCTATGTGGCTAAGATGCCTGGGACCTGAAAAGGCAAGGAGAGTCGTCCAAGAAACTCACGACGGACTCTGCGGTTCTCATCAAGCCGGGCCGAAGATGAAGCTCACGACTCGTCAACGAAGGTTGCTTTCCCTTTGCCCTTTTCATTCCAAGGCTCCGTCTTCGAAGAGGAAGGCCTATGGCCTATCTGGTCCATTTTGGCCAGCTTGTCAATCAAGGCCTGGAAAGTAGTCGGCTTGAAGAACATCATGAACTGGGAGATGGTCGCTTGAGGGTTGAGGGTTCATACGAACATGCCTAGCGCAGGAGCCTCTTCTTTGCGTTGTTCGCATTTCGACCATAGGTTCCGCCATCGTATTGTGTATTGAACCCACGTTTCGCCTGGCCTTATCCTGGCATTGATCAGCGCTGTTATCGGGGTGCGTTCGCTACCACTCGCGAATCTTTGTGTAAACAGTAGCTCCATCTCCGCAAATGTTTTAACAGAGTCGTTAGGTAGCTCCGAATACCATTCAAAGGCAGTTTCTTCTAAGCCGCCGACGAATTGGCGAAGTCACAGTTTATCATCGCCACCAGTGTTGCCGCAAAGAGCCCTGAATTGAGCAACATGCTGATATGGATTCCCCGTCCCTTTTTACACGTGGAATCTAGGGATTGTATATCCCGGCGGGTAACTGATTTGTTCATACCAGCTCGGGTACGGTCGCCCAGTTTTGACGACTTGGCTGGCCGCTTCACTCGCCTGATGAGCTCGTATTTGCTGAGCTATATAGTCATCCAATGCGGCCTTGGAAATGGTTTCTTCCTTGGCTGCTGAAAGAGTCGGAGGAGGATTAGATGTTTCCCCTCTATCGTCTTCAATAATGATCGGAGGGTCTTCAGCCGGAGGGTCCGGCTGTAATATCATTCCTACCATGTCTTGGAAGAGAAGCGCCATTTGTTTTATGTTGGCAGCTTGTTCTGCTGCTTCTCTATCCTTCTTTTCGAGAACTCTGCGTAGGTAGTCAGCGTCAGTTTCTTGTTCGTGATGCTGCTCTGATGATGCCTCCGAGCTTTCTTTTGGCCCGGTAAGTGCGGCCATTGCAGTCATCATCTCCTGAAGCTTCTGTTGTTGCTCCTGGGCTTTCATCACGGAGTGGGTGAGCGGTCGGTGACCCGTCGAAGCACGGCTTTCCTCCTTTCCAGAAGCCATATAAACAGTGTGCACCACGATGCCACCAGACTTGGGGTGTTTGTGCTCAGCGTGTTTACGGTTCTCCAGGTTCACAGGGGCTTTTTGCGGCCTCCTTTTCTTTTGAGTGGTTGAAGTTGAGGGGGCCGTTGTGGTGGGCACCCAAGTAGCTGTTGCTTTTTGTGGTTTGACGGAGTAATCCTTCTCTTGCCAAACCTTCATCTTTTTCTGTCGGCGGAGATAGTCTTGATCAATCACCGACTCCGGGGCCTATCGCCAGACCTTGTAAATTTTAGAGGACAGCTGTTGAGGGGGCTGCTCCAGCTTCACCTTTGGGGCATTCTCCACAGGTGGAGGAGTTCTTTTCAGTATCGCAGTAGGAGAGTTTCTGCACACCTTGTTCAGCAATTCAAAGCTGTTCCCGGTTGGAACAGCAGTATTGATCCCCACCGTTGGAGCTGGCGGAGTTATCCCAGAGGGGGAGTTGCCCCCAGCCTTCCTCACTCGGAGCCAGTGGCGACGTCGAGCGTGTCTTGCGGATGGAGTTGGTTTAGTCGTAGGGGTGACCTCTGTTGTTGGATAAGCTTCTTCATGCCACCTCTGGGCAGCTTTGATGACCTCGCCTGGAGCAGCAACCGGAATGGTCAGCCTTGTAAAAACTGACTTCTTGGAAGGAGGAGCCTTTCCAATGATTTTGTCCGCTTGAGCCGGGATAGCTATCCGCTTTGGGATGGCAACTTCGGGTATCGCGAGTTTGCAGACGTTCTGGCCCAGTCTGTTGAAAACTGAGGTATTGAAGGTGGGCGACCCGTTGAGATGGGTCGCGGTAGTGGTAAGCCGATCAAAGACCGACTTCCTTGGGGCTTCTTGCAGTGTCATTGAGGAATTGAAGCTCATCAGTGGGAGCATGGTCCCGAAGAATAGTCCAACGGTGGCTTGAGTTACCTGCTCCACTGGCATCCTAAAAAGAGAGGCCGCTTGGGGCCCATAAGTCACTCCTCCAGCAAGGACGGAGCGAGAGTTGCGGTTACAGTTGTAGGCAGTGCAGTTTGAAGCCATTGGTCTTCTGTTCTCTGCACGGAGCAAGACACCAAATCTAAGTACCTTGAATCCACAGACAACCACAGCAAACCGCGATTCGTTCGCGAACACGACACATGAAATGTGGAGTGGAAAGAGGAAAAGGTCCCACCGGGCGTGCCAGAATCTGTTCCCCTCCGAACGGCGGCCGAGACATGGACGTCTTGCCTGAGATTCGAGTCAGATGCCAATTGGTGCTATCCGTCTACCTCTCCGAAGATGCCAAGTTGATTTATGGCACCGTGTATCGAAGGTTTAAACGGATGCGGCCGATGTAGCAGACTTCGTCAGATTCCCCCTCGTTTGAGGGGGTTTTGATTGTGGGGACGCTCTTCCCTGCAGACGCAAGCCCCTGCAGTTAATTACGCTA
Organism: Agapanthus africanus; assembly: GCA_030015575.1. Lineage (NCBI taxonomy): Eukaryota > Viridiplantae > Streptophyta > Magnoliopsida > Asparagales > Amaryllidaceae > Agapanthus > Agapanthus africanus. The sequence goes on from CM057338.1 coordinate 985,375,659, forward strand.
CTGCATCGCGGTAACAACTTTCTCCTTCTCCAGGTGGTCACTTCGTGTCGTAGGTGTTTGTTTTGTTTGTGGTTGCCCGTGGATTGTATACGGAGACTAATTTATGTTGTCGCCCGTAGGACGTGGATTAGTCCAAATCCGTATTTTCTTAGATTTGTGTTTGGGGTTGGGTTTAAGGATACGTTAGCCATATTTGAGACTAAGATCAACTCAAACGTTTGTTAAGGATACGTTAGTCCAGTTTGAGACTAAGATCAACTTAACGGGATCGTTTAGATCCGACGAAAGAGCGTTTGGGCTCTATTGTTCCAGTTTAGGGACGTAGTGGTCCATTGCATGTATGGCCATCGGGACCCGTCACCTCTCTGATGACGTTGAAGGATTACAACGACGGATGTCAGAGGAGTTCAGAGATATACCCTTGAACCAAAGTTGATTGGGGGATCTATAGTCCAATTTGGGACTAAAATCTGTTTGAAGGTTTAAGGATACGTTAGCCATATTTGAGGCTAAGATCGACTTAAAGGGGATCGTTTAGATCCGAAAAAAGAGCATTTGGGGCTCTATTGTTCCAGTTTAGGGACATGGTGGCCCATTGCCAGTTTAGGGACATGGGGGTCCATTGCCAGTTTTGGGGATGGATATTAGTTTAAGGACGCATAAGTCCATGAGTTTAAGGACCCCATAGTCCATATAGATGTGTTTAAGGACGCATTAGTCCATTAGTTTAGGGACGCATAAGTCCATGGGTTTAAGGACCCCACAGTCCGTATGCGTGTGTTTAAGGACGTATTAGTCCATTAGTTTAAGGACGCATAAGTCCATGGGTTTGAGGACCCCACAGTCCGTATTTTGGGTTTAAGGACGCATAAGTCCATGAGTTTAAGGACCCCACAGTCCGTATGGATGTGTGGTTGTCGGGACCCGTCACCTCTCTGACGTCGTTGAAGGATTACAACGATAGGTGTCAGAGGAGTTCAGAGATGTACCCTTGAACCGGATGTAAATTGATTTAAGAGAGCGGTCTTGCTCAGTCAATTTAATTTGAGGACTTACGGCCATGATTGGGCTAAGTCCAGTTGAGAATATTCAACGTTTTTATCTTTGGCCTATTAGGCCTGTTCTAGGGCTTTGCCCCTGTTTAATAATGCACTGCATTTTCTTTTGGCCTGCTAGGCCTTTTTTATTTGGGCTCTGTCCCTTTTAAATGATGCACAGCATCTGTTTTTGTTTGGGCTCTGCCCTTTTTAAAATAATGCATTGCATTTTATTAGGCCTGTTAGGCCTTTTTTAATTGGGCTTGGCCCTTCTGTAAATAATACGGTGCATTAATCAAACTGACAGTGGCCATGTGGCCTGTCAGGCGCTTTGCGCCAATTATTGAGCGCAAGCGCATGTGGAGGTGACACGTGTCACGCTCGGGTGAGCGCAAGCGCAGTGCGCTGCGCTGTTGCGCTGCTGACACGTGGCGCGCTCTGGTGAGTTGCGCCAATTTCAGAGAGCAATGCTCTATCTTAAAAGTGCAAGTTGTTATGGTGCTGACACGTGGCGCTCTCTGGTGGCTTGGGCCAATTCAGAGAGAACAACAGTGCAGATTTGCAAGTGCAAGGCACTGTTTTAATTATCTTGATCCAATTTTGGATTCAAGAAAAGAATCTTTAAGATTCCAGAACCAATGGTTCATAAAAAAAGGCAATGCCTTTGATATTATTTATTATTTTTTTTATTGAAGATCCTTGATCTTGTTCTTAGATCAATGATCTATTCGGAAGAAATTCTTCTTTTTTATTCAAAGGTTTTACCTTCTTTTTTTTCTTCTTGATTTCTTCTCAAAATTCTTTTGATTTCTCTCTCTGTTCATGTCTCTGTTTTTCTCTCTGTGTGTTCTCTCTCTCTATTGTGTTCTTTTAGACCTTGGGTCTAGGGGCCCTTTTATAGTGCCAATTAGTTTGTTAAATTGGTTAGAGAGATCTTTTTCTGAGTGATTTGGGGATTTTTCCCCACCATTGGATCTTTGATCCAAGGGCTTCTGTTTTACAGAAGACAATCTTCTTGTTTTAACAAGAACAGAAGGATCTTACTGGAATTTTAATTCTGTTTGGCGCAAACGCACCAGCGCTTGACACGTGTCGCGCCGCGCAACTGCGCTCGTGCAACTGCGCTGACACGTGTCGCGCATCGCGGAGCGCGGCGCAACTGCGCTGACACGTGTAGCGCAGCGCAGAGCGCAAGTCAGCTGAAACGTTGCTTCTTTTATAGAGCCTTGCTCTGATTGAGTGCGCTGTCTTGGGTGCTGCGCTCCCTACGCTGGCATGTCTGATTTTGACACGTGGCGCTCTGCGCGCAGCGCAGGGGATCTGAAGCGTTGCTTCATTTATTTTAATTTTAATTTTCACTTTAATTTTCAAAACAGAGCTTTGCTCTGATTGGGGGAAACAGAAGCGTTGCTTCGTTTCCCGTCTTGGAATTTGAACAGAGCTTTGCTCTGATTGGGGTAAACAAATGCCCCCCACCGTTGCGCTTACGTGGCCTCCTAACGTGAGCGCAGCGGTGACAGAATTCCAACCGTCGCGGCAACTCTTGGAAGTTGAAAGGGTTCTCAATACCTATAAATAGGACCTTTGGCCCTTCAACAGAAGATTATCCTCCTCAAGATTTTTACTTTCAGAAACTCAGAGCCCTGCTCTTTTGTTTAAGCACTTCTAAAAGTTCAAACTTTAGAGAATTTTAGGTAAAAAATTAATTTGGATTAAATTAAATCAATTTTAAGAGCCTTGCTCTCAATTGATCCCTGATCTAAAGAAGACCCATTTAGGATTTCACTTAGCAGAGCTTTGCTCTAAAGGGGTCTAAAGAGGACTAAGGAGAACCCTATTAGGGTTCCATTAATAGAGCTCTGCTCTTTAAAAGATTTTCCTTGTATTTTCTCATTTCATCAATGGAGCTTTGCTCCTTTCAAATCATACAAAAGAACTCTTAGGAGTTTTTCATGGATCTTGGAGTTTAAAAATGGCATTTTATTCCTCGATGCATTATATCGTTTTGCTTATTCAGTCTTTCTGATAATTTTGTTGATTCTCTTTCACAGAAACAATGGACGCCCACATGTACGATCTTGACGAGATCATCTTTTACGGGGACATCCGCCGACTTGGCCGTTCTCAAAATCGGGAGTTCACAAACGCGGAGTGTGCTGAAATCATGAGCCGCTTCGACGCATATAACGGTCAACTGCTTCCCCGACGTTCCTCCCTCCTGAAGCTTATCGTGGGAGCCATCTGGGAAGCGCTTCCCCTATTCTGTTCCGGTGTACCGCTTAGGGCGTTGGATGCCGCCGAGGATAAGGTGCACTCGGTGTACCTGATGAACTTAATCTCGAAGAGACGGCGAGACAATCTTGTCGATCTCTTGCACCAGGCCTTTCAACAGTCCGCCATTCTTGCTGCCTACCGGAGGGTGGAGGACATCAGCGGGGATCCCGACGCCCGTGCTCGTGAAAGGAAGCACACCAGGATGGTTCACCAAGCTTGGAAAGTTGTGGACAAGGTCACTTTCGAGTTCCTCAATCCCTGTCCAGGATCTGAGGTTTTGCCATTGTAATCATTTGGACAATGTCTTTGTTTATTTCTTTATAATTGTAAGAACCCTTTGCAATATGAATGGAAAATTTCTATTTCAGCTTGTCTTATTTCTCGTTCTGAGTCTTTTGCACATGCATGAATGAATGTGTCTCAAATGCTTGATCAAATGCACATCGGATGTTCTTTCTGTCACTTTCTTCTTTCTTTTATTATCAGTATGCTGCTTTAGTAAATATGGTTGACGGATGATAGAGCGAGCATCATGTATTGGCTTCTTCAAGAAGCGGTGATGGCTTAGGCCGCAGGTTCAGATCTGCTACCTAAGACTTTTCAACTTTATGAGCCGTGAGGGTCCCACAAAGGCTTTTCCCTACGGATCGAGAGGATCTCGTAGGTGTATTTCCTCCTTAGGAATTATGAGGATTCCTAAGTGCGTTTTCTCTTATAAGTCGTAAGAATCCTATAAGAGAATTTTTCCCTCTTATGAGTCGAGAGGACCCATAAGCGGTTGTTTCCCTCCTTGTCGAGATTCGACTTTGGAGAGTGTGACCCATGAATAGTGTGCAAGAGTCCGTTTTGGGACGACTTGCAGGGCCCCAATGCTTAGGAAACAGGTTTTTTAATCCCCACTGCCTAAGGCTTTTCCTCACGAGTCGAGACGAACCGAGCATTTCTCGCAAAGACACTAATTTCCTCACGAGTCGAGACGAATCGAGCATTTCTCGCAAGAATATCCTAACGTCACAGTTAACCTCTGCTCTTTACGACAGAGGTCCGTTAGGGTCTGTGGTACTTAGGGTTTTGGCCGTCGTACCGTCGCGTTGGCTGATATATTCCTCGATATGCAATCTTGCTGTTCGAGTAGCCTTGTGATTGTCGTGTCTCTGATCCCTTCGGGGGCTGGACAAGACGTCTTCAAGTAATCTTCCAGGTTGTATTACCGTCGAAAGAGCAAGCGTAAGGATATTCCATGTCACTTTTTACTTGAGGTTAGGCTCATTTTAGAGAGCCCCGATGAGTCATAACCACTCCGCGCTGGTGTGGGATGATCTCCGATAGTCTTTCAGGCTTTATATGACTTTTCGTCAAGACCCTGAAGCTAGGAATTTGGCCTTTGCTTCCTTTGCTGGCATTGCGTCCTCTATATCGAGACGAATGTCGCGGTTGTCTCTAGGTTGTTGGTGAACCGTCGAGGTTTGGAACTAGGGACTTTGCCGTGGCTCCGCTGTTTGATGATGTTACGTCTGCTGTGTCGAGATGAACGTCGAGGTAGTGACCATTCCGCACTGGTGTGAGATGATCTCCGGTTGTCTTTCAGGCTTTATATGACTTGCCGTTAAGACCTTGAAGCTAGAAATTTGGCCTTTGCTTCGTTTGCTGGCATTGCGTCCTCTATATAGAGACGAATGTCGCGGTTGTCTCTAGGTTGTTGGTGAACCGTCAAGATTTGGAACTAGAGACTTTGTTGTGGTTCCGCTGTTTGATTGTCGTGTCTGAATCCTGTTGGAGGAAGAACGCTGAGGTGACATCTCGTCTGCTGTATCAAGACGAACGTCGAGGTGGTGACCATTCCGCACTGGTGCAAGATGATCTCTGATTGTCTTTCCGGCTTTATATGACTTGCCGTTAAGACCCTGAAGCTAGGAATTTGGCCTTCGCTTCGCTTGCTGGTATTGCGTCCTCTATATCGAGATGAATGTCGCGGTTATGTCTAGGTTGTTGGTGAACCGTAGAGGTTTGGAACTAGGGACTTTGCCGTGGCTCCGCTGTTTGATGATGTTTCGTCTGCTGTGTCGAGACGAACGTCGAGGTGGTGACCATTTCGCACTGGAGTGAGATGATCTCCGGTTGTCTTTCAGGCTTTATATGACTTGCCGTTAAGACTCTGAAGCTAGGTATTTGGCCTTCGCTTCGTTTGTTTTGTCATATCCAAATCCTGTTGGAGGAAGGACATTGTTGTTGACATTGCGTCAGCTGTAACGAGACGAATGCTGAGGTGGAGCTGGGATTTTGCCGTCACTCCGCTTTACTGACCATGCGGTCTTTTGTTGACGCTGCATCTACATCCTGCTGGACTGCGAAGGAACGCCGTTGTTGACATTGCGTCTGCTGTAACGAGACGAATACTGAGGTGGAGTTGGGATTTTGCCGTCACTCCGCTTTGCTGACCATGTGGTCTTTCGTTGACGTTGCATCTGTATCCTGCTGGACTGCGAAGGAACGCCGTTGTTGATTCTTAGGCTGTAGATATTGCCATTAAGATTTGGAACTAGGGACTATGCTGTAGCTCCGTTTCGTTGCGTCTCTGAGGTCAGTTGTTGACGTCACGTATGCATCTGGTTGGAGTGAGGAGAAACGCCGTTGGTGATCTCTAAGTTGTCGATGTTGACGTCGAGACCCTGAAGCTAAGGATCTTCATTTGCTTCGTTTGTTGATATTGTGTCTGCAATATTGCGACAAATGTCAAGGTTGTCTCTAGGTTGTCTATGAACCGTCGAGATTTGGCTTCGCTTTCTGGTGGAGCCTGTTGGGAAGGTATGGTTCCCTCTTTGTTTGTGCCCTTGGATTGTATACAGGGATCGATGTGATCTCACCTGTAAGGCAAAAGTTTCATTCATTTTCATATTATTATTTTATTTCCGCGATGCTCTATCATTTCAGCTTTTATATCGCGAAGGTCGCGATTGCCCAATCATTTCGGCTTTTTTTCGCGGTGCCCAATCATTTCGGCTATTTATTTTATTTTCACTCGCTGCTTTTTATTGCAAGTTGCCCAATCATTTCGGCTATTTATTTTATTTTTGCTTGCTGCTTTTTATTGCGAGTTGCCCAATCATTTCGACTGTTTTTGTATGCATATATTTTTACATGCTGATTTTGTTACAAGTTGCCCCATCATTTCGGCTATTTCGTATGCATGTATGGCTCGCTGATTTTTTTTATCGCGAGTGTGGAACTTGAAATCTGACGCCAATCTCAGCATCAGCATCGCTACAACTGGAATATTTCCAGGAGCGAATCATCATTTGCTGTGAAAGGGCTTGGAATTTGATATCGGTTTTAGGCATCAGTATCGCTACAACTGGGATATTGCCAGGAGCGAATCATCATTTGCTTCTGTCGATGTCAAACAAAGGTGGCTTAGTAAACAGGGTTAGGATTCTGTCGACTAAGGCTTTTGACTTCATGAGCCGTAAGGGCCTCACAAAGGTATTTCTCCCTACAAGTCGTGAGGATCTTGTAGGTGTGTTTTCTCCTTAGGAACCGTGAGGATTCCAAAGTGTATGTTCCCCTGTAAGTCGTAAGGATCTTACAACAGGGTTTTCTCCTTATAAGTCGAGAGGACCTACAAGTGTTTGTTCACCGTGTGAGCATATCCCTAGTCGCTGGTGGGACTCTATTAGGGAAATGTTCATTCGCGTCCGTGGATTGTATACAAGGGTCAATACTGAACCGCTTGTAGGGCAGTATCGGAGGGTTATGGGAGTTGCTTAAGAACAGGTTCAGATCTCTATAACTTAAGACTTTCAAATCTTATGAGCCGTGAGGGTCCCATAAGAGGATTCTCCTTACGAGTCGTGAGGATCTCGCAAGTGTGATTTCTCCTTAGGAGTCGTGGGGACCCCTAAGTGTGTTGCTCCTTTGTGAGTCGTAAGGATCTCACGCAGATGGTTTCTCCTTACAAAGTCGAGAGGACCTTGCAAGTGTCTTTTAACGAGATTGCGCCCTTTCGGGTTTTCACAAAACTCGCCGGTAGCCCTGCTGTTTTTACTCACGGTGCCCTTTCAGGTTTTCATCCGTGCCCATTTTGTTTATGGACATATCGGTTTTTTTTTGTTTTTTTTTAACGAGTCTGCGCCCTTTCGGGTTTTCACAAACATCGCCGGTAGTCCTGCTGTTTTTACTCACGGCGCCCTTTCGGGTTTTCATCCGTGCCCATCTCGCTTGTGGAGGTACCATTTATATATATATATATATATATATATATATATATATATATATATAAACTACCACGTCAGCCTGAAGATGCCGCGGGTTGGTAGTAGTTTAACGACGTCTCGGTCATCAGCCAGTTTTAGGACATAGTGGTCCATCATTAGTTTAACGACATTTCGGTCTTCAGCCAGTTTTTATTACATAGTGGTCCATCATTAGTTTAAGGACGTTTCGGTCCGTCATTAGTTTAAGGACGTTTCGGTCCGTCGTTGCCATATTTGAGGCGAGTTTCTAGTTTACGGACTTTTTGGTCCATGAGGCTTTCTCAATGAAAGAGCACGATGCCCCCGGCATGTCCATTTTTTTCGGAGCATGTGGTTGTGGCGGGCTCACCTTCCAATTTTCGGACAACGCGAATGTTGGAGATAGTGCCCTCAGAGTCAATTATTAGGTCACAGGTACGTGATTGCAATGATTGATGGAGGACCTATCCCGGTAGGACAGTCTTACTCGAGATGATAATATGCTATCTGGTTTACCTTTATCATCGTGTACTGCTTTAGGTGACCTTACAGGTCGCTATTACACATTGGTAGAGCCCCTAGGATTCTTGCTTGACCACCAGCAGTATGAGGGCGATCATATACGTGGGAGCTGGCAGTCTATAAGCATATCCTTAAATGGTCCCTAGTCGTGAGAGTTTCGAGACAGGGCATCGATACTCCAGAGTAGACTAGTGTATACAGTCGAGACCCCGACGAGGGGCGGTGGCCGGTCTCACAAGCCACTGGTGTCAGTTGGTTCACCTAAGATGTATACAGGTGCTCATTGGGTTATGAGTACACCGGACAGGACTCGCCGGGAACATGCTAGTTGGTCATATACCAGACGTTAGATGGCAGTTCCCTGGTGACATGTGTACAGGTTAGTTCATCGACCTGGGGATCGTCATTTGTCATGTGTGAGTTCCCACTGTACTTTGATTACTACCCTACCACGGCTCAAAGGAGTCGTGCAAACAGGTTTTAGTTGGGTACAGTCCCGAGCCACATGGAGGCAGTGAGCGTATCTTCAGGGGTTCGTCTTTCCCGGTATTGGGGGTGGGGTCGCGCTGTGTCTAGGAGAGCCATTACACGAAGCCCTCGGCCGAGGCAAGGAGATTTACTGGTAGGTATTCCAGTAGTATCTCAGGGTGTTCTGGGCTACACTCCGACACGACTTGTACCGCTTTTGGGGGTCTGACTTTTACCAACCCCCTAGGCCGGCCATGCGATACTCATAGACGAACGGACCGGACTGTACGGATATTGTCACTGACAGGCTCAGTAGGGTTGTCAGGCTGGGTTCGCTCACAGACGTCCCTTTTAGTCAATACCTGGTAGCCCGTTACGTATTGGCTTATACCTCTGACGTGTTAGTGGTTAAATCCACAACCAAGGTGTTGACGAGTCTTTAGAGTCCCCCACATTCAGTTACTCAGCTTTCGGGCGAAAGGTTGTAGAGGCCGTATGGAGATATGGCAAGGTCCGATCAGATACGTGCGGTATTGCACGGATCAGGATCGAACAGTTTGTACTACAGGCCGTATGGATATATCGCAGGGTTCGATCAGATACGTGCGGTATTGCACGGATCAGGATCGAACGGAAAATACTAGCCGGCTTTGGTTTAAGCCGGATCCTAGTATAGTACAGTGTAGATTTTGTCTCATTGCAGTTGTATTTCGGTCGGAATACAGATGCGGGTGCGTATGCACAGTATCGGGGTTTTCCTGTAATTTATTATGGGACCAGTTTTCTGGAGTTGCCAGTTTGCTTTCCGTTTCGGCCGATTTCCTTTGTATCGTTCATTGGCCGAAGATTGGTGGAGGAGGGCTTATTTGCATTGTTGCAAATAAGTATTTGTGGAGGGGGTCTTTGCATATTGTTTTATCATGACAACTCTTCTTTGACCTTTTGACTTCATGATGGTTCATGATGGGTGGACCATACCTTGACTTTGTGTTGATGATGGGAGATGATTTGGTTGTTGAGTGTTGGTGTTTCTTGGTAATCATATTCTTTCATGATCACATTTGATTCCTCTCTCTCTCTTGCATTATGAGGTTGATTATCTTTTGATACACTCCCTCACTCACTCTAATTCTCTCCACCACAATGTCATGGCCGGCCACTCTCATTGTGGGGGCTGTCCAAATTTCTTGGGGTGGGATTTTTGTTCTTCTAGCTTTGTTAAATCCCACATGTTTCATCTCCACAAGCTCATATCATTTCCTCCACCAACAAGGCAATTCCACAACCCCAAATGAGACTTGCTCACTAGACATTCTACAGCAAACCTTGGGCACGTCGACTAGCCAGCTTCGTGCCCGAGTTGCCTCGGCATTGAGGTGGGAGCCCGTAAAAGAAGTAGGCGATGTGGTGCACTTCCGGCGACGAGGTGGAGACCGGAGCTTCCGCAGGAGATCGGGACGACGACGAGAAGACCGGAGGACTTGGATCAGTCGGTATATCTCTCTTCCCCATCTTGTAGTTAGCTAGGACTAGTTAATGGTTCGATCCGGGTATTAGTGCGCGGCGGTTTGCCAGTTCAAGAAAAATTTAAGTTTATCACCGCTTCCGCATTTGGCCGTCGGATTGACGGCCGGGGCGCCGCCGTGCACTTACAGTGGTATCAGAGCCTCGCCATTAACTTAGTCTAGCTTTGTTTAATGTGTTTGCATTTTTGATCGAGCAAAAATTCCAAAATCCGCATTTTCAATAGCATCAGTTTTCTGTTGAAATTTTTTGGAGTCGAAATTTTTTTCAGGTTACAGAAAAGTGATCTACTAGAAAAAATAAGAATTCTGTGAAAATTCGATGCAATAACTCCACTGTAGGAGCGCGGAACCGCGGCCAAACACCCCTTTGGGCCGCGGTTCCGCCGCACTATTTTGGGTTCCCTGCACCAAATTTCTACAGTATCTTTCTGGGGTGAAAATTGGGGTTTTGGAATAATAACATTGGGCCCAGAATTTCTTGATCTGCTACAGTAATGCTTGGGGGCCCACTTGTTAAAATTTGATCGATCGGATATTTTAAACACATTATTTCACAGTATTTATATTATATCTGCGACCGTGAATGTCACTTGATCGGTAAATCCGGTCTAACTGCTATAGCCCGGTTAGACGGATTTGCGAACGTGACTTTCACGTTGATGTTCTATGTATTGCTGTGATGTTGTGGATCGGTCGTGGGGGATAGCCTGGATGCAATGCTAGTACAGTTGTGGTTGTATTATGTACATTTGATATTGCGGGGCGAGCGTCCGACATGTGGACTGCCGTCACTGCCTGTTTGTATTATTATTTTGGGGCACGGCCAGGTTGCGGTCGATGTACCCGTTGTATGTATATTTTACTTTCTGTACTAGGATTACCCCGCGGAGGGGTGCACGGATAGCCGGGTTCTAGAGGGAAACAAGCTCGCATCTCATGGCATTGAGATGGAGGGGGCTTCACTCTAGAATTGGCGGGCTATTCGCCGCACTCGTAGGGGGTACAGGTTGACCCAGGAGGGGTGCCCAAGTTACCGGATTCCATGAAGTGCTGGGTGGTCCATTCACAGTGCTGAAGGGGGCTGCCTCGCTTCAGGTTTTGACGGGTAACTTGCCGCGCCCGTAGGGGTCTAGGATTTCATTGCACAGGCTATCCACACGACCAGGGGAACGTCGGATTTCAGTAGTGGCTCTGTGAAACCCGGGGATCCCAGATATCCGTATTGTTTCTGTGATACTGTACATTTCTGTGATGTTGCATTTTTATCACGCCTTGAGCGAATATAATATATTGGTATATATATTAGTAGATGTTGTATATGTTTTGCATCCGCGCTAGTCCAGTCCCCGCTCTGTCGTTAGTTAGCTAACCTAACGGGTAATGACGGGACCCAGTGGCGAATGCGGATGGCATATACGTACATCAGTATATTTTCGTTCTTTTTGGTGTGATCAATTGATGGGACTGCGTTGATTCGGATCAATGCAAGTTAAAAACAAACCTAATCTGATGTTGTTGGAACACTTTTCAAAAAGCTGTTATTGCAAGGACGTTCTCTTTTGTTTTGCATCGTGATATTCAGTTGGAATATCCTGCTCCACAGTCGACGAGGCAAGGGCCGAGATCCCTTCACCGGGAGTGACCCCTTGGACAAAAAGTTTGCGTCAGGGCATTAACTTCACTATAGCCGATTACTTTTGCTTTGCATCGTGGTATTCAGTTGGAATATTCTGCACCTCATTCTACGGGGAAAGAGCCGAGATCCCTTCACCGGGAGTGACCTCTTTAGCGAAGGTTTTCGTCACTATATTTTTAAAAGCTATCAGTTCCTTCAACGATATCAAGTTCTTTACGTTAAAGGTTTTCGCCAGAAACCATTCGTAGCCCTCCGTCGTTTCAGACGGGTAGCACGTAGTATTCATGCTATGTTTGTTGGCCTTCGTCAAGGCATAGTGTATGGTAGCTGCTTGTTGCCTTTCTGTAGCATAGATAGATGCGTTGGTTTGGGACAGTCGTATAGCCTTGTTGGCCTTCGTCAAGGGCTTGTGCGGGTGGGTTCAAATTAACCTGGATAATGACGGGTAGAACTTGACATGTGACTTATGATTTGTTGACCTTCGCCAAGGTCATAAGAGCATGGGGCAAAAATCCACATCGGGAGTTTCAAAAGAACTGAAACTTGCCAGATATGCGCATACCTTCTGGAGTGTGATAGCGTGAGCGGATTCCGTCACGTGATCATGCGATGATAGTTGGATCCCGATTCCCACTGATGAGTTAGTTTACTTCTCGGGTGACCCCGACTAATTCTTCTTTCAGGTTTGGAGGAGAATTTGAGGTACAGTGGGAGGTTTCCAGATTAGATAAATTGGTAACCATTCTGATCTAGGTTAGAGTGCATGCTGAGTGTTTTTTTTCTCTCTCTCTTTGGCAGCGACCATTGACCCGACCCTAAGACTACGACTCAGTGACCAAATTAACCGAGCCTTCTTAAACACTGGCTTTTGGATTGTCAGAGTTGCAAACCTCATTGCCACTCCTACTTTTACCCTTTTCTCCAGGACACCCCGTATTACTACGAACGTCCACTTCCATTGGACAAAACCATCGTATGGTTAGATACGAACTCGAAAGAATTTATTCGAGGATGGTTTCAGGTTCTGGAGAAAACGGATAGGATTGTTCAGTTGTCTTTTCCTTTTACCTTCTCTCAGGTTGCGAGTGCTCCTTGGTTTAGGAGATAGTACACCTATTACGCAAATTGGATAGTCTTCTTCCAAACCTTAGGCTGGTGCCGACCGGTAGGGAATGAAGAAAACCAATTAGCATAACGATGGTGTGCAGAAGCTATTAAGTTGAGACAAAGCAAGGGATTAGTAAGAGGGAAAAGTAAATTGCGACTGATATTCACAACCAAACCAAGTATTTCTTCGCCAATCCCAAAATCACCTTTGTATTTCTCCAGGACACTCCGTATCACTACGAAGATCCACAGTTTATTGGATATTCCATCGTATAGTTATATACGAACTCGAAAGGAACTTGTTCCAGTTCGGGGATGGATTCTGGTTCAGGAGAAATAAGAATAAGGTTCATTCGGTTGTCTTTTATCTTCACCTTCTCTCACATTGCGAGTGATCCTAGGATTAGGACAGTACACCCTTTATGCTTATTGGATAGTCTTCTTCCAAACCATAGGCTGGTGCCGAACGGTAGGGAAGGGAGAAAACCATTTGGCCTAAGGGGTGTGCAGAAGGTAATGACTAAAGACATATGAAGGGATTTGGAGAGGTGGCAAAGAGATATACGGTTACAGTCGTGAATATGGAAGAGGTATTACTAGGAATACCGGGATACCCCATCGAAACATTTCAATGTTTCAGTCTCACTGTGTACTGTTAAAGGAAAACTGATTTCCCGATTAGATACTTACTCCAGGGTATGTATTTACCAGTTACGATTCTCACATCTGTATGGTTTTACAGATGATGAGTGGGAGTTAGTTATTGGGAATTGGGTGATCATCCTCATTATATCGGGATTCGTTGTAATCGGTGATATTTGAGGAAGTCACCTGGGTTGTTTGCCGGACGGCAAATATTTGGTTTTGAATATCCTCTGTTATGCACCAATTTCAAATTGATATATCTGTAAGTCTATTTTCGTAGAGTGAGATATACCTTTTGAAATTATGTCTACGACATTTACCTATATCAGTGGATGGTTAGGTAAGGAGCATTAAACAGCGGTGTAATTCTTCTTAACCATAAGTACAGTTTTCAACCTACGACACACAGTGAATGAGTTATCAGACTCAAGGGACTTATACAGAGTATTGTATGTTGTCCAGGGTCCATCAGGACAGAGGGGTTGGTCCTCGTACTATATTCGGTTTACTTATGACTTCTCTAGTTTTTAGACAGGTGTTTCGCGGAAACACAGGGTCTGAATTTTGAGAAGTTATAGGTATTTGAATAAAGTAGAGAACCAGGTATCGCAAGTATCGGGATTCTTCAAAGTGATCGAAGATGTAGATACTTATGTATGGTATTCAGATGATAGTAATGATAAAGAGAACTTGCTTCTCTTTCAGGTTACTCATAATTGGAAGTGTTCCTAAGTTGAGTAACGCTGATCGGCCTCCTTCCATTTAGTTGACATGCACTGGAGACAGCTGCATGATTTGAATCTAGTTCAATGAAATCAGTGCCTCTGGTCCTATATTGGACATAGAACAGTTCGTATCTTAACGATGTTAAGGTACGGGGAGTTGTCCGGTTTATGCTTAAAACCAGACACTGGACAACTCAAGGCACGTTTCTGTAATGGCTGTTTGTGGGTTGACCCAGGCTATGACGAGGGTTGATTTTCTACCATCCGGATGAACAATAGCGATATTGTTCTAGACTCGCCACAGTTTTATTAAAAATGGATTTTTTCATAAAACAGTAGTGGGAGTATGGTAGAACTGGAAGTGATTCCAGAACCGCAAACGATTACTGAAGATTTGATAAGGAACCTAAAGATTCAATCTGGTTTGACATTCCATTGGCCACTCCGCAGATAAAGTGGGTAACTTCAGGCACCCGAGAGGTACTCCGGTAGCTTCAAGGACGGTGACATGGAAGTTCTTGTTTACCCACACTTGCCATTGCTGTTGTTCCAGACTATGAGACCCGGCAGGAGGATGAGTATAGCGTCATTCTAAACTTGCTTTAGAAGTGTACGTTTGTATGACTCTGCCAGAGGGTTGTCGTAGTCAGTTGGAGCAGTGGAAGCATTGGTGGACAGGTAGCTTATGTCTATTTATAGACTAAAGCAGATATAGCGGAGATAGATCATCTATTTCTGACGTGACAGTCATAGGTTTGACTTCATCAGAATAAGGGATGGATCTGTTGAGAAGGTAGTAGGGTGTGATGTCCTGGTATTTGGATGACATACACAGAGTAGGAAGTGATATTCCTATACTACGATCGGTTATACTTTGGTCGTCACACAGTGGTTTCTCCACATGGGACTTGGACATTATATCAGACATACTGGTTACTAGATCTATGGTTTTAGATCTAGATTTGGGTGGCTTCCCAATCTGGGTACTTAGACAGCATTCTAAGAGTATTTAGAATGGACGACTCCATGCATGGTAGTGTACCTGCAGATGTTGGAGTCACCCTCTTTAAAGGTGTCTTACAGACTAAAGGGGAGAGGGATGTGCATGATTGGTAGATCACTTGCTTAGGCAATTGAGTCAATCATGAGATGTCAAGTACCACACCAGATGTTGTTCTTGCACTAGATGCAATAAGTTGACATTGATCCTATCCTAGAGAAACAGTCGGAAACAGTTTTAGAACATAAGTACATGTTCTAGGGATATGATAACGACAGCCTCATTCGGGAGACAGTTATCATTCCAGGCTTCCAAGGTGACCCGGACGACAAGGAGGTTGTCAGAGTTATAGTTTTTCCTTCTGACGAGGGGCAGTATTTTGGACAGGTGGTCCAAGGCAATACTGAGGGAGGCATGGCGCAGGATACTGATTAAGTTCAGTTGACAATACAGTCTAAGAAGTTTGGATTTGGAGTTCATTTATGAGCTATGTCCCATCAGACATCCAGACACATTCTAAGACAGGTATTGCTCATTTCGGGAGATGGCTTTCTCCGCTAACATGAGATATGGAGAGACATAGAAAGAAACAACTAAGCGGATCCACTCACTGAGGCTATTCCTTGAACGCAATAGTTTCACAAACGAGCTTTGTGAGACTGACTGGTAGAGGAGTTGGGTGTTCGGTATCACACGGGCTGTGAGTATGCGACATCGCAATAATTAGCCTTGAGTGCAAGTGGGAGATTGTTGGAGATAGTGCCCTCAGAGTCAATTATTAGGTCACAGGTACGTGATTGCAATGATTGATGGAGGACCTATCGCGGTAGGACAGTCTTACTCGAGATGATAATATGCTATCTGGTTTACCTTTATCATCGTGTACTGCTTTAGGTGACCTTACAGGTCGCTATTACACGTTGGTAGAGCCCCTAGGATTCTTGCTTGACCACCAGCAGTATGAGGGCGATCATATACGTGGGAGCTGGCAGTCTATAAGCATATCCTTAAATGGTCCCTAGTCGTGAGAGTTTCGAGACAGGGCATCGATACTCCAGAGTAGACTAGTGTATACAGTCGAGACCACGACGAGGGGCGGTGGCCGGTCTCACAAGCCACTGGTGTCAGTTGGTTCACCTAAGATGTATACAGGTGCTCATTGGGTTATGAGTACACCGGACAGGACTCGCCGGGAACATACTAGTTGGTCATATATCAAACGTTAGATGGCAGTTCCCTGGTGACATGTGTACAGGTTAGTTCATCGACCTGGGGATCGTCATTTGTCTTGTGTGAGTTCCCACTGTACTTTGATTACTACCCTACCACGGCTCAAAGGAGTCGTGCAAACAGGTTTTAGTTGGGTACAGTCCCGAGCCACATGGAGGCAGTGAGCGTATCTTCAGGGGTTCGTCTCTCCCGGTATTGGGGGTGGGGTCGCGCTGTGTCTAGGAGAGCCATTACACGAAGCCCTTGGCCGAGGCAAGGAGATTTACTGGTAGGTATTCCAGTAGTATCTCAGGGTGTTCTGGGCTACACTCCGACATGACTTGTACCGCTTTTGGGGGTCTGACTTTTACCAACCCCCTAGGCCCGCCATGCGATACTCATAGACGAACGGACCGGACTGTACGGATATTGTCACTGACAGGCTCAGTAGGGTTGTCAGGCTGGGTTCGCTCACAGACGTCCCTTTTAGTCAATACCTGGTAGCCCGTTACGTATTGGCTTATACCTCTGACGTGCTAGTGGTTAAATCCACAACCAAGGTGTTGACGAGTTTTTAGAGTCCCCCACATTCAGTTACTCAGCTTTCGGGCGAAAGGTTGTAGAGGCCGTATGGAGATATGGTAAGGTCCGATCAGATACGTGCGGTATTGCACGGATCAGGATCGGACAGTTTGTACTACAGGCCGTATGGATATATGGCAGGGTTCGATCAGATACGTGCGGTATTGCACGGATCAGGATCGAACGGAAAATACTAGCCGGCTTTGGTTTAAGCCGGATCCTAGTATAGTACAGTGTAGATTTTGTCTCATTGCAGTTGTATTTCGGTCGGAATACAGATGCGGGTGTGTATGCACAGTATCGGGGTTTTCCTGTAATTTATTATGGGACCAGTTTTCTGGAGTTGCCAGTTTGCTTTCCGTTTCGGCCGATTTCCTTTGTATCGTTCATTGGCCGAAGATTGGTGGAGGAGGGCTTATTTGCATTGTTGCAAATAAGTATTTGTGGAGGGGGTCTTTGCATATTGTTTTATCATGACAACTCTTCTTTGACCTTTTGACTTCATGATGGTTCATGATGGGTGGACCATACCTTGACTTTGTGTTGATGATGGGAGATGATTTGGTTGTTGAGTGTTGGTGTTTCTTGGTAATCATGTTCTTTCATGATCACATTTGATTCCTCTCTCTCTCTTGCATTATGAGGTTGATTATCTTTTGATACACTCCCTCACTCACTCTAATTCTCTCCACCACAATGTCATGGCCGGCCACTCTCATTGTGGGGGCTGTCCAAATTTCTTGGGGTGGGATTTTTGTTCTTCTAGCTTTGTTAAATCCCACATGTTTCATCTCCACAAGCTCATATCATTTCCTCCACCAACAAGGCAATTCCACAACCCCAAATGAGACTTGCTCACTAGACATTCTACAGCAAACCTTGGGCACGTCGACTAGCCAGCTTCGTGCCCGAGTTGCCTCGGCATTGAGGTGGGAGCCCGTAAAAGAAGTAGGCGATGTGGTGCACTTCCGGCGACGAGGTGGAGACCGGAGCTTCCGCAGGAGATCGGGACGACGACGAGAAGACCGGAGGACTTGAATCAGTCGGTATATCTCTCTTCCCCATCTTGTAGTTAGCTAGGACTAGTTAATGGTTCGATCCGGGTATTAGTGCGCGGCGGTTTGCCAGTTCAAGAAAAATTTAAGTTTATCACCGCTTCCGCATTTGGCCGTCGGATTGACGGCCGGGGCGTCGCCGTGCACTTACAGCGAACTTGCCCTGTTGGTATTGGTCTTCAACCCAGTTTTTGAAGACGAAGTAATCTTCGATCGGATGACTTACTGCTCGATGGTAGGGGCGGTAATTAGGATCATTGACAACGCCTGGCTGTAGCGGACATTTCGGACTCGGCAGATTGAAGAATCTGTTGCGCACTGCCAGCTCAAATAGTTTCCTTGTTTTATTCTGAGGAAATGAGTAAGGACGTCCCAGTCTCTCCTCGAGGGATGGGCGCCGACGCACGTTGTTTTGGCGAACAACCGGCGTTGAGTTGCTCAGCTGTTGTCGAGCGTTGACGACGAAGGTTGCTTTCCCTTTGCCCTTTTCATTCCAAGGCTCCGTCTTCGAAGAGGAAGGCCTATGGCCCATCTGGTCCATTTGGGCCAGCTTGTCAATCAAGGCCTGGAAAGTAGTCGGCTTGAAGAACATCATGAACTGGAAGATGGTCGCTTGAGGGTTGAGGGTTCATAAGAACATGCCTAGCGCAGGAGCCTCTTCTATGTGCTGTTCGCATTTCGACCATAGGTTCCGCCATCGTGTTGCGTATTGAACCCACGTTTCGCCTGGCCTTATCCTGGCATTGATCAGCGCAGTTATCGGGGTGCATTCGCTAGCACTCGCGAATCTTTGTGTAAACAGTAGCTCCATCTCCGCAAATGTTTTGACAGAGTCGTTAGGTAGCTCCGAATACCATTCAAAGGCTGTTTCTGCTAAGCTGCCGACGAGTTGGCGAAGTAACAGTTTATCATCGCCTCCAGAGTTGCCGCAAAGAGCCCTGAATTGAGCAACATGCTGATGTGGATTCCCCGTCCCTTTGTAAACGTGGAATCTAGGGATTGTATATCCCGGCGGGTAACTGATTTGGTCATACCAGCTCGGGTACGGTTGCCCAGTTTTGACGACTTGGCTGGCCGCTTCACTCGCCTGATGAGCTCGTATTTGCTGAGCTATATAGTCATCCAATGCGGCGTTGGAAATGGTTTCTTCTTTGGCTGCTGAAAGAGTCGGAGGAGGATTAGATGTTTCCCCTCTATCGTCTTCAATAATGATCGGAGGGTCTTCAGCCGGAGGGTCCGGCTGTAACATCATTCCTACAATGTCTTGGAAGAGAAGCGTCATTTGTTTTATGTTGGTAGCTTGTTCTGCTGCTTCTCTATCCTTCTTTTTGAGAACTCTGCGTAGGTAGTCAGCGTCAGTTTCTTGTTCATGACGCTGCTCTGATGATGCCTCCGAGCTTTCTTTTGGCCCGGTAAGTGCGGCCATTGCAGTCATCATCTCCTGAAGCTTCTGTTGTTGCTCCTGGGCTTTCATCACAGATTGGGTGAGCGGTCCGGTGACCCGTCGAAGCACGGCTTTCCTCCTTTCCAGAAGCCATATAAACAGTGTGCACCACGATGCCCCCAGACTTGGGGTGTTTATGCTCAGCGCGTTTACGGTTCTCCATGTTCACAGGGGCTTTTTACGGCCTCCTTTTCTTTTGAGTGGTTCAAGTTGAGGGGGCCGTTATGGTGGGCACCCAAGTAGCTATTGCTTTTTGTGGTTTGACGGAGTAATCCTTCTCTTGACGAACCTTCATCTTTTTCTGTCGGCGGAGATAGTCTTGATCAATCACCGACTACTGGGCCTATCGCCAGACCTTGTAAATTTTAGAGGACAGCTGTTGAGGGGACTGCTCCAGCTTCACATTTGGGGCATTCTCCACAGGTGGAGGAGTTCTTTTCAGTATCGCAGTAGGAGAGTTTCTGCACACCTTGTTCAGCAATTCAAAGCTGTTCCCGGTTGGAACAGCAGCATTGATCCCCACCGTTGGAGCTGGCGGAGTTATCCCAGAGGGGGAGTTGCCCCCAGCCTTCCTCACTCGGCGCCAGTGGCGACGTCGAGCGTGTCTTGCGGATGGAGTTGGTTTAGTCGTAGGGGTGACCTCTGTTGTTGGATAAGCTTCTTCATGCCACCTCTGGGCAGCTTTGATGACCTCACCTGGAGCAGCAACCGGAATGGTCAGCCTTGTAAAAACTGACTTCTTGGAAGGAGGAGCCTTTCCAATGATTTTGTCCGCTTGAGCCGGGATAGCTATCCGCTTTGGGATGGAAGCTTCGGGTATCGCGAGTTTGCAGACGTTCTGGCCCAGTCTGTTGAAAACTGAGGTATTGAAGCTGGGCGACCCGTTGAGATGGGTCGCGGTAGTGGTAAGCCGATCAAAGACCGACTTCCTTGGGGCTTCTTGCAGTGTCATTGAGGCATTGAAGCTCATCAGTGGGAGCATGGTCCCGAAGAATAGTCCAACGGTGGCTTGATTTACCTGCTCCACTGGCATCCTAAAAAAAGAGGCCGCTTGGGGCCCATAAGTCACTCCTCCAGCAAGGACGGAGCGAGAGTTGCAGTTGCAGTTGTAGGCAGTGCAGTTTGAAGTCATTGGTCTTCTATTTTCTGCGCGGAGCAAGACACCAAATCTAAGTACCTTGAATCCACAGACAACCACAGCAAACCGCGATTCGTTCGCGAACACGACACATGAAATGTGGAGTGGAAAGAGGAAAAGGTCCCACCGTGCGTGCCAGAATCTGTTCCCCTCCGAACGGCGGCCGAGACATGGACGTCTTGCCTGAGATTCGGGGCAGATGCCAATTGGTGCTATCCGTCCACCTCTCCGAAGATGCCAAGTTGATTTATGGCACCGTGTATCGAAGGTTTAAACGGATGCGGCCGATGTAGCAGACTTCGTCAGATTCCCCCTCGTTTGAGGGGGTTTTAATTGTGGGAACGCTCTTCCCTGCAGACGCAAGCCCTTGCAGTTAATTACGCTACTGCATCGCGGTAACAACTTTCTTCTTCTCCAGGTGGTCACTTCGTGTCGTAGGTGTTTGTTTTGTTTGTGGTTGCCCGTGGATTGTATACGGAGACTAATTTATGTTGTCGCCCGTAGGACGTGGATTAGTCCAAATCCGTATTTTCTTAGATTTGTGTTTGGGGTTGGGTTTAAGGATACGTTAGCCATATTTGAGACTAAGATCAACTCAAACGTTTGTTAAGGATACGTTAGTCCAGTTTGAGACTAAGATCAACTTAACGGGATCGTTTAGATCCGACGAAAGAGCGTTTGGGCTCTATTGTTCCAGTTTAGGGACGTAGTGGTCCATTGCATGTATGGCCATCGGGACCCGTCACCTCTCTGATGACGTTGAAGGATTACAACGACAGATGTCAGAGGAGTTCAGAGATATACCCTTGAACCAAAGTTGATTGGGGGATCTATAGTCCAATTTGGGACTAAAGTCTGTATGAAGGTTTAAGGATACGTTAGCCATATTTAAGGCTAAGATCGACTTAAACGGGATCGTTTAGATCCGACAAAAGAGCATTTGGGGCTCTATTGTTCCAGTTTAGGGACATGGTGGCCCATTGCCAGTTTAGGGACATGGGGGTCCATTGCCAGTTTTGGGGATGGATATTAGTTTAAGGACGCATAAGTCCATGAGTTTAAGGACCCCATAGTCCATATAGATGTGTTTAAGGACGCATTAGTCCATTAGTTTAAGGACGTATAAGTCCATGAGTTTAAGGACCCCACAGTCCGTATGTGTGTGTTTAAGGACGCATTAGTCCATTAGTTTAAGGACGCATAAGTCCATGGGTTTGAGGACCCCACAGTCCGTATTTTGGGTTTAAGGATGTATAAGTCCATGAGTTTAAGGACCCCACAGTCCGTATGGATGTGTGGTTGTCGGGACCCGTCACCTCTCTGACGTCGTTGAAGGATTACAACGATAGGTGTCAGAGGAGTTCAGAGATGTACCCTTGAACCGGATGTAAATTGATTTAAGAGAGCGGTCTTGCTCAGTCAATTTAATTTGAGGACTTACGGCCATGATTGGGCTAAGTCCAGTTGAGAATATTCAACGTTTTTATTTTTGTCCTATTAGGCCTGTGCTAGGGCTTTGCCCCTGTTTAATAATGCACTGCATTTTCTTTTGGCCTGCTAGGCCTTTTTTATTTGGGCTCTGTCCCTTTTAAATGATGCACAGCATCTGTTTTTGTTTGGGCTCTGCCCTTTTTAAAATAATGCATTGCATTTTATTAGGCCTGTTAGGCCTTTTTTAATTGGGCTTGGCCCTTCTGTAAATAATGCGGTGCATTAATCAAACTGACAGTGGCCATGTGGCCTGTCAGGCGCTTTGCGCCAATTATTGAGCGCAAGCGCATGTGGTGGTGACACGTGTCACGCTCGGGTTAGCACAAGCGCAGTGCGCTGCGCTGTTGCGCTGCTGACACGTGGCGCGCTCTGGTGAGTTGCGCCAATTTCAGAGAGCAGTACTCTATCTTAAAAGTGCAAGTTGTTATGGTGCTGACACGTGGCGCTCTCTGGTGGCTTGCGCCAATTCAGAGAGAACAACAGTGCAGATTTGCAAGTGCAAGGCACTGTTTTAATTATCTTGATCCAATTTTGGATTCAAGAAAAGAATCTTTAAGATTCCAGAACCAATGGTTCATAAAAAAGGCAATGCCTTTGATATTATTTATTATTTTTTTTATTGAAGATCCTTGATCTTGTTCTTAGATCAATGATCTATTCGGAAGAAATTCTTCTTTTTTATTCAAAGGTTTTACCTTCTTTTTTTTCTTCTTGAGTTCTTCTCAAAATTCTTTTGATTTCTCTCTCTGTTCATGTCTCTGTTTTTCTCTCTGTGTGTTCTATCTCTCTATTGTGTTCTTTTAGACCTTGGGTCTAGGGGCCCTTTTATAGTGCCAATTAGTTTGTTAAATTGGTTAAAGAGATCTTTCTCTGAGTGATTTGGGGATTTTTCCCCACCATTGGATCTTTGATCCAAGGGCTTCTGTTTTACAGAAGACAATTTTCTTGTTTTAACAAGAACAGAAGGATCTTACTGGAATTTTAATTCTGTTTGACGCAAACGCGCCAACTCTTGACACGTGTCGCGCAGCGCGGAGCGCTGCGCCACTGCGCTGACACGTGTCGCGCAGCGCAGAGCGCAAGTCAGCTGAAACGTTGCTTCTTTTATAGAGCCTTGCTCTGATTGAGTGCGCTGCCTTGGGTGATGCGCTCCCTGCGCTGGCATGTCTGATTTTGACACGTGGCGCTCTGCGCGCAGCGCAGGGGATCTGAAGCGTTGCTTCATTTATTTTAATTTTAATTTTCACTTTAATTTTCAAAACAGAGCTTTGCTCTGATTGGGGGAAACAAAAGCGTTGCTTCGTTTCCCGCCTTGGAATTTGAACAGAGCTTTGCTCTGATTAGGGTAAACATAGAGCCTTGAACGAAATAACGATAAAGAACAAGTATCCACTTTCGCGCATCGATGATCTGTTCGATCAGCTAAGTGGATCTTGCGTTTTCTCCAAGTTAGATCATCGTTCGGGTTATCATTAGATGAAGGTCAAGGAATCTGATATCCATAAAACAGTAATCAGAACTCGCTATGGTCATTACGAATTTCTTGTGATGCCATTTGGAGTGACTAACGCACCAGCAATTTTCATGAACCTAATGAATCATGATTTCTAGGAGTACCTAGACAGGCTTGTTGTCATCTTCATCAACGACATTCTAGTGTATTCTAAAAGTCGGAAGGAACACGCCGAACACTTGAGAATTGTCCTGGAAACCCTACGACAACATCAACTCTATGCCAAGTATAGCAAATGCGAATTTTGGCTAAATCAAGTTGGTTTTCTCGAACATATTGTATCGGGCCAAGGAATCTCTGTAGATCCAGCGAAAGTTTCAGCAGTAAGCGAATGGCCGACACCGAAGTCAGTGAAAGACATTCCAAGTTTCTTGGGTCTAGTAGGATATTACAGAAGATTCATTGAAGGATTTTCAAAGATAGCAACACCCCTAACCAAGCTCACACGTAAAGATGAAGAATTCGTGTGGTCAGAAGCATGCGAACAAGCTTTCGTAGAACTCAAGACAAGATTGACAGCAGCGCCTATTCTCGTTATACCGGACCAATCTGGTGGTTTCGAAGTGCATTGCGATGCATTCGGTAAGGGATTAGGATGTGTTCTACATCAGTACGGTAAGGTTGTGGCTTATGCTTCAAGACAGCTGAAGATTCATGAGCGCAATTATCCGACGCATGACTTGGAATTAGCGGCCGTAATTGCTCTTAAGATTTGGCGCCATTATCTTCTTGGTGAACGAGTGAACATATACACAGATCATAAGAGTCTGAAATATGTGTTTACTCAGAAGGAGCTTAATATGCGGCAGGGACGATAGTTAGAACTCATGGCGGACTTCGACATCAACCTGCAATATCACCCAGGGAAGGTGAATGTGGTACCTGATGCCTTTAGTCGCCAACTATTAGTAATGAATCTCACCGCTCAATGGAAGCTTCAACAAGACTTGCATCAGATAGAGATTGAAGTGATCATGCCAGGTAATGCTTCAAGTTTGATGAACTTACAAGTTCAATTTACCATTGTCAATCAGATCAAAACAGCTCAGGCAAGCGATGCTAAGTTGCAAAAATCAGAAAACAAGTAGAGAATGGACTCAGAACAGACTTCGTCATCCATGAAGACGGGTCTTTGAGATACGGCAGCAGACTGTGTGTACCAAAAGGTTTTGTTCGGGAAGAGTTAATGAAAGAAGCTCACAGCTCTCCCTACTCAGTACATCCTGGAGGTACAAAGATGTACAAGGATCTGCGTCAAAATTACTCTTGGTATGGAATGAAGAGTGAAGTATCCAGAAGCGTCGCTAAATGCTTGGTGTGTCAGTAAGTAAAGGCTGAACATCAAAGGACTGCTGGATTACTTCAACCGTTACCTATCCAAGAATGGAAGTGGCAACACATCACGATGGATTTTTTGACTACACTTCCTCGCAGCACAAAGGGTAACGATACTGTATGGGTTATTGTGGATCGACTCACATAGTCGGCTCACTTCATCCCATTTCGAGTTGGCCAATCTACTGAGACATTAGCAAAGAAGTACATGGAGGTAAGAATCTAAATAAGATTTAAACTCTTCATAAAAGTAGTAACTCAGATACTCATGAACTCATACAGGAAATCTTGAGACTTCATGGAGTACCGGTTTGTATTGTCTTCGATCGTGACACTAGATTTCGATCGCAATTTTAGCAGAGTCTGTAAGCGAGTTTGGGAACAAGTCTGAACTTCAGCACAGCTTATCATCCACAAACAGATGGTCAGTCTGACTGAACTATTCAGATCTTGGAAGATATGCTCAGAGCGTGTATGCTAGACTTCGGAAGATCGTGGGAAGATCACCTATATCTTGTGGAGTTTTCATACAACAACAGCTACCAAGCAAGTATAGGAATGGAAATTTTTGCAGCACTTTATGGAAGGAAGTGCCGATCGCCATTAAGTTGGAATGACATCGGAGATAGGGAACTCCTTGGACCTGAGATGATAGTATCAATTGTTGACGTAGTTCGTACTATCAGGGAAAGAATGCGCATAGCCTAAGATCGACAGAAGCACTGGGCCGATGCAAAGCGCCGACACTTCCAACCGGGAGATCATGTATTTCTGAAGATATCTCCAAACTGCGGAGTGATTCATTTTGGAAGAAGGGGTAAGCTAAGTCCAAGGTACATTGGACCGTTCGACATACTCGAACGAGTCGGTGAAGTGGCTTATCACTTGGCACTTCCACCGTCATTGGAAAGAGTGCGCAATTTGTTTCACATATCCCAACTCAGAAGGTATGTGAGTGGCCCCAGCCATATTCTTGATCACTCCGAGCTCACTGTACAGTCAGACTTATCTTGTGAGCAACAATATGTTGAAATCCTGGATAGAAAAGTGAAGTAACTTCGGAACAAGAAATTCAACTTGGTTCGAATAATGTGGAGAAAGGACACGCCAGGAGAATCGACGTGGGAAAGGGAAGATGAGATGCGTGCTAGATATCCTCACTTATTTGTAAACTAGTTCTTAAAATAAATTGTAAATTTCGAGGACGAAATTTTTGTAAGGAGGGTAGACTGTAACAACTCCAATTTCAATATACAGAAAATTCATTTAAACTTAATGTACACTTGGGGTATTTGCAATCCTGTAAATGCTATAAGTATTTGTTTCAATTTAGAATAGTAAGAAAGTACTTGTAGAACATTGGTAAGACCTTGCACTGCTGAGACATAGCACTCGAGTTCAAATCCCCCCAGCCACATTATCTTTTTATTTAATTTTTTTTAACCTTTTAGAAGCCCAAGAGTTTGCACGGGCACTGCACGTAAACTGAAGAGTCACACTTAAAACAAAAAGGTGCAAATTAGTATTCAGACCGACCAAGACACGTAGCGGGAATCCGAGCCCCCAACCCAATGGTCGGACCGGCGAGAGTGATGCTGGGGCCGGTGCCGCCGGTTCTGTTGAACCCAAACCCAAAATTTTTTTTAAACCCTAGACCCTTGGACTCCTCCCTTAACTCCAGTATTGCTTATTTACTCTGCACATTTACAGAGAATAATAAAACTCTTCAAATTCCATTTTAATGCAAATTTTAATGCATTATTCATCATCCCCCTAAACCCTAATTCTCCCTATAAATATCCACTCCATTTTACACCCTATCACTCAGAATTCTATTATAAAAACTATACCAAATTCCCAAGTCTTTTGTGTACAAGTGGAGTTAGCGAAGGGCGAAGCTCCGACGAACTTCCGAGGAGATTCCAGCGACGAAACGATGCCTCGAAGCTTTCTTTAGGACCCCTTCTCTCTCCTCTAGTCCAACAAGCCAATAAGTCCCATTTCCCCTCTTATCTTCATCTTTAAAAAGTTTCATTTCTAAAACCCGACGGAAGCGGAGTTAGTCCGATTTCCGATTCAGTTTTCTTTGTAAAACTACACTTTTCTTTAACAAGATAAAACCATATTCTCATATGTTGATTAATAAACATTAAAAAACTCAATAAAACAAGTTTCACATCAAAATAATTATTTTTGTGACATTTATCGCATTTTTACAAAAAAATACCATAAACTATTCATTTCGATATTATAACCTTTATTCCTTGCTATACGTTTAGATAGTTCACGAGGTAATGACATACCTCATCACAACATACATATCTATCATAGCACGATGAAATTTTGGGACAATATAATACGGGAAATACTACAAATATATACCCTAAACTTACAAAACCGTTTTCTTTAAAAAGATGTATTAATCATTTCCATGCAATTGCGCCTCTACAACCCATTTTGGGAACCCCGTTTGTGATGGTGCGGATTATCGCACATCATCGGGCTTAGTAGAGCGAGATGCAGATCTCCGTAAGGAGCATTCGATCTCGATGGAATTTTTATACATTTTCTTTAGAAAATGAGATTTCTACAAGAAAATAAATAAATTATTTTCATTAAATATATATATATATATTTGTATTCAAAATATCTATGGTAAATATATAAATATTCCAAGTTTTCTAAATCAAAGGAATCACTATTACATGAAAATACCATCCGAATACAACACAAGTACAACATTTCAAGAAAATACCATATACTATGGAAACTAGGTTCTATTTACTAGAAATTGCATAAATGTAAAATACATATCTATGAAAACTCTAAAGACGATAATTAAATACTTGAGGTGTATTTTGGGAATTATGCCAAAACTATTTTTACATAAAACCCCCTCAAGTTATACTAAATTACAATAAGGACCCTAGTAAACATAGGTTTATGCGGGACCAGCCTCTTGAGCCTCAGGGAGCCGGAGATATGGGTGCTTTCCTATTTAAGGTAGACAACCTAATAAAAGGTGTTATCAATACGGTAATTGTCTTGGAAAAAGACACAAATCCTGCCGTCCATGTGAAGCAGTTACTGATAACATCAAAACCTAATTCAGGACTTCAATTTCTTTTCTAATTGTCTGACTCAGATTGAGTCTAAATATAAGCAATCTAACTTGAATATGATTCAAGTATAAAACCACAATTCAATATGAATCCATATACCCAATCTATTCAAGCTATTCAATCTATATAACTTGACCGGACCGGACCATGGATATACTCCATTTACATGTTCATCCATTATATCCGTTCCATTACTGATATTATGGTTTCGGCAAGTCATCCATCTATACAATTTATAATACAAGACAATACAATCAAGATATCGCGGGATTTATAAGGGGTAGACTGGTACGGAAGGTGTTAAAAGTGGCACGAGACTGCTATCATAATACACCTAACCTGAATCTCCATTGCCGTTGTACCGTGGCTGAACGGTTTCTTATACTCCGTATACCTTAGTCTCCGGGATAGTAGGACTCTTCTCGTATACACTGGCACTTTCTGTACCAAGCTACAAACAACAGCGTTAACAATATATTACAACTTTAAAAGTTACATTCTCTTCTGTCTATTCTGTCTCTTCTTACTTTGGGACTTACTGAGCGATTGTTCATTGACAACATTCCTTTCTTCTTTCTTTGGAATGTTTTCAGGTGGATCGGACCTTCTGGAGATAGAGCCCACCAGCGAGGACTTGGATCAGCTAGCCTTTGACCCGGAGCTCTAGTTTACTTATACATTTCATTTTCATTTCTTTTATGCCACTGTTTAGGCATTGCTTTTATTCTATGTATTTACTTTTCATTGTACTGTAAAAAGAATGTTAATAAATAAAGTTGTTGTTCATTTACATCTTATCTCTTGTGTACATTTTATGTTATATTGCTTAGATACGCTTAGCGTGTTTACTTCTGAGTAAATACGTCGCGTGACCCGTCGCGTCCTCTGCCCGTACACTGGGAAGCGGGGTGTGACAGTGTATAATATATATAACTGGCTAATATACTTGATTGATTTGATTGATTGATTGACATGTCTTGACCGAAACCCTAGATTGCAAAAGGTGTAGATTGTATTCGAGTGAGTCGAGTAATATGCGAGTCATGACGATTGCAATCTGGGTTCGAGTCAAGTTGGTTCGAGTAGATTGGATTCAAGTTCATATTCGAGTTTAGATTCGAGTTAGATTCGAGTTCAAGTTAAGTTTAGATTTGAGTTTGGATTTGAGTTCATGTCTTTTCATATGAATTGATGTAAATTGTTAAAATCTTATGTTCGGAAAAAATCGGCAACCGCTGCACATGAATGGCAGGATTTATGTCTTTTTCCAAGACAATTGCCATTAATAACTCCGTTAAGTTGTCTAACCTGAATAGACAAGCACTCACTTTTTTCGACTCCCTGAGGCTCAAGAGAATTGATCTCGCTTAAACCTATATTTATCTAAAGTCCTTAAAATATTGTTTGCATATCTCGAGGGGGTTTTATGAAAAATACTTTAATATAGTTTGAAAATAAATCTCGAGAGTGATTTATAACATTTAAGGTTTTTTCATGAACATGTATTTTAATTGTTGTGGTGTTTTGATGATAAAACCTATCTTTTTTAAAGTTTGTGGTATTTTTATGAAAACTAGTTCTTTTGGAAATTTGGTGGTATTTTATTCATAAATTCTCATCTTTCATTTTAAAAATATAGTTTTTTAATTTGTTTTTATTGAAAATACGGATTTCATAATTTTATATAAATTTTTCCAAAAAATAGTTTTTTATTAGAAAAGTCACGTTTCTTAAAAACCGTATTTTTTATTCCTTTCGAGACCGAATACGCCGTGAGGAGTTCTGCATCTCGCTCTACTATCTCAAGGATGAGCGATAATCCACACCATCCATTAGTGGGTCCCCTAATGAGGGTTGTAGAGGCGTAATTGCCAAGGATTTCGAAATACCGATTTAAAGAAACCTATTTTGAAACGGTGTGGTATTTTAATGAAAATGTTCTTTTATTTTGAATTATCCTTATACTTAGAATACTTTTCTATGAAACCATAGTGTGCGTGTGGGGTAGGTCATTACCCCGTGAAGGTTCTAGGGTTTGGGTATACTAGATATCGAAAAGAGGTTACACTAGTGTTCATGGTATTTTAATGGAAAAAAAGTTCCTTATATGTTTGTTTCATATGAAAATTTGTTACAACTAAAAACTAATTGATGTGAATAAGGTTAGGATTAGTGTAGCATGTTAGTTTGATTTCTTTTGCTTATCACATAGCTTACAAATGTTAAAAAGAAAACTATATCGGAGATAACTCCTCTTTTGTCGGTTTGTTTGAAAAATAAGTTTTGAGATAGAAAGAGAGAGGGATGAAGGGACTTACGGGTTTTAGAAGGTTAAGAAGAGGTTGAAGAAGCTCTCGTGGTCATGGTTTCTTCGGAGATGCTCCGGTCGTCGAGTTTGGCTCGCTACTCCACTTTGCACTTAGGGAGTTTTGGGAGAATTTTTGCTAGAATTTCATAATGATGAAGAGCTAAGGCATAGGGTAATATTTATAGTAAAGAATTATGGTTTGGAAATTAAAATTTTGGATTAAAATTCATTAAAAAGATGTTAAATGGTGAAATGAAGGGTCTCTGCTTGATTGCAGGGAAATCAAACAGTGCAGAGGAGTTAAGGGGAGTCGAAGGGGGTGCAAAGCACGGAGCCAATTGGGCTCATCTTGACCGTCGGCGCCGGCCAGATGAGGAGAATGGATGGTCGGATCTTGAGGTTTTGCCTCGAGATTCGTGCTATGTGGGTAAATCTGTGTTTACTCCATTTTGCGCATGTTTGATTTTTCTGAAACTTTTTATTTCCCCGTATATTGCACGTGCAACCTTTAGGCTTCCAAAAATTAAAAAAGAAAAATCAGAAAAAATAATTGTGTCTGATAGGAATCGAACACACAGGCTACGTCACTGCAGTGTAGAGGCTTTACCAGTGAGCTACAAATTATTTCTTTCTTTTATTAAAAAAATCTAACTTATAACTCTTACACAGGCTGTAATACTCTTTTCTGTACAATAACAAGGAAATTCTGTACAGTGATTTCAGAGTCGTTACAAAGAAAGTGAGTCGAGGGTAGAAGTGCGCAGCGCGCTTACCTCTCGAAGTTAAGGAAGGAAAGGCTTCTGAAGGGAAGCAAAAGCTTCGGATAAGTGCGTAGGCACTGAAGAGACAAGTTCGCACTTAATTAAGTGAAGCAAGAGCTTCGCACATGCACAAATCAGGCCAAAGACAGAGGTGCACATGCGCACTTACCAAACGAAGGCAAAGAATGAAATTCTTTGGACAAAGGCCAAGGCTGTGGGGGAGCAGGCGCACAGAAAAAGTGCAAGTACGACCGGGAGTCAGGCCTTACTTATAAAAGAGCTGCGACGGTTCAACTGCCTAACGGTACGATTTCCCACTTAATTGCGACAGTCCGATTACTTACGAATTCCCAAGGGAAATTGAACAGTGTGCAATTTTACACCACTGCGCACACATGAAAGACACGTGTGCACAGCCGGTGTGGGCATTTGGTCGCACCTGTTTAAGTGCGCACTTATATATATATGTGTGCACTTGAGCGAGAAATAACATTGAAGATATGCGCACTTATATGTGCGTGTGTGAAGGTTAATGCATGACACGTGCATAGCATACACGTGCATCATTGGCGTTCGCACTTAGCAAAATTTCCTAAGTGCGAAGTGCATGTGCAAAGCACATGCGCATACGCTTGCTGCCACGTCCCGCTTCTCAATAAACGGAAATGATGACATGGTAAGCCTGCGGCATATTAATTCAGAGAAAGTCATTCTCTAAATGAATATACTAAGCATATTGAAACAATAATACACAATGCAAGAATAAATGGAGACTGTACAATTTTCAACAAATATCTTTTTTACATTCAAATTTGAAATTTTTACAGATACACGAGTTCAACTGAAAAAGTAAATACAATAAAAGAAAATGCCTAAACATGTGGCATATATAAGCTAAAAAAAAGTAGCTAGGCTAAAGCCTAAGCCGCAATCTGGTAGTACTCCTCTTCTGTCGCGTCCATCTCCTCGGTATCTGACGAATATTCCAAGAAAACAAAGGTGGGTAGAATGCCGTCAGCGAACTAACGCTCGGTAATTCCTAATGATAGAATAAAAGTGGAAAGTGACAATTATAGAATAATCATGAAATAATTTATATGACGAGTAAAAGTATATGTAAATGAACATGGTATATGTATTATATGTCTCTATATGGTCATTATGTTAACATTAAGTTCCAAGTGTGAATGTCAATGCAGCCGTAGAAATATTCACGAGCTCAAGAGTGGGGCCCCAGGAGTAAGGAAACACAGGCCCATTTCATGTGTTTGCATCGGGACTCCAAGCTGTGGAGGAGTCGACCCGACTGAGATTCGAGTAAATAAAAAAATAGGTTAATATGGGACTTCTGAAGCTCCATTGAATTCATACAAGAAACTATCCCAAACAACCTGAGTACAATATATATTATAACTGTAAGATATCCTTAGTTAATTTGATTGGTTGATTTTAATATATCTTAATCGAAACCATAGATTGTAAAAGTTGAAAAATGAAGTCGAGTGGAGTGCGAGTCATATCAATTGCAATCCTGGGTCGAGTCAAGTTAGTCGAGTAGATTGATTTCGAGTTCACGTTCAAGTTTAGGTTTGAGTTTGATTAGAGTTCGAGTTTAAATTAAAGTTTGGATTTGAGTTATAGACATTTCTTGTAAATGGATTTAACTGTGGAAATTCTTAAGTTCAGGAGTAATCGGACAACTGCTGCACATGAACGACAGGATTTGTGTCTTTTTCCAAGACAATTGCCATTGATGACTCCGTTAATTTACAGTGTTGTCTAACCTGAATAGGAAAGCATTCACTTTCACCGGCTCCCTGAGGCTCAAGAGAAATGACACCGCTTAAACCTATATTAATCTAAAATCCTTAAATATTTTTTATTATTGTTTACATTGTATTTATATTGTTTGCATATCTCAAGGGGGTTTTATGAAAAATACTTTAATATTGTTTAAAAATAAACCTCAAGGGTTATTTACAATATTTAGAGTATTTTATGAACATATATGTTAATTTTAGTGGTATTTTAGCGATAAAATCTAGATTTTAAAAGTTTATGGTATTTTAATGAAAACTACTTCTTCTGTAAACTTGGTGGTATTTTATTAAAAAATGTAATCTTTAATTTTAAAATATGATTTTCATAATTTTTTAATTGAAAATATAGATTTATAATTTTTATATATCTTTCCAAAGTTTAATTTGTTTTAAAAAGTCGTATTCTTTTAAATCGTATTTTTAATTTTTTTTTCGAGACCGAATTCTCCGTGAGGAGTTCTGTATCTCATCCTACTATCCCAAGGACGTATAATAACCCACACCATACATAGATGGGTTCCCCTAAAAGGGTTGTAGAGACTCAATTGCAAAAGATCCAAAAATATTGATTAAAAACATTTATTTGTAAAAGCGATAGTATTTTATTGAAAACCCGTATTCTTTAGATTAACCATACATCCAAAAACTTTGTGCTATGAAACTGTAGTGTATGTGATGGGGTAGGTCATTACCCCGTGAGTTTTCTAGAGGTATATGTCATGATATTGATAAGAGGGTATATGTAAAGCTCATGGTAGTTTTGTGTAAAATTTGATACGTGTTCTATTTAACGAGAAATTCTAAACATGCACAAAATTAATTATATGAACATTATTTTAAGGTTATGGTTATAAATTATTTGTGATCAATGGAGCATGATAATGATAGTAGAAATATTGTAAGGAGAGTGTTATTAAGTTAACTCCATTTTTTCTGTTTTTACCGATATTGTTTTCAAGAAATGATTTGATATGAAACGGAAGAGAGAGAAGAAAGGACATGTATTGCACTTGGAAAAGAGAGAAAGAAGGAGATGGTCTTGTGGCATCGTGGTATCATCGGGAGTGGCTCCGGTCTTCAACGGAATGAGATCGATCGCTGACTCCACTTGACTAGCCTCAACTCTTCTTGGAACTTAGAGAATTTTTTATAAAGATTGTCAGAATGGGAGAGAGCTAGGGGATGGGATGTATTTATAGTGTAGGGATGAGGATGTGTGCGTTAAAGAATTGGAATTAAAATTAATTAAAATAAGATTAAAGGTGGAAATGAAAGGTCTCTGTTTAAATTCAGGGAAATCAAACAGAACAAAGCAGTAGAGGGGAGTCAAAGAGACGCGTGAGCGAAGTACGGAGGGATTTGGAGGCATCAAGACCGTCGGCAGCGGCCAAATGGCAAGTTTGTGCGGTCGGATGTGCGCCATCTACCTCGAGATTCGTGCCATATACTATGTTCTGTGTTAACTTCTCATTTATCCCGTTTGATTTTTCTGAAACTTTTCGTTTATCTGTGTATTGCACGTGCAACTCTTGGGCTTCCAAAAAGTTAAAAAGAAAAATATTAAAAATAATTGGGACTGATGGAATTCGAACACACAAGCTAAGTCACAGCAGTGTAGAGGTTTTACCAATGAGCTACAAGTTGTTTCTTGCTTTTATTGAACAAAAAGAACTTATAGCTCCTAATCATGCTGAAATACCCCTTTTTTATAAATTAAATAAGTTAATTTTGTACGAGGGTTTCAGAGTCGTTACACTTGCCATATGGACGTGCAAAGTAAGTGCGCACATGCAAGATGCGCATATATTTAAATGAGCAATTAGTGGAAGGACATTTGTTGGAGGTGAAATATTTGTTAGACAACAATAAAAATATGCATTTAAATAAACATTTTATTCCATGGGGAAAAGACCACCAAACACGGGATCCGGACTATAAGGACTAGTGAAACAAAATACGAAGTTCTCTAACTCTCTCTCTCTCTTCCGGCCCTCTCAATCATGTCAAAACAATGATTCTCACGGAAAGTCGCTCCACACCTATCAGCATCGTTTTCGTCGGCAAAAGAAGATATGACAGCCCGCTGAGCCCGTATCTGACTCAACATGTGGACGGAGCAGTCCCTTAACGGTTTCATGATCAGACATGCCTCCTGAAAACAGTCGACCTTGTCCTCCACCGCATCGAGTATTACTAAAGTCATCTCCGCCGGGTGAGGAGGAAAGTCAGCGAGAACGGTGAGAAAGATCATGAGAAGCCATATAAAGCCGGCGGGAAGAGGAGATCCCCTGTGGGTCATAAGCTCGTACATCACTGTGTCACACTGAGCATCCATGAGGCCAGGGTTCACTAAGCGTGCAACAAAACAGGGAATGATTTCTTTAATGGGCACCTCTTATGGCTGTCGAGCAGCATGAGGGCGATTGCAAGCCATAATTCTTTCTCTATGAAAATGATTTTTTCTCTGTGAAAGTGCAAAAGAAGATGAACACTTCTTCAGGTTATAAAGAGGAGCCTTCAAATCACGACACAAAAAATGTTGTACATGGTGTAAGTGGGAACAATTCCCAAGCGTTGGCCAAAAGGATGTGGTAAAAAAGAAATTGACGGCACTGAAAATCATGGGACGTTGGTTCGCGCATCATAACAAGTGTGCACTTGATGACACATGAGCAACACATGTGCGCAAAATTCATTAAGTGCGATGTGCGTGTGCAAAGCACGTGCGCAAATGCTAGCCACAGGCATGCACAAAGCGGATGCGTATATGACAAGTGCGCGTATGTTCGCCACATGCACGTGCAACGCACGTGCGCATTCCGCACTTAACCAAAAAACGCCCAATAATTACAAACTAAATTAATTTGGGATCTTCCTGAAACAGGAATAATATACAACCGATCCTTAATTAACAGAAAAATATTTTGTTGGTCAAAGACCTTAACAAACATATCTGTGGATCAAAACTCCAACGGTACGCATATCACCCTTAATTGGTATAAATCAATTAAATCTTTTTTAAATCAATATAAAATTAGATTGAGATCAAAACAAACCAAACCAAATCAAATAAACCCTAATTTCATCTCTCGTATAAATAGGAGCTTCATATGAAGAAATCACACGCTCGAAACCCCCCAATAAGCTTGAAAAAATCACAAGTCTTTTTCTTCCTCAGCAAACAAGTGCTCAAGGTAGAGAAAAAAAGAAGAAGAGAAAAACTTCTCTTTTCTCCCATTAAAAAGCTTTTTGCTTTTGGACAGAAGCTTTTGCTTCTTCTTCGAATCCATTGATTCGTTATTAAAAGTTCAAATGATCTTAGGGTTCTTCTCTCGTTCATAAAATATACACTTTGGTGAGAGATTGATCCTAAGATCCAAGAAAAATAAGATGTGCACCATAAAACGCATGCAAATAGATAAAAATTGAAACTTTTCTTCTTGGAAAGATAAAAGAAGAAGAAAAGAACAAAAAACAGAAACCTTTGCTTCTTGGTGAAAGCTTCTGCTTTCTGATGGAAACAAGTGCACACCCAAATTAGTGCGCACTTAATAAAAAATTGTTGTCCTTGGGAAAATAACGCCCTGGTGATGTGCGCATCACGAGATACCTACGTGTGCGCACCTGTTGGATGTCGTCTATAAAAGCATGCGCATCATGTGATATCCATGTGTGCGCACTTATTGAGAACTACCCATGGATTTTCGAGCATCTCGTGCAATGCACGTTGAATTGCTAAATACATACGCACATACATACATGCGCACATACATAATTTTGAACCCATAACAGATGTGTCACGTGATACACGCTTGCACAGAATTTTTGACATAAAACAGTGTGTAACCATGTGCAAAGCACGTGCACACCCTTTTCAAATGAAATAAACAGGCATGTGCGTCACATGCGTCGCATATATTTGTGCACTTGTATAATAAATCTTGATCACTTAATCAAAATTGAATTAAGTGATGAAGCTTTTGGTTTCTCATATGCAATATATTGATCAAAATATCAATGAATCTAAGTGGTCTTAGTCTCAAAAATGACTAAAGATCCTTAATTTATATTTTTTAAGTTGATATTAATGCAAAATAGCATTAACGAGTATTAACCATATTCCTGAGTTGATCTTAGTCTCAAAGATGACTAACGTTCTCAGATGGCATATTCCGAGCTGATGGACCTTATTCATATGAGATCTGCGTCCTAAGTTCGACCCCAAATTTATAATATATATATATATACGGATTTGGACTAATTCGCGCCCTACGGACAACGACATAAACTAGTCTCCGTATACAATCCACGGGCAGCCATAATAAACAATATATATAACACGACATGAAGTGACCTACTGG
Organism: Agapanthus africanus; assembly: GCA_030015575.1. Lineage (NCBI taxonomy): Eukaryota > Viridiplantae > Streptophyta > Magnoliopsida > Asparagales > Amaryllidaceae > Agapanthus > Agapanthus africanus. The sequence goes on from CM057338.1 coordinate 985,412,967, forward strand.
AGCAGATGAAAGTTATTATCACAATGTGATAGCGTAATTAACTGCAGGGGCTTACGCCTGCAGGGAAAAACGTCCCCACAATCAAAAACCCTCAAAGATAAGGAATCTGATAAGTCACATTACATCGGTCGCATCTGTCCAAACTTCTGATATACGGTGTCATAAATCAACATAGAATCTTTGGAGATATGGAAGGATATGTTCCAAATAGCATATGTCCCCAAATTCAGGCTAGACACCTCTGCTCTCAGTCCCGTCTCCGGCGGTAAATAATGTGCAGCCTCAGCGAAAGGGGTAGGCTCTTATTTATAAGATGATGGGGTCGATTCGAATTACCTGGATATCGATGCGAGATCCAAAGGATCCCATATCCATTGGTGTTTGACATCAGAGATGGTATACGGGTGCTCAGTGGAGACTAGGTACACTGGACGGACTCGCCGAGAACTCCTAGATGATATTATACCTATCATCAGATAGCAGTTCTCTGGTGACACTAGTACATGTTAGTCTGTCGACACGAGATCGTCATAGAGTCTTGTATGATTCCCACTGTGCTTTGATTTACACCTTACCATGTTCAAGAGATCGTGCAAAACGGTGGTTTTTGGGTACAGTCCTGAGTCACATGGAGGCAATGAGCGATAGGAGGGGATTTCGTCTCTCCCGGTATTGGGGGTTGATGTTGCGCTATGCTCGATTTGTTAGTTATATGTATGCTCTAGAGACCATTACTGTACATGTGATGTATATTGTAGTGGATGCTTGGACATATATAGGGAGGACTTTCTTGCTCGATATGATAGTATGCTATCTGGTTGCACTCTATCTTAACATGTACACTTATTGTCTCTCTATTACATGTTGATAAAGCGTTTAGGATGAGTACTTGACTACTAGGATTATGATGCAGATCATACTAGTGGGGATAGGGTAGTCGGTAAGTAAATCCTTCAAATGTTCCTAGTCGTGGGAGTATCGAGACAGGGCATCGATACTCCAGAGTAGACTAGCGTATGCGCTTCTTGACCCATATGATGGACGATGGATGATCCCACATCCATTGGTGTTTGACCTCAGAGAAGGTATACAGGTGCTCAGTGGAGACTGGGTACACTGGACGGACTCGCCGAGAACTCCTAGATGGTATTATACCTATCGTCGGATAGCAGTTCTCTGGTGACACTGGTACAGGTTAGTCTGTAGACCCGAGATCGTCATAGAGTCATGTGTGATTCCCACTGTGCTTTGATTTCCACCATACCACGGTCAAGAGATCGTGCAAAAATGTGGTTTTTGGGTACAGTCCCGAGTCACATGGAGGCAATGAGCGATAGGAGGGGTTTCGTCTCTCCCGGTTTTAGGAGTTGATGTTGCGCTATGCTCGATTGGCCATAACAGGAAATCCCTGGCCAGGGTTGATAAGATTTACTGGTAAGTGTTATCAGTAGTTTCTCGAACCGTTATAGACCTTGCATCGGCATGACTTATCAGGCTATTGGGGTCTGACGTTATACCACCCCCAGGCTGTTGATATGCAACATATCAGACGAAGAGACCGGACTGTACGGTAGTGTTACTGATTGGATTCGCAGGAGTTATAGCAGGCTTGCTTGTTGATCTTCTGATCGCTCAATACCCAGGTGGCCGTTACGTTTAGCAGACCGCTTGCGTCTTGTGGGTGTTTGATATGATCATCACCTATTTCCGGCATATTGACGAGTCTTTAGAGTCCTACACAGAGGTTTCCTGGTTCATGCGAAACGGAGTAGGAGCACATATGTGATATGTGCGGGACCGAGATTAATATACGTATGTGATACCGCATTCTATTCTCGTGATTTGTGTATCAATAGGTTATATAAGATATTGCTGGGTTATCGGATCAAGTGTTGATTCGATAAGTTTTTACATTTGATATTAGTTGGTTATATGTAATATAGCCGGATTATTAAATCAAATGTTGATTTAATAATTTAATGTATAATTATATATTTGATATATTAAATTACATTAACTAATATTAGCTCACTTAAGTATTTCTTTTTCTCACATATGATACATTGATATATATGTGATATATGTTAATTGTATTATTTTCTTTTGTTCACAAATAATATATATGTGATATATATTGTTGTGACATGCTAGGTTACACATGCAACATGGATGTATGAGACTCACACCATGCTAAGGTTAATGTTAGGGTTTAATATTTATTCTTAAGTAACTACAAATTAGTGGAGATATTTTGATGGTTGGAAGCTTGGAGAAGTTTGAAGATAACCATTAACTTAGTACACTCTTTTGTTTTCCTTAAGATATTTATCAACCCAATCATTAACCATACACAATGGTTAACTCTCTACATGGGTTAAGGTATATGATCTACTCACCCTTGGTTGCATTTCAAACCTAATGATTTTATTTTTTCATCACTTGAGCTTCATCTTCTTCTTCCTCATTTTTAAGCTTTCTAGCTTTTGTGAAACTGATGATACATTGTGAGAAAATTAAATCTAAAGTGAGTAATATTCCTACTTCATCATCCTATACTATTAGCCATTTAGTTTACGGTGTTTGCTTCACTAATCTACACAATTAGTGAAGAGATAGCATGAGCTTGAGTCTCCTCGACGTAGATCATCTTCGGCTTCGAAAGCATTGAGCAAGCTTGTTCATTTCTTCATATGATCCTTACTAGAGTTCGGATATTCACTACTAGGGGCAAAGGGACTACTACACGGAGCTTTAGAAGTGAAGGACCAGTTTACAAAGGTTGTATTCCGCATTCACTTAGATATAAAGTTGTTTACATATAATGTTTAACCCTAATTCTCTAGTTCGATTACTTGGTTGGTTTGTTTAGCACCCCAAAATTTTTAAATAACATGATTGATGCTTGCCAAAACCTTGACATGGTGTTAAGCTAACCCTACACGATTGGCCATAACAAGAAATCCCTGTCCAGGGTTGCTGAGATTTACTGGTAAGTGTTATCAGTAGTTTCTCGAACCGTTATGGGCCTCACTTCGGAATGACTTATCAGGCTATTGGGGGCTGACGTTTACAACCCCCAGGCCGAGATATGCAACATATCAGACGAAGAGACCGGACTGTACGGTAGTGTTACTTATTGGATTCGCAGGAGTATGAGCAGGCTTGCTTGTTGATCTTCTGATCGCTCAATACCCGGGTGGCCGTTATGTTTAGCAGACCGCGTGCGGCTTGTGGGTGACTGATATGGTCACCACCTACTGCCGGCGTATTGACGAGTCTTTTGAGTCCTACACAGAGGTTTCCTGGCTCAGGCGAAATGAAGTAGAAGCACATATGCGATATGTGCGGGACCGAGATTAATACGTGTATGTGATACCGTATTCTATTCTCGCGATATGTGATATCGGTCGGTTATATGTGATATAGCCGGGCTGTCGAATCAAGTGTTGATTTGATAAGTTGATACATTTGATATTAGTCGATTGTATGTGATATAGCCGGATTATTAAATCAAGTGTTGATTTAATAATTTAATGTATAATTATATATTTGATATATTAACTTACATTAACTAATATTAGCTCACTTAAGAATTCTTTTTCTCACTTGTGCATTTAGTATATATGCGATATATATTAATGTACACTCTTTTGTGTCATGCTAGATGATACATGAGACATGGGTGAATAAGACTCACGTCATGCTTAACATAATGAAGGGTTTTATTTATCTAAAGTAAATCAAAATTAAATGGAAATTAGTCACATGGTTGAAGCTTGTGGAACCATTGACCATGTCCACTAATTTTGTTTTACTTGAGATATTTATTAACACAACCATTAAGATTAGCCATGGTTTAGTCTCTACATGAGTTAGTATATGATATTAACTCACCCATGGTTCCCATTCTACATGAAGTTTTTTCCATGGTTGCTTTTCTTCATCTCTTTCCTCAAGCTCTCTAGCTTTTTGGGAGGCGAAGAAAATGAGTGAGAAAATATTTCTAAAGAGAGCAAAAATCCTACTTCATCATCCTCTATTAGACTAGCCATTTATTTTAGGGTGTTTCCTTCACTGATTCCATATTAGTGAAGAGCTAGCTTGAGTTGATGTCTCCTCAACGTAGATCATCTTCGGCCTCGAAGACTTCAAGCAAGCTTGTTCCTTTCATCTTGTGGAGCCTTTCTAGAGTCTGGGAGTTCACTACTTGGAGCGAAATGACTACTATACGGAGCTATTGAAGTGAAGGACCGATCTACAAAGGTTGTTTCCTTGTTCACTTAGATGTAAAGATGTTTACATACTAGTTTCGTCTAATTCTATAGTTAAGATTCTATGTTAGGGTTCTTTAGCACGCCAAATTTTTGAAAACGGCATGGACGATACCTTCCGAAACCCAGCGGCGACCCCAGGGAACCTTACAGTTTCCAACCATATGTTATATGTTATCTATTTTGAATAATAACAAAAGACTTTGGTATTCCAGTTGGTTTGCATGTGTTTTGCTATACAAGAGGTCAGCGGTTCAAATGTTGCCGTAGGCAAGATTAATTAATTAATTAACCACAAGTAATGGCTCAGGCTCGGACTCGGGCTCCTCGGGCCGTAGGCGTGGACCGGAAGCCGTGGAACGGGTTCGGGTTTACTGGCGCTGCACTTAGCATGTATGCATCGTGGCCTGGTTGGCCGACCGTTGGTGCCTAGTAGGCTGTCTAGTTGGACGTCACGTTGGCGCTCGCGTGGCCGCTTCACAGGAGCATTGGGGCATTGGAGCATCGTGGCCTAGTTGGCGCCTGCGTGGAAGCCTAGTAGGTTATCGAATAGAACGTCGCGTTAGCGCTCGCGTGGCTGTCTCGCAGGTTGTTTGCAGGAGCATTGGGGTTGTTGGGTTACTCTGGGCAATTCGGGCTGATTGAATGGAAACTGTTGGGCTGGCCATTAGTTACAAAGAATTGTAACTGATGAGACCATTGGGCTGGGTCTTAGAGTTCTATATATAAAGAGCTTAAGCTAGAGAGAGGATTTACTTGAAAAAGTGAAAGGCAGAGAGCTATTTTCATAGTTTTAGAGAACTGAAACTGAACTACTTGCAGTTCATCAAAAATTGAATAGAAACATAGAGCTACAAGTAGTTCTATTCTAATCAGAAAACTGAATAGGAATTCTTATTCAGAAGAATTCAATTGAATTGAGGACGAGAATATTGCGAAATATTCTCGCTGATCTCGATTCAGAATTCTATAGAATATTGCATAATATTCTAGTTTCAGAACTCCTGAAAGTTTTGCAAGATACTTTCGTTGAATTCAATCAGTCCGGAACCAGAGAGCTCTGCCCGTGCACCATCGGATCGTTCACCATGGCCAGAACCAAATTGCTTGTTTGTGCACACCAGAATTCATAGTTGTTATTCCTGAGGTAAATCGGTTTTGTGATCCTTGCACCGGAGTAAACCAGATCTGTTTTAAACTCCGCGTTTGTGAAATGCACCACAGCTCTCGATACTTAACCTTGCAGAATTTTTTAAATTTTAACTATTCATTTTCTCACCCACTCAAACAACGAATAGTCATATGTCTGTCGCCTACAAAAAATTCTTTTTTCGGATATATGAATGATACAATACACTGAATTCTTCTTCAAAACAAATTACTATAGAACTACGTCGATCATCATTTGGTTTTTACTATTTCTCTCACGGTCGACTTTCTTAATCTTCAATAAATTCTTTATATATCGACATTGTTTTTAGTATTTTTCTCCTGGTCGATTTTTTTAATCTTCGATAAATTACTTTATATATATATATAGAGAGAGAGAGAGTTCGATTATGATCCTTCCAACTTTTTCACCATTAGATTAATTTTGGGATTCGTGCATTCAATTATATTATGTTTGGTAATAAATCAAAACTTTTATTTATAATTATTAGCATACATCTCAAACTTAATCTAATGGTGAAAAGTGGGAACGATTTGTTTCCAAATACTTCCGATAGTGTGTGTGTGTGTGTGTCTGTAGAGATAGAGAGAAAGAGAGTTCGACGAGGATCCTATCAGAAGGATTTGGAAACAAATCCTTCTCACCTATTCACTTTTAGATTAATTTTGGAATTTGTGCATTCAATTATTTTATATTTTGTGATAAATTAAACCTTTTATTTATAATTGTTGACACACATTTCAAAGTTAATCTAAAGATGAAAAGTGAGAAGTATTTGCTTTCAAATCCTTACGATAGGATCTTAGTCGAACTATATATATATGGAACCGATAAGGAAAATAATTAAGAAGAAAATTTTGTTCTCGACTTAATTATATATATGTCAATGCTTTGTTTGGATAAATAACCGGAAAGATGGGAAAGTCAAAAGCACTGTGTGTGCCTTAGGGCATGTTTGGCCGGGAGAAAGTAAAATGGAAAGTGAGAAAGTGATAACACTTTCTCACTTTCATTTTTTTGGTAAAAAAAGTATGGATTGAAAGTATGTTTTACTTTCTTGTCACATCACCATTTTGGGCCATTTCACTTTTTCTTCAAAACTCGAGAAAGTGAGATGAAAGTAAGAAAGTGGAATAAAGTAATAATATTTTATTCTATTAATTTCTTATTTCTATCCTATCTGAATTACTTCCTCACTTTCTATCATTCCAAATAAATGATCCAATCTCACTTTCCATTGCCACATAAGCGCCGACCCATTTTCTTTCCCACTTTCTTTTGAACAAAACAAACATGAATTAATACTTTATCTTTACTTTCCTTCTATTTCACTCTCCTTCCATTTTTTTTACTCTCTTTGCTTTCATTTTACTTTCCACTTTCCAAACATGCTCTTGTGATGTGTCACGCTCCACCTCGAATACAAAGAGTATTCGTCTGCTCTGGCCGAAACCGCACGGTTTTGTCCTTCGAGGCGAACCAGACCTGACCAGGGGCCACTTCCCAGGAGGTCACCCATCCCCGAACTTCCCTGACTCGAGCACACTTAACTACGGAGTTCTCAAGCTCTTGTAGTGCCGATTCACTTAAAAGGCGCATCTGTATTGAAGAGTGGTATTATTCCATTTATAGTACAGATCTGCCCTTTTTCGAAATGTATTCCGAAGAGTCCCCCATTATTCTATAGTGGGGCCTCTTTCTATTTCACTCTCCTTCCACTTTTTTACTCTCTTTGCTTTCATTTTACTTTCCACTTTCCAAACATGCTCTTGTGATGTGTCACGCTCCACCCCCAATGCAAAGAGCATTGTCCGTTCTGGCCGAAACCGCACGGTTTTGTCCTTCGAGGCGAACCGGACCAGACCAGGGGCCACTTCCCAGGAGGTCACCCATCCGCGAACTTCCCTGACTCGAGCACACTTAATTACGGAGTTCTCAAGCTCTTGTAGTGCCGGTTCACTTAGAAGGCGCCTCTGTATTGAAGAGTGGTATTATTCCATTTATAGTACAGATCTGCCCTTTTTCGAAATGTATTCCGAAGAGTCCCCCATTATTCTACAGTGAGGCCTCTTTCTATTTCACTCTCCTTCCACTTTTTTACTCTCTTTGCTTTCATTTTACTTTCCACTTTCCAAACATGCTCTTGTGATGTGTCACGCTCCACCCCCAATGCAAAGAGCATTGTCCGTTCTGGCCGAAACCGCACGGTTTTTGTCCTTCGAGGCGAACCGGACCCGACCAGGGGCCACTTCCCAGGAGGTCACCCATCCCCGAACTTCCCTGACTCGAGCACACTTAACTACGGAGTTCTCAAGCTCTTGTAGTGCCGGTTCACTTAGAAGGCGCCTCTGTATTGAAGAGTGGTATTATTCCATTTATAGTACAGATCTGCCATTTTTCGAAATGTATTTCGAAGAGTCCCCCATTATTCTACAGTGGGGCATCTTTCTATTTCACTCTCCTTCCACTTTTTTACCCCCAGTGCAAAGAGTATTGTCCGCTCTGGCCGAAACCGCACGGTTTTGTCCTTCGAGGCCAACCGGAAGCACGGGCCACTTCCCAAGAGGCCACCCATCCCCGAACTTCCCGGACTCGAGCACACTTAACTACGGAGTTCTCAAACTCTTGTGGTGTCGGTTCACTTAAAAGACGCCTCTGTATTGAAGAGTGGTATTATTCCGTTATAGTACATATCTGCTCTTTTTCTAAATGTATTTCGAAGAGTCCCCCATTATTCTACAGTGGGGCCTCTTTCTATTTCACTCTCCTTCCACTTTTTTACTCTCTTTGCTTTCATTTTTCTTTCCACTTTCCAAAAGTGCTCTTGTGATGTGTCACGCCCAATCCCCAATACAGAGGAGTATTGTCCGCTCTGGCCGAAACCGCACGGTTTTGTTCTACGGGACGAACCGGACCTGACCAGATGCCACTTCCTAGGAGGTCACCATCCCAGAACTTCCCTGACTCGAGCACGCTTAACTACGGAGTTCTCAAGCTCCTGTAGTGCCGGTTCACTTAAAAGGCGCTTCTGTATTGAAGAGTGGTATCATTCCATTTATAGTACAGATCTGCCATCTTATTCCGAAGAGTATGCATTCTGGAGAGTCCCCCCATTGTTCTACAGCGGGTGATCTACCCTCTTATTCCGAAGAGTCCCCCATTGTTCTACGGTGGGGGTCCCACGGACTCAAGAGGTGGCCCCCACCCCCTTAGCATGACACTTGGCATGGCACTTTGTCCTGTGTGGCACTTTATTCGGTGAGCAAGAACCGGGTCCCAACAGCTCTGATACTATTCTGTCACGCCCCATCCCCAATACAGAGAGTATTGTCCGCTTTGGTCTAAACCGCACGGTTTTGTCCTTCGGGGCTAACCGGACCTGACCAGGGGCCGCTTCTCAAGAAGTTACCCATCCCGAAACCTCCCTGACTCGAGCATGCTTAACTACAGAGTTCTCAAGCTCATGTAGTGCCGGTTCACTTAAAAAACGCATCTGTATTGAAGAGTGGTATCATTCCATTTATAGTACAGATCTGCTCTTTTTCGTAATGTATTCCGAAAAGTCTCATTATTCTACAGTGGGTCCTACGGACTTGAGAGGTGGCCCCCATGGATTCAAGAGGTAGCCCCCGTCTTCTCGGCATGTCATTTTGTTCCGTGTGGCATTTTATTCCGTGAACAAGAACCGGGTCCCGACATGACGTGTCTGGGTTATCTTAATCAAACGTAGGGGCCATGTCACATGCAAAATTGATAATGATCTTGGACTCTGGCTCCAGCAGAAAAGAAAATGCTGCTAAGCTAGCTACCAGAAATTAAAGGTACTGCGCATGCAGCAGGGGTCCACCAAGGTTAACAAGAAGCCACAATAATCACATGGGTCTGTCTGTCTCACATAAATATATATTTTATTTACATTATCGCAGGATAACCCTGTATCAATGTTATCCATACTAGTACTAGTACTACTTAATTGAGGATGTGTGCGCCTGCGCGCACAAGCCATTAAGGGTGTGGTGATCAACTTCAACGAATCAGATCGTCAAAATATGTTGTAGAACGAGAGTTTCCGTTTTTAAAAAATACGGACCAGTTTGTAATTAATCACTCCGATATATAGAATTTCCGTTTTTAAAAAATACGGACCAGTTTGCAATTAATCACTCCAATATATATATATATATATATATATATATATATATATATATATATATATATATATATATGCCATATGAGGGGATTTCCTCCTATGGCGTTGAAAAAATACAATCTCCATCGTGTTTTCTGACGATCGACACCCATCATCTTCATCGTTATCATCTAAGATATAGGTACACCAAATTTCATGTGATTCTACAACTTTTTCACCGTTGATTTAGCGGGTTCAAAATTAACGGTTTACTGACAATAGAACTTTTTACATTGCTAAATCAACGGTGAAAAAGTTATAGAATCACATAAAATTTGGCCTACCCACATCTTAGATGATAACGATGAAAATGATGGATTCTGATCTTCGGAAAACACGATGGAGGGCGTATTTTTTCGACGCCGTATGAGGGAATTCACTTCTATGGCATCTTTCCTCTATTATTCTATATATAGAGAGAGAGAGAATAATGGAGGAAAGATGTCATACGAGGGAATTTCCTCCTATGGCGTCGAAATAATATGCCTTCCATCGTATTTTCCGACGATCGGAATCCATCATCTTCATCGTTATCATCTAAGATGTGGGTACGCCAAATTTCATGTGATTCTATAACTTTTTCACCGTTGATTTAGCAATGTAAAAAGTTCTATTGTCGGTAAACCGTTAATTTTGAACCCACTAATTCAACGGTGAAAACGTTGTAGAATCACATGAAATTTGGTGTACCCATATCTTAGATGATAACGATGGATATGATGGATGCCGATCGTCGGAAAACACGATGGAGATTATATTTTCTCGACGCCATAGGAGGAAATCACCTCCTATGGCATCTTTTCTCCATTATTCTCATACACACACACACCTTCATGTGTATTATTTATGATTATTCATCCGAGTGAGCAGGTGCATAAAAGCAGGAAGTTGATACATGGATCGCTATGTGTGTATGTCTATGTGATGTGTGAGTACATAATGCATAATGTACACATCAGATGCACGGATGCATGTGGTAACTGCATAAATTAATCTGGAGAAAATCTATCTAATATTTGCATATACAGTCGAGTTAATTTTGCTTCTCGACATATAGATTATTAATGCATAGCGTTCTAATAGAGTATAATATGTAACCTTTTGACCAATGGCGTAATTAGTTTCATCGCACCGGACTTGCCATGGAGCTAAACATCAGGCTCGCAAATAAGAAGCAACTCAAGTAATTAATTAATCAGTACGTACGTGTGTTGTAATATAATAATGAATTAATTAAGCTTATAGCAAAACTAAGAATGGTTTAAGTAGCTTTCACTTCACCAAATCCTGGTCATGCATGCATGTTGGAAAAGGGACTTTTAATGTATGATTAATATGTCTTCTTCTTTGAATGAGTTAATAATCCCAGGATATATTCGATACGTACATCTTTTAAGATTGATCGACAACGATATGATATTAATTAATTAAGCTGGCTAGCCAAGCAACAAGCTGCTAGTCACACATCATGACATATAAAGCAATTACATCACTTTGATGAATCAACCATATATATTGCGACTGCGTGGGAGCTTTTTCTTACATTAAAAAGGCTAAGAAAAATGAATGAGAACAATTTTAAATTAATTAGACATGCAAACTAAAGAGAAGTTACCCATCTGCCCATCCTCAACACCCTTTCATCTGGGGAAAAGCACTTTTCTACGAGAGTTTGTAGAGAAAACTTCTCTACATCCTTCACAAGCTGATGTAGGTCGGAATCTTCCACAGATGTCATCCTCCGTCGATCTTACGGCTAGCGGGGTTGAAGAGCTGAGTGTGGATCTCAATGGGTGGTTGATTAATGTTGACATCGAGTTACCTGCAAAAGAAGTCCCAGGATGGGAAACAACCGTAGGACCCTCCGACGCTCAAGTAAGTATGGGGAACATTTAGCAGAGTAGCGGCGTATTGGAATCAGTTCAAGTTACCTGAGTCGTTTGGAAGAATGGTTTATATAGTGGTCGCATGTAGCGAGCCGATACAAGATTCTCGCCATCCATTTCTTTCCTGCGTAACGTCTGCAAAGATGGCGAGATACGTTAGCGTGGAATGCGGGCCGTGGAGCGGCGGAGATCTCATCGTGGCAAGATACACGGAGCTGTTACGAGGATGCTCGTGCTCCATGCTTCAGGCTAAACAGGGACGCTGAGGAATCTCGGCTATAAGATAGCTCGAAGACAAGCAAGGAAGCTGAAGAAGCTCGGCTCTATGATTACTCAAAGACGAGCTATTGGCTGGAGGTTAGGCGAAGAGGGAACATACTCAGGGGAGCCTTTCAATGGTCGGATGCTACCTCGGAGGCGAGGCGTCGAGAAATGTCCCCTATGCACTGTACTTATCTCAGCTCCGCAGGCTTCAGATAACTAGTTGGTGCACGTGAGAGACTTGCCATCTGCCACGTGTCTTGATCAGGGGAATCCCCACTGGTGAGCAACATCATTAGCCCCCCCACTCGTTCTGATCTATTTATGGGTCGAGTCGAGAGTGGATTGCTTGGTTTTCTCTCTTCAGCTTTTTGCCGAGGAATCTACGCAGTGGATCGTTCGGGAACTACGTGGCCACGTGGCGATCCTTGAGCGCTTTGATTTTCGAGCATATTTTCGGATGACGTCAGCGGATCACTGATGAGACGGCGCCATTAAGGCGACGCCGTTTTGCCCAACCGATCATCGTGGCACCAAGTTGGCCGTCGATTTTATGCCACGCAGCTGCATCTGAACGGTGGAAGTGAGACGTCGCTTCAGCCGATCGGGTCCGCCTGAGGGGAAGGCGTCCAATGATCAGCTGTAGTGTAGCACCACATGGAACGTTGGATGCGATACTTCGTTTTGGCTGGAGAGGATCTAGGCCGTAGGATGGCATTTGCTGAGGGTATAAGTAAGGGCGGCCTGCCCCCAGAAAACACCTTTACTCACTTGCCCTTCTACTGTCTTTAGATTGCTCGGCGCTCCCGCTTTTAAGTCGGGTTTGCAGTTCAAAGACCTCCTTCGGCCCTTCTGTAACAACCCTAAATTTTCTGTACAAAAATTTTGTAAAGTACAGAAATGAGTACCTTACCATGAGCACAACTTAAAAATATTTCTTGTTTAAGAACAGCAAGAAAAAACCTGTAGCTCATTGGTAAAGTCTTGCACTGCTGTAACATAACCCCTGTGTTCAAATCCCCTAAGCCACATATTATTTTTAATAATTTTTCTTTCAAACTTTTTGAAGCCCAAAATTTTACACGTGCAATACACGTAAAAATGAAAAGTCGGATTAAATAAACATGTGCAAAAGGGTATTCATACTGACTAGGACACGCGGCAACGATCCAGAGCCCCACACCCTCAAGATGGCCAGCGAGATTGGCCATATGGCCGGCGCCGCCGCCCCCCCCCCCCCATCGCAAATGCTCCCAAATTTTGAACCCTAAACCCTTGGTCTCCCCCCACTACTCCTCTTCTGTTTGTTTTTCCTGCAATTAACCACAGAATTAAAAATCACCATTAAACCAATATTTTAATGCATTTTAATCCCTTCTTCAATCCTTAAAACCCTAATTTCTCGTATAAATACAACTTTACATACCTAGCCCTCTCTATTCTGAAATCCATTGTCAAAACTCTCAAATTTTTTGAAGTCAAATAAGTTGTACAAGTGGAGTTAGCCAAGGTCAAATTCCGGCGACGATTCGGGAAGATTCCGGCGATCCCACGACTCCACGAAGCTCTCAAAACCTTCCTCCACCTCTCCTCTCTACCCTAAACTCATAAGTCCTCTCTCCTTCTCTCTCTTCCTATTCTAAAAAGTTCTCTTTTCAAAACTCGTCGGAAGTGGAGTTAATCCGATATCCGATTCTAAATTTGTTAAAAAACCAACTTTTCTTAATAACAAATAATCCATTTCTTTATATATTGTTTAGCAACCATAAACCGATATTGAGAAAAAGTTTCAATTTAAAATACCATGCTATGCAACTTGTATTACACTTTTACAGTTAAATACCACAAAATTTACCTACGACATTCTTTTATCATAATTGCTCATATTACTTTTAGAAAAACCTCACGAGATAATGACCTACCTCTCACAACACTCATCTTGACATAACACGATTGCTTGAAAACCATATTTTTATGGCTAATACAATTTTATATTTAAATACCATAAACTATTAAAAACCGTATTCTTTAAATTTTTTTAAATTAAATTCCTTACGATTATATCTCTACAACCCACTTTTGGGGAACCCGATTTGGATGGTGCGAGTTATCGCACATCCTCGGAACTAGTAGAGCGAGATGCAGACCTCCTCACGGAGCATCCGATCTCGATGGAATTTTTAATACAATTTTTAAAAAAACGTGATTTTCAATTTAATAAATAAATTCTATTTTTAATAATTATATATATATAAATATTATCAAAATATATATTTTATATTTATAATAAATTCTATATTTTCTAAACACAAGAATCACAAATTTCATGAATATACCATCAGAAATCCATACAATTCCAATTTACACTAAAATACCATATACTATTCAATCTAGATTTATAATTATTAGAATACTTAACTTTTAAAAATTTCATCCATTAAAACCCTAAAAACGATAAATAAATGCTTGAGGTTTATTTTGAAAGTTTATCAAAACTATTTTTCATAAAACCCCCTCAAGTTTATTAATTTACAATAAGGACCCTAGTGAATATAGGTTTAAGCGGGACCAATTCTTTTGAGCCTCAGGGAGCCGAAAAAAGTGGGTGCTTACCTATTTAAGGTAGGAAACAAAAATGGGGTTATCAATGGTAATTGGCTTGGAAAAAGTCATAAATCCTGCCGTCCATGTGCAGCAGTTACCGATAACTCCAAAACCTAATTCAGGAATCAAATTCTGTTTAAGTGTCTGACTCAGACAGAGTCTCAGTCTAATCTGAACACAATTCCAATCTACATACAATCCAAATATAACTCCAATACAACATGAATCCTTATATACTGGAAATTGAAACATGAATACCAGAATGTTATTCAATATCAACATGACTTGAACTGACCGAACCATGGATATACATCGACTTGATTACATGATTATCCGTTTACATCCTTATTCGTTTACATGAACAATTGATATCATGTTTCGACAAGTCTTACATCTATAAAACAACACAATATACATTACGGGGTTAAAGAAGTAGACTGGTACGGAATGTGTTAAAAGTGGTACGAGATGGTCATTAAGACGTAACTAAACATCTATTACTGTTGTTCCGTGGGGTTTGACGGAGCCTTGTACTACGGGTTACCTTAATCCACGGGATAGATGGACTCCTCTCGTAAACACTAATATCTTCTGTACCAATCTACAAACAACTACGTTAGTATAGCGAACATAATATTTTATACTTTACATGTTCTATTCTCTGTCTATTCTTCTCTAACTCTTGGGACTTACCGAGCGATTGTTCGCTGACGACATTCCTTTTCTATTCTTTCTTTGGAATGATGTCAGGAGGACCCGGCTCTCTAGAGATTGAGCCCAGCTCAGAAGACTTGGATCAGTTCATCGAGGACCCCGAGCTCTAGTTCATTTGTATATACTTTTACTTTCAGTTCATGCCATTGTTTAGGCATTGCTTTCCACATTGTGTTTAATTTTTAGTTGTATTGTAAAGAATGTTTAATAAATAAAAAAGTTGTTGTTCATTTACATCTCATGTCTTTCTTGTGTACATTTATATTATATTGCTTATTTACGTTTAATGTGTTTACTTTTGAGTAAATACATCGTGGGCCTCGTCACGTCTCCTTATCCGTACACCGGGAAGCGGGACGTGACACCTTCCCTCCTTTGAATCAGGTCAGATGTCTTCCTCTGATCTCTTAGTTGATGTACTTAGGGTACAGTCCGGCGATGAGGTCTCGTCCTCTGAAACCTAGTCTAGTGGGTCTTTTTCATCTTCCTCGGCTTATGATAGCCGAGGAAGCTCTTCTTCTGCAATGTCGGGTTCACCCCCAAGGGGCGGCGATCTTCCTGTTCCCCGATGCCGAGGGACCAAGAAGGCCCATAAAATGCGCATCGAGAACACTCATAACACCGCCTCGGTGCTAAATAAGTTGGGCGAGCTTTCCGACATATGAGCTCACTTCAACATTCCCTCTGGCTACACGCTTTGTTTGGCCAGAGAGGGTGAACAGGCAGACCTGGTACAGGATAATGAGATTTCCATGATCTTGGAAGCGTTCCGAGAAGGGATGTGTCTTCCCTTTTCTCCCGAGATCTGTGCAGTCCTTCATTATTTTCAACTCGCCCCGGGCCAGCTTGCACTGCATTCGTGGAGGATTCTCCTCGCGTTCCTGGTCTGGCTCAAAGCATCTTCTTTAATCTAGGGCTTCTCTTGGCCTTTCTTTGCTACATGAACCATCCGGGTACCCGCAAGGACGAGCCGAGATGGGTATACTTTTCCTTTAAAAAGCGCAAGGATAGGGCGACCAGGTCAGGGGTAGTGGTCATCCCTTCTTCCATCCACGAGTGGAAGGAGAAGTTTATCTTCATCGGTCCTCCGAAGGGAGAGGACTGGCCGGTGCCCACCAAGTGGCATAAGGTGGATTGCCCAAAAGCCAAGTTGTCGAAAGCCCCAGAAGCAGGGGTTGTGTCCCTGTGGCAGCACATCCATCGGGCCGACCCCCTGCTTTCCGAGCAGGTCCTGAGCTGGGAAGGACTCAGTCCCGCACGTTTCCATGATAAGTTAGGTTCCAGCCGCTCAATTTAGACTTAACATATTTTATTGCTTTCGTTACTAACCCTTTCTTGTTCTTCCTCAATTTACTCAAAGATTATGGCCGCCAAGACACATGGCAGGAAGGGCGACAGCGCAAGCTCGTCCAAGCCCGAGCTGAGCGGGACGCTTCGCCAAGGGTCTTCAGCGAAGACCGTTACCCCTCCGCCAGTCCCCGAGGAGCGCAGGAGTAGCGGGCAGCAACAAGCCTGGGAACAGATTCCCCGGGTGAGGTCGGAAGCGCCTTCTTTCGTCGAGTCTCCGTCTAAGAGGCTCAAGAAGGTGATTTCCCATCCGTCGTCGGCCGGGTACATATTCAGGAGGGCGACTTTCGCCTTGAGGTGCCGTCGGGACTATCTATGGTCAATAGCCTCCTGGCGGACATAGAAAAAGCGGCGGAGGCCAAGATATCTCGGGGCACCATGAAAGCCCAGGTCACTGCGATAGCTCCGGAGGCCGTCCAGGTTAGTGAGCTCTCCATAAAATTTTCAAGTAATTTTTCCCCTGTTTAGTCACTGATGGATGCTGTTTGCTTCCTTCTGCGGGTTTTTCATCACTGTGCCCTCTTGGCTGCCATGGAGGTCGAGAAGGTTGTCCCGGCAATAAAAAGGGCGGGGGAGACCTCTTCGCTCGAGGAAGAGATCCTCGCTAAGCTAAAGGATGACGAGAATAATGTTTCCTCCTTTGAGTCGCGGCTGGTCTTGGAGGAGGTGAAAGCCGCGAGGCTGACCGAGTCCATATGGGCTCTGACCGAGTCCAACTGGGCCCTCCAGGCCCAAGTCAGCGAAGTGAACGAGCACTTTGATGCGATGAAGAAGCAAAGAGACTCGTCTAAGAAGATTGCCCAGGCTTCCAACGAAACGGCGAAAAAGGCCAAGGAGAGGGCGGAGAAAACTGTGGAGGAGTATAAAACGTCCAACCAGCTCTGCCTCGACCTCGCCGACTTTGCGGCCATTGGGTGGCATAATGCCCTTGGCGCCGTTAAGGAGATCGCGCCTGGGATCGATGAACAGGAACTCCGCACGAGGTACCACCTCCCCGAGAAAGAGCTAAAGGGGGGAGGCGCAATGCAGACAGGCGGTGATGAGACCCTTAGCAAGAAGACGACATGAAGCCGCCGCCCTTTTTTCCTTTATACACCTTCGGGCAATTTTGTAAAGTTGGGGAGCTCATAATACCTTATACATAAATTTTGAAATTAATGAAGTATTTTTGTTCGTTTGTAATGTGTCTGATTGGAAAATTTTCATATTTATTTTTCCAAGTGTGGGTAGACCGGTGTCCCTCCTTTACCCCGGAGAAGAGATAACATGAGTCGAGCGAACATTACGTTTATTCTTCCAAGTGTGGGTAGACCGGTGTCCCCCTTCATCCCGGAGATGAGGTGATGTCAGTCGAGCGAACATTAGCTAAATTCAGGGTAAGCCTTTCAAGTCTATATAGCCCGATATCCCCTTGGAACTCCAGAAATTTTGCAAAGCTCGGTAACGTCCCCTCTTTTCCCGGAGAGGGGTTGATCCGAGTGGAACGAGAGTCGGATCAGTTGTCGATTGTGGATGAGCTTTCCTTACTTGGGTTATGCAAGAGTTTGCCTACTTCGAGTATGCGTACCGGGAAGGAGTCTACTCGACGGTCTCATGTGAGGTTTCAAGATTCATAGTTCGAGCCGAGCAGGAATCCACTCATTATGAATGGGTGTGCCTCGAGGGGGAGAAGGAATCTACTTTCAAGAGAAATTGGGATTCACAGGTTAGGCAGAGCAGGAATCTACTCGTTGTGAATCGGTCGGGAAGAAAGCTTCCTAGTGGACTCGTGAGAGGGCTTCAGATCCACGGTTCGGGCCGAGCAGGAATCTGCTCACTATGGATAGGTGTGCCTCAGGGACGAGCAGGAATCTATCGGCACGAGAACTTGAGATTCACAGTTTAGGTCGAGCAGGAGTCTACTCGCTGTGAATTGGCTGGGCAGGAAGCTGCCCAGCGGCTTCATGAGAGGACTTCAGATCCATAGTTCAGGCCGAGCAGGAATCTGCTCGCTATGGATGGGTGTATGATTGAGCAGCGTTTTATATGTGCTACACTAAGCGTTCTATATGTCCTACTTACCGCAATAAATATGGTGTTGCTTGGTAGCTAGCCGGTTGAGTACGAGTCGTCCACTGGGAGATGGTTCGTATGTTCGTTCTTGTTTTAGACGAGTCATTGAAAGTGTATATGTGTATGTTCAAATCTATCCTAAGTGTTTGTATTTTATGTTCAAGTAAACTTGTTAGGGTTAGGATTGGTTAGTAGAGTTAGAATTAGTATTGTACTTATCTTTTGCCATTCTTGAAATGATATTGGGATAATCAAAAGTAGCGGGGATTAGGAGGACATAGAAATGGGATTTGCGATTTAAGCAAGATTTACAACGCTAAATCCATTCCTAGTGCCCCTTGTCCGTCCGCTACATGCGCTTATTTCCAACTCTAGGCTAAACATACGTAACCATGTCTCCAATTAAGTCACAACTGCATATCGCGTTGTAGTGCGCCCAAAGGAATTCTCGACTTAGGTCGCGGCTATATGTCACTTATAGCGCGCCTAAGTGAGGAGGTTGTGTTTGTTAGGTCTAGGTTCATTTTAAGGTGTTTGGCGAAGAGAACCACAATGGATTTTTCCGTCCCTCATGTTAACCTTCCTTAGCCCTAACAAGTGTGGAAATTATTCACACATTTAAAAGAAAAATAAAACAAAAAGGAAGAAAAGAAAGAAAGGAAAATATGATTTTAACAAGTGGTAGCAAGCTAACTACTTGGGCGCTCACCTAAGCTAGGGACTCCATCGAGTATCATGACTTGAAAATACGGTTTAGAAGAGAAGGGAAAAAAAACAATAAATAACAACAACTACTTGATAACAACATACAAAAATTACACTAGGAATTAAAATTACAATACAAGAATTTAAAGATACAAGTTAATAAAAACCCTCATCTTCATTAATCTTCCACTCAAAATCTCTCACTGTAATTTCATGGAGAATAGATGATGAAAAAGAAGAAACCACACTAAATCCTAATAAACAAAAGCATTCCTAACTTGGGTCAAAACTGGAGTATTTATAGGCAAAGAACTGAAACCCTAGGGCCATATTCTGAGTCCCTATATAATTCCCAAACTACCCCTGAAAAACGGTCAAGAGATACTACGTATAGGTCGCGGTTCCGCCGCCCTAACATACATATAGTCCCGCTTCCACTGTCATTTAGAGGGGTTAGGGTGTCGTTTTTCTTAACCTTCCTCGTGTTGCTTTGTTCTTCTGTTTCACATGTTCCAAATTGCAAAATAGTTCCAAAATATCTTCAGATTTTCAACAGTCCAAAATGGCTACACTTTTAATCTTTTTGACTTTTGATCTCCCTCGAGCTTCGCGCACCTCTTGATCTTTGTGCTGCCTCTCTCGTGTTCTGTGCTTGTCCGAGACACGAATTACCACTGTTATTTGTCTTTTCTCTTGAACTGGTAAGCGGCACTAGACAGGTGTGTGTAGGGTGTTTTTCGTCACCCCATTGAGATGGGAATACGCGCGTGCTTGTCAGGCGTACTATAGATTCCCCCTACCTAGGGTAGGCCGGGGTTTAATGATTGTGGGGATCCGAATCTCCGGCAGCCGCGGACTAAGCCGCCGTTAATTATCCCCCACCTTTGGAGCGAGGGAACCTCCGATTGACGGGTTAAACTGGTCATGCGAACTCAATGTGCAGTGTACGTGTGTTGTGTTTTGAAAGGGGGTTTTGGATATATCGGGAGCCACGCAGAGCTTTTACGGGGGTCCCGCTATCCGGATAGCGGGCTGGGGGTCAAGGAGGCTAGCAGCCCCCTTGCGGGATGCGGGGCAGCGTCCCGTTAGAAATTTTTTTCTAACAGGGACAGTGTCGTGGTGTATGTGTGTGTGTACATATGTATGCATATGTATATATATATATATAAAAGATGGGGAAAAGGCATCCAAAGGATGCGTGGGGCCAGCGCCTTGAGCGCTGTGCGCTTAGGTGCTGGACGCTTGAGCGCAAGCGCGCCACGTGTCGGCACGTGGGCGCTTTGCGCTCGAGCGCAGGGCGCTAGCGAGAAAAATGGGCTTTTAGTCCCAGAAATAGGGTTTAGAGTGGAGTTAAACTCCTAAAAATGTTTTGGTTGAGGAAATGGGTTCATCTTCTTCCTCCTCTGTTGGCTGGATCAAGAGATGTGAGATCTAAAAATCTCTTCTTTTTGAGATCTAATGACAGATCCAAGTTTCCCTTTGTGGGTTTTGTGGTGAAAAACTATTTAGTTTTGGAAAAGGGAGAGTAAAACTCTTAATTTAATTCACAAAAAAAAGAAGAAGGTTTGAAACCTTCATAAATGGGAAAGAGGCACAAACCCTAGGTTTTTGAGAGAATGAAAAGTGTTATGCTTTATTCATCATCATGTTGCCTTATATAGGCTTACATATTTACATATAGCCCCTTGGGCTTTGCAAATTGGCATTTTGCCCATTCGATGGCTCATGTGCCATTTCATTTTACCACATAAGCCACGGGCTTACAAAATATTGGCTTTATGCCCATTTTGCATACATTCATGTATATAAAAAATTACATAAAAATTATTTATTACATGATTTTGTTGTCGGCATGGGGAGGCTGGCCGCGGGCTCGACTTGGGCATGGTCCCGCTTGACCTGGGCTTGGGCCCACCTAGCTTGGGGGTTGACCTCGACTTTGACTCGATCAACCGGGGTGCAAATTTTTACCCCAACAGTGTGGATGACCGAAACCAAGATTTTATCTGTTTTTGGCAGATATTATGGATTTTGGTATAACTGTGGAGATATTGCATGATTTGCGTTATTTTGGACCGGGAACCTGTAATATGTAATCATGTAGTAAACACGGATAAAAAAAACTACCTATAAATAAACGAGCAGAAGAATGAGCGGTATTAAATACAATATTCTGATGTGAACAAATACCCCTAAACTTATCTTTTGCTCGTCCCGAGCAAAACCATTTATTCTCAAAAAGTCCTAAGCTCACTTTCGTAGGAATCACGGTTATACTTAGCGTGTGCAACAAGCCGTTAAACCTCTAGGTGTCCCTAATAGGAGGAGTGTTGTCTCCTGAGGGTTTTCAGCGGATTCGACCCACAAAATCCCGTCAAGCTAGTTTCATAAGTTAACCTTGATTCTAATCCTACGGTTTAGCATCTAAATTAGAAATTTTAGCATCCAAAGTTAGAAATATCCATCCCTTATTTTTCATACCTTCTATTTATTCAACCTAAGATCTTATATGTTTTGACAGTTTAGAAAGATCTCAGTTTTTCTTGAGTTTTCCTTCTAAAGCGCAGTCTTCAATCCGAAATTTTTATCGTCTTTACGGAAAATATAAGACTTATTCTTTTTCCCTAACTTTCCTCCAAATATTGATCGTATATCCCCATGTGTGTGTAAATTTCACCCCTACACTCAAGAATTCAATTCAAGGTATCGTACCTTTGCCCTAATACCTAATACTACTTCATTTCATTAAAAATGGACAGATTTGCTCACACACCTTTCATGCGATTAGTACTGCTTCCTGAGGCACTAATCAGCCGATTACTGAATGTGTGAGCTTATTAAAGCGTAAATAGCACTTTCCATGTCTTGTAATTTATTTTTTCTTTTTTTTCTCTCTTTTATTTTTCTTTCTTTCTTTTTAAGACCAGATATATTTTTCAATGATGCTCTTTTGGTAGTTAGTATTAAATACCGTTTTTTTATACTAGGCTTTCAGGCAAGAGTATTTCTAGGTATCCTCTACTATCCTAAGTTTCAAGGTGCGTGTATATGCGATTTGTAGGGTATATACTTTCTGAATTTGGAGTTAAGAATAAGAACTATTTTTTCAGACTTATTATTCAATAAAACTTTCAATACTTTCCCTTCATCTCGACATAACTCAAGAACTGAACTAAAGATTACCTACCTCTAAAAAACAGCAAGAACGTATATTTACGAAGGTGAAACTGAAGGAGGGTTATTTTTAGGGTTTTCAATTCCTAAGCCTAGGATTTAGTTATTTCTAACCTATCAAGCCAACTTTTCGGAATAAAAATCTAATTTGTCCTACTAGCTAACTTGACGATAAAGTTTTTATATTTTTGGAAAAAATTTCGATTTTTATGGGTTTTTAAATAAGTATGCAAATGCAAAATATAGACATGAATGCGAAAATAGAAAGCTTACCAAGTATACCCCAAACTTAAACTTGACAGTGTCTTCACTGTCATGCTACACCAAGAGGGTCAAAATTGTTGAGGGGTCAAAAATCTGTCGGTACTCTCCCCCTTTTTTTCTTTTACCTTTTTTTATAAAAGAAAAAGAAAACAAAATATATACACACAAAAAGGTCCCTCCGAACTTAAGTGAAACAATGTTTCCATTATTTAAGCGTTAAAGTTTAGAATTAGGGGGGGGAGCGTCATCAATCTATACAAGGCCCTACACAGACCGAAATTTAACACCAACCATTCAAAAAATTTATCATAATAATGCCCGAGTTGGTGAAAGAACGCATAGAGGAAAGAGATGAAGAATACGCGAAACCGTGTGTGGATGGAAGCGCGATACAGTCTCGGTGGAGGAGAATGGCGGAGGGGAGAAAGAAATGGAATACGAACTTGAGGGTGGAAATGGATTGAATAAATTAATACAATTTTTAATGATTGAAGTGTAAAAATAGATTGTACTAATCTATCAACACGTTGAGAAATGGGGTCAAATCTCTCAAGATTCGCAAGAAAATATAGGCCGACCGAACTTGGTGAACCAGACATAGGAAATGAAGGTGATACGGTGGTTGCAAGGTGGAAACAATGGAAAGGATGGAGGGAAGTAATTAAGGAATGGTATCGGTTAAACGTACAGGAGGGTGTGCACAGTCAATGAAAGGGACATGCTGAATTGGAAAATCCGACCCATCTAGTAAAACTGGTTCATCCTCAATGATATCCTCAAAATTCAGCTCATCCATGCATTCATCATCAATAATATCCAGACGTATATGGGGTTCGGGAAAAACAGTTGGTTCGGGATGATGCCCATATGGAATTGAAAGGACATGATGAATTGGTGAGAAAAATTCATCCAAAATTGTGGGTTCATCATCCAATTTATTCCCAGCGTCGATATTCTCAATCAAGTGAAAGCTAAACTTCTCGGACACCTCATCAAAAGCATGGTTTTCAATCAATTGTGGTTATAGGATGGAGGTGTAGAGATCAAAGGGATTGTGATTGGTTTCACTTGAAATGGAGCCTTCACAATCGGGTAAATAAAAAATTAAAAAGTCGCACAACCCATCAAATGTTCTAACTTCAATTGGTGAATCATTTGGGGCACTCGATAGAAATTCGAAACCGGAGTTGTGGAATTCAATTTGGAACAGGTAGGTTTGATTTTGAAAGGTAGATTTCTCACTCTCACTACTCAAATCATAAATCTGTCTTATTGCCTCATCATACATTTGAAAATATTGAGCTGGTTGGAAACTAGCTGTTGGTTCGTTAGGTTGTATGAGGGCGGCCATGGACACATTCAAATCCTCCATATGTCGGCACGACGCTACCTGAAATTCCAATGACTGTTCAAAACTAGACATGGGTTGTGAAGGGGTTTCAGTAAAATATTCAAATTCGTGTGGATACGTGAAACTCCCAAATGGCTGTTCAGAAGAAATATCTAGAGACGGTGTAAAAATCGGGTAGGATTGATAAGAATCGAATGGACGTGAAAATGGGACAGGATTAGGATCAACATTATGATAAGAAGGTGATTGGAATTGTTGTCCTAACGAATTTGGATTGGTGAAAGAAGTGAAAGATCGGCTACGGGATTGTTCAATTCCGTCAGCAATAGACATGAGTTTCGGAGTCGCAACATGACTCTCAGAAGGGGTATCAACGTAAGAAGATGGAAGGGGTTGAAACGGTTGATACGAAGTGGATTGCGGTGTCCAATTATTGGTCCTAGACGCGTCTATCCGATCTCTCAAAGAAATTTTAGGTATGGATGGATATTTTGAAGTTCGACCAAAGCAAGAACCGTAAGAAGAAATGTCTGGTTGTGGGTACCAAAGTTCAGTAAAAGTTGATCGTTTTTGGGTATCCATGTTAAAAAGAGTGAAAGGTAAGGAGGATGGAAGGTGGGTGAATTTTTATAAATTTTGGGATTTTTTATTTTTTTATTTTTTATTTTTATTTTTATATTTTATTTTTGGAGTTTTTGAAATTGTTTGTTTTGGTTTTTGAAAAATACGGAATTATGGGACTAGACTTTACACAAGCACAATCACAATCACAATTTGCACAAACAACACTTAGAGTTAGAGTCTTTAATGTCCAACTAGACCGCTCCTAGTCTTTCAAGCGACAAGTTGCAGAATAACTCTCGAATCGCCTCTTCACTTCCAATTATGGCCAGGTAAACACAAGTGAGGTAAGGAGGGTTTCTCTCACGAATCACCATGAGACGAGCCTTTTAAAATTACCTCCTCACTTGTCTAGCCTAGACACCACAAAGTTAAGTTTAGATAAACGACCTATTCCCTGCAACCTTCACTTGTCCTGAATAAGCACGGCAAGTCCTTAAAGGTTTGGTCTAGATATTTTTTATTAACTCAAGGTAATGCGTATACTTTTTTTGATTTGTGGGGTCTTAGGAAGGGTGATGAAATTCCCACCCAATCTTAATTGGTGTTATAACCTCTTAATGTCCGTATTATTATATGCAAAGCGATAAACAAACAAAATCTAAAACAACAAAAAATTTATTTGGTGGCGGCGCAATTTGTGCAAAGAAACCTACAGAAAGTACAATTCAGTGGAGTTTAGAGGGATTTCTAGAGAAGGAGAAGAAGTACAAAAATTTTGAGGCTCAGAAGCCAAAGAACGATCGCGGAATCGCCGCCCGCACCTAGGTTTGACCGCGAAACCGTGGTGTAAACGTTGAATTGGGGCTTCAGTTTTGTTACGCGCGCTCCTCTTATTCTGTTCTCCAGTATAAAAGCCTCTGTTTCTTTATTTGATCACTATATTTGTTCCAGATTTGCCTGCACACTTGCACACAAAAATTATAAAATACAACAAGATGGTTTTATTTTTTTATTATTATTTTATTGTGTTTATATATATATACACACACACAAAAATTAACCCGAATGACAAGAAAGAAATACGTTACTGTCTCCCTGGCAACGACGCAATTTGATTGAGCTGCGTTTTATATACGCTGCGCTAAGTGTTCTAAATGTCCTACTTACCGCAATCAAGACGGTATCGCTTGTAGCTAGCCGGTTGATTACGGGTCGTCCATTGGGAGATGGTGTCACGCCCCGCTTCCCAGTGGACGGGCATAGGACGTTACGAGGCCGCTACGTATTTACTCTGAAGTAAATACGCTAAGCGTATCTAAGCAATATAAAAGGAATATACACAAGAGACAAAAATGTAATGAACAGCAAGTTTATTTATTAACATTCTTTTGTATAATGCATGGAAAGTAAATACATCTGAATGAAAGCAATGCCTAAACAGTGGCATAACAGAAAAGGAAATACAGAATGTAAAAGAAAAGTACAAGTGAAACTACAGCTCGGGATTTTCAGTAAACTGGTCTAAGTTTTCGGCGCTGGGCTCGATCTCTGGAAGGTCCGAATCACCTGACAACATTCCAAAGAAGAAAGAGAAGGAATGTCCTTAGCGCCAATCGCTCGGTAAGTCCCAAAGATAAAGGAGAAGTAGAATAGACAGAAAGGGAGTGTAACTTAAAGTTGTATTTAGTGTTGACGCTGTTGTTTGTAGTTTGGTACAGAAGAATGCCAGTGTATACGAGAGAAGTCTCAGTAGACCAGAGACTAAGGTGAACGGAATGTACAAGGAACCGTTATGCCACGGTACAACAGCAACGGAATATAGGTCAGGTGTCTTAAATCTTGCAGTCTCGTGCCATTTCCAACACCTTCCGTACCAATCTACCCCTTAAACCCCGCGATGTATTGATTGTATTGTTTGTGTTGTATTGTAAATTGTAATGTTTTGTATAGATGGATGACTTGCCGAAACTATGATATCAGTAAATGGATGTAACTGGAGGATCATGTAAATGGAAGTATATCCATGGTTCGGTTCAGTCAATACAGATTAAATAGATTGAATATATGTATTCATGGATTCATGTTGAATTGTAGTTTGTACTTGAATTATATTCAAGTCAGATTATTATAATAAGACTCAGTCTAAGTCAGAACAATTAGAAAGGAAATTGAAGTCCTGATTGTTTTGATATTATCGGTAACCGCTGCACATGGGTGGCAGGATTTGTGTCTTTTTCAAAGAAAATTACCGTGTTGATAACACCGTTTGTTAAGTTATCTACCTTAGATAGTCAAGCACCCATATCTCCGGCTCCCTAAGGCTCAAGAGACTAGTCCCGCTTAAACCTATATTTACTAGGGTCCTTAGGGTAATTTATAGAACTTGAGAGAGTTTTATGTAAAAATAATTTTGTATAATTTACAAAATACATCTCAAGTATTTAATTATCGTCTTTAGAGTTTTCATAGTTGTAGATTTTATATTTGTGACATTTCTAGTGAATAAACATATTTTTCATAATATATGGTATTTAATTGTAAAGTGTTGAACTTGTATGGAATTTCATGGTATTTTCATGTAAAATGATTCTTTTTGATTTAGAAAAGTTTAAATATGTATATTATATCGAAAATAGATATTTTGATGATACATAAATATATATATATATATATATATTTATATAAAAATAATTTTAATATATTATATTTCTAGAAATCTCATTTTCTAAAGATATTTGTATTTTTTAAAAATCTTTCGAGACCGAATGCTCCTTGCGGAGGTTTGCATCTCGCACTACTAAGCCCGAGGATGTACGATAATCTGTACCATCCCGAACGGGTTCCCCAAATGGGTTGTAGCAGCGCTTTGCAAAGACTTGTTTAAAATACATGATCTTGTGAAAATGGTTTTTTTATAAGTTTAATGTAGTTTTGTGTAAACGGTATTTTCCCGAATCTATATTTCCCAAAGGTATTTTGCTATGTTGCATATGAGTGTTGTGAAGAGATAGGTCGTTACCTCGTGATCTATCTAAAGGTATAGCAAGATTAAGGATGTTTTAAAGACGAAACTAAACTACATGGTATTTTACTGAAAAAGAGTAGTAAAAATTACAAAATGAAATATATTGCCATGAAACTTATTCAACATGTTTGTTAATGATTAATAATCAACATGTAAAGGTTTGGTATGTTTGTATTTAAGAAAAGGTTGAATTTTTAGGAAGAACCGAATCAGAAATCGGATTAACTCCGATTCCGTCGGGTTTTAGAAATACGTGTTTTTAGAATAGCAAGGTGAAGAGGGAGAAGGGACTTACAGGTTTTTAGTATAGAGAAGAGGGAGAGGAAGACGTAGGAGGTGCCGGTGCATCGTTTCGTCGCCGGGAGCTCCTATGGTCGTCTTCGGAATTTCGCCGGAGTTTCGCCCTTCACTAACCTCACTTGTACACAAAATTCTAGAGAATTTTCTTGAGATTTTGGACAGAATTGTGAGTGAGGGGTGTGTGTTTATGGGTGGTATTTATAGGGTAAAGTTAGGGTTAGGGTAGGTGAAAGGGTGTGAAGAAGAAATGTATTAAATTGTATTAAAAATAGGGTTTAATGGAGTTTTTACTCTCTATGTTAATGTGCAGGTAAATTAAAGTATACAGGGGTTATTAGAATACAAAAAGACACATCTTTCATGTTGGGAGATCGGCGATCCGACTCAGTCCGGCCGGCGCCGCCGGCCCGAGTCGGGCCGATTCTCCGCCTCCACGTGTCCAACGACGTTTGGTGTACCCCCCGGGTTATTTTTTTTATATGTGAAGTGGGGGTTTTACGAGTTATGCACGTGTAGATCCCTTGACTTCTAAAAATTTAAAAGAAAACAATATTAAAAATAATGTGGGTGATGAGATTTGAACTCTGGTGGTTTGGTTCAGCAGTGCAAAGTATTACCAGTAAGCTACAAGCTCCTTCTTTCTATTAAAATGCAAAACAAATATTTATAGTACTCACAGGAAATGCAAATACCCCAAGTATACATTAATTTTTAAACAAATTTTTTTACACTAAAATTGGAGTTGTTACAGATGGTCCGTATGTTCGTTCTTGTTTTAGACGAGTCAATGAAAGTGTATGTGTGTATGTTCAAATCTATCCTAAATGTTCATATTTTATGTTCAAGTAAACTTGTTAGGATTATGCTTGGTTAGTAGAGTTAGGATTAGTCTTGTGCTTATCTTTTGCCAATCTTGAAATGATATTGGGATAATCGAAAGTAGCGGGATTACGAGGACATAGGAATGGGATTTGGGAGTTTAAGAAAGCTTTCCAATGCTAAATCCATTCCTAGTGTCCCTTGTCCGTCTGCTACATGCGCTTATTTCTAACCATAGGCCAAACATACGTAACCATGTCTCCAATTAAGTCACAACCACATGTCACGTTATAGTGCGCCCGAAGGAATTCTCGACTTAGGTCGTGGCTATATGTCACTTATAGCGCGCCTAAGTGAGGAGGTTATGTTTGTTTGGTCTAGGTTCATTTTAAGGTGTTTGGCGAAGAGAACCACAATTAAATTTTCCGTCCCTCATGCTAACCTTCCTTAGCCCTAACAAGTGTGGAAATTATTCACACATTTAAAAGAAAAATAAAACAAGAAGGAAGAAAAGAAAGAAAGAAAAATACGGTTTTAACAAGTGGTAGCAAGCTAACTACTTGGACCTTCACCTAAGCAAGAGACTCTATCGAGTATCATGGCTTGAAAATACGGTTTAGAAGTGAAGGAAAACAAAACAATAAATAACAACAATTACTTAACAACAACAAATAAAAGTTACAGTAGGAATTAAAATTACAATACAAGAATTTAAAGATACAAGTTAATAAAAAAAACCATCTTCGTTAATCTTCCACTAAAAATCTCTCACTACAATTTCATGAAGAATAGATGAAGAAGAAGAAGAAACTACAACTAAACTACACTAAATCCTAGTAAAGAAAAGCATTCCTAATTTAGATAAAACTGGAGTATTTATAGTCAGAGAACTTAAACCCTAGGGCCATATTCTGAGCCTTCATACAATTCTCAAACTACCCCGGAAAAACGGTCAAGAGATGCCACGTATAGTCCGCGGTTCCGCCGCCCTAACATACATATGACCGTGCTTCCGCTAACGTTTAGAGGGGTTAGGGTGTCGTTTTTCTTGGGCTTCCTCGTGTTGCTTTGTTCTTCTGTTTCACATGTTCTAAATTGTAAAATGGTTCCAAAATATCTTCAGATTTTCAAAAGTCTAAAATGGCTACACTTTTAATCTTTTTGACTTTTGATCTCCCTCAACCTCCGCGCACCTCTTGATCTTTGTGTTGTCCCTCTCGTGCTCTGTGCTTGTCCGAGACACGAATGACCACTGTTATTTGTCTTGTCTCTTGAACTGGTAAGCGGTACTGGACGGATGTGGATGACCGGAACCCGGATTTTATCTGTTTTTGGCAGATGTTCTGGATTTTGGTATAACTGTGGAGATTTTGCATGATTTGCGTTATTTTGGACTGGGAACCTATAATCATGTAGCAAACACGGATCAAAAGCACCTACCTATAAATAAACGAGCAGATGAATGGGCGGTATTAAATGCAATATTTTGGTGTGAACTATGTACCTCGAGGACGAGCAGGAATCTATCCGCACGAGGACTTAGGATTCACGGTTTAGATCGAGCAGGAATCCACTCGCTATGAATTGGTCGAGCAGGAAGCTGCCCAGCGGCCTTATGAGAGGGCCTCAGCTCTTCCCCTTATTCTCCTTCCGACCTTCGTAATCGATTCATTTTCCGATTCCCGACAACCCATACAACATTCGAGAGATAGTCTCTTGCGACGACGTCTACTATTAAGACCATGACGGCTCTATCGATACATACAAGGCCGTGATAGGTCAGCTGCAGCACCATTATGGGCGGTTACTTCCATGTCGATCCTCTCTTCTATGTGTTCTTGTCTACGTGATCTGCAGGTCCTCCCCGGGCCTTTTTAGGGCGCTGTCTCAACAAGCGCTGGACGAAGCCGTAGATAAAATATGCACGGCCTATGAGTTAGGCCTGATCTCGAAGAGCAGATGAAATTGCTCGATAGATCTCCTGCACCAATCTTTCTAACAGAGATTGATCACGGCGGGAGTCCCCGACGACACTATAGCAGCTCGGGTCCATAGACACAGGCAGAGGGAGCGATGAGATGCTGCCTGGGATCGGCTAGCGGAACTTTTCTTCGAGTACCACGACCAATGTGTTCAAGAGCCTCTTCCCCCTTTATTGTAATTGTTAAGTGAAAAAATAGTATTTTCTTTTGCAATCCCCCGGGCATTTTTGTAAGGCTGAGGAGCCGAGAATACCTCTTATTAATGACTTTTTCTTTGCCTGTTTCTTTGCCTAGAATTTCGAAGTGTAGGTAGATCGGTGCCTCTCCTTCACCCCGGAGTCGAGGTAAGATGAGTAGAGTGAGACTTAGGCCGGCTACCTATAGGTGCACCTATATTTTATTTACCTGAGTAAAGGGTTGGCCTGGGATACTTTCCTTGCCTCCGAGATGGGCTAGAAACAGCCTGTAGGCTCGTGAGAGGGCTTCAAACTCTCAGTTTAGGCCAGGCAGGAAACTACCCGTTGTGAATGGGCGCGACGGACAAGAAGCTGCCCGCCGGCCTTGCGCGATGTCCTAGTTTAGAATCGAGAGAAACAGTCCGGATTGCAGAGAAGTAAGAATCTTTATTATTAAAGGGGGTACAAGTTTAACAATACAATTTAAACTTTTCTGCATTATATGGCGGCGGAAGGTTACATCCCAAGGAATCTTGGAAGCGGTATGCTCCTTCGGGCAATACCTCGGTCACGAGGATAGGGCCGTCCCACTTCGGGGAGAACTTGTGCAGCTTCCCTAGTTCTCGAATTCTTGCATCGGAGGACTAAGTCTCCTAATTTGAACGCTCGATGTTTAACCCGAGCATTGTAGTACTGGACAGTCTGCTGCTAATATGAGGCCATCCTTATTTGTGCACGGTCTCTTTTCTCCAGTAGGATGTCTAGATTGCTTCGAATGGCCAAGATGCTGGCTTCATCGTCGAAGTGTTTGACCCGGTAACTAGGTAGGCCGATTTTCGCGGCGACCATTGCTTTAGTGCCATAACAGAGACTGAACGGGGTCTCCCTCGTGGGTGTCTTCCTCGACGTTCACAATGCCCAGAGCACCCGAGACAGTTCTTCGACCCATCCACCTTGCCTTCTTTCCAGGCGGGCTCTAAGCCCCCGGATGACATTTCAGTTTTTTATCTCGGCCTGCCCGTTGCACTGGGGATGAGCGACCGCAGAGAACTTCATTAGTATATGGTAATCGTTGCAGAACTCTCTGACATTTTCATTCACGAAGTTGGTTCCATGGTCGGTGATAATGCACCTCAGAATTCCAAACCGTGCAATTATGAGGCTGATGTAGTAAACCAGCCTCGGAATTCCAAAGATTCTTGGAGGTGACGATGAGCACCAAGACTATCTTTTCGATAGCCGGGTACCTTGTCTCCGCTTATTTGAAAACGTGGCTGACGTAGTAAACCGGACTCTGTACTCCCTCAAATTCTTTGATGACTACCAAGCTAGCTGCTTGGCCGGAGATGGCCAGGTACAGTAGTAGCTTGTCTCCTTTGGCTTGTCGGGTGAGCAGAGGTGGCATCGACAGATGCGACTTGAGCTGCTCAAAGGCGAATTGGCATTCCTCGGACCACTCGAACCATGGGATCTTCCTCAAAGCCTTGAAGAAAGGTAGGCACTTCTTCCCGGATCTGGACATGAAACGACATAGAGCAGCTTCTGCCAGTGAGTCGCATGATTTCCATGTTATTCTTGGGCGTCGTCATGTCAAAGATGGCTTTGCTCTTTTCTGGGTTTGCTTCGATTCTTCGGTGGATGACCATGAACCCGAGGAAATTTCCGTCTGTGATGCCGAAAGCATACTTGGTCGGATTCAGCTTCATCTTGTACTTTCATAGGACCTTGAAGGTTTCGCCAAGGTCCGTGGTATGCCCGGCCGACTGGGTGGACTTCACAAGAATGTCATCGACGTAGACTTCTATGTTCCACCCAATTTGAGGCTTGAACAGCTTGTTGATCATCCGTTGATAAGTTACCCCAGTA
The DNA here is from genome assembly GCA_030015575.1 of Agapanthus africanus. NCBI lineage: Eukaryota > Viridiplantae > Streptophyta > Magnoliopsida > Asparagales > Amaryllidaceae > Agapanthus > Agapanthus africanus. The sequence continues at coordinate 985,445,688 of CM057338.1, forward strand.
TTTTTGAGGCCAAAGGGTATTACTTTGTAACAATAGACCTCTCGATCAGCGGTGAGCTCTTCGTTGGCCGGGTCCATCCAGATTTGATTATAACTGGAGAATGCGCCCATAAAGCTCAGCAGCTTATGACCGGCCGGGCTATCCACCAGCTGATCTATTTGAGGAAGCGGATAGTTGTCTTTCGGGAAGGCCTTGTTCTGATAGGTAAAGTCGATGCACATGCGCCACTTTCCGTTCGCTTTCTTGACCATGACTACGTTGACCAGCCAAGCCAAGTAGTCCAGGTGTTTGATGAAGTCTGCCGCGAGTTGTAACGACCCTGAATTTACTGTAAGAAATTTTTTCAATCCAATGTACAAAAAGGAGGTTGCAAGCCTGAGTACAATTTAAAAGTTAATTTTTGTTTAAGAACAGTAAGAAGCCACTTGTAGCTCACTGGTAAAGCCCTTGCACTGCTGTGACGTAGCCCTGTGTTCGAACCCCATCAGACACATTATATTTTTTCTGATTTTTCTTTTAAACTTTACACGTGCAATACACATAAAAATGAAAAGTCTGAAAAAACAAACATGTGCAAAATGTTGTAAATACTGAGATGGACACATGGCAACAATCCACCAGCCCCCTTCAACTAGAACGACCGGAGAGATGTTCATTTCCACCGGCGCCGACGGTCCCTCCGTAGGGAATGAGGCCCATGCTTTGCATAAGTGTCTCTTCCCCTACCCCCTTTACCCTTTCACTATTTGATTACTCTGCAATCAAACATAGACCCCTCAATTCCCCAATTTATCACATTTTAATGCATTTTAACTCACTCTTTTAATCCTAAAACCCCAATTCCACACTATAAATACTATCCCATTCCCTAGCCCTTCCTTATTCTGAAAATTCTAGCCAAAACCCTCAAATTTTGTCAAGTACAAGGGGAGTATAAGAGGAGTTAGCCAACGACCAACTTCCGGCGAGAAATCGTGGTTATTCCGGCGACCCCGCGACGCCACGACCACCAATCTAGTTTCTTCAACCTTTCCTTACCTTAAATCACTTGTAAGTCCCTCCCTGTCTCTCTCTTTCTTATGAAAAGTTCTCTTTTTCAAAATATGTCGGTAAGTGGAGTTAACACCGATCTTTTGTTCTAAACCCTAAAAATTCCACTATTTCTCCCATATCTTTCATCCAAATTCTTACCCTATATTTATAATCATATAACTAATGTTTAGAACAACTTTCGCTCTAAAACATCATGTTAGAAAACTTTAATCTAGCTTTTACATGAAAATACCATGAACTTTATATACGTCATCTTTTATTCCTTTATTTGAACATACTTTTAGAAAACTTCACGGGATAATGACCTACCCCTCACATATACACATGTTTCCATAGCACGATATTCCTTGAACATATTTTTGTTACCATATTACATCAAAATACCATGTGCTATAAAAACGGTTTTCTTTTTGATTGTATTTAAAATCCCTTTGCAAATAAGCCTCTACAACCCTTTTTAGGGGACCTGCTATTGGATGGTGCGGATTATCGCACATCCTTGGGCTAGTAGAGCGAGATGCAGACCTCGTCATGGAGCATTCGGTCTCGAAAGGGTTTTAATCCTATTTTAAAGAAAAATGAAATTTTCTACTGAATAATAAAAATTAATTTTTAATAATTATATAAATATTACAAATCCATATTTTTTCAAAATATAATAACTTATATTTTTTCAAATAAAATAATTACAAGTTTCATCAAAATACCATCAAAGATATCAATACATGACAAGTAAAATACCATGAACTATGCAAGTTAAGATAATTATCACTAAAATACCTCAAAACCATAAAATACACATCCATGAAAACCCTAAATAATATAAATAATTTCTCGAGATTATTTTGAAACTATGTTAAAAATATTTCTCATAAAACCCCCTCGAGTTATATAAAATTACATTTAAGGACTTTAGTAAATATAGGTTTAAGCGGGATTAATTCTCTTGAGCCTCAGGGAGCGGGAGAAAGTGAGTACTTTCCTATATAGGGTAGAAAAACTTAACGGTGTTATCAATGGTAATTTTCTTGAAAAAAAACACAAATCTAGCCATCTATGTGCAGCAGTTACCGATAACTCCCAAACTTAATTCAGGATCCAAATCAGTTCTAAGTGTCTGACTCAAGTCTGAGTCTAAACCAAACTTGAATCCAAACTTAAACCAGAATCCAATTCAAAAATGAATACAAATTCTAACATGTATACTTGAACCTGAACCTAAATACCAGAACAATATCAACATGCAAACATGACTTGACTTGACCGAACCATGGCTATAACTTGACTTGATTACTGAATACTTGTTTACATCCTGAACCCGATTACATGAACAACTTGTATCCATGGTCTCGGCAAGTCTGATAATTATAATCTATACAATACATTACACGGGATTAATGGGGTAGATTGGTACGGAATGTATTAAAAGTGGCACGATGATGGTCACTAAAAGACACTTACATGAACTCTCGAGCCGTTGTCCCGTGGGTTTTGACGGGGCCTTGTACTTACATATTACCATAGTCAACGGGATAGTTGGACTCCTCTCGTATACATTGATACCTTATGTACCAAGTTACAAACAACAACGTTAGAATAATAAACTGATACCTGTATAACTTAACAGTTTCCTTCCACATTACTTGTTTTATTCCTTCCTTTCTTTTGGGACTTACCGAGCGCTAGTTCGCTGACGACATTCCTGTCTATTTTTTCTTGGAATGTTCGTCAGGAGGACAGGACCCTCAAGAGATCGAGCCCAGTCAGGAGTACTTGGATCAGAGTGATGCACAGCCATACTACTAGCTTTACTTGTACATGTCTTCCAGTTTGTATGCCACTGTTTAGGCATTGCTTTTATCATTGTACTTTTCTTTTCAAAGCAATGTATTGTAAAGATGAATGTTAATAAAAGTTTCTGTTTACATTATATCTCTTGTCATTTCTTGTGCATTTCATATATTGCTTATTTATGCTTAACATATTTATTTCTGAGTAAATACGTCGCATGCCCGGCACGTCTCCTTCCCCGTACACCGGGAAGCGAGGCATGACAGATTTTGTTGGCGGCCTATGCAGGTCAGTTATGCATAGAATCCTAAGCAATATATCACAAGAATAATAAAAATTAGCAACTATACATTCATTCTTTACATTATAATTAACATAATGAGGAAAAATACATGCATATAATATTTATATGAAATCTTTGTAATTAAAATATACTAATCATATCAAATATTTCTAATCGATATTCTTAACATATAATATCATATAAAATGGTTAGGATAATATCTCAAAAATACCAAATACTACTAATACTATTACTTAAGATATTGTGCAGATATTAGATTAGGTCTGGAATCCAAGAGATCCGAGATGTCGGAATCAAATCTGCTGAAATATGGAATCAAATCGTAAGATCTAGCGACGGCAGAGACTCAGAGTATTATTCTCAGAATCCAGATATCGAAGGGATCTCCGCATGTCAACAGAAGAGAGCATAAAAAATTCCAAGTCCTGATTCCACTATAACGCCGCGGTTGGGCGGCCAAAGGCAAGGATTTGCAGTGGATCCGCGGCTTAATTAGGGCCTTAGAATGTGATATTTTATGGTTTTGATCGTATCAACATATAATCACAGATTGTATCTAGGGTTTCTATTTTCTGTGACTATAAATAGGACCGAAAGTTTCACATTAAAAATCATCAAACCGAAGAGATCAAGAATTCCGAAGCGATCCACTCATCCAGGTGATCATAATCTAGTCATCTACCTCCCACAAGAGAGAAAGCGAGAGAAAAAACTAAGGTTTTTTGTAATCTAATTTCAAAAAGGAGAGTTATATGAAATAGTTGATTAATAAAGGTAGATCTTAGTTTATTTCTTTTGGCAACTATTTTCTGCATTTTATTTCTGCATCTTAATCATGTTTTCATTCTTCAACCTTTCTTCTGAATCTCAAACCATGAGCGAGTAATTCCTAGCTTGCTAGGGTTCGTAGGTTAGGGTAGATCAATGGATGATAAAATCTCTTAATCTCTTTTATACATTTTAAAGTATATAAACTTTAGCAAAATAAATGTTAAAATCTGTATCGGGCGCGCTACCAATTAATTGCTAGTCATGACCACGATTCGAGATTGGTTTAATACTTGTTTTGGTAAGGACTAGACATGAATAGAGATCAATGCAAGGACAAGGGTTAAGAGTGGGGAAACCCTAGTTTCTTCCAAAAAAAACCTGATCTACATTCATCACTATCGATCTAGTTTTAAACTATTAAAAGATAAAATGGGTCATTTAATTAATCATCCATTACTACTAAGTCCTATGAACCCTACAAGCATCTTCTTTATAAATCTTACATCCGTAGTATATCCGTAACTACAACAAATCATCCTTCTTCAATCAACTCTTCTAAAGCTAGAAAAAGGTTCATGTTTCCCTATGGACGACCCGTACTCATCACGGCCAGCTACTAGCGACACCGTCTTGATTGCGGTTATTTACAACACACTTTTCAGCTTCAGACAAATCAAATGGCGCCGTTGCCGGGGATGCGGCTGTAATTTATTTCTTGCTGTCATGCCCCACTTCCAATACAGAGAGTATTGTCCGCTTTGGCCGAAACCGCACGGTTTTTCCTTTTAGAGCGAACCGGACCTGACCAGGGGCCACTTCCCAGGAGGTCACCCATCCCAAGACTTTCCTGGCCCGAGCACGCTTAACTACGGAGTTCTCAAGCTCCTGTAGTTCCGGTTCACTTAAAAGGCGCCTCTGTATTGAAGATTGGTATCATTCCATTTATAGTACAGATCTGTCCCTTTTCGGAATGTATTCCGAAGAGTCCCACCTCTTGAATCCGTGGGGGCCACCTCTTGAGTCCGTGGGACCCACTGTAGAACAATGGGGACTCTTCGGAATACATTCCGAAAGGGGGCAGATCTGTACTATAAATGGAATGATACCACTCTTCAATACAGAGGCGCCTTTTAAGTGAAACGGAACTACAGGAGCTTGAGAACTCCGTAGTTAAGCGTGCTCGGGCCAGGAAAGTCTTGGGATGGGTGACCTCCTGGGAAGTGGCCCCTGGTCGGGTCCGGTTCGCCCTAAAGGGAAAAACCGTGCGGTTTTTTTTTTCCTTTCTTCTTTTTTTTTTTAATATTTCATTCTGTCATGCCCCACCTCCAATACAGAGAGTATTGTCCGCTTTGGCCGAAACCGCACGGTTTTTCCCTTTAGGGCGAACCGGACTCGACCAGGAGCCACTTCCCAGGAGGTCACCCATCCCAAGACTTCCCTGGCCCGAGCACGCTTAACTACGGAGTTCTCAAGCTCCTGTAGTTCCGGTTCACTTAAAAGGCGCCTCTGTATTGAAGAGTGGTATCATTCCATTTATAGTACAGATCTGCCCCCTTTCGGAATGTATTCCGAAGAGTCCCCATTGTTCTACAGTGGGTCCCACGGACTCAAGAGGTGGCCCCCACGGATTCAAGAGGTGGCCCCCGCCCACTTAACACGACACTTGGCGTGGCACTTTGCTCCGTGTGGCACTTTGCTCCGTGAGCAAGAACCGGGTCCCGACATTCTCCCCACCTTTGAATAATGGTTCGTCCTCGAACCAGGGCGAACCGGACCCGACCAGGGGCCACTTCCCAGGAGGTCACCCATCCCAAGACTTCCCTGGCACGAGCACGCTTAACTACGGAGTTCTCAAGCTCCTGTAGTTCCGTTTCACTTAAAAGGCGCCTCTGTATTGAAGAGTGGTATCATTCCATTTATAGTACAGATCTGCCCCCTTTCGGAATGTATTCCGAAGAGTCCCCATTGTTCTACAGTGGGTCCCACGGACTCAAAAGGTGGCCCCCACGGATTCAAGAGGTGGCCCCCGCCCACTTAACACGACACTTGGCGTGGCACTTTGTTCCGTGTGGCACTTTGCTCCGTGAGCAAGAACCGGGTCCCGACATTCCATTCTGTCACGCCCACCCCCAATACAGAGAGTATTGTCCGCTTTGGCCGAAACCGCACGGTTTTTCCCTTTAGGGCGAACCGGACCCGACCAGGGGCCACTTCCCAGGAGGTCACCCATCCCAAGACTTCCCTGGCCCGAGCACGCTTAACTACGGAGTTCTCAAGCTCCTGTAGTTCCGTTTCACTTAAAAGGCGCCTCTGTATTGAAGAGTGGTATCATTCCATTTATAGTACAGATCTGCCCCCTTTCGGAATGTATTCCGAAGAGTCCCCATTGTTCTACAGTGGGTCCCACGGACTCAAGAGGTGGCCCCCACGGATTCAAGAGGTGGCCCCCGCCCACTTAACACGACATTTGGCGTGGCACTTTGTTCCGTGTGGCACTTTGCTCCGTGAGCAAGAACCGGGTCCCGACATTCTCCCCACCTTTGAACAATGGTTCGTCCTCGAACCACAAACCTACTATTGAGGGACCCGGCTCTGATACCATTCTGTCACGCCCACCCCCAATACAGAGAGTATTGTCCGCTTTGGCCGAAACCGCACGGTTTTTCCCTTTAGGGCGAACCGGACCCGACCAGGGGCCACTTCCCAGGAGGTCACCCATCTCAAGACTTCCCTGGCCCGAGCACGCTTAACTACGGAGTTCTCAAGCTCCTGTAGTTCCGTTTCACTTAAAAGGCGCCTCTGTATTGAAGAGTGGTATCATTCCATTTATAGTACAGATCTGCCCCCTTTCGGAATGTATTCCGAAGAGTCCCCATTGTTCTACAGTGGGTCCCACGGACTCAAGAGGTGGCCCCCACGGATTCAAGAGGTGGCCCCCGCCCACTTAACACGACACTTGGCGTGGCACTTTGTTCCGTGTGGCACTTTGCTCCGTGAGCAAGAACCGGGTCCCGACAGGGTTGAATTCTTAAATTCATATCATAAAATAAACAAAACCGCATCTTGTGTATCTAACGATTATTGTGTGAGTTTTGCAAGGAAATATGGAGTAACTGGAGCAAAAGAAAAGAGATTCAGATACTTTCATCGCAGCCCAGAGGATCATAGGAGGGCACTGAAAAAAATTAGCAAAAGATCCCTCCCTCTTGCGGCGGAACCATGGCAGAAGCTTAGATTTGGCGGCAGAACCGCGGCGACGTGGGGGAATAGGAGCGCCAATATCCTCTGGTAATTTCCTAATATCTTTCTCTCTCCTTTAAAATCCAATATTCTGATTTTTCCTGCAGGATTCTTTGCAAATATCGCCGCTCAAAAATCTTTTTACATGTTTTGATATCGGTTTGTTTGTGCATATATAAACCGGACATTAAGGGGCAATAACCCAAATTCAGATTAGGTGGGGATTTCATCACCCTTTTTAAGCCCCACAAATCACAAAACGAGCATACTTTCACCTTACATTAATTAAAAAATATCTAGACCAAACCTCTAAGGATTGTCGCGCTCAATTAGGACAGAGGAGGGTCATGGGTAATCTATCGCTTATCCGTATTTCTGTTGTGGTGTCTAGGCAAGTGTGACTAAGGAAAGTGGTTACTTAATTAGGCCCGCTATTTTTGGTGATTCATATAGCAGATACCTTCCACTTACCTAGCACTTATCTGGCCACAAAAGCGATAAAGAGGTGGTAGAGAATTGATCATGCGATTTGTCCTTTGGAAGTCTAGGAGCGGTCTAGTGACTTGACCTAGGTGATCCTAGTTCTAGGGATTGATTGTGCATTTTTGTGATTTGTTGAGTCAAACCTCACGCCCGACACTCTTTTTAAAAAAAACTTTTTAAAAAAATCGTTCTCACACACGCAGCTACGTGCACTAAACATACTTAGTGCATGATCGGCTGGACACGGGATTCTAGTGCCCGTCTTGTCCGCGTCTTTGCTATCGACTCCGAAGTCGGTACTTCTTCATCTTCTATTTTCCCTCAACCTACCGCATCTTCCGAAATGGACGGATCTCCATCGGGATTTCACGATACCACCCTTCCACCAACCGTAGGTGCGCAGAATCCACAACGTCTCTCTCCAAGAAAGATGCTACCCCGTATGCGGGCCTCTTTCTACTTGTCTTTCTCTTCCACCGGCCAATGGGGATAATTTTGAAATTAAACCCCACTTCATTAACTTGTTGCCCAAATTTCACGGGCTTGAATCCGAAGACGCATACGTTTTTATAACCAAATTCGAAAATGTATGTGCAATGATGAGCACAACCCAAATTTCAGGGGATGCTATGCGATTACGTTTTCTCCCTTTTATCTTGTGCAATCTAGCAGAAAAATGACTTTATAGCACTGCCGTGCATTCTATCGCCAAATGGGATGAATTCTTTATAGCATTCCTTAAGAAATTCTATCCTCATCACAAAACCGCCCATGTTCGAAGCGAGATTAACCAGTTTACCCAACTTCCCAATGAACTATTTTGGAAATGTTTTGAACGGTTTAAAGATCTTCTTGTCCAATGCCCTCATCACGGAATCGATAAATGGCAACTTTGCCGAATTATATATGAGGGTATTAATCCAGCGACAAAACGGATGCTAGAAACCATTTGTCAATGTCATTTCATGTCTAAAGACGATGGTGAAGTTTGGCAATTCCTGGAAGATTTCGCCGAACAAACATTACAGTGGGAAAGCGTTAGACCAACCTCGTCTTCATCTAGGGCAGGTATCCATCAGCTCGATGTTTCCATCGCAGTGAAAGCCAAAACGGTCGCGATACAAAAGAAACTCGAAGCTATAGAAAATAAATTCTCATCAGCCTCTCTAAACCAAGTTACGCTCTCCAAAACCGTGTGTGGTTGCTGTTCTGATCCATCACATTTAACGGAAGAATGTCCTTTAAATTCTCCGTTTCAAGTTCAAGAACAAACTAATCCTGCTTTTCAGCAACGATCTAAAAACGATCTTTATTCATCCACATACAATTAGGGATAGAGGAATCATCCTAATTTTGCTTGGAACCAAAACCAAACTCAAAATCAAAACCAGTTCCCAAGCAACTATCAAAGGCCTCCCCCACAGCAACAGCAGCCACCACAACAAAGTCAGCACCCCTTTCAACCGCAATCTTTTCAAAACCCGGCCAACAACTTTGCACCTTATAATAATTCTTTCCCAATGGCCGGTACCGATAAAACCTCTGCACTCGAACGTAACTTAGAAACGTTCATTAAACAATCTACACAAAAGACGGCTAATTTAATGTCTTGTATCCAAACGTTAGTGTAACACACTGCTTCCCACAGTGAAAGCATTAAATCGATAGAAGTACAACTTGCACAGTTAAATGCCGCGATGAGTGAGAGAGAGAAAGGGAGACTTCCATTTCAACCTCTACCAAATCCCGGCCACTCACAAAGAGCAAACATTGCTTTTAACCAACAAAATCATACGTGGGTGCCGTAACTACGTTGAGATCGGAAAGAGTGCTGCACAACCAAGTTGGGGAACAAGTTGAAGTAGATGACGATGAAACCCCGGTTACTACTTCTAACCCTAATTCGTCTAGTCCACCATTTTCTTCTGAGCCTATTCTTCGTTCTTCACCAGGCTCAAACCCTCAGCCTACTTCCTTGGATAAACCTCAAACGATCCCAAATCCAATTTTGGGATCCATTCCATTCCCTCACAAACTTCTCTACAAATGTTGAACCTGACCCTTATTGATAAAGCTCCCTTTCCAAACAGGTTGAGGGCCAACAAACCAAATGCACAAATGGAGAAAATTGTGGAAATGTTTAAGCAAGTTAACATAAATATTCCTCTTCTAGATGCAATTCAGCAAGTTCCGTCTTATGCGAAAATCCATAAGGACTTGTGCACTAGGAAGAGGAAAACTCAAGTGCCTAAAAAGATTTTCTTAACGAGTAATGTGAACACCGCTTTTACCCAACAGTTGCCGAAGAAACGCAAGGACCCCGGTTGTCCTACAATATCCATAACTATTGGGGGCAAAAGCATTAATCGCGCTCTACTCGATCTAGGTGCTAGTGTTAACTTGCTCCTGTATTCTGTGTATGAGCAGTTAGGTACAGGAGAGTAGAAACCTGCGCACTGCACTCTCCAGATGGCTGATCGATCTATCACTCGCCCTAGAGGTGATCTAGAGGAGGTGTTAATTAAAGTCAGGGAATTTATATTCCCTGTGGATTTTATAGTTCTAGATACACAGCATGTGGCGAACCTACGGAACCAAATCGTGGTGATTCTCGGTTGGCCTTTTCTAGCAATTTCCAATGCTGTAATAAATTGTCGTAACGGTTTTATGAACCTATCCTTCGGGAAGATGGCAATTGAACTTAACATTTACAGGCTAGGAAGTCAACCATCTGAACCTTCTGCTCATCTAATCGATATATGTATAGCTTCCGACAGCTGCGAAGTTAAGGAAATTTATGGTAATGATCTCAACGACACTAGTGCGTCATTATACTATACTAGTGAGGACCCTTTTGACAAGTATACCCTCAAATTCGAATCCTTTGACTTGTCGCAAAAGTTAGTTGAGCTTTCCAAGTCAATATCCTATGCTAGCTATGAACCTCTTAAGGAGTCCGAGTATAATTCCCCTACCCTACCTTCTATCGTTTCTCCGCCGATACTAAATCTCAAGCCACTACCTTCTTATCTTAAATATGCATATTTAGGTGAGAATGAGTCTTTGCCCATCATCATATCAGTTTCTCTAGCTTTAGAGCAAGAGAGCGCTCTTTTGTCGATCTTGAGATCAAATCGGCAAGCTTTTGGTTGGACAATGGCAGACATCAAAGGAATTAGTCTCTTGATTGTTGAACATCATATACATTTGATGGATGAAGCCAAACTAGCCCGAGACCCACAAAGACGGTTGAATCCCGTCATGAAGGAGGCGGTAAAGAAAGAAATCGTCAAATGCCTAGATAATGGCATAATTTACCCAATATCTGACAGCCAATGGGCAAGTCCTATTCATGTGATCTCTAAAAAGTATGGCATCGCGGTCATAACTAATGAGGCTAATGAGTTGATCCAAACACGCACCCAAACTGGGTGGCGGGTATGCATTGATTATAGAAAACTCAATGCCGCAACGTGGAAAGATCGCTTTCCTCTACCTTTCATTGACCAGATATTAGAACGATTAGCCGGGCATGAATACTACTATTTCTTGGACGGATACTCCGGCTATAACCAGATCCTCATCGCCGAAAAGGATCAAGATAAGATAACATTTACTTGTCCTTTCTGTACTTTTGCTTATAGACGCATGCCCTTTGGGTTATACAATGATCCCGCTACATTTCAGCGATGTATGATGGGGATATTTTCGGACATGGCCGAGAATTTTCTGGAGATATTTATGGACGATTTCTCCATATTTGGGGACTCCTTTGAGGAATGCCTTCGTCATCTTGACGAGGTCGTTACCCGCTGTAAGGATAAGAATTTAACTTTGAATTGTAAAAAATGTCATTTCATGATTTAAGAAGGTATTGTCCTAGGGCATATCATTTCACGAAAAGGCATGGAGGTAGACAGAGCTAAAATAGATACCATCCATAACCTTCCTCTTTCCAAATGCGTCAAAAATGTACGATCCTTCCTTGGTTATGCAGGATTTTATAGGAGATTCATTAAGGACTTTAGCAAAATTGCTAGACCTTTAACTCTTCTCTTGGCCAAGAATACAACATTTCACTTCGATTCAGATTACGAGGCTGCTTTTGAATCACTTAAAAGCTCCCTCACTACGACATCCGTTCTGTCATCTCCGGACTGGAATCACCCGTTCGAGCTTATGTGTGATGCATCCGATTTTGCTATTGGTGCAGTCTTAGAAGAACACATTGATAAGATGCCACATGTAATTTACTATGCAAGTAGGATCTTGAATGATACCCAAATGAATTATACAACTACCGAGAAAGAACTCTTGGCAGTTGTATTTGCATTAGAAAAATTCAGGCCCTACTTGATTGGCTCTCCAGTTGTAGTTTACACCGATCATTCTGCCCTAAGACATCTTTTATCGAAGAAGGATGCTAAAGCCATGCTAATACGTTGGATGCTGTTGTTATAAGAATTTGATCTTGTCATACGAGACAAGAGTGGATGTGAAAACGTCGTAGCCGACCATCTTTCACGTCTTTCTTCTTCACCAACGTCAACCTTGCCAATAAACGATTTCTTTCTTGACGAACAGCTATTGACCATATTCTGCAAACCTTGGTTCGGGGATATTGTGAATTATTTAGCAACGAGACTTCTACCCAGCGAATGGTCAAAATAAGACAATTACTGATTTCAATCCCAAGTAAAACACTTTTACTGGGATGAACCTTATTTGTTTAAGTATTGTCCCGATCAAATTATTCACCGATGTGTCCCTAATGATGAATTCAAGAGTGTATTATCTTTATGCCATGATCAGGCATGTGGCGGTCACTTTGGTCCACGAAAAACGGCGGAGAAAGTTTTGCAATGTGGCTTTTACTAGTCAACATTATTTAAAAATGCATATGATCATTGCAAAACTTGTTCATGGTGTCAACACATGGATCAGATTTCACGTAGAAATGAGATGTCACTCTAACCTATCTTGGTTGTGGAGATATTTGATGTTTGGGGAATTGATTTTATCGGCCCATTTCCCAACTCTTTTGGGAATTTATACATCTTATTAGCAGTTGATTATGTCTCGAAATGGATGGAAGTGGTACCGTGTCGCACTAATAACAACAAGGTTGTTATTAAGTTCTTGAAAGAAAATCACTTTTCGCGATTCGGACACCCTCGCGCTATAATTAGCGATAACGGGACGCATTTCTGCAATTAGTCTTTCGAGGGTTTGATGCGGAAATATTCAATCAACCACAAGCTTTCTACGCCCTATCATCCCCAAACGAGCGGGCAAGCGTAGATCTCCAATAGACAGATCAAACAAATTTTGGATAAAATGGTTTCTAAGAACCGTAAAGATTGGTCCATCAAATTGACGGATGCTCTTTGGGCATTTCGTACCATTTATAAAACCGATCTTGGTATGTCTCCATACCGACTAGTGTTTGGAAAGACGTGCCACCTCCTTGTCGATATCGAACATAAAGCAATGTGGGCTATTAAGGAGCTTAATTGTGATCTTGATCAAATTAGCAGCTATCGGAAGCTGCAATTAAATGAGCTAAGCGAACTTCGCGATGAAGCTTACGATAATGCGGTTATAGTAAAGAACCGAACTAAAGTGTTTCACGATAAAAACCTTTTGAGGAAAACTTTCATACCGGGACAACAAGTCTTTCTTTACGATTCCCGTCTCCACCTTCATCCGGATAAGCTTAAATCTTGTTGGAAAGGACCTTATATGGTGCGGTATGTGTACCTGCACGGTCCAATGGATATAGAAATTTTTTAAAACGGTTCTATTTTTAAAGTAAATGGGCATAGATTAAAACCGTACTTTTCCGCTGACCCTTCGGAGAAGCTCATGTTCCTACAGGAGCCGCTTTATCACAACTAACTTTCCTCCACCTCACCTCCATTTTTCGGTAACAGTGTTTCATCTAAGAATGGAGGTGAGTATCTGTGCATGTCAAAGAACAAGTTTGGGGTAGTTTTTCATTTAACCATTATTTTATCCCTGGTATTTTCCTCCCAAGTCTACAGGTCTATGCACTCAAAGAACATCAGTGAGGACACTGCTGCAAACAGTTTTGAGGGGGGAAGGTTTGTATTTACTGAAATATCATTTGGCACTATGCACTATATAAAAAAAATTATTATTATATAAAAAAATTCTTGGAAATGAAAATTAGAAAGTGAAAAATACATATGAAAGAAGGAAAAGTTTAAGAAAAATAAGAAAATTAGATGTTTTAAAATGAAGCTAGTAATAGGTAGTCATGAGCTGTTGTCCTAAGGGTTAGTAGAATGAAGAGAATCACTAATCTGAGAATAGAAATAAGTTTGAAAAATAGTCCCTATTCTTGAGTCCAAACATCTGAACGTTGATACCCTACTATTTGTAGTTGCACACATCTTGAAACTTGGGATAGTAGAGCATACCTTGAAATGCTCTTGTCTAAAAGCCTTAGTATGAAGGAAAATAAATATATAAACAAAAATATAAATGAAAAAATGGTGAAGAAAAATGAACACTGGTTTTATAATTACTTAAGGCAGCATAAAAAAATATAGCGATGGTGCTTTATCACCTAGTGCCTTAGACCAACTGGTTTGGGAGCCACTGCTAAGCCTCAGGTGTTGCAAGACGAGAATATTGCTAATTACGCCTAAAAGAGTGAGCACATTTGGTAATCGGTTGGTTAGTACCTCAAGAAATATTAACGGTCGCATGAAAAATGTGTGAGCAATTACATCTGAAATATTCACCGATTAAAAAGTACTAAGGAAGATGGACAAGTGTATGATAGCTTGAATTCAATTTTCTAAGTGTAAGAATGTCTTTTACACACACGTAGGGATATATGATCTATGTTTGGAAGAAAGGTAGGGAGGAAGACTAAAGGCGATATTTTATTGAGTGATGATGTGATTTCTGACATCTTTTCTTGACCATTAAGATAGGGCTCATGGCTACTAAAAAGCTAGTGTAGTTTGAAACTCTTATTTTCAAGTTCTTTCTTTTATATATTCTCTATCTTTGTATGTAACTTCTATCATCTTTCTTTTATTATGAGATTTTGTGGGTATAATCCGCTGAAAACCCTCAGGAGACAACACTCCTCCTACTAGAGACACCTAAAGGTTTAAAGGCTTGTTACACGTGCTCAGTGCAATCGTGTTGCCTACGAAAGTGTGCTAGATTTTTCTTTTTTCTTCTTCTTCTCTATTATAACTAATTTGCTCGGGACGATCAAAGTTATGAGGGTATTTGATTAGTCTAAAATATTGCACATTTGAATGATTATTTTCCATATTATTGTTAAGTACTATTGTAATTATAAAACATATGAGGGTTTATGTGTACAAAGTTTATTATCATATGTTTCTACATTATAATTAACATCATTAGGGAAAACACATGCATATAATATTTATATGAAATCTTTGTAATTAAAATATGCATATCATATCAAATATTTCTAATCAATATTCTTAACATATAATATCATATAAAATGGTTAGTATAATATCTCAAAAATACCAAATACTACTAACACTATGACTTGAGATATTATACAGATATTAGATCAGGTCTGGAATCTAAGAGATCCGAGATGTCGGAATCAAATCTGCCGAAATATGAAAGCAAATCGTAAGATCTAGCGACGGCAGAGACTCGGAGCATTATTCTCAGAATCCAGATATCTAAGGGATCTCCACATGTCAACAGAAGAGAGCATAAAAATTTCCAAGTTCTGATTCCACTATAACGCCGCGGTTAGGCGGAAAGGCAAGGATTTGCGGCGGATCCGCGGCTTAATTAGGGCCTTAGGATGTGATATTTTGTGGTTTTGATCGTATCAGCATATAATCACAGATTGTATCTAGAATTTCTAGTTTCTGTGACTATAAATAGGACCGAGAGCATCACATTAAAAATCATCAAACCTATGAGATCAAGAAGTTCGAAGTGATCCACGCATCCAGGTGATCATCATCTATTCATCTACCCCCAACAAGAGAGAGAGATAGCAAGAGCAAAAATTAGGGTTCTTTGTAATCTACTTTCAAAAAGGAGAGTTATATGAAATAGTTGATTAATAAAGCTAGATCTTAGTTTATTTCTTTTCGCATTTACTTTCTGCATCTTAATCATGTTTTCATTCTTCAACCTTTTTTTAAATCTCAAACCATGAGCGAGTAATTCCTAACTTGCTAGGGTTCGTAGGATAGTATAGATCAATGGATGATAAAATCTCTTAATCTCTTTTATATATTTTAAAGTCTATAAAATTTAGCAAAATAAATGTTAACATCCGTATCGGGTGTGCTACCAATTTATTGCTAGTCACGACCACGATTCGAGATTGGTTTAACAGTTGTTTTGGTAAGGGCTAGACATGAATAGAGATCAATGCAAAGATAAGGGTTAAGAGTTGGGAAACTCTAGTTTCTTTCAAACGAACCATAATCTATATTCATCACTATCGATTTAGTTTTAAACTACTAAAATTTTAAATGAGTCGTTTTTAATTATTCATCCATTACTACTAAGTCCGATGAACCCTACAAGCCTCCTCTTTATAAATCTAACATCCGTAGTATATCTGCAACTACAACCAATTATCTTTCTTCAATCAACTCGTCTAAAGTAAGAAAAAGGTTCACGTCTCCCTGTGGACGACCCGTACTCATCGTGGCTAGCTACTAGCGCACTATCTTGATTGCGGTTATTTACAACACACTTTTCATCTTCAGACAACTCGTCTAAATCAATGATTTGTCTGAAGCTGAAAAGTGTGTTGTAAATAACCGCAATCAAGACGGTGTCGCTAGTAGTTATCCGCAATGAGTACGGGTTGTCCACGGGGAAACATGAACTTTTTTCTTGTTTTAGACGAGTTGATTGAAGAAGGATGATTGGTTGTAGCTACGGATGTAAGATTTATAAAGAAGAGGCTTGTAGGGTTCATAGGACTTAGTAGTAATGGATGAATAATTAAAAATGAATCCTTTTATCTTTTAATAGTTTAAAACTATATCAATAGTGATAAATGTAGATTATGGTTCTTTTGGAAGAAATTAGGGTTTCCCCACTCTTAACCCTTGTCCTTGCATTGATCTCTATTCACGTCTAGTCCTTACCAAAACAAGCATTAAACCAATCTCGAATCGTGGTCGTGACTAGCAATAAATTGGTATCGCGCCCGATACGGATGTTAACATTTATTTTGCTAAAATTTATAGACTTTAAAATGTATAATAGAGGTTAAGAGATTTTATCATCCATTGATCTGCCCTATTCTACAAACCCTAGCAAGGTATGAATTACTTGCTCATGGTTTGAGATTTAGAAGAAAGGTTGAAGAATGAAAACATGATTAACATGCAGAAATAAAATGCAGAAAGTAAATGCGAAAATAAATAAGCTAAGATCTACCTTTATTAATCAACTATTTCATACAACTCTCCTTTTTGAAAGTAGATTACAAAGAACCCTAGTTGTTGCTCTCTCTCTCTCTCTCTTATTGGAGGTAGATGACTAGCTGATGATCACCTGGATGCGTGGATCGCTTCGGACCTCTTGATCTCTTCGGTTTGATGTTTTTAATGTGAAGCTCTCGGTCCTATTTATAATCACAGAAACTAGAAATCCTAGATACAATTTGTGATCATATGCTGATACGGTCAAAATCACAAAATATCACATCTTAAGGCCCTAATTAAGCCGCGGATCCGCCGCAAATCCTTGCCTTTGGCCGCCCAACCGCGACGTTATAATAGAATCAGGACTTGGAATTTTTTATGCTCTCTTCTGTTGACATGTGGAGATCATTTCGATATCTGGATTCTGAGAATAATGCTCTGAATTTCTACCGGCAGATTTGATTCCGACATCTCGGATCTCTTGGATTTCAGACCTGATCTAATATCTGTACAATATCTCAAGTCATACTGTTGGTAGTATTTGGTATTTTTGAGATATTATTCTAACAATTTTATATGATATTATATGTTAAGAATATTGATTAGAAATATTTGATATGATATGCATATTTTAATTACAAAGATTTCATATAAATATTATATGAATGTATTTTCCCTCATTATGTTAATTATAATGTAGAAACATATGATAATAAACTTTACACATAAACCCTCATATGTTCTATAATTACAATGGACGCCTTTTAGTATTTAACAATAATAGGGAAAATAATCATTCAAATGTGCAATATTTTAGACTAATCAACAATATTCTGCAAATAGAGAAGGAGGCTTACCCGAATTCCGATCTCCCTGCCAATTTTCAAGAGATGAAGAAGATGAATGCCGACATCGGTTTCAGTCATGAAAAAATCGATGCATGTTATTCACGACAGATGATGACAAGAAGTTAAATAAGTGTAGAACTTGTGGGGAATCAAGATGGATCTTACCTAAAAGGCCCCCGAGGGACGAAGAGTCAATTCCAAAAATTCCAGTGGTTGCGCATTTTTCTATTAAGAAAAGACTACAGAGTTTATTTATGTCGTCTAAAACCGCCGAGCATATAACATAGTATGCAGATTGTCGTAGGAAGGATGGAGTCTTATGACATCCCGCTGATGGTGAGGAGTGGTAAAGATTTGACGCTCAATTTCCAGCTTTCGCTGTAGAAGCTCGTAATATGAGACTTGGATTATCGGCTGATGGTTTGGAACCGTTTGAAGGAGGTGCATCTCACAAACTCTTGTAGAGAATATTTTTCCATCAAGAGGAGCTCTAGCTCAGTTTATAGTGTATGCATGCGTTGATCTCTATATATGTTGAGCTCAAGTACCAAGTTTCCAACATTGAGAATTTCAGCCAAGGATGGAGCTGCTGGCCCCCCCTCACCCAAGGCTCCGCCGATTCTTCTATTTATGCATGCTTTAGGTTTTTTTATTTTTTATTTTGAGGAAAATATGGATTTTTTTTCCATGTATATTATGTGCCTGTTTGGATGAGCTTATTTTTAAGTGATTATTTGCCATAATTACTTATAATTGATTATTTCTGGAAAAAGTGAAAAAATCACTTATAAGTGCTTATGACAATAAGCTGTTTAGTGTTTGGATGATTTTGTATGAAAAGTGATTATGAGTAGATGGTGTATTTGGATGAAAAAATAGATAGGTGATTATTGAGTGTAACATGACCAAAAGGACGTATCATTAATACCATCTTAAAATTTAAATGAAAAGATAAGGGGTGTATATTACTTGGTCAACTCTATTATTCCATTATCGCTTATGGAATAAACTAGAAATTTCTAGCATATTTTTAAGTGGGAAAAGATGTCATTTTTAAGCAGTCATGGTGGAACACGTGGTAAAATAATCACTTATTGAATAACATAGTATCTACTTGGCCCTATCTTGAAGTGATTTTTAATCACATGTTGACAAAAAATAATCCAATCCAATATATCTCATGATTATGTCAGTAGTCTAATCATATTGGATTGGTCATCAATTATGTTTATTAAGAAGAATTACTTGACGTTAATTGACAAAAGAAAGATGTTAAATCAAAACTCATCTATTACCTAATTGTGTCACGGGTTATTCGTTCTGACTATAACTACAAGGTATTGATGATGCTCGATATCGGTGATCTCCCAGATCATGACACGTGGCAGATGACGTGTCCCGGAGCATGCGAGAAAGGACCTACAGGGGCCGACCATACTGCTCCTACGCCCGTCCTACCGACGAGGCTAGCTCGCCTCCGAGCCCCAGCACAATTGGCCTCCTCGGCCTCACAGCTCGTTCCCGAGCTACCGCAGAAACAAGATACCTCGGCTCTCCCGCTCGTCCGCGAGCTCTCCCACCGAGGTCATCTTCCTCGGTCTCATCGACCGACCAACAGCACCGCTTGCAGGCGTAACCGCCATCCCGCGAATCTCTCCATGCGTGAGATCTCCGCCGGCCACATCCCGCGTTCCACGCCACCACGATCCTCCATTAACGAGCCTGTCTCGCCATTAATGGGAGGTCCCGCTCATCACGCGGGCGTGACGTCGGGAGCGTAACGGTCGGCGTGATTCTCGCACCTGCTGCCACTACTACTTAAACCCCTCTTTCAGACGGTCAAGATAAGCCAATTTTATTCCACTAAGCCGTTACTCTGCTTGGATCTCCAGTCTAACTTGATCGTCGGAGGTTCCTCGGTGGTACAACCACCCCGGGACTTCCTTGCAGGTAACTCGGCAACCACAACCTCAACCCATTGAGATCCACACGCATCAGGAGCGGCAGCCTCCAGATCCAATCCCAGCCACTCATCGCAGCCATCAGCAGATCGACGGGAGGCAACATCTGAAGGAGATTCCACCCTCCATCAGCTTGGCGCCGTCTGTGGGAAAGCTTTGATTCCACAAAAACAAAAGTTCGCCTTCCGATCTCATTCCAATGGCTAGCGATCATCAAAATGATCCAAGTACCAATCGCCGCCTCCCTCTCAACGGAGGCACGGACGTGCCTCCTCCGCCGAACGCCATCAACGCTCTCGCCGGCTGGATAGACAGACTCACGTCCTTCGTGGAGGCGCTCGTCCGTGTCCAAACGGCGGGGCAAAATCCCCAAGCCGTCGCTCCCCCGCCTTGGGACCAGTACCCCTACGGGAGAAGAGAAGACTCGGCCCGTGTCGGCACGGCCGACCGCCACCTCGCTGCCTCCCACGGCCGCGGATCCCCCGGGCCGGTACGTTCTGCGACCCGCTGGGCGCCCAATAGCTCGACACCGAGGTCCGTCGCTAGAGCGCCCCGCCCCGAGGTCTTTCGCGCGCCTGTCCCTCCTGAGGAAATTTCGGTCAGCTCGCCTGTCACCAGGCATGACCGACACACCCTCCCCCGACGGGGCCGTGCAGACGGGGCTCGTCAAGGCAGCTCAAGGGCCACCTCATCCGGGGATTTGAGGAACCTCATTGAGAGAAACCACGGCCGAGGCCAGACGCAGGCCACCAACAGCAGGGGCCTGGGATCAGAATGCACCGAGTCGTCGGGGTACCATGGCCGACTCGACGCCCTCAAGAAGAAGATCGAGAGTCTGCATCGGGAAGGTCACCGTTCGAACGACGGGGCTACGTATGCCGCCGACTCGCTCACAAAACCGTTCACCGAGGAGCTGCTCGCCGTCCACGTCTCCTCCCGCAACAAGCCCACAATGGTCTCCCTCTTCGATGGCAAATCTGACCCGAAGGACCACTTGGATGCGTTCACCGCGGGAATGAGCTTCCAAGACCACTCCGATTTCGCCCAGTGCCGAGCTTTCCCGGACACTCTCATCCGTGCCGGGCGAGACTGGTTCCGAGGACTCGAGCCGCGCTCGATCTCAACCTTTGACGAGCTGGCCACACAATTCCTCGGCCACTTCGTCGGGAACAGGCGACAGAAGCGTACAGTCGACCACCTCTTCACGATCAAGAGTGGGGACAGGGAGACGTTCAAAGGCCACGTCACCCGTTTCTACAACGCCCTTCTCGAGGTCTTAGAGCACCGGGACGAAACGGTCATCACAGCTCTAAGGTCTGGTCTTAGGCACAAGGAGTGGTTACGCTCTTTTGCACTGGCGCAACCTAAGACCATGCCCGAGGTAAAGGCCTGGACCGAGCGCGAGGTCCAGCTCGAGTCTGAGGTGAACGCAAGCCTCCCCCGAGAAAAGCAAGCCGACCAGAAAAAGAGGGCAAGGGACGAGAGAAGAGGAGCGGAACGACAAAAGCCCTATCCCCCAAAGTTCCAGGAGTATACGCCGCTTAATGTCTCCCAGACAGTGCTACTTGAGGAGGCCAAGGGCGAAGGGTTCTTCAAGTTCCCCCCGATCCCACGCTCGGCTTCAAAGCGAACCCGGGGCCCCTACTGCGGCTTTCATAGATCGCTAGGCCACTCAACGGAGAGATGCAAACAACTCCGAGATTACATAGAGGAGTTGATCCGTTCGGGGCACCTCACGGCGTACCTGAGGGACAAGCGGCAAGTTGACCGAGAGCAGGAGTAGCGTCCCCCTCCAGCCGAGCAGACCAACGGCCAGATCATGGTTGTGTCAGCAGAGCATGCGTTTGGTGCCCCCGAACCTCGTTACCCATGCCGAGCACAGATACCAACAGACGTATGGGGGGCTCAAGCTGCATGAATAAAAGCATCTACTAAAATGTATTTTCTTTCCAAAGCAATGTACCATCTTCCTAAGATCTTTTGTTTATACAATAAAAGGATCAATAGAGCATTGCAGAAAAGAAAAAGAATCTTATTCATTCAAAAGGTGCCATAGGCTCCTCAGCCGTACACAAAGAAGAAAGAAATTATTATTATTACAACAGCGGGAGAATGTGGTGCAGAGAGCAGTGCTCGTGGTACTATGAGCGTATCTCCTCCAGCCGAGCCCTCGCAGCATCTAACCTCTGCCTCCGATCCCCCCCTCCCCCGCGAGCTTCGGCGTCGAGCCTCAACTGGTAGCACTCACGGACGAGCGCTTCCGAGCGGTTTAACCGGCTCGCGAAGATCAGGCCGAAGTGCCTCAGAGACCTTAGCTTGCCTATGGCCTCATCGAACAACATTTCGGATAAGGGGTTGTAAAGCCCTGGCGACGCCCTCCAGATGGAGTACATCAGCAGCTGAAGAAGGGAGGACCGACGGGGAAGCAATCGGCCGAAGTGGTCCTCGATCTTTCCTATTACCAACTGCACCGTGTCCTCAGTGCAGTACGGGTCATAGAGGTAGACATCCTCGAAGCTTACGATGTCTTCGATGGTGAAGAGGAAGTCCTGCATTTTTGCGTTTCGGTTGCAAGGAAAAGAGTAATCAACAATCCCAAACGAGTCCATCTTATAGCCAACGACGCTTGGGAATCCAACAGTCGCCCGTTTCACCCGCAACGCAGGCGCCACGCGGCAAGCGTCGTGCCTCCCCATGCGAAACCGAAACGACGAGACGCCGGCGCTTCGCCTTCACAACGCCCTCACGACACGTATCTTCGATGCTGTCCCACTACTCGGCTGGCTGGTAGCTTCCCTACCCCGCAATGCCAGGGATCAAAGCTCCCACAAAGAGGCAGCCGAGCGGCTACCCTACTCGGCTATCCCTGGTCGATAGCTTCCCTACCCCACAACGCCAGGGATCAAATCCCCCAACAAGAGGCAGCCGAGCGGCTCCCCTGCTCGGCTATCCCTGGCTAGTAGCTTCCCCACCCACAATGCCAGGGATCTAAGCCCTCACCAAGAGGCAGCCGAGCGGCTACTCTGCTCGGCTATCCCTGGCTGGTAGCTTCCCTACCCCACAACGCCAGAGATAAAACCCCTCGCCAAGAGGCACCGGGCAGCAACCCGGCTCGGCCATCCTTAAGGACCCAAAATCCCTCGCAAGAGGAACCCGCTTAGCACCAACCGTGCTCGGTTATCCCTGGCACCCCACCAGGGATCAAAGCCCTCTCCAAGAGGCACCGGGCGGCAACCCCGTCTGGACATCCTTAGTAGGCCTCCTACGCCCCTCCCACGCTAAGGATGAAAATCCCTCGCAAGAGGCAACCGCTTAGAACCAACCATGCTCGGTTATCCCTGGCACCCCACCCAGGATCAAAGCCCTCACCAAGAGGCACCGGACGGCAACCCTGCTCGGGCATCCTTAAGGATCAAAGCACTCGCCAGGAAGCACCGACCAGCTACCCTGCTCGGCCATTCTCAGCATGCCTCTCACGGCCCCTCCCGCGGTGAGGATCAAAGCCCTCGCCAAAAGACACCGAGCAGCCACCCTGCTCGGCCATCCTCGGCAGGCCTCTCACGGCCCTTCCCACGCTGAGGATCAAAGCCCTCGCCAAGAGGCACCGAGCATCTACCCTGCTCGGTCATCCTCAGCACGCTTCTCACGGCCCCTCCAGCGCTTAGGATCAAATCCCTCACCAAGAGGCACCGAGCAGCTACCCTTCTCGGCACCATCCTCAGTTGGCCGATTACAGCCCCTCCAACAACTAAGGAACGTGAGCTCAACAAGAGGCATCCAGTCTATCAACATCTTAGCGATCTACACTTCGACTTCGGGGCCATGGAGATACCGTCTTACCGCCTGCCTTGGAACACTTGGCAAGAGAGCAGACTCAAGTCGACGCGTAATCGCCAGACAAAGAGACGACACAAAAGAAAGGCAGTCCTACGCAGATACAATTGTTCACACAACAAGAAGAAAAATACGCATGCAAACAAGATTGCAAGAAAAATACCTTTATTCACAAAAGTTAAAGCTTTTACAAGGTATTCGTGGCTCCCCAGCGTTACAAAATGCCCGGAGGCCTACCAAACTCCCGAGGAAACAAATAAAAAGAAAAAAGAAAAGCAAAAAGACGACAGGTCTCAGGCCTCAAGGCCGGGCGCATCCCCGGGAAGCTCAGCGACCGCGGCAGGGGCCTCGGCGTTGCCCTCGCCGGGTATCTCCCCCTCGGCCTGCTTGTCGTCCCCGCGAGGATATTCGGCTCGGAGATCCTGGTCGGCGAACTCCGGCACCTAAGCCTTGACAGCATCAAGGGCCTCATGCCAGATGGCGGTAGTGGCCAAGGCTAGGACGGTGTAAAATTCTTCCGATTTCTAGAAGTTCTCCACCGCCTTCACCGCCGAGAGGTCGGCCCGTTTCGCCGCCTCTACCGCCGCCCCCACCTCCTTCCGTAGGGTGCTCACCGACTTCTTCATGGTGCCGATGAGCGCCGTGGAGTCCTGAAGCTTGGCCTTGGAGGCCTGGGCGGCTTCGCGGAGCCTGGCAGCCTCCCGCTTCGCCGCCGCCACTTCCTGCTTCCCGGCCGCTGCCTCCTGCTTCGCGGACGCTAGCCCTGCTTCCCGGCCACCACCTTGGCCTCGAGGGCGGCGACCCTCGCCGTCGCCACTTCCAGCGCCCGCCTCGAGCTCTCCCTCAGCGAGGAGAACTCGCCCGCGGCTCAGACCGTCGGGCCTATCTCCTCCTCCTCCATCCGGATAGCAAGAGCGACGTGGTGGAGGACCTGGGGAAACAAGAAAGGGGTCAGAAAGAAGAAGGATCACCAAGTCTCACGAAAGATGAAACGAGAAAAGTATGAGCACTAACCTGCACGGCCTCTTGGGTGATGGACGCCAGTTGCCCCTTCAGACTTCCCCCGGGAACCCTGCCCTCTGCCGACCTCTCCATGTCATGCAGAAGGCTGTCGGCGACGGAGATCCCCGAGGGCACCTCAAAGCGGAGCTCCCTGTCGTCCACCAAGATCGGAGAGGCCGGGTCCTGCGGGGCTGCACGGGGGAACCTCTTGAGAGCCGGCGGCTGCGGACCGTCCTCCGCCTCCGAGGCTGGGGCTTCCTGCCCCCGAGCCCTCTTACGGGTCGGCGCCCTGCTGGACGCCGGGGTCCGATCCGCGCTCGAGTGCTGCTGCTGGACGGCTGCCGGAGAAGCCGGGGTCGGCACCTGACGGGAGGAGCTGGCCCCTCCAGCCCTCGACCCTTTCTTCGGCTTGCGCATAGTCGCTCGAAGGTGGCTCAAATCCATGGGTTTTGCGCAAGACGAGATAAAAGGGGGTCAGCGACACAAGCAAAAATTAAAATAAATACAAGCCTAACTTACCGACGAACTGGGCAGGGCTGAGCCCGGCCCAACTAAGGGCCCACTCAGAAAGCAACACATTGGCCCGAGGAATGGGCTCCCACGCCGCCACTCTCACCGCGTCGGGGTCATTGGACGGGTTTCCCTGCCAGCACTTATCCCTAGACCACTGGACGGGTACGGTCCAGTCCTCACCTTCTGGCGGCCCGACGAAGAAAAACTTCTTGTTCTGGTCGTAGATGGAAGAAGGCAGGACGACGACTCCCGACCCGGGCGCACTCCCCCGACGTTTCCTAAAGAAGAGATAGACCCACCTCGGGTCGCCCGCGTGAGAGCCGGGATGACTTTTGTAGATGAGAGAGGAGGCAAGGATGGACAGACCGAAAGGAACCATCTGCAATTTCAAGCGGACCAGAAACCCAAGGAGAATCCTCCAGGAGTTTGGCACTAACTGGCCCGGGGCTAACCCGAAGTAAGACAGCGCTGCAGCGACCTCGGGAGAGAAGGGCAAGCGCATTCCGGCCCAAAAGGATTCCAGGTACAGGGCAAACTCTTTACCCCGCACCTGATCTGCCCTCTCTCCTTTCTCGGCCAAACGCAGAGTATAGCCAGAAGGGATATGGAAGCGAGCCCGAGCGGTGGCAAGATCTCCCTCGTACCTCACCAAGGAAGGCACGCCGGGGGCTTCCGCCACCTCCACTCGAGGATTCGCTCCTGACACACAACCACGGGGAGAGGATCTGACCCCATCTTCCCGGGAAGACCCCGACTCAGCGGAAGAATCCCTAGAATCTACCCCTGCGACATCTACAAACTCCTCAGAAGAAGACATCTAACCTGATTGAGAAGCCCTCAGAAAGTAGAAGATCTGACCTAAGATGAGAGTGCCGAGCTTACAAGATCAGGGACAGGGAAAATATGAAGAGAGATGGGCCCTGAAGAAGGCCCCACCTCTACCTATAGCCTCCGGCGCCCCCATCCAACGACGACCATCGACTCCCGCCAAAAACAACCCTTCACATTCGACAACCCAAATCGCTCTACCTGGCTCGCGCGCATTGGACAGCATCCCATCAGACGCCAGAGGCCTGCGGCCCGTCACGTCCGCCAACCAACGCTTGACACGTGGGTCGTCGCTTCGCCAAAAGTGCGCATGATCCGGCGCCCCTCTTTAATGCAGAAGATCTCGCCCTGATT
Source organism: Agapanthus africanus (assembly GCA_030015575.1). Lineage (NCBI taxonomy): Eukaryota > Viridiplantae > Streptophyta > Magnoliopsida > Asparagales > Amaryllidaceae > Agapanthus > Agapanthus africanus. Next base: position 985,472,101 of record CM057338.1, read on the forward strand.
CGCTGGCGTCATCCAGAAAAAGACAACGGATTGCCTGGGGGCACGTCCGACGATATCTTCGGAAGAGAGCTCACCTCGGATGACCCGGCAGACCACTCTCGACCCGACCCGTCAGCTGGTTGGGACGAGAGTGGGGGGCTAATGATGATGCTCAATATCGGTGATCTCCCAGATCATGACACGTGGCAGATGACGTGTCCCGGAGCATGCGAGAAATGACCTACATGAGCCGACCAGACTGCTCCTATGCCCGTCCTACCGACGAGGCTGGCTCGCCTCCGATCCCCAGCACAATTGGCCTCCTCGGCCTCACGGCTCGTTCCCGAGCTACCACAGAAACAAGATATCTCGGCTCTCCCGCTCGTCCGCGACCTCTCCCGCCGAGGTCATCTTCCTCGGTCTCATCGACCGACCAACAGCACCGCTTGCAGGCGTAACCGCCATCCCACGAATCTCGCCATGCGCGAGATCTCCGCCGGCCACATCCCGCGTTCCACGCCACCACGATCCTCCATTAACGAGCATGACTCGCCATTAATGGGAGGTCCCGCTCATCACGCGGACGTGACGTCGGGAGCGTAACGGCCGGCGTGATTCTCGTGCCTGCTGCACCTGCTGCCACCACTACTTAAACCCCTCTTTCAGACGGTCAAGATAAGCCAATTTTATTCCACTAAGCCGTTCCTCTGCTCGGATCTCCAGTCTAACTTGGTCTTCGGAGGGTCCTCGATGGTACAACCATCCTGGGACTTCCTTGCAGGTAAATCGGCAACCACAAGCTCAACCCATTAAGATCCACACACATCACGAGCGGCAGTCTTTAGATCCAATCCCAGCCACTCATCACAGCCATCAGCAGATCGACGGAAGGCAACATTTGAAGGAAATTCCACCCTCCATCAGGTATACATTTATATACTATGATAACTTGAACACATGGGCGTGGCATGTCCTCATCTCTTTTATCCCAGATAAGTTACTAAAAAAAAACAGAAAAACAAAAGGGTGTAGGGCTTGGTACAACCTTCCTCTCTTTAATATCTGTATTTTATACATATCTTTTAATTTCCTCAAATCATTGTCTCATCCTTCTTTTAATATATTTTAGAATGCTATATTTAGAATGCAATCCACACATGAAAAATAAAAGATTAATGCTATATGTTAAAAAAAGACAATGTATCTTACATCTTCTAGTTTATACATCTTGAGCGTGGCCAGATCTCCTGAAAAACCATACATGTCGGTTTTCAAGCATGCGGCTCATACTATTAGAGATGACAAAGCTGTAGCGTACAACACTTTATATTATTATCTATTTTGTTTCGGGATCGATTTTCATGAACGGCGAGCTCATAATCGTGCGGATTTGATTTGCATAGCATGTGCAAATATTCTAACAAATAATAATTTTGGCATTTATAGCATGCACATTTTCTTCTTCTCCATATCTTTTAAAGCCCTTCACCTGATTAAAAGGAAACTTTAATATGTCTATCATAATCAATGAACCATCTGCCATGCTGAGAAATTATTCCATATACCGGTCATATATACACACTTAGACAAGAAAGAGAAGAAATATAATTGCGAGTCCTTACATGCTGCCCAAAATTATTTTTATGAATATTCTTAATTATCCATAGCAAGAGATGCTTTGTAGCTCCGTCCCTGATTTCAATGGCTATATTTAACGAACTAATAAACCATTACAAAGGGAAAGAAAATTATTCGTTAAATAAGCAATCTTCATGAATCAGAAGCAGCCTACCATTTACAGGAATCGCTTGGGCCAATTGAACCCTTGATTAATATACATTGTCAGCACGTATGCATCTAGGTGTCAAAAATAATGCTTAGCTTGATTTAGGCTCGGCCCGCTCGAATCCCAAAAAAATATAGGTGGTGAACCAAATATGAAATGGCAAGGAGTCAGGCCCAGGCTTACCGGCTGTCATAATAAATTTAAATATAAAAGAGAGAGCAGGGGGGCTTTGATAAAATATAATCAGGGTAATAAATGAAATCGCTATTAATTAGCAAGCAGAAGCCGATGAATTTTTGCAGCATGCTAAAAATCGTCTTCTGCGATTGGACCTACAAATTAACTCTGCACCATGGAGTCAGGGTCAGAGAAAACATATATATCCTATTTGTGCTGTTAAGTTACTGTAATTATCATATAACTTGGGATGTGTGTATGTATGTATGAGAATAATGGGGGAAATATGCCATAGGAGGGAATTTCCATCATCTTCATCGTTATCATCTAAGACGTGGATACACCAAATTTCATGTGATTCTACAGCCTTTTCACCGTTGATTTAGCAATGTAAAAAGATCTATTGTCGGTAGACCGTTAATTTTGAACCTACTAAATTAACGGTGAAAATGTTGTAGAATCACATGAAATTTGGTGTATCCACATCTTAGATAATAACGATGAAGATGGCGGGTGCCGACCGTCGGAAAAATTGAGAAATGTTGTATTTTTTCGACGCCATAGGAAGAAATTCCCTCATATGGCCTCTTTCCTCCATTAACCTCTCTCTAGAAAGAGAGGCCATAGAAGAGGATTTCCTCCTATGGCCTCGAAAAAATACAGCCTCCCTTGTTTTTTCCGACGATCGGCACCTACCATTTTTATCGTCATCATCTATGTGGGTATACCAAATTTCATATGATTCTACAACTTTTTCACCGTTGATTTAGTGGGTTCAAAATTAACGGTTTGCCGAAATAGAAATTTTCACATTGCTAAATCAACGGTGAAAATGTTGTATAATCGTATGAAATTTGGTGTACCCACATCTTAGATGATGACGATGATGATGGTAGATACCGATCGTCGGAAAAAATGATGGAGGGTGTATTTTTTTGATGCCATAGGAAGAAATTTCATTATATGGCCGAGAATAATGGAGGGGAGAGGCCATAGGAGGGGATTTCCTCCTATGGCGTCGAAAAATCACAACATCCACCATTTTTTCCGACGATCGGCATCCATCATCATCATCATCATCTAAGATGTGCATACACCGAATTTCATGTAATTCCACCATTTTTTCACCGTGGTAAACCATTAATTTTGCACCAACTAAATCACTGTAAAAAATGGTATGATCACATGAAATTTGGTGTATCCACATCTTAGATGATAAAGATAGAGGTGATGTATGGCGATCGTCGAAAAAAATGATGGAGGGTGCAGTTTTTCGACGCCATAGGAGCAAATTCCCTCATATGGCATCTTTTCTAGAGAGAGAGTAATGGAGGAAACAGACCACAAGAGGGGATTTCCTCCAATGGCGTCGAAAAAATACGCCCTCCATCGTGTTTTACGACGATCGAAATCCATCATCTCCATCGTTATCATCTAAGATATGGGCACGCCAAATTTCATATGATTCTACAACTTTTTCACCGTTGAATTAGTGGGTTCAAAATTAACGGTTTACCGACAATAAAAGTTTTTACATTGTTAAACCAACGGTGAAAAGGTTGTAGAATCACATGAAATTTTGCGTACCCACATCTTAGACGATAACGATAAAGATGATGCATCCCGATCGTCGGAAAACACGATGGAGGGCGTATTTTTTCGATGCCATAGCAGGAAATCCCCTCCTATGGCAGCTTTATATATATAATAGAGAAAAGCTGCTATAGAAGGGGATTTCCTGCTATGGCGTCGAAAAAATACGTCCTCCATCGTGTTTTCCGACGATCGGAATGCATCATCTTCATCGTTATCATCTAACATGTGGGTACGCAAAATTTCATGTGATTCTACAACCTTTTTACCGTTGAATTAGTGGAACTTTTTACATTGCTAATTCAACGGTGAAAAGTTGTAGAATCACATGAAATTTGGCGTATTCTCATCTTAGATGATAACGATGAAGATGATGTATTCCGATCGTCGGAAAATACGATGGAGGGTGTGTTTTTAGGAGGCACTATGGTCTTTTTCCTCCATTATTCTCTTCTCTGTCTCCCTCCATTTATATGCCATGTGCATGATGTCATGCATGTATCTATCAAACAAGTGCCATCCTAGTCATGATGGCAAACCGTTGGTCTCGTCCCATGTTTTGAAACACGATAAAGCTGACTGCTACTACTCATTTTGTTAATTTAAACCGTTGTTATCAACTAGTCGCTAATCTTAACCATACGTGGGCCTTATCAACTAGTCCTTTATATCTTTGGTTCAGACGTCATCCGCTCACAGGCTTGGCCAACGGAAGGGTTGGGCGGGCTTACTAGAGGCCCATGACAGTCTATATTATGCGTAACTTTCATTTTGTTGGATCCATTTGTCTTTTAATTGCTTGGATATTTGCCGGAACTGTAGAATCTAAATTGAGCCAGCCTTATTCCTGGCCGGGCCTGTGCTTTTACTGCCCTTTTAATGGACTGTTTGATTCCCCATTCTACGAGTGTTTTTTCCATGTCCCTGATTGTAGGGCTTAGGGTCTATCTAATATACAATCAATATAATTGATACCCTTCAGAGAACGAAGAATTTGATAATGTGAAAATTCAGAAATACGAAAACAGATTAATTTGGTTTTGAGGACACCATCGATCCTGAAAGCGTCCGTCCATCACAGCAAGCGAGCAACCAAAAGATCCATAAATATACATACAACAAAATATCTTCATAAAAATTACAATTTTAAATGTGTTTATCTATTTGATTCTTTAATGATTTTTATTAGAAGAAAAGGACGTGACATGATAGGAGGAGCATCTGGTAGAAATAACCAACACCGGCTCCAAACCAAAACCTAACACGCTTCCTACTCGTTTTAGCAAAACCCAAAAGAGAAAACAAAATGAAAAATGTTTGGAAGGAAAATTGATAAATAGATAAGATAAGATAAGATAATAAATATGAGGGATTCCCTCCAGCAGCCCAACACCCCCGTCGACTTGGCCTTTCACCGAGATCCTTTTTTTAAATTTATTTTATTTAACCCCGTCTCCTCTATTTATTTATTTTTAAAATCTTTTTTAGCTTCAGCCTCTTCTTCCCCAATTCTTCGTCGTCGCCGTCGTCAATTCTTCTTCCTCCTCCTCCTAGGGTTTCTAATTCTAATATAGGGTTTTTGATTTCTTCTTCTTTCTCCTCAACGAAACAAACAATTTTGCAATTCCTTGTTATGAAATTCAGAGATGATGAACGCCGATCCTATGGATAACTCTTCTTCGTCCCTACCCTTGCCTTTTCCCTTGCCCTTGGCCTTGGGAGTAGGAGGAGGAGAAGGTACGTATGATGACGATATCGATGATTTCTCGATGGATCTCGGCGATGTTATCGCTATCCTTAACGAGGATCCACCGCCTCCCAATTTCTCGGTATCTTCTTCCCCTTATTTCTCTATATCTCTTGTTTTTTTCTTTCCCCCCTTTTCCTTTCATATTTTATCACAATTTTTATTACCGCTATTTCAATTTCATACGTTTTAGGATGCGTTCAAATTTCTAGGGCTTAGGGATCTCGACTTAGGTGCTTTGTTTATGAGCATTTTGCCTTTTGCGTTTTCTAAACGTGTAATTTGGTGCCACTGATCAAGCTGCATTGAGTTGTTGTGCACAACATGCATGAAATTCTGCCTAGCATTTTTCCAGCCTGGAAGACAAGTTGCAGTTTTGCACTTTGATACTACACCCGTTGCGCCCTTTGATACTCAAGGGTGGACATTTCAACCTTTTAATTGATTGCAGTAAAAGCAATAATGCTCATCTCTGATCCATAAGATTGTAGATTCCATGAATTTTGCAAACAATGTTTCCTTGCATTTACCCACATCTCATGGGCCAGTTGGTTGTGGCATGGGCATGCGGTGTGGGAGGTCTCGTGTTCGAGCCCCCACACACGTAGGGTATTTACCCTTCCCCTTTCTTTCTTTAATTAAATGTGCATGTCCAGGTTTGATCCTGGGCGCGTGTGGGTGTGTGTCATGGGACCCCTGGGCGTGCCATGGGTGCTCGGTTGTCAAAAAAAAAAATGTTTCCTTGCATTTGCTAGCTTACTAGAAAAGAATTATAAGTTACTGCCAGCTACCTACCGGTTGAGAGAGTTTGTGTATGTGCAACGGAGATTGATCTGGCCGAATGAGTTTGGTGGTTACTTATCGGTCAAATGAGTTTAAACTTATGACTTGAAAAACGTAGTACAGTCCTGTTTTATCGCCATATTCTATCTATAGCAGCTACCTTGGCTTGGTCCTTGGCACTCATCATAAAGTGCTTTACTCAACCAGAGTTATCAAGAAGCCATTTCTTTCTAGGGCCTTACTGATTTGTAAGTAATGTTGTGTAGTTGACCCTATTTTGAGGGGAAACGACTTGCATAAAATGATCTTATGGCTTATATAGGCAATAGCTTAGGCATGTCAGTATGTCTGAATGTGATGAGTGCCTCAGAGGAAATAAGGAACCTCTGCCCCTATAGATATGGGTTAACTTGCGTTCAACTTATCGACAAGCGCCTGTATTCAATATTATGACCATTTTAGTTATTACTTCTTATACTTACATTCATCTGTTAGGTTAAATCAAGGTTATAGATTTACTTGTAAACTGGGAAACACCCAACATTCATCAGGTGCCCAATCCGTCCTGCTGCCATTATTTTTTTTTAATATAGGTGTGATTTCAAAAGCCCGAACGTGGAGACTGGGCATGACAAATGTGCTTGCGTTTATTAAATCTTAACAAACAATAATTTTGGAAAGCTCATACACTTGCCAAAATCTTTGACTCCTTAATTGCCCTTTCATCTTAATCATGTGGCGGAAAAGATATTTTCCGAGTATGATATTCTTTGAATAGTTTAGGTGTTTTCTTATATGGGTCAGGGGAGAAGTGGAACCTGTATAAATATTACATCGCTTATTTCATACTGATCTCCAATACTATAAGGTATCTATGAAACAGCTGCCAACAAGATTTGATCTCTAACCCTTAAACCATGCAGTTTCTGAGCGAATGATTTCTCAACAACAGCGCAAATAAAAATACTTGATTATTGTGAATTGGTGATTAAATCATATGATCTCGCTTCATGGACATTTTAGGGCGTGAAGACCATGCTGAAAAGGGTGGATCAATATTGGATGGTCCACAATGTGATTTTAGACAGGCTCCTCAATTTTTGACGTATGAGCCAAGTAACCTTTTTACCACATACATAAATATGTATATGCGTTCTATATTCCTAAAACATGCATAGATAACAACGTTCTATATTCCTAAAACATGCATACATAACAGTACATACAGACACATGCATATACAGATACATACATATACTGCACTGTTGAGAATATGGCTAAACATTTAGTCCCACATTGGAAAAATTGTGGGATGCATATGGGTATAAAATATAAGTTTTGATAAACCTCCAAAAGGCTTGAGTTTTTTGGATGGAGTCCCACTATATTAAAAGCCCATGTGCATCCATTTGTGGGCCCATGTGTTGTGGGCCAAAACCGAATTTTACATGGTATCAAAACACGGGGGAGAATAAAATTCTCAATTAAAAAACAAAAAAACTAGGGTTTCCTAGCTTCCCCCACCTCAACCCCAGGAGCCGCCAACCGCTGCAGTACCGTGGCACTGTTCATTGCTACAGTATCGCAGTACTGCTCGTCACTGTACTGTCCATCGTGGTACTGTTCATCCTCTGCCTCAATTTTGTCGGCCGCTGCTCGATCTCGTGATGCCTCGGGTTTGATATGACGTGATTCCTTCGATTTTTCTTTTGTTATTTGGGCCATTTAAAGGCCACTTGTTTTCAACTTCATCCTCATCTAGCAGAAGTTGCAGCATCTCAATATTCTTCTTAATTAGCGACTGATTCCGTTCATGAAATTGGTTCTATATCCTCCAATCTCTCGAGTTTGACTCGAAGTGGTAAGTGGAGGTAAACTTGCTTGTTATCAGACGTTCTTGAAGACTCAGAGCGGATCTTCCTCTTCGGGGCCATCATTCTTCATCATTTATCTCGCTGCTGCTATGGTGAGAGGTAATCATACTGCTTGTCAAATCACAACACCACCATCCAGAACTTGGGTTATTGATTCAGGTGCATCTGATCATATGACTGGGGAGTCGGGTATATTCACATCCTTTTCACCTACACCTCCATGTGAATCTGCCACTTTAGCAGATGGATCCACATCGCGAGTAGAGCGTATTGGTTCTGTCACTCCTACACATTCATTATCATTTTCTCCTGTAATATACTTTCCATGTTTTCCATTCAGTTTACTTTCTGTGAGCAAGCTTATTCGTTCTATGAATTGCTCGGCCTCATTTTATTACCCCTTAATTATTCCATGGTGTCAGAGCTCGGGTGTTTGTTTGTTTCTCCACGTTGCACATGAGGTTTGAGCCCTCACACGTGAAGTCCTCTTTGTCTACGTGCGTTGCACGTGAGGGGAAGTGTTAAGAATGTGGTTAACATCCACATTGGAAAAATTGTAGGATGTATATGGGTATAAAATATAAGTTGGGATAAACCTCCAAAAGATTTGAGTCTTTTGGATGGAGTCCCACTATATTAAAAGCCCACATGCATCCCTTTGTGGGCCCATGTGTTGTGGGACCAAACCTAGTTTTACATGCACAAATACGTATGCATCCATATAAGCTTTGACCTGCCCTGCATTTGTCGGGCTTGCTGTATCATGGCTAATGAGCTTTGTGTCAAGCCTTTGTCTCCTTTTTTCCTATATGTTCTTCATTGCTGAGATGTAGTTTGCTGGTTTGCTAGAATTGGATTATGTCCTTGCAGGCTATTTTTGGAGGATAGGTATTTTTCTCCACTACCCTTAGCACATCAATAACCATGTGACTCATGTCTATCTTTCCTTATTGGTAATGTTCATTTGTTCTGACTTCTGAGGTTATTTTCTGAGGAAACTAGAAGATGCCTTGACGTTACAACGTTACCAAATAGTTATTATATTTCTTTATTATTTTGTCTTATGCATATATATGTAGTTTTCTGAGCATGCATCCATGTGATGTGCATGAGTGCCCACATCCTCTTACGTATGTCAGGGTGTTTGTGCATGCTCGTATATAAGTCTATGCATTCTTTGCTTCAGTTGAGCACCTATATGTGCATGCATGGAAAATTTTGGACCGTGTTACTTTCTTAATCGTCATTAAATGTCAATTACCTTATTATCGTGTATAGCTTTTCATATGAATAACTGATGCTTGAGAGTTAGAGTTCATGTACGGTGTTTTCTAAATTTCCTTGTTGAATATTTGGCTTCTGATTATTGAAGCTTGGACTCTAGTTATTTTTCCATATTTAGTTGTATATCTTTTGATGCTGAATAACACGAGTATAATGAACAGGGTTCAGCTGAAAATTTTCAACTTGGAGAGCTAGATCATAACCAATTTGAGCCTGAACAGAAATCTCATGCAGGTAAATGTATGGTTTCTAGGATTCACTTTGGTGCTGCAGCCTTAACCCCGTCAATTTCACTTCAACCCATTAATTTAAAAAAGAGTTTGATCATCTGTGAGTCTGTGACAATTTATTGCTTGCTTTTCATTCTTAACGAGTTAATAACCCTGTGCATAACTTGCAGGTTTCAGTCACATCTACAACTGAATATTTAAAATTAGGCTCTTAATTCTAAAAAACAACCAAATACTTTGGCCTAATTACGAAACTACCAAATTCTTGTTAAATACATAAAAAAAACTACCACAAAACTTTCAAAAACTACACGGAACTGCCACAAAACTTTCAAAAACTATAAAAAATCTACCATAAATAAGGTGTCACATTAGCAATAAATTGTAAGAAACTACAAAAAAACTTATAAATTTTTTAACCATTGCAGTTCTCATAATTTTGAAAGAATTTGGTAGTTTCTCGTAACGGAGGCAAAGTATTTGGTAGTTTTTTGAAATTAAGCCGTAAAATTATTAATTAAAAACCCTCAATAAAATTAAATCCCAATAACAATAGTGAACTAAATGGGGGAATTTTACAAGTTTATCCTTTTTTTGCACTTATTCATTGAGAAAATAAATACAGATTTATCTTTGTAAAGATCCTCATCATCCCCTTCGTCATCCCAAACAACATCTTGCTCATCATCCCAAACAATATTGTGACACAAGCAAACCCCTTTGTCTCGTAAAGCGGCAGTATAGATTTTATTCGATACTAAAAAGGTTTTTTTGCCGATATGTTGATAATGAAGACCTTTTTTTACTGATTGGAATAGGTTTTCTACATTTGAGTTTTTTCCCTCTGTTTTTAGGGGCTTACTTAAGAGGGTTATGTTTAGGAGTTTATATCTTCAGTGATTTACATTTATTTGCATATTTTCAATTCTTTGTTAAGAAGGAAATTATATAAAGCTCAAAGTTTATTCTAATTGCTCCAATTCTCAACTATTTTCTTCACTTGTTAAATTCTAGTAGGTTGTCGAACTTAGAATCTCCATTTAAAGTTGTATCTCATAAGGCACGATTCAGTAATTATTCTTTCTTTTTAGAAAATGATTTAAAGTGAAGTTAAATAATGAAGATTCTTTTGGTTAAATTTAAGTGGTTTTCATGATTAAATTGACAATATTTTACAAATTCAAGTAGAAACAAATAGTAATTATATAAATTAATGTAAAGTCTGTAAAATAAGAAAAAGGAAATATTAATAGTCAACATAGAAAAAATAATGAAGAACAATCATACTTAAAAAAACATTGATTTTTTCTATAAGAAATTAGGTTTGAACAGTTAATGATTATCCATTAAATACAAGATACGATAGAGAAAATATTATGAAAAAATATGCATACTTGAAAAAGCTAATTTCTTAAATGCCCATCTAAAACAAAAATAAAAGGTTGATCCTCCTATATTTAAAGAAATTTGAAATTAAAAATAAAGAATTTTGAAATAGTTACCATGAAAGCTATGTAGAGTGTTTTTCGTCACCCCTATTAAAATAGGAATGCACGCGCTTATCAGGCGTATACAGATTTCCCCGGTCTAAGATAAGCTGGGGTTTATTGATTATGCGAATCCAAATCTCCAGCAGCCGCGAACAAAACTGCCGTTTATTACCCCTCGCTTATTGAGCGAGAGAACTTCCGATTAACGAATCAAACAGATCATGCAAACTTGATTGATTTGGAAAAGTGTTTGTAAATAACCACAATCATTAACGGTGTCGCGTGTAGTTAGCCGAGATGAGTACGGGTCGTCCGTAGGGATGCGCAGAACTTTTAATCTTGTCTTAGACGAGTTGATTAAAAATAGGGGAGAGTGCTTCTAGATCTATATTGAACACGGATGTAGAATGTATAAGAAGAGGGCTTGTAAGGGTTCGTTAGAATTTAGTAGTAATGGATGATTATATAAAAATGACTCTTTTTATCTTTTAATAGATTTAAAACTAGATCGATAGTGATGAATGGAGATTAGGGTTTTTGGAGGGAATAGGGTTCCCACTCTTAACCCTTATCTTTTCATTGACCTCTATTCATGTCTAGCATCTACCAAAACAATTGTTAATCTGATTTCAAATCGCGGTCGAGACTATCAATAAATTGATAGCGCGCCCGATTAGGATGTTAACGATTCTTTTGATAAAATTTATAAACTTTATAAGATATAAAAAAAGTTAAGGGATTTTATCATCCATTGATCTACCTTAATCCTACGAACCCTATCAAGCGGAGAATTACTCACCCATGTTTGGAGAAGAAAAAGAAGGGATAGAGAAGGAAATCATAATGCAGAAATTTAAATGCGGAAATTAAATGCGAAATAATTAAGCAAATGATCTACCTTTATTAATCAACATTACAAGTACAAATCCTTCGAATTTATATTACAAGAGGAAGAAGTTGCTCTCGATCTCTGCCTCGTAGGAAGTATTTCCTCCGTCAATATTGACGTCGCTCTATCACGTCGAATCGTGAACATGTCGTGGATTTCTTGTTCTTTGACGGTGATTTGCTTCGTGTTAAAGGGGAGGATTTCTAACTTTAGCCCTCGGTCCTTTATCCAACGGCTACAGGAAGGCCGCGGATCCACCGCGAATATGGTATTTGGGCGGCTCTTTGGTGGAGTCGAGGTTTGAAATTTCTTGTGTGGCCTCATGTTGACACATGGAGACTATTAGGTATTGATTCTTCATATCTTCTCTGAGTCTCTGCCAGTATTGATTTTACGATTTTATTGGCAGATTTTTGATCCTGACATCTCGAATATCTCGATCTCCGGACCTGAGCTAAATCTGCACAATATCTCCATGAATAATGATAGTAATATTTGTTATATTAGAGATATAATCTTAATTATTTTATATGGTAATAAATCTTTAAGAAATTTGATTAAGATTATTTGATATGATATGCATATTTAAATTATCAAAATATCTTATAAATATAATATGCATATATTTTCCTTCATAATGTTAATTATAATATATAAACATATGGTAAAGAGTAAATTTGCAGATAAACCTACATATGTTCTATATTTATAATAAACACTTTTAAATATTTAAGAAAAGTAAGGAAAATGTTATATCAAATATGCAAATTTTCGACTGAACAAATACCCCCAAACTTAACTTTGATCGTCCCGAGCAAACTAACTATTCAAGAGAGGGAGAAGAAAAGAAAAAGAAAAACCTAGCACACTTTCGTAGGCAATCATGATTGCACTGAGCACGTGCAACAAGCCTTTAAACCTCTAGGTGTTCCTGGTAGGAGAAGCGTTGTCTCCTGAGAGTTTTCAGCGGATTACACCCACAAAGTCCCATAATAAAAGAAAGAAAATGAAAGTTATGTACAAATATAAAGAACATATAAAAGAAAGAACTTGAAAATAAGAGTTTCCAACTACACTAGCTTTTCAGTTGTCATGAGCCCTATATTAATGGTCGTGAAAAGATGTTAGCAATCACATTATCTCTCAATAAAATATCGCGTTTAGTCTTCCTCCCTACCTTTTTTTCAAACATCGATCATACACCCCTACGTGTGTGTAAAAGACATTCTTACACTTAGAGAATTCAATTCAAGCTATCATACTCTTTTCCATCTTTCTTGGTACTTTTTAGTCGGTGAATATTGTCAGATGAAATTGCTCACATATCCTTCATGCCACCGTTAATACTTCTTGAGGTACCAACCGACCGATTACCAAATGTGCTTGCTCATTTAGGTGTAATTATCCTCGTCTTGCAACACCTAAGGCTTAGCAGTGGCTCCCAAACCAGTTGGTCTAAGGCACTAGGTGATAAAGCACCCTCGCTATATTTTTTTATGCCGCCTTAAGTAATTACAAAACCGGTGTTCATTTTTTTCCTTCACCACTTATACTTTTTTTTATTTTATTTTATTTTTCATACTAAGGCTTTTAGACAAGAGCATTTCAAGGTATCCTCTACTATCCCATGTTTCAAGATGTGTGCAAGTGCGTATAGTAGGGTATCAATGTTCAAATGTTTGGACTCAAAAATATAGACTATTTTTCAGACTTATTTTTATTCTCAGATTAATAATTTCCTTCATCTTACTAACCCTTGGGACAACGGCTCATGACTACTTATTACTAGCTTCGTTTAAGAAAATATCTAACTTTCTTGCTTTTCTCAAACTATTCCCATCTTTCATATGTAATTTTTCACTTTCAAACTTTCATTATCAAAAAATTTTGTGCTTATATTTATGATAATGCAAAATAATGCGTGAATAAGCACAAACTTTTCCCAAACCTGTTTGCAGCAGTGTCCTCATTGATGTCATCTGTTAAGCTACAAAAAACCTGTAGACTTGGGAGGAATAGTTAGTAACGGGGACATGAATAAATGACAGTGAAATCTTCCCCCAAACTTATTTTTGGCTCACAATTTTGTAAAATTTTATTTTCTTTCAAGAGCCAAAATATTCTCTCCCAAACTTGAGTGAAACTGTATTAAGCATTTAAAATTATAAAGAGGGGGGTAAAGTTATTGGTCAATATAAAGCTTTATAAAGACCAAAAGTCAAACACCAACCATTCAAATATTTTATCAATATAACACCAAGGTTGGTAGAAGATCATGTTATATGTAGACAAGAAGAAGTGGGGAGAAAATAAGAGGTGGTATGGTTTACGTGTTGGTTGATAGAGACGAAACAGTGATGGTGAACGAAAACGAGAATGCGAATGATTAGGAATGAGTAGAATAGTCACATTCTCGTATGGGATAAGAAGAAATGGTGCTGGTTCAATTTCTCCGGATGGAGGTTTATTTATCACAAAATCCGTGTCGTTTAGGAATGCGAGTTCATCGGCGAAAATATCTTCGAAACTTTCGTCGATGGTCTGAGTGGAATTTTCAATGTCAATCTGTTTTGCGCCTGAATTCAACACACTTGATTTATCAGAAATTATGGAGGTAGGAGACTCGAAAAGCTCATCTACCTTATTCTCAAAGGAGTCTAAATCAAGTGGTTTTTCAAGAATCATAGAACTCGAAATATCGGAGTGTGATTCATCAAAACTCGGTGGAGTTAAAAGAAGATTAGAAGAAGAACGAAAGAAAGTGGGTGATGAAATGGATAAACAAATTTGGGTGTCGAGCATTGCTGAACCAGATGTGGGAAATGAAGGCTGAATATCGTTTTGCTTTTCGGTCATGCATTTATCATCAATTTCCAGACGCATATGGGGTTCGGGAAAAACAGTTAATGGTTCGAGATGATGTCCACACGGAAGTGAGGACATGATGAATTGGTGAGAAAAACTCATCCAAAACTGTGGGTTCATCATCCAAAATATTCCCAGCGTCAATATCCTCAATCAAGTGAAAGTTAAAATTCTTAGACACCTCATCAAAAGCATGGTTTTCAATCAATTTTGGTTCTAGAGGGGAGATGTAGAGATCAAAAGGATTGGGTGTGGTTTCATCTGAATGGACCCTTCACAATTGGATAAATCAAACACTACAAAATCGCACAACTCATCAAATATTCTATCTTCAATTGGTGAATCATTTGGTGTACTCGATAGATTTGTGAAACTGGAGTTGTGGATTTCAATTTGGGATGGGGAGGTTTGATTTGGAAGGCTGTACCGCTCTCTCTTACTACTCAAATTCTCAATTCGTCCTATTGCCGTATCATACATTAGAAAATTTTGAGCTAGTTGGAAACTAGTTGCTCGTTCGTTGGGTTGTATGAGGGCGGCCATGGATGCATTTAATTCCTCTATCTGGCAGCACGACGCTACCCGAAATTCTTCCAATGACCGTTCAATATTAGATATGGGTTGAGAAGGGGTTTCAGGAGGATTGAAATTTTCGTGGATAGGTGAAACTCCCAAATGACTGTTCAGAAGAAATGTATAGAGAATGCGTAAAAATCGGGTAGGATTGATAGGAATCGAATGAATGTGATAAATGGACAGGAGTAGGATCAACATTGTGAGAAGAAGAATATTGAGATTGGTTGGTTGGTCGGCGACTGGCAACAGATGTCATATAAGCTGCAAAACGAGTAGCAATACTTTCATAAGGAAATAATGGTGTTTGTTGTCCCAACGGTTTGACGGGATTGAAACTTTGACTTTCAGCCCTTGCAATATGCTCAGCGATGGACATGCGTTTAGAAGTTCCCTCACCCACTTTAAACAGATTATCATCATAAGAAGATGTAGAATTTTGATGCGGTTGATAGGACCTGAAGTGAGGCGTCTAACTGTTTCTTTCCGCTTGCTCTATCATATCTCTTAAAGACATGGTAGAATCGGATTTTTGACCGAAGCAATTACGAAAATAAGAAATATCTGGTTCTGGATAGCAAAGCTCGACAATAGTTCGTTTGTTTGGGTTACCCATTATAAGAAGGTGAAGAAAAAATAGTAATGATTTAAGCTCTATTTGAATTGTTTTGTTTTGAAAGGATTTGAGGATTGACTCAACAAATCACAAAATGCACAAATAAATCTAGAACTAAGGTCACCTAGGTCAAACACTAGACCGCTCCTAGACTTCCAAAGGACAAGTCACATGATCAATTCTTTACCACCTTTTTATCACTCTTGTGGCCAGGTAAGTGGGAAGTATCCGCTATACGAATCACCGAAATAGCGGGCATAATTAAGTAACCACTTTCCTAGACACCACAAGAGAAATACGGATAAGCGATAGATTACTCACGACCCTCCTCTGTCTTAATTGAGCGCGACAGTCCTTAGGGCTTGGTCTAGATATTTTTTATTAATATAGGGTTATACGGATGCTCGTTTTATGATTTGTTGGGCTTAGGAAGGGTGATGAAATCCCCACCTAATCTGGATTTGAGTTATTGCTCCTTAAAGTCCGGTTAAAAATATGCAAAAACAACCCGAAATCAAAACACGCAAAAAGATTTTTGAGTGGCGATATTTTGCAAAGAATCTTGCAAAAAATCAAATTATTAGATTTCTAGAGCAGAGAGAATGTTATGTAGAAGATACAAGAAGATTTTTGAGACCTAATTCCTCCAAACCACCGCCCTTCCGCCGCGAAAACCAGCTTATTGCCGCGGTTCCGCTGCACTATGGAAGGGTCTTTTGTCAATTTTTTCTACAGTGCCTCCTTTACTCATCTCTGAAAGTCTCTGAATCTCAATTTTCTCGTTCCAGTGATTCCAGATTCCTTCGCAAAAAGTCGGACAATAATCGTTAAATATGCAAGATGCGGTTTTGGTTTTTATTTTATGGACCGGATAAGAATTCAATCCGAATAGCAAGAAAAAAAATTACGCACGTATTCCCGGCAACGACGCCATTTGATTGATTTGAAAAAGTGTTTGTAAATAACCGCAATCAATAATGGTGTTGCGTGTAGCTAGCCGAGATGAGTACCGGTCGTTCGCAGGGATGCGTGAAACTTTTAATTTTGCTTTATACGAGTTGATTAGAAATAGGGGAGAGTGCTTCTAGATCTATGTTGAACACGGATGTAGAATATATAAGAAGATGGCTTGTAGGGTTCGTTAGAATTTAGTAGTAATGGATGATGAAATAAAAATGACTCCTTTTATCTTTTAATAGATTTAAAACTAGATCGATAGTGATGAACGAAAATTAGGGTTTTTGGAGGGAACATGGTTCCTACTCTTAACCCTTATCTTTTCATTGACCTCTATTCATGTCTAGCATCTACCAAAATAATTATTAATCTGATCTCAAATCGCGGTCGAGACTATCAATAAATTGATAGCGCGCACGATTAGAATGTTAACGATTCTTTTGATAAAGTTTATAAACTTTATAAGATATAAAAGAAGTTAAGGGATTTTATTATCCATTGATCTACCCTAATCCTACGAACTCTATCAAGCGGAGAATTACTCACGCATGTTTGGAGAAGAAGAAGGGATAGAGAAGAAAATCATAAAGCAGAAATTTAAATGCGGAATGTATATGCGAAATAATTAAGCAAATGATTTACCTTTATTAATCAACATTACAAGTACAAATCCTTCGAATTTAGATTACAAGAGAAAGAAGTTGCTCTCGATCTGTGCCTCGTAGGAAGTATTTGCTCTGTCGATATTCATGTCGCTCTATCACGTCGAATCGTGGACCAGTCGTGGATCTCTTGTTCTTTGACGGTGATTTGCTTCGTGTTAAAAGTGATGATTTCTAATTTAGCACTCGGTCCTTTATATAGCCCTCAAATCAGAAACCCTTGATCCCATGTGTTGGGATTTGCTGTTGTGATCACCCACCAAAAATATTAGATCCAACGGTTACAGGAAAGCCGCGGGTCCGCCGCGAATATGGCATATTGGCCGCGGTTGGGCAGCTCTTTGGTGGAGTTAGGGTTTGAAATTTCTTCTGTGGTCTCATGTTAACATGTGGAGACTATTAGGATGTCTTGATTCTTCATATCTTCTCCGAGTCTCTACCAGTATTGATTTTACGATTTTATTGGCAGATTTTTGATCCTGACATCTCGAATATCTCGATTTCCCGACCTGAGCTAAATCTGCACAATATCTCCATGAATAATGTTAGTAATATTTGTTATATTAGAGATATAATCTTAATCATTTTATATGGTAATAAATCTTTAAGATATTTGATTAAAATTATTTGATATGATATGCATATTTAAATTATCAAAATATTTTATAAATATAATATGCATAAATTTTCCTTCATAATGTTAATTATAATATATAAAGATATGGTAAAGAGTAAATTTGCAGATAAACCCACATATGTTCTATATTTATAATAAACACCTTTAAATATTTAAGAAAAGTAAGAAAAATGTTATATCAAATGTGCAATATTTTCGACTGAACAGAACTCAATGTGCAGTATGTGATGTGTGTTGTGTTTTGAAAACAATGCAAAAAGGCGTGTTCATTTCATTTATTTTGTTTATTCTGTAAATATTTACAAGAAAAACTTTAAAAATAAAATTTCAGTAAATATTTTTCTATTCTTTTTCTTTTTCTTTATTTTTCTTTTAAAAAAAGTGTGGAAGTGAAGTGCAAGCGCGCGCTACAGCAGCATGCGTTGCTACAGCAGCGCGGTTATAGCAGCATGCTCGCTACGGTTGCGCAGCTACGGTAGCGCACGATGCGCGCGAAGAGAGCCAAAAGGTTCCGTAAGGGCCAAAATGTCCGTTTTTTTTGGGGGGTGGGTGAAACCCGGATTTTGGAGCTTGAGCTCAAAGGGGTGATCTTATCTTCTTTGACCTAGGGAGGCTCTCTTGATTCTTCAAAACCTAGATTTTAGATCTTGAATGGACCAAAGGGGTCCC
The DNA here is from genome assembly GCA_030015575.1 of Agapanthus africanus. Classification (NCBI taxonomy): domain Eukaryota; kingdom Viridiplantae; phylum Streptophyta; class Magnoliopsida; order Asparagales; family Amaryllidaceae; genus Agapanthus; species Agapanthus africanus. The sequence goes on from CM057338.1 coordinate 985,490,912, forward strand.
TTTTCACTCTCACAAGTTTTGGATCTTGTCAAAAATGGAGTTTTGGAGATGGGTTCTCCTTCCTTTCTTAAATTGGATCTTGGGGAGGAAAAAGAAGATGGGTTAAAATATATCTTTTTGGGATTTGATAGAGTAATCACTCTCTTTTCAATTGGTTTATGGCGAAAATCTAATTAGTTTTGAAAAAAGAGATTTTAAGCTTTTGATTTAATTTAAAAGAGAAGAAAATGAAGAACTTGAAGAGAGAGAAAATGGAGGCACAAACCCTAATTTCTTTGTGAGGGATCAATTATTATTATCTCTTCATAATGTTTGCTTTATATAGGCTACATTTTTTACATATAGCCCCCTGGGCTTTACAAAATGGCTCATTTGTCCATCTCATGCCCATGTGCTTGTTTATTTTTGCACATGAACAATGAGTTTTACGTAATTTTGGCTTTTTGCACATTTAATTTACAATTTAACATTTATTTGCATATAAAAACTATTTAGTACATATTTCTCGTTTTTCCTTTCTTCAACGGCCGGCTTCGCTTGGGCTTGAGGTGGTTTGGGCGTGGGCCTAGTTGCTTGGGGTTGGACCCGGGTCCACTCGGGTGTTGACTTTGACCTTGACTTTTTTTTGACTTTTTGACTCTAAATTTGGATTTTTTATTTTGGTAATGGGATGTAATTTCTGACCCCAATAAGCTAAAGAGGAAAAAATTTCTCAGGTTAACATACTTTTATTCAACTTGATTTTGATCTTATTTAAGAAAATTATACAATAAAATAAACTTTCCTTTCTCATGATTTAAAACAATGAGAGAGCAAATATTTTGATGAAGCAAAATTCAAGTGATAAAAAAATAAAGTAATAAAATCAAGAATAAGGACTTAAGAAATCAAACCTAAGATCCCAATCGACATCCAAACCTTTTCTTTTTACTTTTCATAATTTTAAAGTTTCCTTTTCTCTCTAGTTCCGAATCTCCCTCTTTTTTTTGCCTGACGATGGATCATGGATATACTTAGAACCTGTGCTAGAAAAAGAAATCCAATGTATTGTGCACCCAATCTCTTACCCTTGATCAACCATTACCTGGTCCCGTAATAAAAATAAACCCAGGTTATAACTGCACATTAACTGACTTGTAGAGACTATTATCTATGAAAATACGAAGGGCAATTTAGGAAAAAAAGGCAGAGATGGTGTTTGGCCAAAGATGCTGATTCCAAACAAAATATTTCTTTTTAAACTCTACTTTGTATGAGTAAATAGATGTTTTGCCTTCTATATTTCAGAATCAAACACAGATCTGGAGGGCTTGAGAGAAATAGGGCATTGTCAATGGAAGTTGGAGGATCCAGACCAGAGAGAAATGGGTTTTGGTTTCCTCAATGAATATAATGGAAACCTGAATGGCGTTGCTGGTAGTGCACGCCTTCATGCTTCTCAACATTCTGACTCAAATAATTTTTGTAATATTTCTGAACGGATTTCATCTACCGGGTTGAGGCTGTCATGTGAAAACACGAACGTTCCGATGAATGCGTTTGTAGGTTATTCAGGAAACTCCTTGACCAGTAACATTGACCAGCCACAGTTGCAGACAGACATGCCAGAATTCAGGGTTCCAGGTCCAAATGTGGAAGGAGCTGGTTACATTAACTTTCCTGTCACTGGTCTTAGATGCCACTTCAATAGTGAAAATGAGGGTACTTTGAATCATGAGCATGAACGTGCATTCCATCCAGAGCGTGAAATTTCTAAGACAAATGAAAACAATATTTGCTCTTCTGGTACGCTGCAGAATAGAGAAACAGGTATCTGTGCCGATAAATATATGAAAGTTTGAAATCCTTTGTTTTCAAAATAAACAACGCTGTTTAAATTGCAGGTTCAGCTCATGTTTGGCCACAGGAAAACTTCAATTTCAGTGGTGAAATGCTTGGTAGTTCAAATTCAGGTGCTTTTCCAGACTCGACAGTGGATGATGGATATATGTACTCGTCATCAATGTACTCATACAGTGATCCTGACGCAAATGTGCCAGATATAATTAAGCCTAAGGCAAACACTTTTGAGGCAAGCAATGCCACCTGCAATGGCAGCAATAGCTGTCTGACATTACCTATGGACTGTAGTTCTGATACTGAAATTGGCTTGCATCAAACAGCTTCAGGCCACTTTCAGTCAGCTTATCCATGCAATAGTGAAAAGGTAGACAGTTGGGTGTATCATATGCTTCCGTCAAGTGATGCAAAGTTGTGCGCAAAAGAAGAATCCCCTGATAGCTCGTTGCCAGATGTCTCTATTACAGATTTGGATTCTCCTTTACAAGATGAACTGTGCACCGAGTACAATTATTTTGATGATACGAGTTTAATGAGTGACTCCAGTACAGATTCTTCACCAATACCCTCAAGCAGAAACTCTACCTGTGATCTAGCTGATAAATATGTTGATGCAAAACCTTTAATTTCTGGTTGCGATATGTCTTGGCCAAGTAAACCAACATTGTTTTTTAATGATGAAAAGGCAGATCAATTGCGCCCACCTTGGTATGAACAGCACGATGCTCTCAAAGGTGGAAGTAATGCAGTTCAAAAGAATCCCTCAAGGAGCAGCATAAGTGTGGAGGATGATACTGATGTATGTATTCTTGATCATCTTAGTGATCCCGTCTGTCTACCTCGAGCTCCGTATTTTGTAAAGCCCCATCCCGTGCCACAGCGCCCTGAATTCATAGGACTTCGGCCAGATGACGAGAGATTAACTTTTCGGTTAGCTTTGCAGGTTTGTTTAGTAATTATCCCTGTCTGTTGCTATCATATAATTTATTAGAGCATGTTACTGCTGAATGCTTAGGCTGCAATTTGAATATTTCTACATTTAATGTTAAGATCGATTGATATTCATATAGAAACTGTAGGATGTTTGCTGAAGCATGGGATTACAAATAAAGGAGAGCTGGTATGCATGGTTAATTCCCTAGATGTAAAGATTCCAGAATAAGGGCAGGACAATGAGGAAAATTTTCATCTAGGATAAGGGAAAGACAATAAGAAATGCTATAACCAGCTATAGTTTATGGTATGAAATTCATGGTAATTATCTCAAAATGGTGAAACTTCATGGTACTATATTTTACTGTTGGTTAATGTGTCTAGCTCTCTATCGCCTCTCATGTTTTTGCAAGTCACAAATAGTTGGGACAAGTCTTGAATATATATGACTACCTGCTCTTGATCTTTTTGTTTGCAGTGTAATTTAGACTACTGTGTCTCGTAGGGTCAGAACTGATGTTTTGTTGTATTACAGGATATTTCTCAGCCAAAATCCGAGGCCAGCCCACCTGATGGGGTTTTAGCTGTTCCTCTTTTGAGACATCAGGTTCGGTTTTGGGGATAATCTAAACTTTTTGTGTGCTAGGGTAGAATATATGTATTCCTTTATGTCTTACTCTAGTAGCATTTTTTGGACAGCGAATAGCTTTGTCATGGATGGTGCAAAAGGAAACTGCTACCAAACACTGCTCTGGAGGGATTCTCGCTGATGACCAGGTTAGTGTCCCTTGTTTTTCTGCAGAATTTGGATGGTGCTACATCATATAAGCTCATCTCTCCAATTTTTCAGGGATTGGGCAAAACAGTATCGACAATAGCACTCATCCTGATGGAAAGATCTCCATCAAACAGATCCTCAGGTGTGGTAAAGAAAGAGGATGAATTTAAACCTCTGAAGTTAGATGATGATGAGGATGATGCTGACGTTAGTGTGATGAAGAAGACCCATAATTCTATTCCTACTAGTAAGATGGAGAACTCTGGTATGGTTATAAAGGGCAGACCAGCGGCTGGAACTTTGGTAGTTTGCCCCACCAGTGTTCTTCGGCAATGGGCTGAGGAACTACAGACTAAAGTTACTAGTAAAGCCAACCTCTCTTTTCTAATATATCATGGTAGTAATAGAACAAAGGATCCCAATGAGCTTGCCAAGTATGACGTTGTACTCACAACCTATGCTATTGTCAGCATGGAGGTCCCAAAACAGCCACTTGTTGATAATGATGATCAGGAGAAAGGGAAGCATGAAGCATGTGGTGTCTCCAGCGGACTGTTAAACAGTAAGAAAAGGAAAGATCATCCAAAACCTAATACAAAAAATGGGAAGGGAAGGAGCACGATGGATGGTGCATCACTTGAATCTGCTGCTCGCCCTCTTGGGAGAGTTGGATGGTTTCGAGTAATACTGGATGAAGCTCAAAGCATTAAAAATCACAGGACTCAAGTTGCCCGGGCATGTTGGGGGCTACGTGCCAAAAGAAGGTGGTGCCTGTCTGGTACGCCCGTCCAGAATGCAGTTGATGATCTTTATAGCTATTTCAGATTTCTCAGATATGATCCATATGCTGTATACAAGTCCTTCTGTTCAACAATTAAGGTGCCAATCAACAGGAATCCAACTAAGGGATACAAAAAGCTCCAAGCTGTTTTGAAGACAATAATGCTACGCCGCACAAAAGGTGGACTAATTTTTACTTGAGCTATTGATTTCTACTGTTTAATTTCTAAACTTTGGCAACGAGTGAAAATAATTATAAGCTGTCTTTGGCAAGTTTTAAATTTCACATATCCTTACGGTAGGAAAGAATTCTTTCTTGCACCTGAAATCTTGACTACTTGATTAACTTGAATGAGTTCTTGAGGTCATGCCTACCAATCATTCCTGTAATTCATTCGATCAACTTTCTCTTAATAGCATACTATATAAAGGGGTGATGCAGTTGTGAATTGATTATGTTTTTCTGATGCATGTACTGTTATTGGTTGTTGCTGTGATTTGTTTTGATTCAGGCACTGTGCTTGATGGTAAACCAATTATTACCTTGCCACCAAAAACTATCTTGCTTAAGAAGGTGGAGTTCTCGTTGGAGGAACGCATGTTTTATTCGACATTGGAAGCTGAATCTCGAGAACAGTTCATGGTGAGTTCTCCAAGCTGCTCTATGAACACACTATTAAGTTTACTTTTCCCCATTTACCACACTGATTTTTATAGTATATTTTCGTGTGTGTATTGCAAGTAGATTCTTTTGCTGAGTTGGAAATGTGGTTGCCTCACCACCTTCTCCTCATTTTTTCACTATTACTTTTATGTGTTTCCGATTTCCTCAATTCAACTCCTTATTTTACCAACATCCTTTTTACCAAAGTGTACATTAATGGTGTGCTCATTGGAGATTTTCACGTTGAAGTGGTATTGAAGTGATCTTTTTCATGGCAGGAATATGAAGATGCTGGGACAGTCAGACAGAACTATGTCAACATTTTATTGATGCTGTTACGGCTTCGGCAGGCCTGTGACCATCCTCTTTTGGTAAAAGGCTGCGACTCAAAATCTAGTCAGAGGTCGTCAATGGATATGGCAAAGAAGCTTCCAAGAGATAAAAGAATCATTCTTCTGAGTTGTCTGGAAGTTTCTTTGGCAATTTGTACAATCTGTAATGTAAGTGGTCTTTCTTCTCTTGAAAATGGATTTCTATATACCCCTCTTCATGATTTGCACTCTTTCTAGTTTTTATATAGGTTTCTTCCCTCTTGGATTTAGTTTTTTATTTTACGGAACTTATTGCTGCTTATTTTGTTTATACTTTATGATAACATACGCCTTTACATTTCTAGGAAATCAATTAGATTTGGTTAAAGATGTTGCGATGCAGTATTTATGTTTGAACTCGAGTGTTCTTTTGCAAGTCTACACTGTCAATCATTATATCCATAATAAAGTCGCCTGCTTTGGGATCTTCCAATTATGGTTTAAAATTCGGGCCGATTCCGATCTTAAAAATGACTGTCCTACATGGAGTATATAGGCTTTACCATTTGATCAATGATGGGTTAGTGGGATATTAATAGGTTATTGGTTATTACAGATTATTAGATATTGTATCACTAACCGGTGAAATATATATCAAAAAGTTTGTAATTATTTTCACCAAGTATTAAAATCACCACTTCAGACATCACTAATTATTAAAGAATTTCCAAATTATTGATGGTTAATTTTATTTATTATTAAATTTTATTATTAATGGGGAAAAAATTAATTTTGTCAAACGATATAAAATCCGATATTCTGATAAGATCGCTGTTTCCGATCCCAAAAGTGAACATCCAATACGGAGATTTTAAACCTTGCTTCCAATATGCGAATTTCATTTGAATACCTAACACACTATTCAATTGTATTTTAGCAGCTCCGATGGAACTTCAGAAAAATTCTGCTTTGAGTTTTGGTCATTAGCAGATGAAATCTTCTATTTAACTGCACAATTATCTAGTTGCATGATAATAACACGATATTAATTCGTACTGGAAACAGCAACCCTGAATCCATTTCCGATAGGCTTTACCAACAAGTCATAATGCGTTGACAGCGTTTAATTTGGTATTATTCACCTGTCATCATCTTTTATGGATTTAATTTAATTTAATTTAATTTGTTGCTTATTGTTTAGTCATTTTTTTTTAAATTTGAATGTTTTGAGCGCGAATTTGTTGTGCATGCCTTTTTTCTCCCATTGTTATCTGTTATGAGAGACAAACTATCCAACTTATTAATGGAGTGGCATATTGATCCGTTGTCGTCTATCAGGACCCTCCTGAGGATGCAGTTGTTACAATCTGTGGACATGTTTTCTGTAACCAGTGTATCTGTGAGCACCTTACAGCAGATGAAAACATTTGTCCTTCATCTAACTGCAAAACACAACTTAGTGCTGCTTCAGTATTTTCCAGGGGCACGTTAAAAAGCTCTCTGTCTGAGGAACTGGGTGTTGACTGTTGCTCTAGTAGCTCTGGTTTTGAGGGAGACAGGCATAAAAAGAGTGAGAATGATTGGTCCTCTGATTCTTCTAAGATAAATGCTGCTGTTGAGATTCTGCAATCACTGCCTAGATCTCAGTGTCCTGCAGAAAATAGTGTCGTGAAATCTGATGGTGGAACTTCCAACTCTTCGATAAATCCAGCTAATTCTGTTACTGTGAAGTCTACATTTGGTTCCAAGGGTATAAAACATATGCACTTAGGGGGTTCAAATAAAGAAGTATCGGAAAAAGCAATCATATTCTCGCAGTGGACTCGGATGCTGGACATCTTGGAGACCCCATTGAAAGCATCAGACATACAGTACAGGAGGCTTGACGGCACAATGTCTGTCATGGCTAGGGAGAAGGCCATAAAAGATTTTAAAACTCTTCCAGAGGTCTGTGAAGAACATTTCCAATTATTCGATCTATCTTCTTCTAACTTTGCAAGTATTAATAATCTTTGTGTTGTATGCTGTTTTCACTCTAATTTGTGCTAGGTTACTGTTATAATTATGTCTCTGAAAGCGGCTAGTCTCGGGCTGAACCTGGTAGCTGCTAACCATGTTATTCTTCTTGACCTTTGGTGGAATCCTACTACTGAAGATCAGGCCATTGATAGAGCACACCGAATTGGCCAGACACGTGCTGTTACTGTTTCTCGGTTAACAGTTAAAGACACGGTAGAAGATAAAATCCTGAGTCTCCAGGTACATTTTACATGCTTTCTTTTCTGTCTCTATCTGTTTGATTTCTTTGAGTATATTAAACTTCTCTCCATTTCCTGGTCTCTGGGTGCAACCTCTTAAAAAGTTTTATAGTTGCTTTCACGTTGAAGACTTTAGATTTTCTGTGTTAATTTTTTGTACACCATTTCACTCGGTTTGGTAATTTGTTGGTTTTATGGAGAGTTTAGTCCTAATATAATCATATTATATTAGTTTTATGAGTACCATGACTACTACTACTAACACCTAAATTGACATAACAGTTCTGGGATTGGAGGAGCCGCCGTCTTTCGGTATCTCTCATGCCTCCTTTCCTATGTTGGTCACCATCTATCTCTAAAGACCGACAACATTCTGTTTTTCAATGTTATGAGATGCGATATGTGTTCTCATGCGCCCAAGGACCGCATAGTGCATAAGCAATTATGCGTCGCATATGCGATATGCATTATTTTAAATTAAACAATCCAAAATATATACATTAATGATAAAAATGAAAAAATAGAAAAAATGCTAAACATGTGTTCAAAATATATACTATTTATAATTTTAATGTAATGAATATTATTCAATTATTAAGTAATCAACTTTTTGTTGAGAAAAAAGATCAAAATACATGAAATTTTACGGTTTTTAAAAAAAATACAATGAAAATTGAAGAAAAAACATATCTTTTCGTTGAGAAGTAGAAGTTAAAAAGCCTTTTCAAGTTTCTTGCCTAAAAAGGCGATTTCTTGTCGGAGTTTTCGTTGGAGAGCAAAGGAGAAGAGGTTGGAGACGAGCCTTAATTTGATATGGGAGAAAAAAGAAGGAATTAGTAAAAATAATTTATTTGACTTTTGAAGAGATTTTATAGATGTGGTGATGTACTTAAGTTATTGGGTTTAGGATTTGGATACGGGTATAATAAAAATCCCATATCCGTTTCATAACTCAACTCAACTTTAGGTTTCTATGCGCAATATACGGCCGCATAACAATTTCTATGCATCAAGGCAAACTTTTTCACCGTATATACCAAAACCACTCGTTTTCATGCGCCGAGAGGGCACATTCACATATGTGGCCGCATAGAACGCATTTTTTAACACTGCTGTTTTTTTCCTCATAGTATGCTTTCTTGGGGATGTGATTGTCACGACGTTTTGTCTTCATTTTTATATTCCTAAGGGGTTAACGTGACCTATTCTAAATAGCCTATCAGCTCATTTTTTCGTAAGGTGAATTCGTGATCTTGCCACTTGGTTTCATGCTCATAAATTGCTTGCTGTGTAAAGCTTTAATTCACCTACAATATTACTAGTCATCTGTCCTGGCTGCAAAATTTAGCCAAATTGCACATGAAGGTGCTAAAATTTTGATGCTGCTCCATATCCAATCCAATCCTATTCGATGTAAATGAGGCTCTGCTGATAATGATCTTAGTCATTACTGCATTGGAAAAAGGATTAACCGCTGATCATGATCCTAGCCATTTACTGCATTGGTCATTTCACGGATTCACACCCATTTTTGCTATATCACCTTTGGAAGGTTGATGCTCTAAAGATTGAGGAAGGAAAATCTAAGGGTATCTCGATCAAAGCTGTCTTCAACATAAAGTATCGGTCATCTCTTCTTTATGATTGGAGGCCTCCATGAGCAATCTGGAAGTCAATATCCCATTTGTGCCTCTACTCCGAAGAAGAGGTGGTGGAAGAAAGTCACAACACTTGGATCTAATGTACGGCATTGTTTGTGCACCATGTTTGTTGTATATGTACCGTGTTGCTTTGTCTAAACGACTACAAGTCGAAATGACTAAACCACACACTAGCAAGCACATTTATATTCTTGAAATCTGGCTCATTTATTTGCTCTAGATTCGTATTTTAAGTAGGATGATGAGGAGGAGGTCCCTACTACCAATATAATTAATTTGTCGGTCTGATGGTTGGTCATAATATAACACCGGTGGCTATGATCTCCGGATGTTACGATACAGATGGGAAGATTTTATGCTTTAATGCTTTCAGATGCTTAAAAACTAGTTTTTAAGCACATGCAATGCACGTGGATGTTATTTAAATGGTCGTGTTTTTGAAGTTTTTTATAGATACCTTAAAATTTTAAAAGGTATGGCTTTGATAATGCTGCCCATATGTATTGTTGTTGTCATCGTCGTCGTCATTATTATTATTTTTTTTTGGGGGGGGGGGGTAATTTGGAAAGGCATTAAAAAATGTAATTGTGATGATGTGGATAAATGAATAGATCGGTAGATTTTTCTTATTTTTTAAATTCTTTTACCCCAAAAAATAGGCCATCAATAGATGATATTATTTAGTAGTTACACCCTTGGAGTTTGCATTATAATAGTAGAGATGGGCGTTTCAATTATAGATTCTCATGTTATGTGTTATACATCTATAATAGCAAACAAGAGTTTTCTTCTTGAGGATCAATCATATTACTGTGGATTTTAATTTGAGATTGTTCATTTGGGTTTGCATGTCACTTACTTTTGAATTGCACAGGTAATAACAACATCTGAATCCACAATGTACGTTTTGCTGGTTTTAAAGTAGTGCCTTAATGGTCAGAAGATTAGAAATAACAAGTTGTTTGTTAGCTGTATAGGCGAGATATATCAAGAATGCATCAAGAATGCCGACTGTTAATATTGGTAGAAGCATCCCAAGAAGGCAAATATACAAAATCTTATCAGGTTTAGGAACGAGTTCTAATCAATTTTATCAGTTACTGCTTGTTATATCTTTTTGCAGATGAGCATGCAAGAAAACAATGAACACTTAACTTTTCACTTTTAGTTGATGTGGCAACTGAGTGATAATTTGAATCATCTGTATCTTTTATCGGTTTATTGAACTGGCGCTCCGCATCTGAAGCCACAGCATTCTTTCATTGCTTACCCCTGCAATCGTATGTTGATATTCTTTGAGCTTTTGTTTGGTGTAGGAAAAGAAGAGAGAAATGGTTGCTTCTGCATTTGGAGAGGATGAGTCAGGCTCGCGCCAGTCTCGACTTACAGTGGAGGATCTGAAATATCTATTTATGACGTAAACCATCACTATTCTTTACATTTTTTTATCACCAGATGACTCTTAAGTAGGCTATGATATGAACTCCAGTCTTCCTCGGTTGCACTAGTTTCTTGGGTTCCGGCGAGAGCGTCAAAGTGCTCAGACAAGTGATCTTTTGAAAGCTTGTACAAATTCTTTCCGTAGGGGTATTTGTTGGTTCAGTTCCCGACATAATTTGAGTATCATCTTATGTGCAGTTTATTGGAAGGGCTTGCTGACAGGTAGATGTGTGAATAGTCCATTTTAGTAGGAGCACCAATACAATTTTCCTTAACAATTTTGTGGGCCGGCAATTTATTATTTTGTTCTTTTGCTTGGGGCTATAGACTATAGTTCCATACATGGGAAAAGTTAGGGGGAAAGAGTTACCGTACTTGTTAATCTGTATGCCTCTGGTACCTTGAGAAGTTGCAATTAATTTGTGCACCCAATGAGCATTAGTGTTTATAATATGAAAATCTGGAGTGGGCATTGAATGATATAATCACCGTAGTGTTCAATTTGTTGAAAAATTCAGAGTCGCCCTTTAGTTGACTGAGGGATCTGGTGCACCGAATACCTAAATATTATACGGTGGCTTCTGATAGCCTGAAGGTAAATTTCGCATTATTTATCTTCCTGTGGACAAGAATGGCAATTTTCATTGATGCATCTAAGATGTAAATAGAGGAGTTTGTTGTTGTTAAATTTGGCTGCATTTCTGTTTTGGGATCCATCCTGACTGGAATTCAATGGGGATGTGTGCAGTATAATCTTTAGTCTTGATGAATCCCGTGCAATGACAATCTATGATGAGTAAAGAAAAGCGAATTATGAATGGGTTCGTCCTCTACTTGATTCATACTTGTTGGCCTGATTTCCAAGCCGCAAAGCAAAGAGAATTTCAGTAACACAACTCAACCAGAGGAGTAATAATATGATAATATTAAGGAAAAAAGAAAAGAAAAAAGTCGTGGAGATTTTTCAAGTTCAAGAAGAGCAAGTAAAATTTTGACCAGTTTTTGGCTTTGGCTTTGGCTTGGTGTTAGGCAAATTGTTCCACCTCATCATAGGTAGTCAATCAGGCCGTGTTGGGTTCACTGACCCAACCATAAGCGAGCCGATCCAAATCTGACTTGATTATCACTTTGATAAGAAAATATAATCCATACCTGACGAGCTGATCTAATTATTAGTTGGGTCGGATCCCACTCAGATTTTAGCTGTTTATTTTTCTAATCTTTTTTCTTGTGTATTTTGTTTTTAAGAAGGGTTTATTTTTTGGTTAAAAAGCCCATACTTCACCGATTGCTAAAAAACCCTCTCATACAAAGTATTTACTTAAAAGATTCACCATATATTTAGGTTGTACTAAAAAATTTCTTGCTGGTTTTTCATCCAAAGCTAACATTCTATAAGGGAAATGAAGCTGGAGCTTGAGTCGCTCTCTTACTTTCTAGGTATTTAGGTTGGTCTTTTTCTCACGGAAAGAATCCATATCCTCGCTTTGTTGAAGTTTGGGATTTAGGACAACTAAAGAATCGCTCTTCTTTCGAATGAGTTTTTCCACTAACTTGAACCTTGCAACTGAAGGGACAACGACACTCGACAAACTCGTTGCTGGAGAAAGTTGATAAAAGATCAGCAAGTTTCCATGATCAATTTGAAAGATCTTTTATCAAAACCAAAAGAAAAAAATAGGAATTTTGGAAGAAGAAGACGGGCTAGGGGTTTAAAACCCTACCCGATACTTACCATTAACCCCTAACAGAGTAATGAACGATTCTCTTTTCGGCATATTAGGGTTTTTTTTAGTGCCATTTAAATGCATGGAGAGTCTTTTAAGTAAAAACGAAATACGAGAGTTTTTTTAGTAAGCTAGAGAAGTACTGAGGTTTTTTTTTAAAGTAAAAGGCCCTAATAAGGTTTATGTATTCTCAAGTTTTTAAACATTTCTCATGTAACTCGCGGAATTCCAGTGTTATCTAGTTTTTCAACATTTCGTATGACATAACTGATAAAAATCGCCTACTTTCAATATTCTCCAGTTTTCTACATTTCCCAAGTTATAACAGAAAAAAGTCATGGATTTTTATTTTTCTCAAGTTTTTAAATCTTTCCCATGCTATAACTCATGGAAATCGTTGATTTTCACTTTCTTGAGATTTTAAATGTTTTCGTACCCATGAAATTTATGGGTTTTCAGCTTGCTTGAGTTTTAAAAAAAATATTTTACATGCTATAGCCTATGCAAATCATAGATTTTAAGTTTTCTTGAGTTTATTATATTTCGTATGCTATCACACATGGAAATCGCAGATTTTTAGTGTTCTCGTGTTTTCAACGTAACTGATTGTTTGCGTTTTTGCTATGCATTCTATAAGTTCTACTTGCTGCATCAAGACGGTGTCGCTTGGTAGCTAGTCGGTTGAGTACAGGTCGTCCACTGGGAACCGGTTCATTTTCGTTCTTGTTTTAGACGGATCAATTAAAGAATGTATATGTATGTTCAATTCTATTCTAAGTGTTTGTATTATATGTTCAAGTAAACTTATTAGGGTTAGGGTTGGTTAGTAGAGTTAGGATTAGTCTTGTGTTTGTCTTTTGCCATTCTTGAAATGATGTTGGGATAATCGGAAGTAGCGGGAATTAGGAGAACATAGGAATGAGATTTGCGAGTTTAAGCAAGCTTTCCAACGCTAAATCCATTCCAAATGTCCCTTGTCCGTCCGTTACATGCTCTTATTTCCAATGCTAGGCCAAACATATACAACAAAGTCTCCAATTAGGTCACAACTACATATTACGTTGAAGTGCGTCTAAAGGAATTCTCGACTTAGGTCGCGGTTATATATCACTTATAGCGCGCCTAAGTGAGGGGGTTGTATTTGTTTGGTCTTGGTTCACTTTAAGATATTTGGAGAAGAAAAGCACAAGAGATTTTTCCATCCCTGATACTACATTGTTTAGCCCTAACAAGTGTGTAAATTATTCACACATTAAAAGAAAAATAAAACGAGAAAGAAGAGAAGAAAGAATGGAAAAATACGGTTTTAACAAATGATAACAAGCTAACTACTTGGGCTCTCACCTAAGTAAGGGACTTTATTGAGTATCATGGCTTAAAAATAAGATTAGAAAAAAAGAAAAGAGAAACAATAAAATAAAAACCAACAACTAGTTTAACAACAAACAATAAAAGTTACACTAAGAATTAAAATTACAATGCAAGAATTTAAAATTACAAGTTATAAAAACCCTTATCTTCATTAATTTTCCACTCAAAAAACTCTCACTACAATTTTCATGGAGAATAGATGATGAAGAAGAATAAACTACACACTAAACTACTTTAAATCTAAGTAAAAAAAAGTATTCTTGGTTTGGCTCAAAACTGGAGTATTTATAGGCAGAGGAGTGAAACCCTGTGGCCATATTCTGAGCCCATATAGAATTGCAAAATTGCCCCCAAAATTTGGTCGGGAGATGCCCCGATTAAGCCGTGGATCTGCCGCCTATAAGCCATATATTCCGCGGTTCCACGGTCTTTTGGAGGAGTTGGCGCATCGTTTTTCTTGGGCTTCCTTGTGTTGCTTCATTCTTCTGTTTGGCAAGTTCAACATTGCAAAATGGTTCCAAAATATCTTCAGGTTTTCAACAGTCCAAAATGGCCACTCTTTTAATCTTTTTGGCCTTGATCTCCCTCGGGCTCCGTGCACTTCTTGATCTTTGTGCTGCCTCCTTCGTGCTCTGTGCTTGTCCGAGACATGAATGATCGCTAAATTCGTCTTGTCTCTTGAACTGGTAAGCGGCACTTGACGAGTGTGGATGTCCGGAACCCGGATTTTATCTGTTTTTGGCGGATGTTCTGGATTTTGTCATAACTGTAGAGATTTTGCGTGATTTGCGTTATTTTAGACCGGGAACCTGTAACCTATAATCATGTAGCAAACACGGATAAAAAACACATACCTATATACAAACGAGAAGAAGAATCGGTGGTATTAAATGTAATGTTCTGGTGTGAACAAATATCCCCAAACTTATCTTTTGCTCGTTCCGAGCAAAACCATTTATTTTCAAAAAGTTCTAAGCTCACTTTCGTAGGCATCACGATTGCACTTATCATGTGCAATAATCCGTTAAATCTCTAGGTGTCTCAAGTAGGAGGGGTGTTGTCTCCTGAGGGTTTTCAGCGGATACTACCCACAAAATCTCGTCAAGCTAGTTTCATAAGATAATCTTGATTCTAATCCTACGGTTTAGAATCTAAATTAGAAACTCTATCATCCTAAACTAGAAATATCCATCTCTTATTTTTCACACCTCCTATTTATTCAACCTAAAATCCTATACGTTTTGACAGTTTAGAAAGATCTCAGTTTCTCTTGAGTTTTCCTTCTAAAGCGCAGTCTTCAATCCAGAATTTTTATCTTTATGGAAAATAAAAGACTTATTCTTTATCCCTATATTTCCTCCAAATATCGATCGTATAACCCTACGTGTGTGTAAATTTTATCCCTACACTCAAGAATTCAATTCAAGCTATAGTACACTTGCCCTAATATCTAATACTACTTCTTTTTATTAATGATGGACAGATTGGCTCACACATCTTTCATGTGACTATTACTGCTTTCTGAGGCACTAATCAGCCGATTACTGAATGTGTGAGCTTATTAAAGTGTAAATAGCAGTTTTCAGGTCTTGTGATTTTTTTTCTTTTTCTTTTTTTTTCAAGACCAGATATATTTTTCAATGATGCTCTTTTGGTGGTTAGCTTTAAATACTGTTTTTTTCGTACTAGGCTTTTAACCAAGAGTATTTTTAGGTATCTTCTACCATCCCAAGTTTTAAGGTGCGTGTATGTGCGATTTGTAGGGTATATACTTTCTGAATTTGGATTCAAGAATATGAACTATTTTTCAGACTTATTCTTCAATAAAACTTTCAATACTTTCTCTTCATCTTGACTTAACTCAAGAACTGAACTAAAGATTACTTACTTCTAAAAAAACTGCAAGGACGTATATTTACTATGGTTAAACTGAAGAAGGATTATTTTTGGGGTTTTCAATTCCTAAATTTAGGATTTAGTTATTTCTAAGCTATCAAGCTAAATTTTCGGAATAAAAATCTAAGTTACCCTATTACCTAACCCGACGACAAATTTTTTATATTTTTTTAAATTTTCAGTTTTTTATGGTTTTTTTAAAATAAGTATGTAAATGCAAAATATACATATGAATGCGAAGGTAGAAGGCTTACCGAGCACATTCCCAAACTTAAACTTGATAGTGTCCTCACTGTCATGCTACATCAAAAGGGTCAAAATTGTGGATGGATCAAAATTTGTCGGTGCTCTCATTTTTTTTGTTTTTATAAAAGAAAAAGCAAACAAAAAATATATACACACTAAAAAGTCCCCTTCAAACTTAAGTGAAAAAGTGTTTCTACTGTTTAAGCGGTGAAGTTCAAAATTAGGGGGGAGAGAACAATTTCAATCTATACAAGGCCTTAGACATGCCAAAAGTTAATACCAATTATTCAAAAACTTTATCGTGACAATGCAACGGTTGGAGAAAGAATGCATAGAGAAAATAAATGAAGAATACACGAGACCGTGTATGAGCGGAAATGGGATGCGGTCTCGATAGAGGAGAAGATAGGCGGAGGGGTGAAAAAAATGGAATATGAACTTAAGCGTAGAAATGAATTGAATAAATTAGTACAGTTTGTAATGATTGAAGTGTAAAAATGGATTGTCCTAATCTATCAAAATTTTAAAAATGGAGTCAAACCTTTCAAGATTCACAAGAAAATATGGGCTGACCAAACTTGGTGAACCAGACGTAAGAAAGGAAGTTGATATGGCGTCTGGCGAAGTAGAAACGATGGAAAGGAAGGGGGGAAGTGATCGAGAAATGATATCGGTTAAACGTTCAAGAGAATAGTCACAGTCAATGGAAGTGACAGGATGTTCAACTCATCAAGTAAAACTGGTTCATCCTTAATGATATCCTCAAAATTTTCTCAAAATTCAGCTTATCCATGCATCCATCATCAACAATATCCAGACACATATGGGGTTCGGGAAAAACAGTTAATGGTTCGGAATGATGCCCACACGGATGTGAAAGGACATGATAAATTAGTGAGAAAAACTCATCCAAAATTGTAGGTTCATTATCCAAAATATTCTCAGCGTTGATATTCTCAATCAAGTGAAAATTAAATTTCTCAGACACCTCATCAAAATCATGGTTTTTGATTGGTCGTGAAAAGTGTGCTGTAAATAACCCCAATCAATAATGGTGTCGTAGCAGCTAGCCGATAGTGAGTACGGGTCGTCCACAGGGAAACGGTGAATTTCTTATCTTACTTTAGAAGAGTTGATAGAAGAAAGGTGAGATGTTTTTCGTTTTAAATTATGATGGTTAGAAAATTTTATAATAGAAAGACTTGTAGGGTTTATAGGATTTAGTAGTTAATGGATGGAGTTTTTTTAAAATTAATTTTTTTATCTTTTAATTATTTAATATTAGAGCGATGGCGATGAATATGGATTATAGTTCTTGGAGGGAATTAGGGTTTCCCACTACTGACCCTTGTCCTTCCATTAATCTTTATTTATCTCAAACCCTTAACAAAACGATTGTTAACGAATCTCAAATCGTGGTCGTGACTATCATGAATTGATAGCGCGCCCGATAAGAGGGTTAATATTCATTTTGCTAAAATTTATAAAAATTAAATCTTAAAAAGAATTGAATAAATATTATTCATCAATTATTCTACCCTATCCTACAAATCCTAGCAAGTAAGAGTTTACTCGCTTATGGAGATCAACGTAGTAGAATAAAGGTGGAAGAATATGGAACCCATAATTAAAATTGAAAACGCAGAAAGTAAGTGCAGAATGTAAACGCAGAAAGTAATGCGGAAAGTAAAGTGCAGAAAGTAAATGCGGAAAGTAAATACAGAAAAATTAAAAGAAAGAACTACCTTTATTGATTAATTATTGCATTACAAAATTTCTCTCCGAAAAAGTAGATTACAAAAATCCTATTTGCTCGCTAGATCTCTCTCGATCGATGGGAAGATGAATGTATGTATGTTCGAATATCTTTTTGATAGACAACTCCCGGTCCTTTATATAGTCTCTGAAATTAGAAACCCTAGATGCCATATTGAAGAGTAAAATTACGATCAAACCCCTGAAGTTTCAAATCCTACGGCCATCAAATGACCGCTGAACCGCCGTCCCAACCTTTATTTGACCGCGCTTCCACCGCCGTTTGGTAGGTTCATGATTCCAGATTTTTCGTGGCTTCTTCTCTCAATATTTAGAGATCTTTCTGATAAAAATATTCTGAAAATATTGCTCTTAGCCTCTGCCGTTCCTAGATTCTTCGATTTGCTCCTAATATTTAGCAGATTTGGTTTTGTAATCCGATTTACTGTAGATCTCCTACTCACAGTTCAGACCTGAGCTAATTTTATTACAATACCTGCACAATATCTCAAATTATCTTGTTAGTAGTATTTATTTTATTTGAGATATTATTCTAACCAATTAATTGATATGATATCTTGATAATAATGGTTAAGAATATTTGATATGATATGCATATTTTAATAATAATTAATCTCATGAATATTTTATTTAAATATGATATACATATATTTTTTCTAATTATATTAATTATAAATGAAGAAACATATGACAATAATTTTTTTACAAATAAACCCACACATGTTCTTTATTTACAAATAACACCTTTTAGTAATTAAAAATAATAAGGAAAATGTCCATATAAATGTGCAATAAATTTGACTGATCAAATACGCTCAAACTTATCTTTGATCGTCCCGAGCAAACTATTTATTAAAAAGAAAAAGAAAAACCTAGTATACTTTCGTAGGCAACACAATTGCACTTAGCACGTGCAACAAGCCTTTAAACCTCAAGATTTATGAACAATCAACGAGACTTGCAAACATGGAATAAATGAAACAAGGCCAAGGATGAAGCTTTACTTACCCACAGTCATGCAAGGGGGGTTTGAAAGATCCCCAGGCCCATCGAGGATCTCAACTTTGTCATCAGCTTCCAAAACTACAGAGGGCATATTAGCATCGTTATAAAAAAATGATAGTAAAATAAAAGGGTTAAAGAACACTGATCTTGCCCGGAACAAAGGACTATGTTTTGCGGGGATATTGCCTGTAGAGCGGCCATATCGAGTAAACGCTGGAAGGACTTCCTGGGAGATAGATCCACGATAGAAGCCGCAAATTTTTGCAATTCTGAAGGAAAGAAGAGTTCAGATAATGAGGGGATCATTAAAATGAAATGTAGAAGTTTACCTTCGATGCTCCGCCTGCCTTGAACCGGAGGGATAATAGCTTCGGCAGCCTCCTCCGCACCTTCGGGCACATCACCGGAGATATTTGCTGGCGTAGCAGCTTCCAGTTGCGGAACAACAGCCGCCACTTCAGACTCCAAAGAGGGAACAATGGCCTTGGCGGTCCTTCCTACAATCTCCAGGATGCCACCAGAAAGATCCACTGGGTCTACGACCGGTAAGGTCGCCTCTGTGGAAAGTACAGACGCTAAAGAAGTGGAGGTCATCACCGGGAGCTCCAAGATAGAACTTACAGCTTCGACAATCTCTTCTACACCCTTCGGTGCGTCACAAGAGACATCCATAGGGTCCGCGGCCAATGGGGTCACCTCCGCTGGAGGAATGCACACCGAAGGAACAAGAGTCACCACCGGAAGTTCCACAACAGGAACAGCGGCTGTAGTGATCTCTTCTGTACCTGCCGGTGCGTCATGGGAGATATCTATAGAATCCACGATCATGGCACAACCTGGGCTCAAATCCTCTTTCGTTGCTGAAGTCCCTGCAAAGTTTTTGCAAAGATAAGAAAATATAAAAGCAATACAAATTACTTGCCAAAAGAAAGATACGGAAGACACACATACCGATACACCGGGGTGCTTATAGTATGGCTTTTTCGAGCCGTTGTTCCTTCCTGCGGAAATGTGCTCTCCGGGCTTCAAATGTAGATTCATGCCCACCGGTCTTCAGGGCCAGCTCATCTTCAGAAGCGGCCGAGATGGGCTGCTTGAAGGCTCCTTCGTCTTCCCTTCGCAGAGGACCCACATGTACCCTCCGTAGCGATGGGGGATCTTCGTAGAAGACAACCGGAGGGTAGGGCTTTTTCGGGATGTGCACATTCTGGGTCTCATCCTGCGAGCATCTTAAAGCTTCAACCAATTGCGCGGCTTCCTCAGCGGACGAGCTAGGGTAAATAAGACCGGCGTCCGACTCCTCCATTGCTATCGGTTCGTCTTGAATGAACGGCTCGGACTCAAGCAAGGTGTCCAGTAAGCCGGCGACCGATCTTTTCCTCCTCTTAGAGCTTGTGCTAGCACTGACCGAAGAACGCTTCCTTTCCCTCAGCGCTTTGGCGCGACGTTGACCAACCTCGCTTCCGGTATTCCCCTTTGGCGATACCACCACGAATGACATCGCCATTGATGACGCTGCCGCTGCTGACACTACCTCTGGCGCTTCATTGGAGGCCTTTGCTTGAGCTCTAGTGCGCACTGGCATCCCAGCAGTGCGAGGAGTAGATTCTGTTTCCGCGGCCCTTGGGATAAGAACCACGCCGCTATCCCTCAATGGAGGGCGAACCGCTATCCGCGACCGCAACGGAACGCCGGCGGCTTGGGTCGGAGCTGAAGATCGACATTCAAAGAGTACCCGCCTCTCCTCGGCAATGACGAGACCGACTCGATGGAGATACCAACCCGTGAAAGACCCCACACACCTTGGAATATAGTCAGCCTCAGGGATCATGAAACGGGATCCGGTGTTCAACCGCATAAAGTGATGGACGACGTCAGGCGTGATTTCCAGAGACGTAGTAGGCTTAACTAAGAACGCCTCGAAAGGGACACCCTGGTTATAGCCCAATTTTTGGGCGAAGCGGTGCGGATTGTACCGCATAAAAGGGCAGCGTTATTCTGATGGAACAACAAGTAGCCCGGCCTAATCGAGTACAGGTGAATGATCTCCTTAGGCTTTAAAGATGACGCTCCACCTTTCGACAGATCAAACAGCTGCTGGATGGGCCCCGCGGGAGCAGAGAGGACTCGGTCGCTAAAAATCATCCCTCCCTTGCTGGGTCGGATCGGCAGCGTAAGCATCCACCAACCTCATAACCCGTGGGAAGGTATAGAAGTCATAGAAATCTGGCCGCCGAAGTGCTGCGAACGCTCTCAGTACATGCATCTCGATCCACGACGTGAAGTAGTAGAGGGAGGAATTCACGACATCTGTACCTAGGGTCGAAGTGTTGGCCGCAACACTTAATCCATGATAAAGATGCGACAGTCCCGCAATGCCAACGGCCAACCGTACCCCTTCAGCTGCGTGATGAGCGGGGTAGAAGACGGAGGCTCTCATGAAGCGTCGGCATGGCGAACCAACTGAGCCAAAGACTGATGAAGCCAACAAAGAAGGTCTCTTCGTCCATGCCAGGGGCCGTAATTGCATCGAAGGGCACGACTGACGAGGCCGGAATATAAAACTGCGGCAAGTCCTCTTCTTTGGCCGGCAGCTTATTCAGCCCAAACCCAAAAGGGTCGTCAATGTTCGCAAACTTTGGAGCCTCTTTTGATAAAGCATCTTCACGGAGAAAACAAGAGATGAAGCTTTTAAAGGTGACGCCCTGTCCTTCTGACTTCGCGAACAGCTTCTCAAAAATACCTAGAGTCTTGATTAGACTGGGGTACTTATGACGGACGGCGTTTTCAGTCGTCAAGCGTAGCAGGCATGGTCATGAACACATACTCATCGGGAGGCAGCAACTCTTCATAATGCTCTCCCCTGATCGGCAATCCGGAGATCTCGTGGAACTCTTCCAGTGAGATCGAGACCTCACGATCCCCTAGCACGAAGGTGTTGGTGGGAAGATTCCATTGGTTCAGGAAAGCTTTAACCCACCAGACGTGAGGGGCCGGGTAATGAAAAAGAGATGCATACACCGCTTAATATAACCCAACCTTCTGCAACCGTGCGCGGTGGGTGGAGAGAACATATCGAGCCCATGAAAGATAGCCGACTGGGTGGCGAGGGGTAAGCCCTACCTTATAAACTTGTCCCCAGGGTTGGGCTTCACCTTGACAGATGCGACGCCCTAAGATATCTATGGCCGGCAAGGGCTGGTTGGGTATCCCAATTGTTGACGGCTTAAGCCGGCCTGCAGGAGTCCAATTAGCCGCCTCCACTGAATAAGCGGTCCACGGGCGCTCCATCAGCGGTATGGGGCGGAGTGGCTCTGTTGGCACCTCGCAAGTGAAGCCGCGGCGGCCATGGATGATGTGACCATACCAAACTCCCCATAAAAGCAAACTAGTACAGTCCCTGTCATGGGCCCTGATCATCGCCATAGCCTCCTCATCCGACGGTGATTGCGGAAAAGCGGCATCTGAGCGAGTAAAAGGAAAGCAGGGAAGTGAAGCCATTGTTCCTGAAATAAGGGAAAGAAAAACCATTAATAAAACCTCTCTCTCTCTCTCTCTCTATATATATATATATATATATAATAACAGAAGACAACGGCATGATGTTTGTTCCATGGGACCACTGATTGCAAAACCAATGGATCCCACAAAATTTAAATGACGGCTCACCAATGATGAGGCAAAATAATCATTAAGAGAATCGAGAAGGATTCTCATCAAGGAAACAGTAAATTTCAAACAAACTCTTGAAGGAAGTTCTGCTAAAAGCATGACAGACTCAAATCTGCTTTAGGGGCATTAAAACCCTCAAATACTCGAGAGCATTAGGGAATAAAATTCCCAAAAATATCCGAGTTTCTCTCAAAGCCAAGCTCTGTGAATGCGGAATTAAATTCCTATAATAAAGTGATTAAATCCCAGAAAACCCCAAAACGGAATTAAATTCCAAGCTTCTTAAAGATCAGTGATGGGGTAAAACCCTAAGAAGGGGATTAAAAATCCCCATTGATTCAAAATTTCAAAATCTACAAAAAAGAATATATATTTATATATGTTTTGGGATCTTTAAGAAACCGATCCAAGAAAAGAGCTGTGCTCTGATAATGGATTTAAAATTCAGGGCAGAAAGCAAGAGGGGGTCGTGCAAGGTCCTCACCCAAAGAGAAGTTTTGCAGAGTCTAACTCTGAAATATTTTAAGGCAGAGAACTAAGCTCTGAAGATGAGAATTAAATTCTCAAGAAAATGACCAAGGAAGAAGATGAAGGAACATAAGGCTTCCCAGAGGCGAAAAGCCTTACATTTATAAGACATGATGGGAGCGATTCATCTTCCCATTCCCCTAGGAAATCCAACGGCTGTGAGGACAGACAGCGTTGCACTCACGTGCAAACTACATGAGAGCAATGCTGGGGGGCATTTGTTCCCTTATAAAAAAGGGATGAGGGAAAATTCCTCACTAAAACAGCCCCACGTGTTTAACACGTGAGTGCCTATATGCGTTGAGTGCCTATATGCAATGCATATAGGCACTGCAATTAAAAAAATTGCTAGGCTAAAAGATCCCCACGTGTTTAACACGTGAGTGCCTATATGCAACGCATATACGCACTGCAATTAAAATAATTGCTAGGCTAAAACAGCCCCACGTGTTTAACACGTGAGTGCACGCATATAGGCACTGCAATTAAAACAATTGCTAGGCTAAAACAGCCCCACGTGTTTAACACGTGAGTGTCTATATGCAACGCATATAGGCACATCAATTAAAACAATTGCCAAGCTAATAAGCCACACGTGTTAAACACGTGAGGGCACTTCCCTACTCAACAAGGAACCGTTGGATCGAAGATCTAATGATGATAGAATTAAATTCTATTGAACTTTTAAATGGGAAATGATATTTTCTGTTAAACAGAAAGTTGGCGGATCAAAGATCCCATGAGTTGGAAAATATTTTTCATCTCTCTTTAAAACAAAGAAAAATTGTGCTCCGTTAAACCAAGCACCCTTGGATTAAAAATCCAATGGTGGATAAAAATCGCCAAGCTACAAAATAAGCTCTGTATGGGAAAATATTTCCCCAATCTTGTTAAAAACAAGAAAAATATCTTCTGAAAAACAGAAGTCCTTGGATCAAAGATCCAGCGGGGGATAAAATCCCCAAATCAATTAAGATTTCTCAATGAGAGATTTCCTTAACTAAATCAACGAATTTACCTCTACTATATAAAGGACCCAAGACTTCAAGTCTTAAAAAAGAGAGGAGGGAGAGAGAGAAGAGACCCCCCATAAGATTTGAGAAACAAAAGAAGAAGAAGAAGAGCTCTCTTTTAGAAAAAGAAATACCAGGTAAGAAGAAAGACATAGAGATCATTTTATCTCTTCTTCGCCACTCCAAGAGTTTAACTCTTCTAAAAAAAGAACTTAGTTCTTCCTCTGGTTGAGGTCTGCAGAAGCAGATCTCCTCACAAGTTGAGAATTTAATTCTCATCGGGAAGATTCTGTCATGCAGACTTAAAACTTAAGGGAAAGAACTAAGTTTGAAGAATTTAATTCTTCCAAAAAATATAGGAATTTAATTCCTCTGATAAAACTAAGGTTTAACCCTGCATAAGAATTTAATTCTTATAAAAAAACAAGGGACTTAAAATTCTCAAAACTCAGAGCAAGATCTCTATGCACATAAAAGAAACGATTAGCGTTCAATGCTATAACAACAGATCACGTGTTTCCACGTGAGCACCTCTAAGGAACAAAAAGGAACGACTGAGATCGCCTCACGTGAGCCTACGTGACCCCCTAATAGTGCTTAGCACTTATAAAAGGAAAAAGGAGAATAAACCAAAGACAGTTCCCATTTTTGGGACGCATCACGTTCTCCTACATGACCCCCAATAGTGCTAAGCACTTATAAAGGAGGAGAATAAATCCAAAGAGGCAGCGCCCAACTTTGGGGCGCCTCACGTGCCCACACGTGATGGCCACAAGAATTAAGTGTTTAACACTTATATACAGACAGGGATTTGGACCCAAGTATACAGCGCCAACTTTCAGGTGCCTCACGTGCTACACGTGAGCGCCCCAAATTTCAGTGTTTAACACTGCTTTAGAGACTCACGTGAGAGCACGTGAGCACCGAGTATATGTTAGTGTTTAACACTATAGGAAGCCAACTTCAGCCCCAAATTGGCTAAGTCCTCTTGAGATTAAAATATTTTGGATCTCCAAATAGACAGAGTCTCTATGCTCATGATTTCCCAAGCTAATGATTCCTTAATGGATGATGACCTAAATGGTGTTCATCCCACATCTCCTAAGTTAATCTTACTCTCCCAAAAATGAGTAATGATTCGTAGACGGTCCACTATGACCTCTCCTCTCAATCTGGAATTTGGTTCAAGGGTACATCTCTCCCCACCTCTGATACATGTCGTTGTAATTCTTCAACGTCTTCAGAGAGGTGGAGGGTCCCAACAACCAACAGCTCTTTGGTGCACTCCCAAATCCATGAGCACATCCCAATGGACCGCAATGTCCTTAAACTTGCTATGGACCGCAACGTCCTTAAACTAAACCCTCACTCCAAAAAATGGTGATCTACGGACCGTAACGTCCCTAAACTAAAACGATGGAGCCCAAATGCTCTTTTGTTGGATATAAAATGATCCTAAACTCAGTTAAGTAGATCTTAGTCCAAGATCGGACTAACGTATCCTTATCAAACATTTAAGTTGATCTTAATCTCGAACGAGATTAACGATCCTTAAATTAAACCAAACCCAAATCTAAGAATTTACGGATTTGGACTAATCCACGCCCTACGGGTGACAACATAAATTAGTCTCCGTATATAATCCACGGGCAAACAAAAATAAAACAAACACATATGACACGAAGTGAACTTCTGGAGCAGAAGAAATTGGTTATCGCTACGCGGTAACGCAATTAACTGCAGGGGCTTGCGCATGTAGGGAAGAGCGTCCCCACAATCAAAACCCCCTCGCAAACGAGGGGGAATCTGACAAAGTCTGCTACAACGGCCGCATCCGTCCAGACCTCCGATACACAGTGCCATAAATAAACTTGGCATCTTCGGAGAGGTGGACGATAAATCCAAATAGCATCGTCCCCCAAATTCAGGCAAGATATTTGTCATCCCGGTTTTCGGCGGTAAATATCACTAATGTCATGACCAGGAATTTGGCACGTGACCGGTACTTAAATCACACAATGTCTAAAAGCGTAACGTAATGCAAGTAAGCCGAAGCCCAGAAATCTAAACCCTTTTGCGGAAAATAGTGGATGTGCAGTTTTGAAATAAGGTATAATGAAATCAAGTTTTCTTAAAAAAATGCATATATAATAATTTATAAAAATGCAAGTGGATTATATACTATAGTTGAAACATTTTTCTTCTTTTAAAAATTTGGGCAGCACCTCCCTTGTATATTTTGATCCAAAAACCACATATAAGCAATATAAATAGGCATCCCCAAGTGGGAGCTAGCTCTTCACCAATCGGCGGATTCATAACTACGCAAGTAAGCAATATATATACGACGTCCAACAGCGAAGATCAACATAGAAATAATAAATAAATAAAGCAAGATATCAAAAATCTCAAACAGTGAACAAACGCCTAACGCTCAAAGTCTCGCAACTCAAATCTGTCTAGGTCTATCAATATACAAAAAAAACTAGTTTCTGATTTGATGGAGTTTATCTAGATATAATAGAATATAAAAGTATATGGGTGGTCACGATCCAATTTGTCTCCCACCTACCGAAGCAAACACCCTGAAGGAACTGTGTGCCAGCGATACCGCTACTGATCCAAGCGGTCGAACCTGCAAGAAAACTGTGGCACAATGGGGGTGAGTTGCCAACTCGTGAGTAGAAAACATCAGCAGGTAGAAATCGAATAAACATCAATTCTTAGATCATACTATATCATGAAGGTAATACTGTAGTATCTAGGGTGACCATGTATGCATATGTATCAACAATAAAAATCAATGATAATGACAACATGTAAAAACCAATCATCTGCATCATATGCCTGCATGTATAAAAATCAACCAACGTGTGTCCATCAACGACACATTAATATCATGGAACCTAAATGTCCAACATCGACACTCGAAACATCATGAAAACCCGTGTGCAGTATCGACACGCAAATTCTCATATCTCAGGCGCCGCATCCTCTGATCGGCCCTCATATCCATCTCTCGACTCCGGTTGGAATCCTTCGGATAACTGACGAGTCCAAACTATCACTGGTAGGTAGTGCTCCCCCTGCTAGGCTCATCGTCATCCCTACGATCTTCTTGCCCCGGGGTACCTTACCGGGTTCACCATGTACCAGTAGACGGTTCATCCACCTCCTCGAATCGGGTCTCGAAAACAAGCTCAGAACAGAGAAAACTCATGGTGGACACAAAATATCGTATCAAGAGAAACCGAGTTTTTAAAACAATATACAATTTCCTTTGAAATATAGCCACGGTTCTCAAATCCAGAGATCTCATGAATCTTCATCTCAATGCATATAACCATAAACTACGATATATGCAAACATAGAACAGTAATATGAGCATGTCAAGTATATCATGCAAGCATGTCCTATGATAGTGCTAAACAATAAATGTACTTTTACGGTTAAGATTAATATCATGATATGGCAGTTCTACTGTGCAAGTGGCATGGCAATTACCAATGATGAATGTGTGTGAGCCGGCAAATCAGTGTATGTGTAACATGCGCATCATTAGTAATTGTGCAGGTGTACTATCAAAAGATATTATAAAGTGATAAATACCGGGAACATAATGTAAGTGCACGGCGGCGCCCCGGCCGTCGATCCGACGCCGGAAACGCGGAAACGAAAAACTTTTGCGAAACTTGCAACCGGCACCACCGCGCACTTTTAACCCGGATCGGGCCATTAACCTAGCTTCTAGCAAACTAAAAGATGGGTGAAGAGATATACCAAGCGATCCGTGTCCTTCGGTCTTCGTCTCCACTCCGATCTTCCGCGGAATCTCCGTCCGTCACCTCCTCGTCGGAAAGGGCACCACGTAGCCGGATTCTTTTACGGGCTCCCACCTCTGCACCGAGGCAACTCGGGCGCGAAGTTGGCTGGCCGACGCGTCCAAGGGATGCTGTAGGCAAGTGTAGAAACCATGTCTCTTTGGAGTATATGAAGTTGCCATGGATGTGGAGGTGGAGAAAAGAATGAGCTTTGGAAAAAATGGAGCTCACAATTTTTAGCAAGGAAATGAGATGAAGAGAATGCTACACCCAAATGAACCTCTCTCATCCTCACTCATGAAGTGGCCGGCCATTTCTTTTAATGGTGGAGGAGAGAAAAACAAGTATTATCAAGTGGAGGGAAAAAAGGAATGGTAAAAGGAAAAAAAACTCACATCAAATTCTTCTCGCAATCTTTCCACAAACCATCACCATAAATGCAAGGAATGGACTAGAAAAGAATCTCATGATGAATAAACAATCATGAAGCCACACATATGCAAGAAACCCCTCCACAAAAAGTAATTTGCACAATTGCAAATTACCCCCTCCATCGGAAAGTCCGGCCGTGAAAGAACAAAGGAAAACCGACCGGAACGGAATGCAAACTGGCAACCTCAGAAAACTGATCCCGTAATAAATTACAGGAAAACCCCACTACTGCATATACATGCCCGCATTTGTATTCCCACTGAACACAAATGCAAAGAGACAAAATCTACACTATCTAATACTAGGATCCGGCTTAAGCCAAAGCCGGCTAGTAAAAACCGTCCGATCACGATCCGTGCAATACCGCACGTATCTGATCGAACCCTGCCATATCTCCATACGGCCTCTACAGCGTTTCGTCCGAAACCTGAGTAACTGTGTGTGTGGTGGACTCTAAAGACTCGTCAATACTATGGTTGTGGATTTAACCACTAGCAAGTCAGAGGTATAAGCCAATACGTAACGGGCTACCAGGTATTGACCAAAAGGGACGTCGATGAGCGAACTCATCCTGACACCCTACTGAGCCTGTCAGTGACAATATCCGTACAGTCCGGTCCGTTCGTCTATGAGCATCGCATGGCGGGCCTAGGGGGTTGGTAAAAGTCAGACCCCCAATAGCGGTACAAGTCGTGTCGGAGTGCAGCCCAGAACACCCTGAGATACTACTGGAATACCTACCAGTAAATCTTCTACCTTGGCCAAGGACTTTTCATGTTCTAGCTCTCCTAGACACAGCGCGACCTTACCCCCAATACCGGGAGAGACGAACCCCTGCAGATCCGCTCACTGCCTCCATGTGGCTCGGGACTGTACCCAACTAAAACATGTTTCCACGTCTCCTTTGAGTGTGGTAGGGTAGTAATCAAAGCACAGTGGGAACTCACACGAGACAAATGACGATCTCAGGTCGATGAACTAACCTGTACACATGTCACCAGGGAACTGCTATCTGACGTCAGGTATAATACCAACTAGCAGGTTCCCGGCGAGTCCTGTCCGGTGTACTCATAACCCACTGAGCACCTGTATACATCTTAGGTGAACCAACCAACACCAGTGGCTTGTGAGATCGGCCACCGCCCCTCGTCGGGGTCTCGACTGTATACACTAGTCTACTCTGGAGTATCGATGCCCTGTCTCGAAACTCCCACGACTAGGGACCTTTTAAGGATGTGCTTATAGATTCCAGCTCTTACGTATATGATCGCCCTCATACTGCTGGTAGTCAAGCAAGAATCCTAGGGGCTCTATCAACGTGTAATAGCGACTCGTAAGGTCACCTAAAGCAGTATACGATGATAAAGATAAACCAGATAGCATACTATCATCTTGAGTAAGACTGTCCTACTGGGACAGGTCCTTCCTCAATCATTGCAATTACGTGCCTATGATCCAATAATTGACTCTGAGGGCACTATCTCCAACAATCTCCCACTTGCACTCAAGGCTAATTATTGCGATGTCGTATACTCACAGCCCGTGTGATACCGAACACCCAACTCCTCTACTAGTTAGTGTCACAAAGCCTGTTTGCGAAACTATTGCGTTTGAGGAATAGCCTCAGTGAGTGGATCCGCTGTGATGTTTTTTTCTATGTCTCTCTTTATCTCAAGTTCGCAGAGAAAGCCATCTCCCGAAATGAGCAATACCTGTCTTAGAATGTGTCTGGATGTCTGATGGGACCTAGCTCATAAATAAACTCCAAATCCAAACTTCTTAGACTGTATTGTCAACTGAACTTAACCAGTATCCTGCGCCATACCTTCCCTCAGTATCCACCTGGACCACCTGTCCAAAATACTGCCCCTCGTCAGAGGGAAAAACTATAACTCTGACAGCCACTCTGCCATCCAGGTCACCTTGGAAGCCTGGAATGATGACCGTCTCCTAAAAGAGGCTGTTGTTATCATATCCCTAGAACATCCACTTATATTCTAAAACTGCTTTCGATTGTTTCTCCAGGATTTGATTAATATCAACTTATTGCATCTACTGCAAGAACAACATCTGGTGTGGTACTTGACATCTCATGCACATCCCTCTCCCCTTTAGTCTGTAAGACACCTTTAGAGAGGGTGACTCCATCACCTGCAGGTATACTACCGTGCCAGGAGTCGTCCATTTTAAATACTCATAGAATGCTGTCTAAGTACCCATATTGGGAAACCACCCAAATCTAGATCTAAAACCATAGATCTAGTAACCAGAATGTACGATATAAGATCCAATTCCTATGTGGAGAAACCACTGTGTGACAATCAAAGTATAACCGATCGTAGTATAGGAATATCATTTCCTACTCTGTGTATGTCATCAAATACCAGGACATCACACCCTACTGCCTTCTTAACAGATCCATCCCCTATTCTGATGAAGTCAAATCTATGACTGTCACATCAGAAATAGATGATCTATCTCCGCTATATCTGCTTTAGTCTATAAATAGACATAAGCCTGATGTCCACCAATGCTTCCGCTGCTCCCACTGACTACGACAACCCTCTGGCAGAGTCATACAGACGTACACTTCTAAAGCCAGTTTAGAACGACGCTATACTCATCCTCCTGTCGGGTCTCACTGTCTGGAACAACAACAATGGCAAGTCTGGGTAAACAAGAACCTCCCTGCCACCGTCCTTGAGCATACCGAAGTACCTCTCGGGTGCCTGAGGTTACCCACCATATCTGCGGAGTTGCCAATGGAATGTCAAACCAGATTGAATCTTTAGGTTCTTATCAAATCTTCAGTAATCGTTTGCGGTTCTGGAATCACTTCCAGTTCTACCATACTCCCACTACTGTTTTCTGAAAAAATCCATTTTTAATTAAAACTGTGGCGAGTTAAGAACAATATCACTATTGATCTTCCAGATGGTAGAAAATCAACCCTCGTCATAGCCCGGGTCAACCCACAAACAGCCATTACAGAAACGTGCCTTGAGTTGTCCAGTGTCTGGTTTTAAGCATAAGCCGGAAAACTCCCCGTACCTTAACAATGTCAAGATATGAACTGTTCTATATCCAATACAGAAACAGAGGCACTGATTTAATTGAACCAGATTCAAATCATGCAGCTGTCTCCAGTGCATGTCAACTAAATGGAAGGAGGCCGATCAGCGTTACTCAACTTAGGAATGCTTCCAATTATGAGTAACCTGAAAGAGAAGCAAGTTCTCTTAAACATTACTATCATCTGAATACCATACACAAGTATCTACATCTTCGATCACCTTGAAGAATCCCGATACTTGCAACACCTGGTTCTCTACTTTATTCATATACCCATAACTTCTCAAAACTTGGACCCTGTGTTTCTACGAAATACTTGTCTAAGAACCAGAGAAGTCATAAGTAAATCGAATATAGTACGAGAACCAACCCCTCTGTCCTAATGGACACTGGACAACATACAATACTCTGTATAAGTCCGCTGAGTCTAACAACTCATTCACTGTGTGTCGTAGGTTAAAAACTGTACTTATGGTTAAGAAGAATTACACCGCTGTTTAATGCTCCTTACCTAACCATCCACTGATATAGGTAAATGTCATAGACATAATTTCAAAAAGGTATATCTCACTCTATAAAAATAGACGTACAGATATATCAATTTGAAATTGGTGCATAACAACGGATATTCAAAACCAAATATTTGCCGTCCGGCAAACAGCCCAGGTGACTTCCTCAAATATCATCAATTACAACGAATCCCGATATAATGAGGATGATCACCTAATTCCCAATAACTTATTCCCACTCATCATTTGTAAAACCATACAGATGTGAGAATCATACCTGGTAAATACATACCCTGGAGCAAGTGTCTAATTGGGAAATCAGTTTTCTTTTAACAGTACACAATGAAACTGAAACATTGAAATGTTTCGATAGGGTATCCTGGTATTCCTAGTAATGCCTCTTCCATTATCTAGATTCACAACTGTAACCGTATAATTCTTTGCCACCTCTCCAAATCCCTTTATATGTCTTTAGTCATTACCTTCTGCACACCCCTTAGACCAAATGGTTTTCTTCCTTCCCTACCGTTCGGCACCAGCCTATGGTTTGGAAGAAGACTATACAATAAGCATAATGGGTGTACTGTCCTAATCCTAGGAGCACTCGCAATGCGAGAGAAGGTGAAGATAAAAGACAACTGAATAAACCTTATTCCTATTTCTCCTGAACCAGGATCCATCCCCGAACTGGAACAAGTTCCTTTCGAGTTCGTATATAACCATACGATAGATTATCCAATAAACTTAGGATCTTCGTAGTGATACGGAGTGTCCTGGAGAAATACAAAGGTGATTTAGGATTGGCGAAGAAATATTTGGTTTGGTCGTGAATATCAGTCGCAATTTACTTTGCCCTCTTACTAATCCCTTTCTTTGTCTTAACTTAATACCTTCTGTACACCGTTTAGGCTAATTAGTTTTCTTCATTCCCCACCGTTCGGCACCAGCCTAAGGTTTGGAAGAAGACTATCCAATTTGCGTAATAGGTGTACTATCTCCTAAGCCAAGGAGTACTCGCAATCTGAGAGAAAAGGTAAAAGGAAAAGACAACTGAATAGTCCTATTCGTTTTCTCCAGAACCGGAAACCATCCTCGAATTCCTTCGAGTTCGTATATAACCATACGATGGTTTTTTCCAATGGAAGTGGACGTTCGTAGTAATACGGGGTGTCCTGGAGAAAAGGGTAAAAGTAGGAGTGGCAATGAGGTTTGCAACTCTGACAATCCAAAAGCCAGTGTTAAGAAGGTTCGGTCAACTTGGTCACTGAGTCATAGTCTAGGGTCGGGTCAATGGTCGCTGCCATAGAGAGAGAGAGAAAAGAAACACTCAGCGTGCACTCTAACCTAGATCAGAATGGTTATCACTTTATCTAATCTGGAAACCTCCCACTGTAACGTCAAATTCTTCCCCAAACCTTAAAGAAGAATTAGCCGGGATCACCCGAGGAGTAAACCAACTCATCAGTGGGAATCGGGATCCAACTATCATCGCATGATAACGTGACGGAATCCGCTCACGCTATCATACTCCAGAAGGTATGCGCATATCTGGCAAGTTTCAGTTTCTTTAGAAACTCCCAATATGGATTTTTGCCCTATGCTCTTATGACCTTGACGAAGGCCAACAAATCATAAGTCACATGTCAAGTTCTACCCATCATTGTCCAGGTTAATTTGAACCCACCCGTACAAGCCCTTGACGAAGGCCAATAAGGCTATACGGCTGTCCCAAACCAACGCATCTATCTATACAGCAGAAAGGTAACAAGCAGCTACCATACACTATGCCTTGACGAAGGCCAACAAACATAGCATGAATACTACGTGCTACCCATCTGAAACGACGGAGGGCTACGAATGGTTTCTGGCGAAAATCTTTAACGTAATGAACTTGATATCGTTGAAGGAACCGGATAGCTTTTAAAAATATAGTGACGAAAACCTTTGCTAAAGAGGTCACTCCCGGTGAAGGGATCTCGGCTCTTTCCCCGTAGAATGAGGTGCAAGATATTCCAACTGAATACCACGATGCAAAGCATAAGTAATCGGCTATAGTGAAGCTATTGCCCTGACGCAAACTTTTGTCCAAGGGGTCACTCCCGGTGAAGGGATCTCGGCCCTTGCCTCGTCGACTGAGGAGCAGGATATTCCAACTGAATACCACTATGCAAAACAAAAGAGAACGTCCTTACAATAACAGCTTTTTGACAAAATGTTCCAACAATATCAGAATAGGTTTGTTTATCTTGCATTGATCCGAATCAACGCAGTCCCATCAATTGATCACACCACAAAAGAACGAAAATAATGATGTACGTATATGCCATCCGCATTCGCCACTGGGTCCCGTTATCACCCGTTAGGTTACTTAACTAACGACAGAGCGGGGACTGGACTAGCGTGAATGCAAAACATATACAACATCTACTAGTATATATATCAATATATAATTTTCGCTCAAGACGTGATAAAAATGCAACATCACAGAAATGTATAGCATCACAGAATAATACAGATATCTGGGATCCCCGGGTTTCACAGAGCCACTGCTGAAACCCGACATTCCCCTGGTCGTGTGGATAGCCTGTGCAATGAATCCTAGACCCCTACGGGCGCGGCAAGTTACCCGCCAAAACCTGAAGTGAGGCAGCCCCCTTCAGCGACGTGAATGGACCACCCAGCACTTCACGGAATCCGGTAACTTGGGCACCCCTCCTGGGTCAACCTATACCCCCTACGAGTGCGGCGAATAGCCCGCCAATTCTAGAGTAAAGCCCCCTCCGTCTCAATGCCATGAGATGCGGGCCCGTTGCCCTCTAGAATCCGGCTATCCGTGCACCCCTCCGCGGGGTAATCCTAGTACAGAAAGTAAAATATACATACAACGGGTACATCGACCTCGACCCGGTCGTGCCCCAATAGAATAATACAAACAGGCAGTGACGGCAGTCCACATGTCGGACGCTCGCCCCGCAATATCAAATGTACATATAAAACAAAACTGTACTACCATTGCATCCAGGCTATCCCCCACGACCAATCCGCAACATCACAGCACAACACAGAACATCAACGTGAATGTCACGTTCGCAAATCCTTCTAAAAGGGCTATAGCAGATAGACTGGATTTACCGATCGAGTGACATTCACGGTCGCAGATATAATGTAAATACTGTGAACTAGCATGTTTAAAATATCCGATCGATCAAATTTATCGAAGTGGGCCCCAAGCAGTACTGTAGCACTTACAGAAAATCTGGGCCCAAAAAGAATGTTCCAAAAACCCCATTTCTCAGACTAGGACCCACTGGAAAAAAAATGGTGCAACGAAGCTATATTATTGCGGCGGAACCGCGGCCAAAGTGGGGTTATGGCCGCGGTTCCGCGGCCGTATAGACGAATTAGGTCACCAAATTTTTGCAGTGTTCTTAGAATTCTTTGCACATGTTTCTGCAACAACCTGAAAAATTTTTAGAGCTGAAAAAATTTCGACAGAGAACACATGTGCACACGAAATACGGTTTTTGGGATTTTGGTCGATCGAGTCTTTAAACATACTAGAGCAAGCTAGGCAAGGTTAACGGCGTGGCTCTGATACCAATGTAAGTGCACGGAAAACTTTTGCGAAACTTGCAACCGGCACCACCTCGCACTTTTAACCCGGATCGGGCCATTAACCTAGCTTCTAGCAAACTAAAAGATGGGTGAAGAGATATACCAAGCGATCCGTGTCCTTCGGTCTTCGTCTCCACTCCGATCTTCCGTGGAATCTCCGTCCGTCACCTCCTCATCGGAAAGGGCACCACGTAGCCGGATTCTTTTACGGGCTCCCACCTCTGCACCGAGGCAACTCGGGCGCGAAGTTGGCTGGCCGACGCGTCCAAGGGATGCTGTAGGCAAGTGTAGAAACCATGTCTCTTTGGAGTATATGAAGTTGCCATGGATGTGGAGGTGGAGAAAAGAATGAGCTTTGGAAAAAATGGAGCTCACAATTTTTAGTAAGGAAATGAGATGAAGAGAATGCTACACCCAAATGAACCTCTCTCATCCTCACTCATGAAGTGGCCGGCCATTTCTTTTAATGGTGGAGGAGAGAAAAACAAGTATTATCAAGTGGAGGGAAAAAAGGAATGATAAAAGGAAAAAAACTCACATCAAATTCTTCTCGCAATCTTTCCACAAACCATCACCATAAATGCAAGGAATGGACTAGAAAAGAATCTCATGATGAATAAACAATCATGAAGCCACACATATGCAAGAAACCCCTCCACAAAAAGTAATTTGCACAATTGCAAATTACCCCCTCCATCGGAAAGTCTGGCCGCGAAAGAACAAAGGAAAACCGGCCGGAACGGAATGCAAACTGGCAACCTCAGAAAACTGATCCCGTAATAAATTACTGGAAAACCCCACTACTGCATATACATGCCCGCATTTGTATTCCCACTGAACACAAATGCAAAGAGACAAAATCTACACTATCTAATACTAGGATCCGGCTTAAGCCAAAGCCGGCTAGTAAAAACCGTCCGATCACGATCCGTGCAATACCGTACGTATCTGATCGAACCCTGCCATATCTCCATACGGCCTCTACAGCGTTTCGCCCGAAACCTGAGTAACTGTGTGTGTGGTGGACTCTAAAAACTCGTCAATACTATGGTTGTGGATTTAACCACTAGAAAGTAAGAGGTATAAGCCAATACGTAACGGGCTACCAGGTATTGACCAAAAGGGACGTCGATGAGCGAACTCATCCTGACACCCTACTGAGCCTGTCAGTGACAATATCCGTACAGTCCGGTCCGTTCGTCTATGAGCATCGCATGGCGGGCCTAGGGGGTTGGTAAAAGTCAGACCCCCAATAGCGGTACAAGTCGTGTCGGAGTGCAGCCCAGAACACCCTGAGATACTATTGGAATACCTACCAGTAAATCTCCTGCCTTGGCCAAGGACTTTTCATGTTCTGGCTCTCCTAGACACAGCGCGACCTCACCCCCAATACCGGGAGAGACGAACCCCTGCAGATCCGCTCACTGCCTCCATGTGGCTCGGGACTGTACCCAATTAAAACCTGTTTGCACGTCTCCTTTGAGCGTGGTAGGGTAGTAATCAAAGCACAGTGGGAACTCACACGAG
This sequence comes from Agapanthus africanus, assembly GCA_030015575.1. Lineage (NCBI taxonomy): Eukaryota > Viridiplantae > Streptophyta > Magnoliopsida > Asparagales > Amaryllidaceae > Agapanthus > Agapanthus africanus. Next base: position 985,527,786 of record CM057338.1, read on the forward strand.
ACAAATGACGATCTCAGGTCGATGAACTAACCTGTACACATGTCACCAGGGAACTGCTGTCTGACGTCAGGTATAATACCAACTAGCAGGTTCCCGGCGAGTCCTGTCCGGTGTACTCATAACCCAATGAGCACCTATATACATCTTAGGTGAACCAACTGACACCAGTGGCTTGTGAGACCGGCCACCGCCCCTCGTCGGGGTCTCGACTGTATACACTAGTCTACTCTGGAGTATCGATGCCCTGTCTCGAAACTCCCATGACTAGGGACCTTTTAAGGATGTGCTTATAGACTCCAGCTCTCACGTATATGATCGCCCTCATACTGCTGGTAGTCAAGCAAGAATCCTAGGGGCTCTATCAACGTGTAATAGCGACTCGTAAGGTCACCTAAAGCAGTACACGATGATAAAGATAAACCAGATAGCATACTATCATCTTGAGTAAGACTGTCCTACTGGGACAGGTCCTCCCTCAATCATTGCAATCACGTGCCTGTGATCCAATAATTGACTCTTAGGGCACTATCTCCAACACATAACCCGTATACGGACGAGGGATAAGCCAACAATAACACAAACTATAATAAGGTATGAAACTACGCATGAACCATATGGTCAGTTTAAAGAATACGAATCGTAGTTTTGAAAATGGGGGCTATGGTGTTTTTAAGAAAAAGACACCAATTGAAAATCCATAGCATCCCTTGAGGTTTCCATTTAAAAGTGCATACTATTCGTCGGTTTTGGAAATAAGTATGGTTCAGGTGGAATCCTTACGTCAGCGATCCAGCCTCATAATGTCCGATATGGCAATATCCTCGATCATCATCATTAATTCACGAGCGCGGATCAATCGTCCGGTATAACTCATCGCGTACGGAAATCTATCGTACGGTGGCAACAAACAGAATAAGGATCCTATCGTCCTATTCATCAGTAAATGTATGGATCTAAGGTCTCGTACAACATATCATCTTTTAGTCTCATATATACATTCATATTTATATCTCATGTCGTACCCTTATCTATCTCAAATCATATCGATATTAATCTCATATCATATCACCATCAATCTCATACTCGTTCTCTTTCAATCATACATATCACAATTCACATCCTCATTCAAGCATATCCGCTCATCTCATCTTATATCATCATATAGACATCTCAATTCACGTCATTTTGTATTATTCATACCATCTCATATTAACTCCTTTGGTCATATCCGTAAGTTCGTTGCATAGGTTTCTCCAACTACAACTTAAATAACGATTATCCATATCAAAGGTTGTGGTGGTGCTATACGCCATCCACCCGACTTCCCCCATAGATATAAATCTACTCACTTGCAATATCATCGCTTAGTCGAAATCGATGTGCTTCTTGATCTCCTTCGTCGTCTCGGAAGTCCACGCGAAGGTACCTACATATCCACGCACGTCGTAACGTTATTAAAACCAAGTCCGAAAATCGATACGACACACGATGTGCTCATAGGTTAGAACCTATAGCCCACGTATGCAAAAACAACTAAATAACCCTCGTCGTTGATGTATAAACTTCCAACGACGAAATCCAAATTCAAATACCAAAGTCCAAGTTTCAGAAATCGGAAAAAACATTGTCAAACCAACTCAAAATGCTCCCAGATTTTGGCACAGGTAGACTAGGACAAAACTAACAATACAGTAGCTAGGTTATGAGGAGTGTGAGCCACAGGCCAAAACCCAACATCAAACCCTAAAATATGGCCGGCGAGAAATGCTAGAGGACCCGGTGTCGCCGGCCCCACCTTGGAATTTTGGTCTCGTTTTTCTGTGGTGGTCTTCTAGTGATCTAATTAGGTCAATGTAGTTGTTTGTTTTTCCTTATAAATACACCAAGTTGCTCCAGATTCCATTTGAGCAACATAAATCAAAGAAAACCGACATGGGAAAATTCTAAGTTCGTGTATTGGGTTCTAGTCTTTGTCTAGGCCAGCAAACATCACTAAGGTCAAGTAAAACACTTACTACACCTCAATTTCACTACCATAACTCCAATAATCCCTTAACCTCATCTTGGAAAATTCTAACATCGCTAATCTACATAAGCTTAACTCCAAACCACACTAAGAAATTAGGAAAACTAGAAACTTAACCAAAAGTTTAGGAATATACCTCATTTGGCAACTCAAGAAAATTCTTGGGTTGTCCAAAGAGCTCAAAGTTCCAACTTGATTCCTTCATAAGGTTTGTAGTGAGGTTGGGATCATTTTTTGTGAAGGAAGTATGGTGTTTTAGGATGGTTTTGGAGATGGTAGAGGGTGGTAGTGGAGGTGGAGGAATGAGGGAGATGAAGGAGGAGAAGAAGATGAGATGGGAAGATGGAAACAAGGTGGAGAGAAGACCCCCCCCTCTCTCTTCTCTCTCATGCCTATACCCCCATGCCACCCAAGTCATCTCTCTTTTCTTTTCTTTTTCCTTTTCCATTTTCTTTTTCATTTTAAAACAAAATCATTTAAAAAAAGAAAGAAACCATGGTTCATAACTAAAAATGTAACAAGTCTTTTGGAACATGTTATGTTGCATATCATGTACATAAACAAGATTAATGCATAATTAGTGAAAATTAATCAAGTTTATCATTAACATTGTATACAAATAATTATATAATAATCTATAAATGCTCAATTCACATAATTTCTTTCAAAATCAATAATTCTTATTAGTTTTCCAAATATTTTCCAAACTATCGGTATATAGTTATACCATATCATTAAAACTAGTTCTCATACTTTAATAATATTCATGAAATTTATTATTTTAATTATTTAAATTCCGAAAATAATATTTTATTTTCCTGAAATGTTACAACTAACCCTTGGGACAACCGCTCATGACTACGTATTACTAGTTTCGTTTTAAAATATCTAATTTTCTTGCATTTCTTAAATCTTTTCCTCTCTTTTCATATGTATTTTTCACTTTCTAACTTTTATTTTCAAAAAATTTATGCAATGCAATATTTACATATGATGCGTGGATATATACAAACCACCCCCCCAAACTTGTTTGCAGCAGTGTCCTCACTGATATTGTCCTGTAAGCTCAAAACCTGAAAACTAGAAGAAAAAGTTTCATAAGATGGTATAAAGAAGGGGTTAAGAGTGAATGACATTGAAATCCTCTCCCAAACTTGTTCTTGGCTCACAATTGTGCAAAAATTTCTTTTCTTTCAAGAGCCAAAATATTTTTCTTCTTCCCCCCAAACTTAAGTAAAACAGTATTTTCATTACTAAACATTGAAATTCAATATAAGAGGGGGTAAATATCATCAGTCTACATAAAGCTTTACAGAGACCAAAAATTAAAACCAACCATTCAAATATTTTATCAAGGTAAGACCATGGTTGGTAGAAGATCGTGTAACGGATAGACGTAAAGAAGACTCGAGACTGTATAAGAATGAATATTGTATCATGTCTCAAGTAGAAGAAATATAAATGAGAGTAACGATAAGAGATGAAGTGGGAAGAAGATAAGAGGTGTAATCGAAAGGTTTTACGTCTCGGTTGGTAGAGACGAAAAAGTAATGGTGAATGAAAAAGAGAAGGTGAAAGATAAGAATAGTCGTATTCTCGTATGTGATAAGAAGAAGGGGTGGCGGTTCATCTTCTTCGGCCTCAAACAGAGGCGCACGAATTTCCGGTGGAGGTTGATTCATCACAACATCTAAGTCATCAAGGAGCGCGAGTTCTTCGGTGAAAATATTTTTGAAACTTTAATCGATGTTCCTAATGATGATCTCATCAGAAAGAAAAAAATCTATATCCATGTTAGTGGAATCGACAGAGTCACAAGGAAGATTGAAAGTTTCAAGGTCAATGTGTTGCGCACCAGAATTCAAAACACTCAATTCGTTAGAAATTATAAAGGTAGGAGACTCAAAAAGCTTGTCTACCTTATTTTCAAAAGAGTCTAACTCGAGTGGTCTTTCAAGAATCATAGAACTCGAAATATTGGAGTGTGGTTCATCAAAACTAGGTGGAAGTGAAAGAAGATGAGAAGATGAACTAAAGAAAGTGTGTAATGAAATGGATAAACAAACTTTATTGTCGAGCTTTGTCGATCTAGATGTGAGGGATGAAGGCTGAATATCGTTTTGCATATCGGATAGGTTGGTGGTAAGAATAGGATCTGTTAGATGCATAAGAAGATGTTCACATTCAATGGAAGAGACATGATGGGTCGGAGAATCCAACTCATCCAACATAGCGAGTTCATCTTCAAAGATATTCTTATCACCGATCTCACTATCACCTTCAGTCAAATCAAACGAATAGTTCTTTAAAAATTCCTCAATTATATTATCCTCAATTGATGGATCAGTAGGTTCACTTGATGAAATTGGAAGGTTTGAAATGTCAAGTTTAGTCTAAGGATCGGTTTGATTTGAAATGATGTAAGTCTCTTTTTCACACTTACGATTAGGCAAGTCAAACATGTTATTCTCGGGCACCTCATTAATTAGATTATTAAGCGGTTGATCATCAAATACATTCGGTTGGGGTTCAGGATGGAAGGTGTTGAGATCAAAAGAATTGGTTCTGGTTTGACTTGGATGGATCCCAGGTTCTTTCTCACTACTCAATCCCAACTCTACTTCAAGACTCGACATGCTTTGTGAAGAAGTTTCAATGAAGAATTCTTTTTGAACCGTAGAACTTCGTAATTGATATTCATAAGCACTGTCTAGATAAGGTGCAGAAGTTGAGTATGGTTGGAATGTGTTTAATTGTTGGTTACGGACGAGTTCAATGTATTCCGTAATAAAAATGGGTTTACGAATTGCCATATTAACCTCAAGAGAAGTATCAATATAAGAGGGTGTGAAAGTTTGGTATTGTTGATAAGAGTTAGAAGGTTGTATCCAAGTTTCATAGCTAGAATTAGGATCAACATTGTGATATGAAGAAGATTGAAATTGGTTGAATTTTTGGCGACTGGATTTTGCAATTTGCTCAGCAATGGTCATGGGTTTAGAAGTTGCCATATTCGCCTCAAAAGGAGTATCAATATTTTCATACGGAAATAATTGTAATTGTTTTCCTAACGGTTTTGGAGAAGTGAAATGTATGAAACTTTGGTTACGGGCCTTCGCAATATGCTCAGCAATGGACATGGGTTTAGAAGTTTTCTCACTAGCCTTAAAATGATTATCAACATAAGAAGGTGTTGAATTTCGACACGGTTGATAGGAATTTGAGTGAAGTGTCCAACTGTTCTTTCGAACGCGTTCTATCCTATTCCTTAAAGAAATGGTGGGGTCGGAATTTGTACCAAAGCAATAACGATAATAAGAAATATCTGGTTGTTTATAGCAAAGCTCGCCAAGAGTTGGTCGGTTTGGATTACCCATCTTAAGAAAGTGAAAAGAAAAGAGGGCGATAATATTATTTTTTTATGTTTTATATATTTTTTATAAATTTTTTGAAATTGTTTTGCTTTGAAAGAGGGACTCGACTCAACCGATCACAAACGTGCACAAACAATCCCTAGAGCTAGGGTTACCGAGGTCAAATCATTAGACCGCTCCTAGACTTCCAAGGGACAAGACGTATGATAAATCATCTATCACCTCCTTATCAGTCTTGTAGCCAGGTAAGTGCCAGGTAAGTGGGAGGTATCCGCTATACGAATCACCGAAATAGCGGGCCTAATTAAGTAACCATTTTTCTTAGTCACACTTGCCTCAGACACCATAAGAGAAATGCGGATAAGCAATAGATTACCCACGACCCTTCTCTGTCCTAATTGAGCGCGATTGTCCTTGGAGGCTTGGTCTAGATTTTTTTTTATTAATGTAGGGTGATGCGTATGCTTGTTTGTGATTTGTGGGGCCTAGAAAGGGTGATGAAATTCTCACTTAATCTGAAATTTGGTTTCTTGTCCTTTAATGTCCATTTTAAATACGCAAAACAAACCAAAATCTAAAATACGTAAAAAGATTTTTTTAGCGGCGCTGTTTGTAAAGAATTCTGCAGGTAAAAACAGTTTATGGGAGTTTTAGAGGAGAGAGGAAGACGATAGGAGAATACCAAAAAAATTGAGGGATCAAATCCCCAATTTGGCAGCGCTTCCGCTGCCTATTGATGAGTTCTCCCCTTCAAAATTTGGCACTGCACTTAGATTCTCTACTCCTATTTTTTAGTCTCTGAATCTATGTTAGTTCGCTCCAAGTGCTCCAGATTTCTCGCAAAAATTGTAAGTCGATGTCGCGCACCCCATGGGTTTGCTGGGAGGCGTAAGGCGCAAAAAACAATTTTTCTATGCTTCGCAACACAGACTAAATTCCAGGATCTTAACTTGAACCTTAACTAGCTAACAACTAGGAGGTTTAACTACTATGAAGAATTGTTATACCTCCATGTACAAGTCCTTCGGGTCTTCTTGCCCTCCTCTCCTTGGCTACTCGAAGATCGGATCGAGCTTGCAAGATCGGTCTCCTCAAGTCAAAGACGATCCACCCGAGAGTACGTGCTTTGAGCTCCAACCTCTAAACCGAGGTAACTAGGGTACATAGTTTGCTAAACTAGATAGCCTAGAGAATTTAGAGAGTGATGATGGATTAATATATCTCAAAATACCCCAGGTTTCTCAACACATGAGATTTTTAGGGTTTGAGGAAGAAGAAGAAAGCTTGAGGAGATGAGAGTGTAGTGATGATAATAATAATGAAGAATGGCTAAGTGTTTGTCATAGTGAAGCAAATAATAATTCACACAAAATGAATCAACCATGCTTCATGAGTCACCATATGAGTCACCAAGTAGCCATGCTTCATTAAATGATAAGAACACCTCATTACCTCCACCTCATTAACCATTTAACAAAATGGTTAATACAACAAATGAGGTGTCTTCTTCTTGAAGCACTCTTGAGTAAATTACAAGAATACCCCTCACCGTATATACATACCCGTATCCGTATTCTGAAAAATACAAATACATAAGAGACGAAAATAATCCAACAACATAATACTAGGATTCGGCTTAAACTAAAGCCTACTCTATTATTATCCGTCCGAACATCATCCGTGCACAAGAACACGTATGTGATCGAAACCCTGCCGTAAAACTATACGGCCTCTATATCGTTTCGCCCAAAGCAGGGAAACCCTCTGTGTGGGACTCTAAAAACTTGACAGTACGCTGGCAGTGGGTTTAACCACAAGCACGTTAGCGGTAATAGTTGCATGTAACGGCTACCCAGGTATCTGTCGATAAGAAGGCCGATGAGCAAACTCATCCGAACTCCTACTGAGCCTGTCTGTGACAATCTCTGTACAGTACGGTCTGTTCGTCTAAGATACTCACATATATGGCCTAGGGGATGGTAAACGTCAGACCCCTAATAGCGCAATAAGTTGTGCCAGAGTAGAGACCAAAACACCTTGAGAAACTACCGGAGTACCTACCAGTAAATTTCGCTTGCTCTGGCCAGAGACTTAGTGTAATGGCTTTCCGAACATAGCGCGATATCAACCCCCAATACCGGGAGAGACGAATCCTATCTAACCACTACTGCCTCCAAGTGCTTCGGGACTACACCCAACTACTACCTGTTTGCACGACTCCTTTGAGCCGTGGTAGGGTAGTAATCTTAGTGAAGTGGGAACACACTCGAGGCGAAGTAGCGATATCAAGTCCACGGACTAACTTATACTCATTCCACCCAGGAACTTCTACCTAACGATAGGTATAATACGAATTAGCAGTTCCCAATGAGTCCTGTCTGGTGTAACTCATAACCTAATGAACACCTGTATACTATCTTAAGTATGGCGTACTGATGGTTGTAGGACAGACCATCTCTCCTGCTGGAATGAGAAGCGTATACATTAGTCTACTCTGGATTATCGATGCCCTGTCTCGATAATCCTACGACTAGGGACCTGTATAAGGATGTGCTTATAGACTACCCAGACCCCACTAGTGTGACTGCCATCACAACGCTGGTAATCAAGTAAAGATCCTAAGGGCTCTACCAATATGTATTAGCGATATGCTAAAAATACATATACACATATTAAAGTAGAAACAAACCAAGTAGCATACTACCATTTTGAGCAAGACTGTTAATACAACTGTGAATATTCCAAGCTTCCAAAATGTAATATACAGTTCAGTATGATACAATAATGGCCTTTAAGGCATATCTCACTAACAATATTCGCACAAAAATCGTTAAAAATACAAAATGCAGTTTTTTAGTATTATTTTTACGTTTTATGTTCTCTGGTTTTATATTAGAAATCAACCCGAATAACAAGAAAAATAATTATGACCGTTTCCCCGGCAACAACGACATTTGATTGGTCGTGAAAAGTGTGCTGTAAATAACCGCAATCAATAACGGTGTTGCAGCAGTTAGCCGATAGTGAGTACGGGTCGTCCGCAGGGAAACGGCGAATTTCTTATCTTATTTTAGACGAGTTGATAGAAGAAATGTGAGATGTTTGTCGTTTTAAACTAGGATTGTTAGAAAATTTTATAATAGAAAAGCTTGTAGGGTATATAGGATTTAGTAGTTAATGGATGGAGTTTTTTTAAAAATAATTCTTTTTATCTTTTAATTATTTAATACTAGAGAGATAGCGATGAATGTGGATTAGGGTTCTTGGAGGGAATTAGGGTTTCCCACTACTGACCTTTGTGCTTCCATTGATATCTATTTATCTCAAGCTCTTAACAAAATGATTGTTAACGAATCTCAAATCATGGTTGTGACTATCATGAATTGATAGCGTGCCAGATAAGAGGGTTAATATTCATTTTTCTAAAATTTATAAAAGTTAAATCTTAAAAAGAATTGAATAAATATTATTCATCTATTATTCTACCCTATCTTACAAACCCTAGCAAGCAAGAGTTTACTCGCTCATGGAGATCAACGTAGTAGAAGAAAGATAGAAGAATACGGAACCTATAATTAAAATTGAAAACGCAGAAAGTAATGCGGAAAGTAAAACGCGGAAAGTAATGCGGAAAGTAAAACGCGGAAAGTAAATGCGGAAAGTAAATGCAGAAAAATTAAAAGAAAGAACTACCTTTATTGATTAACTATTGCATTAAAAAATTTCTCTCTGAAAAAGTAGATTACAAAAACCCTAGTTGCTCGCTAGATCTCTCTCGATCGATGGGTAGATGAATGTATGCATATTCGAATATCCTTTTGATAGACAGCTCTCGGTCCTTTATATAGCCTCTGGAATTAGAAACCCTAAATGCCAAATTGAAGAGCGTGAAATTACGATCAAACCCTTGAAGTTTCAAATCCTACGGCCATCAAACGACCGCTGAACCGCCGCCCTAACCCCTATTTGACCGCGCTTCCGCCGCCGTTTGGTGGGTTCATGATTCCAGATTTTTCATGGCTTCTTCTCTCGATATTTGGAGATCTTTTTGATAAAAATATTCTGAAAATATTGCTCTTAGTCTCTGTTATTGCTAGATTCTTCGATTTGCTCCTAATATTTTGTAGGTTTGATTTTGTAATCCAATTTATTGTGGATCTCCTACTTACAGTTCAGATCTGAGCTAATCTTATTATAATACCTGCACAATATCTCAAATCATCTTGTTAGTAGCATTTGTTTTATTTGAGATATTATTCTAACCAATTAATTGATATGATATCTTGATAATAACGGTTAAGAATATTTGATATGATATGCATATTTTAATAATAAATAATCTCATGAATATTTTATGTAAATATGATATGCATATATTTTCCCTAATTATATTACTTATAAATGAATAAACATATGACAATAGTATTTTTACAAATAAACCCATATAAGTTCTTTATTTACAAATAACACATTTTAGTAATTAAAAATAATAGGGAAAGTGTCCAAACAAATGTGCAATAAATTTGACTGATCAGTTTTCAATCAGTTGCTGTTCTAGTGTGGAGGTGTAGAGATCAAAGGGATTGACATTAGTTTCACTTGAAATGGACCCTTCAAAATCGGATAACTCAAAAACTACGTAGTTGCACAACTCATCTAATATTCTATCTTCAGTTGGTGAATCATTTGGTGCACTCGATAGACTTTCGAAACTAGAGCTGTGGAATTCAATTGGGAGTGGGTAGGTTTGATTTGGAAGGGTGTACTGCTTACTCTCACTACTCAAATCCTCAAATTATCCTATCGCCGCATCATACATTGGAAAATTTTGAGCTAGTTGGGAACTAGCTGCTGGTTCTTTAGGTTGTATGAGTGCGGTCATGAAGGAATTCAATTCCTCTATCTGTCGGCACGAAGCTACCCGAAATTCTTCTAAAATGCGTTCAAGACTAGACATGGGTTGTGAAAGGGTTTCAGTAAAAGATTCAAATTCGTGTGGATACGTGAAACTCCTATACTGATGTTCAGAAGCAATGTCTAGTGAAGGTGCAAAACTTGGATAAGATTGATCGGAATCGAATGGATATGAAAACTGGACAGGATTATGATCAACATTATGATAAGAATGTGATTGGAATTGTTGATCAAAAGAATTCGAAGTGGTGAAAGGAGTGAAAATTGGTTACGGGATTGTTCAATTTTGTCAGCAATGGACATGGGTTTCGGAGTCACGACATGACTCTCAGAAGGGGTATCGATGTAAGAAGGTGGGAGAGTTTGAAATGGTTGATAAGTGGATTCCGGAGTACAATTGTTGGTCCTAAACGCGTCTATTCGATCTCTCAGAGAAATTTTGGGCATAGATGGATCATTTGAAATTCGACCAAAATAAGAACCGTATGAAGAAATGTCTGGTTATGGGTACCAAAGTTCGGCAAAAGTTGGTCGGTGATGGGTACCCATGATAGAAGTGAAAAGTAGGGAGGGTGGAAGGTGGGCGGATTTTTATAAATTTTTTGATTTTTTGACTTTTTTTGTTTCTGAAAAATACGGAATTTTGGGAGTAAACTTTAAACAAGCACAATTACAATCACAATATGCACAAACAACACCTAGAACTAGAGTCTTCAAAGTCCAACTAGACTGCTCATAGACTTCCAAGCGACAAGTTGCAGGATAACTCTCGAATCGCCTCTTCACTGCCAATTGTGGCCTGATAAGCACAAGTGAGGTAAGGAGGGTTCCACTCAAGAATCACCGTGAGACGAGCCTTTTAAAATTATCTCCTCACTTGTCTAGCTTAGGCACCACAAAATCAAGTTTAGATAAACGGCCGATTTCCCGCAACCTTCACTTGTCCTAAATGAGCGCGACAAGTCCTTATAGGTTTGGTCTAGATATTTTTTTATTAACTCAAGGTAATGCATATACTTTTTGTGATTTATGGGGTCTTAGCAAGGATGATGAAATCCCCACCCAATCTGAATTGGTGTTATTGCCCCTTAATGTCCGTATTTTTATATGCAAAGCGATAAACAAACAAAATCTAAAACAAAAAAAAATTATTTGGTGGCGGCGCAATTTGTACAAAGAAACCTGTAGAAACACAGTTCAGTGAAGTTTAGAGGGGAATCTGGAGAAGGAGAAGAGGCACAAAAAAATTGGGGTCAGAAGCCAAAGACCAACAGCGGAAGCTATTCTTTATATTTGACCGCGGAACCGCGGTGGAAATGTTGAATCGGGGCTTCAATTTTGTTCTGTGCACTCCACTATTTCTTCTCTTCTGCATCAAAGCCTCAGTTTCTTGATTAAATCATTATAATTGCTCCAGATTTGTCTGTACACTTGCACAAAAATTATCAAAAAATAATAAGATGGTTTTTATTTTTTTGTTTTTATTTTATTTATTTTTATATATACAAAAATTAAGCCGAATAACCAGAAATAAATACGTTACCGTTTCTCCTCGGCAACGGCGCCATTTGATTGTTTGCATTTTTGCTATGCGTTCTTTAAGTTCTACTTACCGCAATCAAGACAGTGTCGCTTGGTAGCTAGCCTGTTGAGTACGGGTCGTCCACTGGGAGATGGTTCATTTTCGTTCTTGTTTTAGACGGGTCAATTAAAAAATGTATATGTATATTCAATTCTATCATAAGTGTTTGTATTTTATGTTCAAGTAAACTTGTTAGGCTTAGGGTTGGTTAGTAGAGTTAGGATTAGTCTTGTATTTGTCTTTTACCATTCTTGAAATGATGTTGGGATAATCGGAAGTAGCGGGGAATAGGAGGACATAGAAATGAGATTTGTGAGTTTAAGCAAGCTTTACAATGCTAAATCCATTCCAAGTACCCCTTGTCCGTCCGTTACATGCTCTTATTTCTAACCCTAGGCCAAACATACACAACCAAGTCTCCAATTAGGTACAACTATATGTCACGTTGTAGTGCGTCTAAAGGAATTCTCGGCTTAGGTCGCGGCTATATGTCACTTATAGCGCGTCTAAGTGAGAGGGTTGTGTTTGTTTGGTCTAGATTCATTTTAAGATATTTGGTGAAGAGAAGCAGAAGAGATTTTTCCATCTCTCATACTACATTCCTTAGCCCTAACAAGTGTGTAAATTATTCACACATTAAAGGGAAAATAAAACAAGAAAGAAGAGAAGAAAGAATGGAAAAATACGGTTTTAACAAATGATAACAAACTAACTATTTGGGCTCTCACCTAAGCATGAGACTCCATTGAGTATCATGGCTTGAAAATAAGATTTGAAGAGAAGAAAAGAGAAACAATAAAACAAAAACCAACAACTATTTTAACAACAAATAATAAAAGTTACACTAGAAATTAAAATTACAATGCAAGAATTTAAAAATACAAGTTATAAAAAACCCTCATCTTTATTAATCTTCCACTCAAAAATCTCTCACTATAATTTTCATAGAGAATAGATGACGAAGAAGAAGAAACTACACACTAAACTACTCTAAATCTAAATATAAAAAAATATTCTTGGTTTGGCTCAAAACTGGAGTATTTATAAGCAGAGGAGTGAAACTCCAGGGCCATATTCTGAGCCTATATAGAATTAAAAAACTACCCCCAAAATTTGGTCGGGGGACGCCATGATAGAGCCGCGGATCCGCTGCCTATAAGCCCTATTTGCCGTGGTTCCGCGGTCTTTTGGAGGAGTTGGTGTATCGTTTTTCTTGGGCTTCCTTGTGTTGCTTCATTCTTCTGTTTGGCAGGTTCAACATTGCAAAATGGTTCCAAAATATCTTCATATTTTCAACAGTCCAAAATGGCTACTCTTTTAATCTTTCTGGCCTTAATCTCCCTCGAGCTCCGCTCATCTCTTGATCTTTGTGTTGCCTCCTTCATGCTCTGTACTTGTCCGAGACATGAATGACTGCTGAATTCGTCTTGTCTTTTGAACTGGTAAGCGGCACTTGACGAGTGTGGATGACCGGAACCCGGATTTTATCTGTTTTTGGCAGATGTTCTGGATTTTTTCATAACTGTAGAGATTTTGCGTGATTTGCGTTATTTTGGACTGGGAACCTGTAACCTGTAATCATATAGAAAATACGGATCAAAAGCACCTACCTATATACAAACGGGCAGAAGAATGAGTGGTATTAAATGTAATATTCTGGTGTGAACAGTTTCCCAAGTTATAACCCACGAAAATCGCGGATTTTCATTTTCTCGAGTTATTAAACCTTTCGCATGCTAACGCACGAAAATTACGGATTTTAAGTTTCTCAAGTTTTTTAGCATTTGCATTCAATAACCCTAGAAAAATATTGGATTTCAAGTTTTCTCGAGTATTCTATATTTCGCATGATATAACCCACGATGTAAGGTGTTTTTCTTCACCCTATTGAGATATAAATGTGCGTCGCTTGTTAGGCATAATACAGATTCCTTCTGTTTGGGATACGCTGAGGTTTAATGATTATGGGGATTCGAATCTCCGGCAGTCGCGGACTAAGCTGCCGTTAATTACATATCGCTTTTGGAGCGAGATAACCTCCGATTAACAAGTCAAACAGATCATGTGAATTCAATATGCAATATGTGCGTGTTGTGTTTTGAAGGAATCTTGGACGTATAGGGGCCTCGCAGAGTTTACGGGGGATGTGTTTTGAGTGTGGAGCGTGTGGGAAAAAGAGGGGTGAGGAGTGTTCTAAGGACGCGTGAGATAATACGTGGCCATTAGGCACCAGCGTGTCACACGCGTGGCGCGTAGGCGGTAGCGGGTCATGTGCCAGGCACGTAGGCGCTGGACGCCAGCGGGCCACGTGCATGGTGTGTGGCCGCTGTGCGCCAGCGGGCCATGTGCCCTATGAGTGGGCGCTGGGCGCCAGCGGCCCACGTGCCCTATGAGTGGGCGCTAGGCGCCAGCGGGTCACGTACGCGGTGCGCGGCCGCTAGGCGCCAGTGGAAACACCAACGAAAAAAGGGGTTTAGCCCTTGGGCTTGGAATTGAACTCCCGAGAAGCTTTGGAGTTAAACTCCTAAGGAAAGAGAGATTTTTATTTTGATTTTTTTTTGGAATTCAGAGGTGTTAAACTCCTAAAGAAAAGATTTTTGTTTGGAGTTAAACTCCTAGAAGATTTTTGGAGATGATAAAAGGAAACCCCTTTCTTCTCCCTTGACCCTTTGATTCTCTCTTGAGCCTTGGATCCTCCTAAAGTGGGATTTTCGGAAATGAGCCTCCTTCCATCTCCTCTCTTTCCGTTGGATATTGAAGAAAAATGATGGTGATATTTAAAAATCTTCCCTTTTAGAAATTTAATAGGAGATTTGAGCTTCCCTTCAAGGGTTTTATGGTGAAAAACTATTTCTTTGTGAAAAGAAAAGTTAAACTCTTGATTTAATTCAAAAAAAGAAGAAGCTTTAAAATCTTGAGGAGGAAGAAGGAGGCACAAAACCGTAAAAAAATGAGAGAATGAAAATTGTTCTTGATTTTCTAATCATGTTTGCCTTTTATAGGCTACACACTTTACATATAACCCCTTGGGATTTTCTAAATGGCACTTGTGCCTTCCCATGACTCATGTGCTTATTTCTTTTTGCACATAAGCCATAAGGTTTACAAAATTTTGGGTTTTTGCCCTTCTTCTATACATTTATTTTTAAAAATTATATTTAAACTATTCATTTCCTCTTTTTGGCATGGAGCCGGCCCCTTCCATACTCGATCTTGATTTGGGCTTGGGCCTACCTGGGTTGGGCTTAGACCCGCTTGCTTAGGCTCAGGCCCACTTGGCTTGGGATTAACTTCGATTTCGACTTGGTCAACTGGGGTGTAATTTTTGACCCCAACAAAGTGTCCCCATCAATAAATGCACACCGTGTGTATGGGTTATGTGCATGAAATTGATGGATCTTGTTCTATATGGAGATTGATTTAGTTTGGTTCCCTGTGGAGGGTCGGTGCTGGCATTTTTCCGACGTTCACAGTCGGTGGTACCATTTTTGCGGCTTGGACGGACGGTGCTTCCATTTTTTGTGACTTGGACGATCGGTGCTGCCATTTTTGCGACTTGGACAGTCGGTGCTTGATTTGACTTGCTCCGCTTCGTACGGTGCCAGTATTTGATTTGACTTGCTCCGCTTTCTGCGGTGTCGGGGTTGAAGTTGACTTGCTCCGCTTCTTGTGGTGTCGGGATTTGATTTGACTTGCTCCACTTTCTGCGATGTCGAGGTTGAAGTTGACTTGCTCTTCTTCTTGCGGTGTCGGGATTTGATTTGACTTTCTTCGCTTTCTGCGGTGTCGGGGTTGAAGTTGATTTGCTCTGCTTCTTGCGGTGTAAGTGTTGAAGTTGACTTGCTCCGCTTCTTGCGGTGTCGGGATTTGATTTGACTTACTCCGCTTTCTGCGGTGTCGGGATTGAAGTTGACTTGCTCCGCTTCTTATAGTGTCGGGATTTGATTTGACTTGCTCCGCTTTTTGCGGTATCGGGGTTGAAGTCGACTTGCTATGCTTTTGCGGTGTCAGGATTGATTTGTTTCCAAAGTGGAGCTTGATTCCATCAAGGAGGTCGTTGGTTGAATTGCTTCCAAGGTGGAGCTTGATTCCACCGAGAAGGCTGTTGCTGTTGGTGTTGAATAGGGTTCCGCGGGACCTTTTGATCTTGGAACCACTGCCGGTAGGACTTTGATTTGATTTATTTGATTTTTGTCTCGTCTGGCAGGACTTGGAATTTTGATTTTGTTTGTCATCAACATCACTGCACTGGAATAATACCAGGAGCGATAGATCATTTGCCCTGAGAAGACTTGGGATTTGGGTTTGAGGTCGGCAACAACACCGCCAACACTGAAGTATAATGCCATGAGCGATTCATCATTTTTTGTTACCCGTTGGATAGTGATGGCTTAGGAGACGGGTTTAGATCCCTATCATCTAAGGCTTTTCAATTTTATGAGCCGTAAGGGTCTCATAAAAGCGTTTTCTCTCTACGAGTCGAGAGGATCTCGTAGGTGTGTTTCTCCCTAGGAATCGTGATGATTCTTAAGTGTTGTGAGTTGTAAGGATCTCACGCGGGGATATTTTCCTCACAAGGTCGAGAGAACCTTGTGAGTGTATTTTTGTCTTCTTTTCACGAGTTTGCGCCCTTTAGGGTTTTCACAAACTCGCTGGCAGTCCTGCTGATTTTACTCACGGAGCCCTTTCGGGTTTTCATCCGTGCCAGTTTTGCTTGTGGAGATATCGCTTTTTTGGAGCTTCATTACCGGTAGGATTTCAGATGTAGTCTCGCCAGTAGGAATTGGAAAGGATGGGGGTCGTTTACGTCCGTGGATTGCATACGGTTTTACAGGATGTATGATCTAGACTATAGGGCCGGTGTGCTCAATTCATCTGCGACTTAGAATGTTCACACGTAGTATTTCTTGAGATATCGACCATTGATGGGTGACATGGGTCTTTCTCCCTTGGTATTTATTAGTTGGTAGGATCCTCCATCAAACACTTTCTCGATGACTATGGCCCTTCCCAATTTGGCTTGAATTTTCCCTTGGCATGTCGTTTGGGAATGATCGGTCTTTTGAGGACCAACACCAATTCGCCTTTCTTAAAAGCACGGAGACGGGTTATCTTGTCATAGGCTCGTGACATTTGGGTTCAGTACAGCTCCAGATTTTGCTGTATTGCGAGTCTCTTTTCTTCGAGAGCGTCAAGTTCTTCGAGCCGAAGGAGAACATTTTCTTCCTCCGTTAAACCGTGCTGGATGGCTATTCTGAGGCTTGGAACTTCGACTTCGAGGGGGTGGATCGTCTCCACTCCGAAGAGTAGTGAGTATGGAATGGACTGAGTTAGAGTGCGGTGCGTAGTACGATATGCCCACAACGCCTCGTAAAGTTTGAGATTCCAGTCTCTCTTGTTGGCTGAAGCATTTTTCCTCAGGAGCTTACATAGAGTTTTATTAAAGGCTTCATCTAGCCTATTGGCTCTTGGATTATAGATGGAGGAATACCTACAGTCTATCTTGTGCTGAGTAGCGAAGCTTGAGACTTTGAAGCTCTTGAAAGAAGGCCCGTTGTCAAAAATGATTCTTCTAGGTGTACCGAAATGGTATAAAATATTATGCCGGAAGAATATCAGAATATCTTCTGGCTTGGCTTCTTTTTGCGGGACAGTTTCAGTCCATCTAGAGAACCGGTGGCCTTTGGATGATGGAGGATCAATTGGGCCAACTATATCGGAGCCCCAAACTTCGAAGGGCCATGACGCCACCGTAGGATGCAATGGATTGGGATGCTTGTGAATGAAGTCACTGTGAATTTGGCAGAGATGACATTTTTTTGCATGCTCTTCGCAATCCCTTATTATGGTAGGCCAGTAATACCCAAGCCGTTTGATTTGAAGCTGCATTTTGGGGCCAGATTGGTGAGCTCCGTAGACACCTAAGTGGACTTCTTTCATGACTTTTCGGGTTTCGGCCAAGGACAAACACCTGAACCAAAGCCGGTCATACGATATGCAGTATAGCGTATTGTTTACAAACACATATCAGAGGGTTCTCTTCTTCAACTGAACCCTCGCAGATTTTTCTTCGGGTAGCTTGTCATATTGGAGGTACTATATGAAGGGCTCTCTCCAATCGGGTTCGTCTTGAATGATCAGAGTTTCTTCGGCAGGATTGCTCATTTATTCTGCGCTTTCTTCTTCTCGTAAAGAGACTGGAGGCAGCATTTGCCAGCTTCTGACAGTAATCAGAAATTTATCCACGTCAGAATCAACCAGCTCTTTGGCTAGACGAGCGAGTACGTCGGCTTTTCCGTTCAACGCCCTAGAAACTCTCATTAGTTCAATGTGGGTGAACTGTTTCGTGAGTTCCACTACCCGGCTTCTGTATCGAGCTAACTTGGGCTTATATATCCTGTAGTCGCCGCTCACTTGGTTGATAACAATCTAGGAATCACCGTAGACCCGTAGCCGAAATATTTCCATTTCTATAGTGAGCTCCAGACCAGCTATCAGAGCTTTATACTCAGCCTCGTTGTTTGTGCGAGGTTCGGTAAGAGCGAAGCAACGTCGCAAGATTCCTCCCGATGGCGTGATGAACACCAATCCTATCCCTGCTTTTATATGCGGGATGCTTGATTTGCCGGAGGTCCTCATTGACGAGGCTCCATCAAAGTAGAGCTCCCAGCATGGCTCGTTATCTTCGAGATACAACACTTGTTCGTCAGGTAATTCGCAATTGAGCGGTGACCCTTCAGATATAGGATGAGCAGCAAGGAAGTTGGCGAGGGCTTGCCCTTTTACTGTTTCTTGAGGAGTATAAACTATGTCGAACTCAAGTAGCATGATAGCACATCTTGCCATTTTGCCGGCTAGGCTTGTCTTGGTCATTAAGTGTTTAAGCGGGTTGACCTTGGAGATCAGCATGACCCGATGAGCGAGCAGATAGTATCTTAGCTTCTTCACAGCAAATATTAGGGCCAGACACTGCTTTTCGATCGGGGAATAGTTATGTTCCGTCCCGACTAACGTTCGACTGAGGTAGTAAAGGGCATTTTCTTTTCCGTCCTTGTTATTCTGGGCAAGGAGCGCGCTGAGTGATTCATCTAGCGCGATAGTGTCAAGAATCAGTGGTTTATTTGGAATAGAAGCAGTAAGCACTAGAGGATGCAACAGGTACCATTTGATTCTTTCGAACGCTTCTTGACATTCAGCATCTCAGACAAAAGGAGCTCCTTTCTTCATGAACTTTGAGAAGGGCATACATCTTCTCGATAAATTCGAGATAAAGCTTCGTATATAAGCAAGCTTTCCTTGAAAGGATCTTAGCTGCGTCAGACTCTTCGGAGGAGGCATCTCCATGATGGCCTTTATCTTCGACGGGTCAACTTTGATCCCCCGATGTCTGTTCAGTCGAAAATATTTCACTTTTGATATAACATTTTCCCTACTTTTCTTAAATATTTAAAGGTGTTTATTATGAATAGAGAATATATATGGGTTTATCTGAAAAATACTCTTAACCATATGTTTATACATTATATTTAACATTATGAAGGAAAATATATTTATATAATATTTTGGTAATTAAAATATGCATATCATATCAAATATTCTAATCAAGATTCTTAAAAGATATAATATCATACAAATTGTTAGAATAATATTTCAAAATATATGCATAATATTTTAGTAATTAAAAGATGCATAGCATATCAAATATTCTTAATCAAGTTTCTTAAAGATTTATTACCATATAAAGTAATTAAGATACTCTCTCTAATTTAATAAATATTACTAACATTATTCATGAAGATTTTATGCAGATTTAGCTCAGGTTAAGAGATCAAGATATTCAAGATGTCAGGATAAAAATCTGCCAATAAAATCGTAGGATCTGAAAACATGGAAAGTGGATCTTTATGGAAAGTCTAAACCTATAAGATCTAGGATTTCTGATTTGAGGGCTATATAAAGGACCGAGGGCTAAAGTTAAAACTCATCACCTTTACACGAAGAAAATCACCGTAAAAGAATAAGAGATCTACGACATGTCCATGATTCGACGTGATAGGGTGACGTGAAAATCGACGGAGCATCTATTTCCTACGAGGCAGAGATCGAGAGCAACTTCTTCATCTTGTAATCTAAATTCGTAGGATTTGTACTTGTGAAATTGATTAATAAAGGTAGATCATTTTGTTTAATTATTTATTTTCTGTATTTTAATTATGATCTCATTCTCTATCCTTTCTTCTTCTTCTCACAACATGCATGGGTAATTCCTAGCTTGCTAGGTTTCGTAGAATTATGGTAGAACAATGGATGAGAAAATATTTGAACTTCTTTTAAGTCTTATGAAGTTTATAAACTTTAGCAAAAGAATCGTTAACATCCTGATCGGGCGCGCTACCAATTTATTGCTAATCTCGACCGCGATTTGAAATCAGATTAACAATTGTTTTGTTAAGAGCTAGACATGAATAGAGATCAATGAAAGGACAAGGGTCAATAGTGTGGAAACCCTAGTTTCTTCCAAGAACCCTAATTCTCATTCATCATTATCAATCTAGTTTTAAATCTATCAATAGATAAAAGGAGTAGATAAAAGGAGTAATTTTTATTAGTTATCCATGACTACTAAATCCTAACGAACCCTACAAGCCTTCTTCTTATATATTCTATATCCTTATTTAAACTAGATCTGAAAAATATATATTCTACATCCGTATTTACCATAGATCTAGAATATATTCTTCACTGTTCTCTATTCTCCTTTCTCTTTTCTAATCAACACATCTAAAGTAAGATTAAAAGTTCCACGAATCCCTGAAGATGACCCGTACTCATCTTGGCTAGCTACGCGCGACACCGTTATTGATTGCGGTTATTCTACAAACAATTTTTCATGATCAATCAAATGACGCCGTTGCCGGGGATATGTGCGTAATTGTTTTCTTACTATTTGTGTTGAATTCTTATTCGATCCATATCATAAAAACAAAACAAAACCACATCTTGCATATTTAACGAATATTGTGCAATTTTTGCGAGGATATCTGGAGTCATTGTAGCGAGAAGATAAAGATTCAAAGACTTTCTGAGAGGACCAGAGGAGCAAGGGAGTCTATCGTAGCAAAATTTTTCAAAAGATCTCTTAACTTCGCGGTGGAACCGCGGCATAGTTGGGGACTTAGGTTCCAAACTTCTCTGGTAACTTTTCTATCTCTTTTTCTCTCCTCTAAAAATATCCAATAATATATTTTTCTGCAGGATTCTTTGCAAAATATTGCCGCTCAAAAATCTTTTTGCGTGTTTTGTAATTGGTTTGTGTGTGCATATTTTAAAAAACGGACTTTATGGGGCAAGACCAAAATTCAGATAAGGTGAGGATTTCATCACCCTTTCTAGGCCCCACAAATCACAAAACGAGCATCCGCATCACCCTACATTAATTAAAAAATATCTAGACTAAGACTCTAAGGACCGTCGCGCTCAATTAGGACATAGGAAGGTCGTGGGTAATCTATCGCTTATCTGCATTACTTGCATGGTGTCTAAGGCAAATGGCTGCTTAATTAGGCCCGCTATTTTCGATGATTCGTATAGCTTATACCTCCCACTTACCTAACTCTTACCTGGCCACAAGAGTAATAAAGAGGTGGTAGAGGATTGATCCTGCGGCTTTTCCTTTGGAAGTCTAGAAGCGGTCTAGTGACTTGACCTAGGTAGCCTTAGTTCTAGAGTTGATTGTGCATTTTTTGTATGATTTGTCTCACGTCCGACACTTTTTCAAAACAAACTATTTTTTCGTACACATGCTGCCACGTGCGCTAAACCCGCTCAGTGCATGCTCGTCTGGACACGGGATTCTAGTGCCCGTCTTGTCCGCATTTTGGCTACCGACTCCGAAGTCGGTACTTCTTCATCTTCTTTTTCCCCTCCACCCACCACATCGACCGAGATGGACGGTTCTCCATCATATTTTACCACCACCATCCTTCCACCACCCGTCGGTGCGCAGAATCCACCACCCGTCGGTGCGCAGAAAGATGCTACCCCGTGCGTGGACCCCTTCCTAACTGTCTATCTATTCCACCAGCCAATAGGGATAATTTTGAAATTAAACCCTACTTCATCAAACCGTTGCCTAAATTTCACGGGCTTGAATCCGAAGACACATACGTTTTTATAAACAAACTCAAAAACGTATGCGCAATGATGTGCACACCACAACTTTCTGTGGATGCTATGAGATTACGTCTTCTCCCTTTTACTTTGTGCGATCTAACAGAAAAATGGTTTTATAACACTGCCGCACATTCTATTGTCAAATGGGATGAATTCGTTGTAGCATTCCTTAAGAAATTTTATCCCAATCATAAGACCGTCCGCGTTCGAAGCGAGATTAACCAGTTTACCGAACTTCCCAATGAACCATTTTGGAAATACTTTGAACGGTTTAAGGATCTTCTTCTACAATGCCCTCATCAAGGAATCAATCGATGGGACCTTTGCCGCATTATATATTAGGGTATTAATCCTGCAACAAAACATATGCTTGAAACCATTTGTCAATATCATTTCCTGTCTAAAAACGATGGCGAAGCTCAGCAATTTCTGGAAGATCTCGCCGAAAAAACTTTACAGTGGGAAAGCGTTAGACCATCATCTTCATCTAGGACAGGCATCCATCAGCTCGATTTTTCCATCGCAATGAAAGCCGAAATGGCAGCGATGCATAAAAAACTCGAAGCTATGTAAAACAAATTTTCATCAGTCTCCCTAAACCAGGTTACGCTCCCCAAAACCGTGTGTGGTTGCTGTTCCGACCCATCACACTTAACGGAAGAATGTCCTTTAAGTCCATCGTTTCAAGGTCAAGAAAAAATTAATGCTACTTTTCATCAACGACCTAGAAACGATCCTTATTCTTCCACATATAATCAGGGATGGTGGAATCATCCTAATTTTGCTTGGAACCAAAACCAAACCCAAAATCAAAAATAGTTTCAAAGAAATTATCAAATACTTCCTCCACAGCAACAACAACCACCACAACCGAGTCATCACCCCTTTCAACCACAATCCTTTCAAAATCCAGCCAACACTTCTGCAACGATTAATGATTCTTTCCAAACGGCTGGTACCGAAAAACTCTCTGTACTCAAATGAAGCATGGATATGTTTATTAAACATTCCATGCAAACGACGGATGAATTAAAGTCTTCTATCCGAACGTTAACGCATACCACCACCTCCCACAGTGAAAGTATAAAATCGATAGAAACATAACTTGCACAAATAAATGCCGCGATGAGTGCGAGAGAAAAAGAGAAACTTCCATCTCAACCTCTGCCGAATTCTGGCCACTCACAAAGTTATAATGTGAGTGCTATTACCACGTTGAGATCGGGAAGAGTGTTGAACAACCAAATCGATGAACAGGTTGATGAAGAGGAATCAATTGAAACCCCGGCTTCTACTTCTTCTCCTATTTCTTCTAGTCCACCCTCTTCCGAGCCTATTCTCCATTTTCCTTAAGGCTCGAACCCTCCGCACACTTCCTCGAGTCAACCTAAAATGATCTCAACACAAATTCTGGGATCGAGTCCATCCCCACAAACTTCTCCAATGTTGGACCCAACCCTTATTGATAAATCTCCTTATCCACACAGGTTAAGAGGCAACAGACCAAGTCCACAAATGGAGAAGATTGTGAAACTTTTTAAGCAAGTTAAACAAACCCTGTCACATCCCGCTTCCCAGAGTGCGCTAAGATAGGCACATGACAGAGCCAACCATGCTACATGTGGATAGGAAATATCCCTCCACAGTCACATTAAAGCTGTAGAGATATCAAGAACAGTAAAATAATAAAACTAGCTAGTACATGTCCATCTGCCAGAGTAATGAGTCAAGAATAAAAATAATGCGGAAGCAAAGAGATCCAATACAATAATAAACTGGAATGTACCTCCCATAATGCGGTCTCACATCAGGGATGAAATAATACTGAACGGAACTGAACTAAACTAATACAGGTCCTCACTGCTTTGCCTGTTCACTGAAATACTCCTGCTCGGCCTACAACAAAGGTAAAGGATCTGGGCTATGCAAAACCCAGACGTCAGTGCGTCATAATATCAAACAATAATAAAATCAAAGAGTAGCAAGACATGCATGTACGAGTATGGACGGTAAATAAGGTATAACAGTAACATAAATAAGGGCAGTGAAGGGTAAAGGAACAGGTGACGTGCAGTGAGTAATCTAAACTGGTCTACTGGGTTAATTACTCTCAAGTCCTTGAAATCAATTTGATGAATCGCCGATATAACTCAATAGTATCCCGTGCGTGTCCGGGACCACGGTCAAAAGACTCTAGGGCTGAATCCGAGACGTGCCGCTAGGCAGTAAAAGGTAGTATGTAAAGACGAATGATGTCAGCATTATCATCCCGGGGCTGGCCTAGCCCGTAAGACTGATCAGTAAAGGCATCGAACTGTTGAGTTACAAGTCAGTTTTCATCATTGATTTCTCCATACCCCCAAGTTATGTGTTCAAGTCAGGTATTGATAAATCTGAGACTAATGCCAACACAGGAATCAAGCAGGAACATGTTTGTTTATACAAACAGCAGGATATGTCCATCGGGACAACAGGTCAGGCTTGTCGGCATTAGAAACGGGATCAGGTAACAAGTCAAGTAGTAATATATCAGGTCATGTCAAGTAGTGTACAAGTATCAAGTCAGGTCAAGTAATGGTGTATCAGATCATGGCAAGTAGTATACATGTATCTGTTGGATATAGTGCCCTCGAAGTCAATTATTGGATCGCGGGTATGTGATTGCAATGATTGAGGGAGGACCTATACCGGTAGGACAGTCTTACTCGAGATGATAGTATGCTGTCTGGTTTGTCTTTATCATCGTGTACTTTCTTTAGTTCACTATTACATGTTGATAGAGCCCATAGGATTCTTACTTGACAGCCAGCAGTATGATGGCGATCATATACGTGGGAGCTGGGGGTCTATAAGCACATCCTTAATGTGTCCCTAGTCGTGGGAGTTTCGAGACTGGGCATCGATACTCCAGAGTAGACTAGTGTATACAGTTCGAGACCCCGACGAGGGGCGGTGGCCGGTCTCACAAGCCACTGGTGTCAGTTAGTTCACCTAAGATGTATACAGGTACTCATTCGGTTATGAGTACACCGGACAGGACTCGCCGGGAACATACTAGTTGGTATTATACCTATTGTCAGATAGCAGTTCCCAGGTGACATGTGTACAGGTTAGTCTGTCGACCTGAGTTCGTCATTTTTCTCGTATGAGTTTCCACTGTGCTTTGATTACTATCCTACCACGGCTCAAAGGAGTTGTGCAAACTGGTTTTAGTTGGGTACAGTCCCGAGCCACATGGAGGCAGTGAGTGGATCGTCGGGGATTCATCTCTCCCGGTATTGGGGGTTGATGTCGCGCAGTGCACGGGTGGCCATCACCAGAAAACCTTGGCCAAGGTAGTCGAGAATTACCGATCTAGGATCGGTAGTTTCTTAGGTGGTAATGGGCTTCATACCGACACGAATTATCGCGTTCGTAGGGGTATGACTTTATCCACCCCCGTATACTCGATATGCGATACTCTTAGACGAATAGACCGGACTGTACGGATATTGTCACTGTCAGGCTCAGTAGGGTTTCTGGATGAGTTCGCTCGTCAACTTTCCTTCCGATCAATACATGGGCAACCGTTACGTACAACTAGTACCACTGATGTGCTCGTGGTTAAACCCACTGCCAGTGTATTGATGAGTCATTAGAGTCCCCCACAGACAGTTTCCCAAGTTCGGGCGAAACGTTGTAGAGGTCGTATGGTTTTATGGCAGGGTTCGAACATATACGTGCACTTGTGCATGTGTCATGGTTCGGACAGATAATACTAGTGGGTTTTGGTTTAAGCCGGATCCTAGTATTATAATGTGTAGGAATATATTTGTCTCGTTGCATTCATATTCAGTGGGAATACAAATGCGGGTATGTATATACAGTCGCGGGGTAATCCTGTAATTCGTTACAGGATTACTTTTGAAGTTGCCAGTTTTTCTCCGCTTGATTAAACATTTTTTTAATGTTTAATTAATAATGTGTGCATGTATTTTTGGCCCATTTTCCTTCACCATTTTGTCCTGGCCGAACCTCATTATGGGAGTGGGTTTTTGATTTGTATTTTGTGAGCTTCTAGAAGTGTATGGGCTTGATTGGTAAAGGCATGGTTTGGTGTTGGCAGCATGGGCAGGGTTGTGAGTTGGTGTATTATTTGTTGGCTTGTTTGTTTTAGTGGCCAAGCACTTTGATTGGCCGAGACTATTGGTGAGTGTGAGGTGTGCTATGGTATTAGGTGGTGAGGGATTAATTTTGTATGAGTGAGGATTGGTTAAGGTTGCAAGGAAAATATACACACCTCACCCCACTTGAAGAAATCCCCAGAGAGCACAAATTCCTTCATGGCCGAGCCCCCTTGTTTTTTTCCCATCTGCAAATTTCTAAAAGCTCACATTTCTATCATGGCAACTTCAGTTTACCTCCACCAAAATACTTGGATGTTTTGAGACAAACTATTCTACACACTCTCTACTTCCTTCTTGGACATGTCGGCTAGCAAACTTCATGTCCGAGTTGCTTCGGTTTGAAGCGGGAGCTCGTATAAAGTTTTGTTGACGTGGTGCCACTTTGACGAGGAGACCGGAGAGCGGACTTGTTCGGGACATCGGCGAGGAGCTAGGCAGAGATTGAAGACCGAAGGACATGGATCGATCGGTATAATCTCTGAACTCATTTTTACAGATTGCTAGTTAACGGTTAATGGAACGATCCGGGTGATAGGTTGCGGCAGCGTCAGTTTTGTAAAAAGTTTTTGTTCCGTATTTGGTCTCGGATTGACGGCCGGGGTGCCGCCGTAACCCAACATGGTATCAGAGCCAACTTATTAACCACATACTAGTTGTTTAGACAATGTTAAAATATCGAAACCAAAACAATCCGGAAACAATACCATTGATTTTTGTTGATATTCTTTGATTTTTGGTGAGCCAAATAAAGTGGCTGTTGTTTTTTGGGCATTGGTTATTTTCGTGGCTGGCATTATGGTGTGCAGGGATTTTTTTTTCCACAAGTGGCTTTAGCACAAAATCCCTCACTACATTCATATGAGCAGCCACTTCTTTTTTGGCCATCACCACTTACATTATTTTTCCTTCAAGACTTGGCCACAAGAAAAACACAGCCACTTCTTTTTGATTTTCAAATCTTGGCTATAATTCTTGAGCTCACATTTTCTTGATTGGTTCAGTGGTACTGTTTGCTTAGTCCAGTTTTGATATGGTTTTATCAGGTTGTTTAGGGCTATTCGGGGGTTATTTCAAAGTCGATATTTTCATTGTTTAAAGTTTGCTGTACATTACATTTCTATCTGTGACCGTGAATGTCATTTGATCGGTAAATCTTGTCTAATCGCTATAGTCATTTTAGACGGGTTTGCGAACGTGACATTCACGTTGATGTTCTGTGTTGTGCTGTGGTGTTGCGGATTTATCGTGGTGGATAGCTTGCGTGCAATGGTAGTGCAGTTTGGTTATATTTGTACATTTGATATCGCGGGGCGAGCATCCGACATGTGGACTGCCGTCACTGCCTGTTTGTATATTATTCTTTTGGGGCACGACCGGGTTGAGGTCCATGTACCCGTTGTATATATTTTCTTTTATGTACTAGCATTACCCCGCGGTGGGGTGCACGGATAGCCGGGTTCTAGAAGGCAACGGGTCCGCATCTCATGGCGTTGAGACGGAGGGGGCTTCACTTAAGAATTGACGGGCTATTCACCGCACTCGTAGGGGGTATAGGTTGACCCAAGGAGGGGTGCTCAAGTTACCGGATTCCGTGAAGTGCTTGGTGGTCCATTCACTTTGCTGAAGGGGGCTACCTCGCTTCAGGTTTTGGCGGGTAACTTGCCGCACTCGTAGGGGTCTAGGTTTTCATTGCACAGGCTATTCACACGACCAGGGGAACGTCGGGTTTTACTTGCGGCTCAATGAAACCCGGGGCTCCCAGATTATCTGTATTGTTCTGTCATGCTTATTACTGTTTTGTGATGTTGCATTTATCATGCCTAGAGCGATTATTATATATTGATATATATACTAGTAGATGTTGTATATGTTTTGCACCCGCGCTAGTTCAGTCCCCGTTCTGTCGTTAGTTATGTAACCTAACGGGTGATGACGGGACCCAGTGACGAATGCGGATGGCATATACGTACATCATATATTTTTGTTCTTTTCTGGTGTGATTAATTGATGGGACTGCGTTGATTCTTATCAATGCAAGGATAAATCAAACCTATTCTGATGTTGTTGGAACCAAGATTTTTTTTAAAAAAACTGACATTACAGACGTTGGCTTTTGCTTTGCACAGTGGTATTCGGTTATGAATATCCAGCACCTCATTCGACGAGGCAAGGTCCGAGATCCCTTCATCGGGAGTGACCCCTTGGGCAGAAGTTTGCGTCAACATAATAACTTCACTATAGTCGATTACTTTTTGCTTTGCATCGTGGTATTCAGTTTGGAATATCCTGCACCTCATTCGACGGGGAAAGAGCCGAGATCCCTTCATCGGGAGTGACCTCTTTAGCAAAAGTTTTCGCCACTATATATTTGTAAAACCACTTGGATTCCTTCAACGATATCAAGTTCATTACTTTAAAGATTTTTCGCCAAAAACCAGCCGTAGCCTTCCGTCATTTCAGACTAGTATTGGTTAGTATTCGTGCTATGTATGTCGTGCATTAGCCGAGGCGTAATGTTCGGTAGCTATGTAGAGCTTTTCTGTTGCAGAGATAATGCGATTGGTTAGGACAGTCGTACGATCATTTTGATCTTTAGTCAAGGCTCGTACAGGTGGGTCTAATGCAGTCAAGATAATGACGGGTAGAACGGGTCTAATGCAGTCAAGATAATGACGGGTAGAACTTGACTAGGACCTTCTGACATTTTGATTTTTAGTCAAGGTCACTTGGGTCCTAGGGGTAAAAATCATATCGGGAGTTTCGAACATACAGGAAACTTGCCAGGCTTGCGCATACCTTCTGGAGTATGGTGACTTGAGTGGCTTCCATCAAGTTATCATGCGGTGATAGTTGGATCCTGATTCCCACTGATGAGTAGGATTACTCCTCGGGTGATTCCGACTAATTCTCCTTTTAGGTTTGGAGGAGAATTCGAGAATACAGTGGGAGACATTCAGGTTAGAGTGCACGCAGAGTGTTTCTTTCTCTCTCTCTTTGACTGCGACCATGACCCGACCCTAGACTATAACTCAGTAACCAAGTTAACCGAACCTTCTTAAAACACTGGCTTTTGGATTGTCTGAGTTGCATACATCATTGTCACTCCTTCTTTTACCCTTTGAGTTTCTCCAGAACATCCCGTATTATTATGAACATCCAATTCCATTGGATAAATCCATCGTATGGTTATATACGAACTCGAAGGATATTTTTCGAGGATGGATTCCGGTTCTGGAGAGATTGAATATGATTATTCAGCTGTCTTTTTCTTTTACCTTCTCTCAGGCTGTGAGGACTCCTAGGATTAGGAGAGGGTACACCTATTGCGCTTATTGGATAGTCTTCTTCCAAACCATAGGCAGGTGCCGAAAGGTAGGGAATAAAGAAAACTAATTAGCCTAAGTGTGGTGTACAGAAGGTAATAAGTAAAGACAAATAAAGGGATTAGGAAGAGGGCAAAGTAAATTGCGACTGCTATTATTCACGACCAAAGCAGGTATTCCATCGCCACTCCTAATTCACCTTTGTATTTCTTCAGAACACCCCGTATCACTACGAACATCCAATTCCATTGGATAAATCCATCATATGGTTATATACGAACTCAAAGGAACTTTTTCGAGAATGGATTCTGGTTCAGGAGAAATAGGAATAAGGTTTATTCAGTTGTCTTTTATCATCACCTTCTCTCAGGATGTGAGTACTCCTAGGATTAGGAGAGTACACCTATTATGCTTATTGGATAGTCTTCTTCCAAGCCATAGGCTGGTGCCAAACGGTAGGGAAGGAAGAAAACCACTTAGTTTAACGATGGTGTACAGAAGGTAATGACTAAAGATAAATAAAGGGATTTGGAGAGATGACAACGAAATATACGGTTATAGTCATGAATCTGGATAATGGAAGAGGCATTACTAGGAATACCCGGATACCCTTTCGAAACATTTTCATTTTTCAGTTTCACTGTGCATTGTTAATAGAAAACTGATTTCCCAATTTGACCCTTACTCCAGGGTATGTATTTACCAGATTTGATTCTCACATCTGTATGGTTTTACAGATGATGAGTGGGAGTAAGTTATTGGGAATTAGGTGATCATCCTCATTATATCGGAATTCGTTGTAATTGGTGATATTTGAGGAAATTGCCTGGATACAGTTTTCAACCTACGACGCATAGGGTTTGAGTTATTAAACTCAAGGGACTTATACAAAGTATTGCATGTTGTCCAGTGTCCATTAGGACAAAGGGGTTGGTCCTCGTACTATATTCTGTTTACTTGTGACTTCTTAAGTTTTGGACAAGTGTTTCATAGAAATACAAGGTCTAAATTTGAGAAGTTATAGGTACAAGAATAAAGTAGAAAACCAGGTGTCACAAGTATCGGGATTCTTCAAGGTGATCGAAGATGTAGATACTTGTATGAGGTATTCAGTTGATAGTAATGGCTTTGAGAAACTTGTTTCTTTTTCAGGTTACTCATAATTGGACACACTCCTAAGTTGAGTAGTGCTGATCGACCTCTCCCCATTTAGTTGACATGCACTGGAGACAGCTGCATGATTTGAATCTTGTTCCAATTAAATTAGTGCCTTTGTTTCTATATTAGATATATATAGAATCAATTTATATCTTAACGATGTTAAGGTATAGGGAGTCGTCCGGCTGATGCTTAAAACCAGAATCCGGATAAACTCAAGGCACGTTTCAGTAATGGGTGTTTGTTGGTTATCCCGGGCTTCGACGGGGGTTAACTTTCTGCCATCAGGAAGATCAATATTTATATTATTCTTGACTCGCCACAGTTTTAGTAAAATGGATTTTTTCAGAAAACAGAAGTGGGAGTATGGTAGAACTGGAGGTGATTCCAGAACTGCAAACGATTACTGAAAATTTAATAGGGCCTAAAGATTCAATCAGGTTTGACATTCCATTAGCCACTCCGCAGATATGGTGGGTAACCTCAGGCACCCGAGAGGTACTCTGGTAGCCTCAAGGACGGTGATAGGGAGGTTCTTGTTTACCCAGACTCGACACTACTGTTGTTCCAGACTATCAGATCCGGCAGGAGGATGAATATAGCGTCGTTCTAAACTAGGTTTAGAAGTGCACGTGTATATGACTCTGCCAGAGGGTTGTCGTAGTCAGTGGGAGCAGCGGAAGCGTAGTGGACAAGTAGCTTATGTCTATTTATAGACTAAAGCAGATGCAGCGGAAATAGATCATCTATTTCTGATGTGACAGTCATAGGCTTTGACTTCATCCGAATAGGGGATGGATCTGTTAAGAAGGTAGTAGGGTGTGATGTCCTGGTATTTGGATGACATACACAGTATAGGACGTGAAATTCCTACACTACGGTCGGTTATACAGTGGTTGTCACACAGTAGTTTCTCCACATAGGATTTGTATATTATATAAGGCATTCTGGTTACTAGATCTATGGTTTTAGATCTAGATTTGGAAAATGTCCCAATCTGGGTACTTAGACAGTATTCTAAAAGTATTTTAGAATGGACGGCTCCTGGCATGGTGGTGTACCTGCAGGTAAAGGAGTCACCCTCTCTGAAGGTGTCTTACAGACTAAAAAGGAGAGGGATGTGCATGATTGACATATCACTTGCTTAGGCAATTGAGTCAATCATGAGATGTCAAGTACCACACCCGATGTTATTTTTGCACGAGATGCAATAAGTTTATATATATTAATCCAATGCTGGAGAAACGTTCGGAAGCAGTTTTAGAACATAAGTGGATGTTCTAGGGATTTGATAACGGCAGTATTCTTCGGGAGACGGTTATCATTCCAGGCTTCCAAGGTGACCTGGATGACAGAGCGACTGTCAGAGTTATTGTTTTCCCTCTGACGAGAGGCGGTATTTTGGATAGGTGGTCCAAGCGGATACTGTGGGAGGCATGGTGCAGGATACTGATTAAATTCAGTTGACGATGTAGTCTAAGATGTTTGTTGGATTTGGAGTTCATTTGTGAACTGGGTCCTATTAGATATCCAGACATATTCTAAGACAGGTATTGCTCATTTCGGAAGATGGCTTTCTCCGCGAACTTGAGATAAAGAGAGATATAGAAAAAAACATCAGGGCGGATCCACTCACTGAGGCTATTTCTCGAACGCAATAGTTTTACAAACGAGCTTTGTGAAACTGATTAGTAGAGGAGTTGGATGTTCGGTATCACACGGGCTGTGAGTATGCGATATCGCAATAATTAGCCTTAAGTGCAAGTGGGAGATTGTTGGATATAGTGCTCTCGAAGTCAATTATCGGATCGCGGGTACGTGATTGTAATGATTGAGGGATGACCTATACCGGTAGGACAGTCTTACTCGAGATGATAGTATGCTATCTGGTTTGTCTTTATCATCGTGTACTTTCTTTAGTTCACTATTGCATGTTGATAGAGCCCATAGGATTCTTGCTTGACAGCCAGCAGTATGATGGCGATCATATACGTGGGAGCTGGGGTCTATAAGCACATCCTTAATGTGTCCCTAGTCGTGGGAGTTTCGAGACTGGGCATCGATACTCCAGAGTAGACTAGTGTATACAGTTCGAGACCCTGACGAGGGGCGGTGGCCGGTCTCACAAGCCACTGGTGTCAGTTAGCTCACCTAAGATGTATACATGTGCTCATTCGGTTATGAGTACACCGGACAGGACTCGCCGGGAACATACTAGTTGGTATTATACCTATTGTCAGATAGCAGTTCCCAGGTGACATGTGTACAGGTTAGTCTGTTGACCTGAGTTCGTCATTTGCCTTGTGTGAGTTCCCACTGTGCTTTGATTACTACCCTACCACGGCTCAAAGGAGTCGTGCAAACAGGTTTTAGTTGGGTACAGTCCCGAGTCACATGGAGGCAGTGAGTGGATCGTCGGGGATTCGTCTCTCCCGGTATTGGGGGTTGATGTCGCGCAGTGCACGGGTGACCATCACCAGAAAACCTTGGCCAAGGTAGTCGAGAATTACCGATCTAGGATCGATAGTTTCTCAGGTGGTGATGGGATTCATACCGACACGAATTATCGCGTTAGTAGGGGTCTGACTATATCCACCTCCCTAGACTCGATATGCGATACTCTTAGACGAACAGACCGGTATGTACGGATATTGTCACTGTCAGGCTCAGTAGGGTTTCTGGATGAGTTCGTGTTAGTTATATGTATGCCCTAGAGGCCATTACTGTACATTGGATGTATATTGTAGTGGATGCTTGGACATATATAGGGAAGACTTTCTTGCTCGACATGATAGTATGCTATCTGGTTGCTCTTTACCTTAACGTGTACACTGATTGTCTCTCTGTTACATGTTGGTAAAGCCCTTAGGATGTGTACTTGACTACCTGGACTATGATGCGGATCATACTAATGGGGACATGGTAGTCCATAAGTACATCCTTCAAGGTCCCTAGTCGTGGGTGTATCGAGACGGGGCATCGATATACCAGAGTAGACTAGCGTATACCTTCTCGACCTATACAGATGGGCGATGGATGATCCTATATCCATTGGTGTTTGACATCAGAGATGATATACGGGTGCTCAGTGGAGACTGGGTACACTGGACGGACTCGCCGAGAACTCCCAGATGGTATTATACCTCACGTCAGATGGCAGTTCTCTGGTGACACTGGTACAGAGTAGTCTGTTGACCCGAGATCGTCATAGAGTCTTGTGTGATTCCCACTGTGCTTTGATTTCCACCTTACCACGTACAAGATGGCGTGCAAAATGGTGGTTTTTGGGTACAGTCCCGAATCACATGGAGGCAATGAGCGATAGGAGGGGATTCGTCTTTCCCGGTATAGGGAGTTGATGTTGCGCTGTGTTCGATTGGCTATAACCGGAAATCCCTGGCCAGGGTT
The DNA here is from genome assembly GCA_030015575.1 of Agapanthus africanus. NCBI lineage: Eukaryota > Viridiplantae > Streptophyta > Magnoliopsida > Asparagales > Amaryllidaceae > Agapanthus > Agapanthus africanus. The sequence continues at coordinate 985,561,910 of CM057338.1, forward strand.
GTTGAGATTTACTGGTAAGTGTTACCAGTAGTTTCTCGAACTGTTATAGACCTCATATCGACACGACTTATCGAGCTACTGGGGTCTGACGTTTACCACCCCTAGGCGAGATATGCGACATATCAGACGAACAGACCGGACTGTGCGGTAAGTGTTACTGGTTGGATTTACAGGAGTGTGAGCGGGCTTGCTCGTTGATCTTCTGATCGCTCAATACCCGGGTGGCCTTTACGTTTAGCAGACCGCTTGCGGCTTGTCGGTGTTTGATATGATCATCACCTACTGCCGGCGTATTGACGAGTCTTTAGAGTCCTACACAGGGGTTTCCTGGCTCAATCGAAACGAAATAGGAGCGCATATGAGATATGTGCGGGACCGAGAATAATACCAGTATGTGATACTGTATTCTATTCTCGCGATATGTGACATTGATCGGTTGTATGCGATATAGCCGGGTTATCGGATCAAGTGTTGATTCGATAAGTTGTTACTATTGATATTAGTCGGTTATATGCAATATGATCGGATCGTTAAATCAAGTGTTGATTTAATGATTTAATGTATAATTATATATTTGATATATTACTTTACATTAACTAGTATTGGTCCACTTAAGATTGATTTTCTCACTTGAATGTGCACATTGTTTATATGTGATATATGCAAGTGTACATGTTTGTATCATGCTTGATGATACAAACAAGTTGTGTTTATGAGACTTGAACCAACTCAAGGTTAAATTAGGGTTTACTATTTTCCTAAGAAATAACAAAAGAGTGAGACTTTGGTCAAAATTATCAAGCTTCATGAAGCTTGATAAACATTGACAAAGTCAACTCTTTTGTCATTTGTTCAAGATATTAGTTAACCCAACCCTTAACCTAATTCTTTGGTTAATTCTCTACATGAGTTAAGCATGAGGGCTTAACTCAACCATGGTGCCATGATTAAAAGGATAAGTTTCATATTATTCTTTTAATTCTTTTCTTCTTCTTCTCTTTCATCAAGCTCACAAAAGCTTGTTAGCTCCAATGGTGCCATGAGAAAAAGAGTGAGAAATCAAATTCTAAAGTGAACCCACTTCCTATTTCTTCATCCTCTACCACTTGTTGGAGATAGTGCCCTCAGAGTCAATTATTGGATCACAGGCACGTGATTGCAATGATTGAGGGAGGACCTATCCCGGTAGAACAGTCTTACTCGAGATGATAGTATGCTATCTGGTTTACCTTTATCATCGTGTACTGTTTCAGGTGACCTTACAGGTCGCTATTACACGTTGATAGAGCCCCTAGGATTCTTGCTTGACGACCAGCAGTATGATGGCGATCATATACGTGGGAGCTGGGGTCTATAAGCACATCCTTAAATGGTCCCTAGTCGTGGGAGTTTCGAGACTGGGCATCGATACTCCATTAGTAGACTAGTGTATACAGTCGAGACTCCGACGAGGGGCGGTGGCCGGTTTCACAAGCCACTGGTGTCAGTTGGTTCACCTAAGATGTATACAGGTGCTTATTGGGTTATGAGTACACCGGACAGGACTCGCCGGGAACCTGCTAGTTGGGATTATACCAGACGTCAGATAGCAGTTCCCAGGTGACATGTGTACAGGTTAGTTCATCGACCTGAGATCGTCATTTGTCTCGTGTGAGTTCCCACTGTGCTTTGATTACTACCCTACCACGGCTCAAAGGAGTCGTGCAAAAAGGTTTTAGTTGGGTACAGTCCCGAGCCACATGGAGGCAGTGAGCGGATCTGCAGGGGTTCGTCTCTCCCGGTATTGGGGGTGAGGTCGCGCTGTGTCTAGGAGAGCCATTACGCAAAGCCCTCGGCCGAGGCAGGAGATTTACTGGTAGGTATTCCAGTAGTATCTCAGGGCGTTCTAGGCTACACTCCGACACGACTTGTACCGCCTTTGGGGGTCTGACTTTTACCAATCCCCTAGGCCCGCCATGCGATGCTCATAGACGAACGGACCGGACTGTACGGATATTGTCACTGACAGGCTCAGTAGGATGTCAGGATGAGTTCGCTCATCGACGTCCCTTTTGGTTAATAGCTGGTGGCCCGTCACGTATTGGCTTATACCTCTGACGTGCTAGTGGTTAAATCCACAGCCATAGTATTGACGAGTCTTTAGAGTCCACCACACTTTCAGTTACTCAAGCTTTCGGGCGAAACGCTGTAGAGGCCGTATGGAGATATGGCAGGGTCCGATCAGATACGTGCGGTATTGCACAGATCATGATCGGACGGTTAGTACTAGTGGCCGTATAGATATATGGCAAGGTTCGATCGGATACGTGCGGTATTGCACGGATCAGGATCGAACGGATTTTACTAGCCGGCTTTGGTTTAAGCCGGATCCTAGTTTAGTACAGTGTAGATTTTGTCTCATTGCATTTGTATCCGGAAGGAATACAGATGCGGGTGTGTATGCATAGTATCGGGGTTTTCCTGTGATTTATTACGGGACCAGTTTTCTGGAGTTGTCAGTTTGCATTCCGTTCCGGCCGGTTTTCCTTTGTTCTTTCCCGGCCGGACTTTTCCGATGGAGGGGGTTATTTGCAATTGTGCAAATAACATTAGTGGAGGGGGTTTCTTGCAAATGTATTCATTATGATATGTTTAGCATCTTTCATCCATGCTTTTGCATTAATGAGATTTGATGTGAATAGATGTATTAAGCATGGTTGATGTTTTGTTTAAGGTCACCACTTGCTTTATCCTACACTCACCTCCCTCTTGTATTTGTTTGATTTCCCTCCACCATTTCCTTTGGAGATTTGGCCGGCCACATTTGATGAGGGGAGGAAAAATGAGAGGGCTCATTTTTGTATGAGGGATTAATTCACATCTCTTTTTCCATGCTTGCTAAATTCTCTAAAACCCTCTCTAAAGTTCATGATTCTCTTCTCCCTCCCTGGCAACTACAAACCCCAAATGAGACAAGCATCATCTACACTACATTCTACAGCACATCTTAGGCACGTCGACTTGCCAGCTTCGTGCCCGAGTTGCCTCGGTATTGAGGTGGGAGCCCGTAAAAGATGCAGACGATGTGGTGCCCTTCCGGCAAGGATGCGACGACCGGATTTTCCGCGGGAGATCGGGACGATGAGGAGAAGACCGGAGGACTCGGATCACTCGGTATATCTCTCACCCTCTCTCTTGATAGCTAGTATAGGTTAATGGTTTCGATCCGAGTATATTGTCCGCGGTAGCGCCAGTTTAAAGTTAAGAAAAATTTTGATTCCGCATTTTGGCCTCGGATAGACGGCCGGGGCGCTGCCGTGGCGCAATATGGTATCAGAGCCAGGCCATTAACCTAGCCTAGCTTTTTCTAATGCGTTTTACTTATCCGATCGACCAAAATTCCAAAATCCGCGTTTTTTGCATGCATCAGTTTTCTGTCGATTTTTTCCGGGCTCTAAAAATTTTTCAGGTTGTAGAAAATTGATGTACATGAAATTCTAAGACTACTGGGAAAATTCGACACAGTCAGTCGATGAATGAAGCGCGGAACCGCGGCCAAACCCCCCCTTGGGCCGCGGTTCCGCCGCGCATTGGTCTCTTCACTGTATCATATTTTTCCAGTGGGCTTCTGGGATAATTTTTGGGGTTTTGGAATATTAATATTGGGCCCAGATTTTCTGTGAGTGCTACAGTATTGCTTGGGGGCCCACTTGTTAATTTTTGATTGATCGGATATTCTAAACACATTATTTCACAGTATTTACATTATATCTGCGACCGCGAATGTCACTCGATCGGTAAATCCGGTCTAACTGCTATAGCCCGGTTAGACGGATTTGCGAACGTGACTTTCACGTTGATGTTCTGTGTTTATGCTGTGTTGTTGCGGATCGTTCGTGGGGGATAGCCTGGATGCAATGCTAGTACTGTTTTGTTTTATATGTACATTTGATATTGCGGGGCGAGCGTCCGACATGTGTACTGCCGTCACTGCCTGTTTGTATTATTCTTTTGGGGCATGACCTGGTTGCGGTCGATGTACCCGTTGTACGTATATTTTACTTTCTGTACTAGGGTTACCCCGCGGAGGGGTGCACGGATAGCCGGGTTCTATAGCGCAACGGGCCCGCATCTCAGGGCATTGAGACGGAGGGGGCTTCAGTCTGGAATTGGCGGGCTATTCGCCGCACTCATAGGGGGTACAGGTTGACCCAGGAGGGGTGCCCAAGTTACCGGATTCCGTGAAGTACTGGGTGGTCCATTCACGGTGCTGAAGGGGGCTGCCTCGCTTCAGGTTTTGGCGGGTGACTTGCCGCGCCCGTAGGGGTCTAGAATTTCATTGCACAGGCTATCCACATGACCAGGGGAACGTCGGGTTTCAGCAGCGGCTCTGTGAAACCCGGGGCTTCCAGATATCTGTATTGTTCTGTGATGCTGCATATTTCTGTGATGTTGCATTTTATTCACGCCTTGAGCGAAATACTATATATTGGTATATATATTAGTAGAGGTTGTATATGTTTTTCATCCGCGCTAGTCCAGTCCCTGCTCTGCCGTTAGTTAGCTAACCTAACGGGTGATGACGGGACCCAGTGGCGAATGCGGATCGCATATACGTACGTCAGTATATTTTCGTTCTTTGTGGTGTGATCAATTGATGGGACTGCGTTGATTCGGATCAATGCAAGATAAACAAACCTATTCTGATGTTGTTGGAACACTTTTCAAAAAGCTGTTATTGCAAGGACGTTCACTTTTGTTTTGCATCGTGGTATTCATTTGGAATATCTTGCTCCTCAGTCGACGAGGCAAGGGCCGAGATCCCTTCACCGGGAGTGACCCCTTGGACAGAAGTTTGCGTCGGGGCATTAACTTCACTATAGCCGATTACTTTTGCTTTGCATCGTGGTATTCAGTTGGAATATCCTGCACCTCATTCTACGGGGAAAGAGCCGAGATCCCTTCACCGGGAGTGACCTCTTTAGTAAAGGTTTTCGTCACTATATTTTTATAAAAGGCTATGCAGTTCCTTCAACGATATCAAGTTCATTACGTTAAAGGTTTTTCGCCAAAAACCAGTCGTAGCCCTCTGTCATTTCAGATTAGTATTACTTAGTATTCGTGCTGCGTATGTCGTGCTTAGCCGAGGCGTAGTGTTCGGTAGCTATGTAGTGCTTTTCTGTTGCATGGATATGAGATTGGTTAGTGTCACGCCCCGCTTCCCAGAGTACGCAAGATTGGGCACGTGACATAGCCAACCATGCTACCTGTGGGAAGGAAGTATCCATCCACAGTCACATTACGGTTGTAAGGATATCAAGAACAAGATAATAAGCTAATCTAATACATGTCCAAATCCATAATAACAAGAATCAATAAACAATAAGTGCGGAAGCTAATGATCCAATACAATGAATAAACAGTACGTCCCATAATGCGGGCTCACATCTGGAAATGAAATGAAATAAATAAACTAAATCCTAAGGAACTCACAGTTCAGCCTGCTGGCTGAAGTACTCCTGCTCGGTCGTCGACAGTGGTACGGAATCTGGGCCATGCAAAACCCAGACGTCAGCGCGTCAAGACATCAAGTATATAATATAGACATGGTAATAAGCAATGCAAATATGAACATGAATAAAGCAGTACTCAGAAGTAACAGAGTAGGGTAATGTGCAATGGTGACTAAACTATCCTGTCAGGTTTCTACTCTATAGTCTTTGAAACCAATTGATGAATCGTCGATGTAACTCAATAGTATCCCGTGCGTGCCCGGGACCACGGTCAAGATCCTCGGGGCTGAATCCGAGACGTGCCGCTAAGCAGTAAAAGGTAGTAGGATGGACGAGTGATGTCAGCATCAACACTCCGGAGCTGGCCAAGCCCGTAAGACTGATCAGATCAATGTATCGAACTGTTGAGTTACAAGTCGGTTTCACCTTTGATTTCCCCATACCCCCAAGCTATGTATGTCAGGTCAGGTATTCAGTAGTCAAGGACTAATGCCAACACAAAATCCGGTAAGAGTAGGTCTGTCTGGATAGACAGCAGGGATGGTCGGGTTTGTCGGCATTAGGCAGGAGATCATGAAACAAGTAATGTCATGGTACAACAGGATGAGTCGGTATGTATGTATATGTCATGTGTAGCAGGGTCAGGCCAATATGTAGTGCAATCGGTTATATGCTCACAACAGGTGTACAATCAAATAACGAACAGCAGCAGGAAACAGTAAATAACCATATTATTCCATGCAAACACAATGATGTTTTGTATTCTCTTATTAACAGGTTCAAGCACCTTTAGGGTGCAACAATCACAGGGTGAAGCAATATCCACAATCATGAAGTAATGAGGCTACAGGAATTTACACTAAGTATAATAATTGTCTCGTGAATGATTTAACAGTTAAAGCAGATATGATCCAGTCGTTTTATTTAGTTGAAATATGGATTGACGTTGGGTTGATTAATTACGAGAACTATTATAACGATTCCATGTTAAAGATAACCGCAACTGTCAATTCTAACTTATAACATTTTATCAATTACCATCATTAAGTTGTCTTATAGTATGAATTCAATTGCGTGGCAAGACTAGATCTCGCACGCTAGCATGTTAGAGCAAGTATTCAGATACTTGCCTCGACGGTTTTGCAAACCGGAACACGGATGCGATGTCGGCAGAAAACACGATATGATAGCACGGGCCACGGATCGAGTC